>JAHTLZ010000379.1:11673846-11694848 GCA_023846285.1 Phrynocephalus versicolor | reverse complement strand
ACACACACACACACACACACACACACACACACACACACACACACACAAACTCCGGAGAAAACAGGCCACAGCTTTATTAACTAATTACAGTGCAGCTAATATGGCCAGGCATTGGGCTGCATCCCAACATGAAAAACCCAACTGTTTCTCAGTGTAACCTGTCTCCTTAAGAGACTCCCAAGGAGGTCTACGGGGCACTATGCAGATGGAAGCCACTACATGACACCATTGTCCTCCTCCTGGGGGTGGGGAAACCATATGCCCACCCCCTGGGTGAGCAAAGCACAACCCCACAGCCACCAGTTCAGTTTTATCCAGGCTTTGTAGAACCTGCCTGCTGCCTGCCAACCACAGGAGCCATTCCAATTCCTTCAAAAACACCTTCCAACAAGTTGTGACAACATGTAAACAACCACAAAACTATTATAGGGTGGGAGGATTGGGCAAGCCATCTTCAGAAAGACTGGGGCTCCAGCTCACCCCCTAAATGGTGTACTGGTGGACTGCATTGGACTGTCATGTCCACTGACCGACATACTGCCTTTCCAGATGCTTCCTGGCCAATTCCAGCCTTGCAGCACATCTGGGGCCTTCTCCTTTTTTCTGACAGTGCCCCACATAGTGGTCTCCTCCATCCTCAGCAGCAAACTGTCATCAATGTGAGATCCTGGTAAGTCTGGGTCCCGTCCTTTCCTGAGAGGAACAAATGGCCATTAAAAAATCTAAATTGGCAGGTGGATTTTAAAAGGATTAGATAAATCTTGTAAAACAGATATGTGATAGACAAGTAAGAGGTGTAGTTACTCTGTTGCCTGAGGTTTGTTGGTGAAGTAACATGAACAAAGCTGGATAAAAAGTGAGTATGTATTAACTGCATGACATCATGAATAATTTGCTATCTGTGGGCAGTATGTTCCTTCACAGCAGGTGTCCTATGGGCACTCCCGGTGTGTTGGAGTACACCTTGATCATTCACAGACAAAACAGCCATGCTAGCCAAGTGTGAAAAAGAGTTCTAGTTCAGCAATTTAAGGTTGGGAAAGGGTGCTCTGCAGACGTATTTCTAGGTTACATTAAATGAAAACATCCAGTCTGATCCCATATATGGGCCAATAAAACATGGAAAATAAGGTAAACATAGTGGTGGTTCCTAATCCCCCCCATTTTTTATTTTTTTTTATTTTTTATTTTTTAAAAAATAATAATTTATTTTTATTTTTATTTTTATTTTTATTTTGTAGCATACTATGATTTTCTGGGCTGCCAGCACATCCTGAAGCACATCCTGAAGCAAAAAAATTTGCTGCTTCAAAACTCAACTGAATGTTAAACTTAATTTGCAACATTGGCACACCCCATTTCGACTGTCCCATGATTTCATAAAGGCACAGCACGTGTTTGAGGTAAATGTTGCAGGATTAAATCTTTTCCATGTGAAGCGAAGGCATATCAGATTTGAAGAATTTGTAAACTGTCAGACCAATTAACCTGACTTCCATCATTATCATGTGGAATCATCAAAAAGGCAGGTTCTGCAAATCTCATCACCAGGCCATTCTCATAGATCATGAGAATGGGTGTAGTGATGCAGTCAAATGAGTAACCAGCCCGTCTTTATTTCCCCATTGCATTGTCTTTGCTTCCGAAATTTCCTTCACTCGCTTGCCAGCAGGTAGCATTTAAACACATGCTGAAACTGTTCCCTACTCTTCTGTGCTTTCCAGTTCTTGTCAAGAGCTCGACTCATATTTTCTGTGACAGATCATTCAGAAGGACAAGCATGTGCTTTGTACAGCATGCAGATGAGTATCTAAGCAGACAAACAATTCTGCAGAGTCCCTCAAGGAGATTGCTTTCAGTATCTGTAACTTGGGTATTAAGAAAGAAATAAAATTCCAAGGTTCAAAGTCTTAGCAAACATGCCATAAAAAGCTCCAGTTCTTGAGATTTGAAATGTCACTGGAAGTCTTCAAAGCCCAGTAGTTATTTCCACTAATGTGTTGCACTTATCAGTCGTACATTTATTCATAGGAAATATGTGCATTTCTTTTGCAAGAATTCTGTTTCTTTACAGATACTTTCCTTTATCTTTTAACAGTGTGACTTAAACAAACTAAAGCCAATAAAACTTAAGCTCATTGTAGTAAAACTAAATCCTGCAATGAACTCCTTTCTTAGAGGAGTCCAAAGCCAGCTATTATACTGGGGATCATATTCAGAAAAAAGGTGATATAGCAGTTCAATATTTGTCTCCAGGACTAGTATAATAATAAATATAGCTATAGCAGAAGACTCTAGTGTTCTTCCTGGACATTGTTTTCTATTTGCCTTCTCCAGGTCACAATCCATTCTCCTTCATTACCTCATAATTCCTCATCACCACTTAACATGCTCAGTCCTGATCTTCAGGAGGTATCTCATTTGGGTATTATATTTTAAGGATGTTCTTTGTGGACCAGCAAATGCTAGGGTTCCCTGGAAGTTGATGATAGCTTTCTTTTGTTACTCACTGTTCCCACTTTCACTCATTGGGCGCTTTTACACGACCCCTAAGATTCGCTGGCAACTTAAATTCCTACCAGTGATCTTGGGGGTTTGTCGCTCTTCCTGTGTTCCCACCCCTCCATACTTCCTTGCTCCTGTCTGCGTGAGGGAAGGGAGAAAAAAAGGGAGAAAAAATGCAGGCTCACCTCCGCTCTGCCTTTGGGAGCTGCCCCGGGAAGCATTCCAATCTCTTCCAGTCTCTTAAAGGGGCGGGGGGGGCAAAAAACAAACAAACATAAGGCGAGGAGAGCCCAGCACTCACTGTTTTACATCCACATCAGAACTTTTTCACCTTCGGAGACCAGGTACTTGGAAAATGCGCTGGGACACGCTTAGGTTGGCATGGTCGTACTTAATTTTTTTTAAAAATCCGAAGCTGGTGGGAAAACAATTTTAAGCTCAGGATCTGGGAGCCCTTTGCCTCGGATTTTAGGGGTCGTGTAAAAGTGCCCATTGTCACCACTCAGCTAAGTTGGATGTTACAGGACATGGCCATATTTTTGGTTTTGAAGAAAAGTAAAGAAGATGGGAGCTCCTTTTCTATATATATTTATTTTAATAGCATTTACTATTAATCAAAGGCATCACTGCAAATGGTGAAGAGAATGCTCTTAACTACCACATTTTGTGTACTTATTTTAATTACCAGAATCCTGTTATGTACATACGCCTGTGCAACTGCTATAGTAAAAACTGCAGGGATGAATCGCTTCTAGTTAAGGAATCAAGACATGTATTACTTGCCATCTGCCATGCAACCATTTTGGGATATGGCACAAAATACAAGTTTTGACTCCTCAGCTAGTGGCAATAAACTACTGCAAGTTATACAACTGTACACATGCCACTGTATGCAAATAATAAAATAATGTGTGTGTTTTGCTGTCAAACTGAATCCAGCGTATGGCAAACCTTTCAGCGTTTTCTAGGTAGATAGTACCAAGAAGTGGTTTACCATCCCCTTCTTCTGAGGGCATCCTTAGATTTTACAGCTTATACATGACTACAAAGGCTGGTTCTTATCACATGAGGCACAGCAGAAAATTGAACTCCCCGCTTCTACTTCCAAAGCCAGATAACTAAAACACTGGGCCCTTGTTGGTGTTGATGTGTTTATATTCTAAGTTCTGTTTATTTATTCTTCTACGAAGCACCAGTTCCCCCCTCCCATTCCAAGTGATAGGTGTTTACCTATCTCACTTCCCAGAATTCATCACAGCTAGCAAATAGAGACATAAACATGCCTACATAACATCTGTCTACAGGCCATTAACTGTCTATATTCAAACCAATTACCCATCAAATGTCAGGGTTTATTATTTTCATATCTCCTGCATATACATTGGGAAGCAAAATGAAATAGATGGTTGTCAAAGAATTGTTATTGAAATCCATGACCTTGCTTGTTGGAGTTGTTCATTGTAGTAAACAATATTTACACACCACAAGTTTAACAGTACTATACTTTTAGTGGAATTTAGGACAATTTACTTTATCCCCACCTTTAACAGACAAAATATCAGGCCGTGTGTGTGTGTGTGTGTGTGTGTGTGTGTGTGTGTGTGTGTGTGTGTGTGTGTGTGTGTGTGTGTGTGTGTGTGTGTGTGTGTGTGTGAGTGAGTGAGTGAGTGAGTGAGTGAGTGAGTGAGTGAGTGAAAGAGAGAGAGAGAATTGCAGCAAGACAAAAATAATCTCTTGCTGTAGATTAACTCACCTGGATGACTGAGAATCTTCACAGATACAAAAATAATGGTATTTTCAAAACATTTCAGACCTTGTCAGTGGTCCTTGGACAGGCAACCAACTGAACAGGTTAGAGTTTTAAATACCAAGGCATAATATTTCAGTCGTCAGGAACCTGGACAGCTCAACAAGAACATGTGGCAGAAAAAGCCTCACATGCTATAAAAATCTTGAAAGTGTTTCTACACCAAAGGTCATAATTTCATACCAGCAGTGCTGGAAGTTTACAAAGCCAAGCCACTAACTCAAATGTTGCATGGGATTCCAATCTGGGCCAATAGAAATTTAAAACCATTAGAAACTGTACAGTCTAAATTTCTCAGAGAGATATTTGCTGTACCTGGCTGTGTCCCAAATGCCTCCTTAAGATTGGAAAGTGGCCTCCCCTCAGTACATACACAGGCTTGGATCAGGACACTTAATTTCTGGTTAAGGCAGAATCTAGCTCCCTCTGGTCTCCTCCCTCTTGTTATAAAGGATCCCATGACAGTAGATGGACGAAAGATATCAAGTCCAAAGAACACACTTTGGGACTGTCACCTGATCTCTTATTGACCACCGGGTATAGTAAGGCAAGAAATCTATTTCAGCAGTGCATATATGATACTGGACATCAAAATAATCTGTCAATTAACGATAAACTATGTCCTTGGCATGACAGGACAGTGATAAGTCATCCAAAAACAACGGCACAATATCTAAATGTGTTAATAGCTCCAAAATATAGAAGGGCCTTCTCATGTGCATGATTTAATGTCATGACTTCCATTGTACTTGGTGGGACATTTTAAAAATCCTTAAAATGGTGGTGGTGGCAGCAGATGAATGCCCACCTGTCCCCCAACCCACCCCAAGTTCCCTGGCAGTGGTGGCAGTGGCAGTAGATGAGCACCCCCACCCCCACCCCACCCCAACCTCTCCAGCAGTGGTGGCGGTAGCAGTGGAGGAGCACCTGCCCAAACCCCACCCAACATTCAAAACTCCATGGCAGTGGAAGAAGCAGCCCTCTTGCCCACCCACTCACCCACTGACCCATTCGCTCCCCTACCTGGCTGTTCACTCACCTGCCAGCACCTTTGTTGGCCCAGCCCACTCACAGCCCAGTAAGCAGCTGAAAGGGAGGGAGGGAGAGAAGAGGTGGAGGGGAAGCTGCCTGGATCACAGGCTTCCCCTAGAAATGCATTGAAACTAGAGATGGGCACGAAATGAATTTTTAATTTGTTTCATTATTTGTTATTCATTTTTTTAGCTAATGAAATGAATAATGAACCAACCCATCAAAGGAAAATGAAACAAAATGAAAGGGAAATTTCCATTTCATTTCATTTTTCGTTCCCCACCCCTGTCTCCTATCTTATCATCGCCAGACTCCATGCCTGGAACTCCACCAGTGGCAGCGGGCCAGGAGGGAGGGAAAGCCCCACATTTGGGACTAAATAAATAAATAAATAAATAAATAAATAAATAAATAAATAAATGTCCCTCTGGCCTGCGGGCTAGTCAGTTCAGCCTGTGAGCCAGCAGGCCAGGAGAATTTTTTAAAAAATAAATAAATAAAACCAGGGTGTGCGGCAGCTAGCGCCTCTCAGCTGTAGTGGGAAAAAAGGCCCCTAGCCTCGGGGACTTTTATAAATAGAAAAATAATAAAATAAAAAATAATTTTAAAAAGTGCCCACCTGGCCCCTGGGGCCACGTGGTTGGCACTCTAAAATAAAGAAAAAAATTTTTTAAACAAAAGTGCCGACCCGGTCCCTGGGGCGACATGGTCAGCACTCTAAAATAAAGAAAAAAATAAAAATAAAATAAAAATTGCCAACCCATTTTGGTTCGTTTTGTAAAAAATTTTGTTTTAAAAGTTTGTACAAAATGAAACGAAATGAACTGGGGGGTCCGGCAAAATAGAACCAACCAAACCATCAGTTTTCTCTTCCGTGCCCACCTCTAATTGAAACCTATTAATCCAGAATGGACTAATTGCTTATCAGTGAATTCCTATGTGAAACCTTGCCTCATAAGATGTTATTTGCCTCGGACGAATGGATCGCTGGAACCAATATAAAGTCTTACAAGGTATTACTGTATATAACTCCACACCAGATGTCTAAACCAAACACACTAAACCACACACACAAACATATTATTTCAGATTTTTGGGAATGGTATTTCTTTTTATATATAATTGCGGCAACAATTCCATTGTCTCTTTGAAATGCCACACATCTATTTCTACTTACATTTGCCCTTGACAAAGGAAACAATTATTTACACACTACGTGGAGCACTGTTGAAAACAAATACAAGCATTTCACAGTTTTGATCCTTTGCTTTACTCATATGTATATAATACGCCACAGACAAAGGCAAAGCCTAACTTTTTTCAAGAAGAAGGTAATGCCAGTCCAATCTATAACAACCACAAATGTTCTCTCTTATGAGGCAAGTTACAGAATGTACTGAGCATCAGACTGAGCTATGCAATCCATCTAGTGTTTGTTTAGATTAGGGCACAATAGAATGAAAAATTAGAAGTGAAATTGAATAGTCCTAGAGATTTTATTATAGGCAGACTAGGCAGCAGCATCCACCCTAAAAGTTTATACAGTAGTAGCAGGGCCTTCTCCATTCTGCCAGTCTTTTGGAAGCCAAGGGAAAGACCTTTCCCGTGGGAAATGAATTGACTATAGGCCTAAGACAGGTCTGCCCAAAGTCCGGCCCGGGGGCCAAATCCGGCCTGTCAGGCCATTCTGAGTGGCCTGCGGCTGACTGGCCCGCCCCTCCCTCCCCCTCTTTCACCCCATGTTTTTTTAAAGAAAGTGGGTGGGGCTTGCAGTGGGGTGGCAGGGTTGGGGAGCAACCGGCCCCTGACACATTCTCAGCCACCAAATCTGGCCCTTCTTACAAAAAGTTTGGGTACCCCTGGCCTAAGACATGTCACCTAGCTTCTCCAGTCCTCCTTGGATAATTGGCTTTGACTGCATGTTTTATGGTTCTGCTCAGAACTCCATGGACTTCACATTTCGACACAGCTTTGTCATTTGAATTGGATATTTCCACCAGGTTAATGAGAACAGGCAATGTTATCCTAAACACAGAACTAGGGATGTTCTGCTGAAGCAAACATTTCCTGTTCTTTAGGTCAAATTGGATTGTGGGGTAGTTTTGTGATGTCTCCTATGACAAGCCAGGAAAATCTCATTAATTCATCTCCAAAGCTTCAAATGTAAATGAAGGACTGGCTCCGGCAGAGTTTGCAGGATGTTATCACAGCTGTCTTCCTCCCTTGCAATCTGTTCCGGTGCCAAATGAGGAAAGCGCAAGGCAAGTTGGCGGGCTGTCTGAATTATACATTCAAATTGCCTTCTGCTTAACCCCCCCAAAAATCCTAATGGCTTAATTAAACTGAAAACATGATGCCATGTTCTCTTTAAGTCATAACCTCACATCCCCTTTCTAAAAATGAGCAGTCTGTATGACATGTAAAGAATAGCTAGAAATATCAATCTCAGGGGACTAGGAGAAAATAAGACCACATTTCCTGAACAGATAAATATTCCTCTCTTCAGTCTATGCTCCCCTGTAGTTGCTACTGGGCCATTTATTTGATTATAAGTTTTCAAAATTTTAACAACTGCATTCTTCTTTTTCTTTAAAATTTAAGAGCTCCAGTGCTCGCACCAAGCAGCCATTTCTACACTCTTATTCTAGTTGTTTTAAGCATCAGTTGCCCATCCCCTGATTAAAAATTAACTCATCCACAAAAAAGTTCATTGCCCAACCAACTTGGAGAAACGAAGCGAGACACAATAAATGGATTGAAAAATGGGCCACACATTATTAAACACATATTCAAGATTGATTTTTAAAATGTCCCTCAAAGAAGCTAGAGTTACTGAATTTGCAGAGAAGCTTCTCCCACCTATCCTCTACAATTCCTCCAAGTCTTGTGAAGATTGGGTTTCGGGCATCTGGACTATACACCCACAAAGTTGTAGCCCCAGAAAAGGGCCCTTTAGTAACCATGTTGTGGAAACCCAATCTTCACCAAACTTGCTGGAAATGTAGAGGAGAGGAGAGTCAGGGGAAGTTTCTCCACAATTTTGGTTTCTCTAATTGCCTTGAAGATCTTTTTATAGCCTGACAAATCAATGAATCAAAAATATATACTCAGTTTGTATTTGTTGGATACTCCTGGATGAGTCATACAAATTAAAAATAATTCATTGTTTATTTTATGCTTTTTTCAAATTAAAAAATTAGAAAATTAAAATGAGTTGAGTTTGCATAGCATCTGCCAGCATGTATGGTTTTCATCTGATGTGAATCTAAAAGCATTGTTACTCTTGTGAGATTGTTGAATATGTAGCAGTGTTATTTAAATTAATTTTAAATCACATGGCAGTTATGTGGTATATGAATCGCTGTGCGTAATGGTATATGAATCGCTTTGTGTAATGGTATATGAATCGCTGTGTGCAATCCCTGGGACAACTTTTAATCATTTTAAAGGACCTGATACTTACTTAATTGACCAGCCATTAAGTGCTTAGCTAACAGAAGCAACCCTACTGCCACCTCCTCTGCAGCAGCCATTAAGAGGGTAGCTTCTCCACACATGCCCAACACTTGCTTACTCTTTCTGGCTTGCAGGTGCTTAGCTAGAGAGCAGCCAGGCAACCTGCCTACCCACCGAAGAGCTGATACACACATCAGCAAACAGCTGGCCCACAGCTATAGACAGAACAGAGCAAGGCTCTGTTTAAATTTTTAATTTTAAAAAATGTTTCTAACTGGTTCAATGCTATTCTAAATATTTTTAAAAAAAAAATAAAGGAGCACCACAACACCAGGGGATGTGGCTGTGAGAGTCAGTCATCAGGAGGCCTCCTTAAAAATGAACTCCAAAAAGTGGGATCTGCAGGTGGGTCCCTGGACACTCTCCATGATAGGACACCCAGTCTTGGTAAATAACAACAGTTCTATTCACTGTCCTTTTAAGAGGTGTAGCAACTATCTGCTCCTATTCCCCAGGAGTTACTTCATTCCTAGGAGGCAACCACCTAGCTAATCCCCTCCCTTAGTTCTGATATTTCTCCCTTGAACCCCCCCCCCCCAGTCTACTTCCAACCACAGTGGGTGTAGCATCCACCACTGTCTCTCAGGGTCCTTGCTGCCAAGTCAACACAGCAGCCTGTGGTATGGGAGGGAGGAGAGAGTCCTTGCCTTGCTGGAAGAAGAGGCATAGAAGATGCTGCTTGGCTGACCTTGCCCTCTGCCAGGGTTCACAGCCGACTGGAAGTCCTTTTCCTCGACTTCTCTCAATCTCAGGCCCATCTGCCTTCACCACCCGGCATTGGTCTCAGGTATCCCTCTGCATCTGCCCAGCATTCCTCCTCCACCTCCCCCTGTTGTTCTTGCCTCAGTTGTGCTGAGGCCACTCCTCTCCCTCCTTCCAGGCTATTGCTTTCCAGGATCCAGCAGCATCTCTCTCTGGTTTGTCAAAGGGGCCTGACCACTCTGGAACTTAGGCCTGTCTAGCCAGCTGCTTGTGGCTGGCTTACAGGCTCACATATGACCAATCAGTTTATATGACTTGATTCCATATCTGATTTAAAGTAAAGGGCAAATTATGTTCTGGCTTTATGTAAGTATCATATTGCTCACATTGTGGATCATTGGGCAGTGCAGTCTTTTCCTTTAATCCAATTCTGCCCAGAGTCTTAAACAAGACCAATGAAATCTTGGCCAGTTTCAAGTATGCCTGGAAGACTTCCTAATGAGTTGTCCTCTGTTTCTTCCCCATGTAACTTGAATAATCAGATCTCCTACCTTAACTCTATTAATATTTCACTATACAGAGCTATAGGACATGAAATTAACTTGGTTGGCAGGCTATCATTATTTATGCATCCATTATTACCTTTAAAAATAAATGGAGAGCATCACAGAGAATTTGAAACCTTTCTTAAATGAAATATCGACAAGGCATAAGAGTGCTGCATCACTTCAAAACATCCTGGGAGTAACAAAAAAGGTAAAATGCAAACAAAAAGCAAAGTTATTTATACAAAATATTGGGGGGATGCACAAAAATTTGGGTAGTTTAATAAATGCATTTGCTGATGTGGAAAGTGCTGGTCCTTTCATTCTCATTCAGAATGGAAAAAAAAGCCAGAGATTGACCACATTTTTATGGGGTCTTCTGATGAGTTGAGGTACCCCTTTTAAAAACCAAGATAAGAAAATTTGAATTTATGAAATCCACTAGTTTCTACTTTTCTATAGATACTTTGCCAAATAAATGAGAAATACCTTGAAAGCTTGAAGGTCAAGCTTTTCTCAGAATATTTGAAACATGTTCTTGCCTTAGAATCCACTTGATTCTTTTACACAGGATACTTGTAAGCGATGGGTCTTTCATGATTTAATTAAACACCAAAAACGTAGAAGAGGCTCTCTTTCATGTAATTCATGTTCTTTCTTTGACTCTCAAAAGAGAACCTCTATACACAGAAGTGGTTTTTAAAAAGAAGTATATAAAATTTTCATGTTTCTTTTGTGCTTCTTTATTTTCCATAGTCTTTTGAAGCCATTAGTTTCCCCCTTTGTGGGACAAAATGTCTAAAAAATAATTATCCAATGGTATCACAAGAGCTTTTGAAAAGACATGGTGGTATGACCAATGAGGGAGAACTATCAGCAGCCAATCAAAATACAAAGTTTTGAATCTGTAAAAACTTGTAACACAAGTTTAGTTCTATTTGCTTCAGTTTAGTCATTCCTTGTGGGAAGGGAATACAATCATCCCCCATTTATCACAGGGATTCAGGGACCCAATCCAGCCTGTGATAAAGGAAAATCCACAATATGCAGATACTGGGTTGGGTTGGGACTGGGGGACCTGTCTGGAGCCTCCTACACCTACCTTAGGCCTGGTGCTGCCCCAAACAGGCCTCCTACAGGCTTCCTGGGCTGGTTGGAGCCCCCAGAAGTAGTTTCAGGTTATATGGAAGGCATTTCCGATTTTTCAGAAGTGACTTCCAGTTTGCCGGAAACCATTTCTGGGGCATCCAGCAGCCTGTCAGGGGTTCCATAAGTGGTTTTGGGCGATCTGAAAGGCACATCTGGATTTTTGGAAGTGACTTCTAGTTCACTGGAAATCACTTTTGGGGCCGCCAACAGGCCAGGGAAGCCTGCTAGATACCTGCTTAGGGCAGCACGAGGCCTTGTGTAAGTGTCGGAGGTAGAGATGGGCACGACTCAAAAAAATGGTGTTTCGTTTGTCGTTTGTCATTTGGGGGGTCTGTTTCGGTTCGTTTTCATTTTTCGTGAATTTTTGCAAAAAAATTCATTTTCATTTCGTTACGTAACAAAATGAAAAAAACGAAAACAAAAATGAAAAATTGCTCGTTTCGTTAGCATACAGTTTAATGTATTTGCCGCAATGAAAACGAAACGCACGACAAAATTTCCGGTGTTTTGGTTCGTTTCGTTTCATTTGGAGACAAATTCATTTTTTGGTTCATTATGTAACGAAACGAAAAAATGAAAACAAAAACGAAAAATTGCTCATTTTGTGCCCATCTCTAGTCGGAGGCCTTAAACAGGCCCACACAGGTTGCCCCAGGGGTTCTTGCCTACATATACTGCAGTCCCACGGTATACCGGGACCGCAGTATATGAACTGTGAAATGGCAGGGGATGACTCTACTGTGTGTGAGGTACCTGATACCTTCCATCATAAATGGCTACCAGTCTCCTTGTGCTTCCTTTTTAGGAAATTCTTTTTGCTATTTTTTTCCCCTTGATATGTGATGAGAATTACATTACTTTTACTGCTGCCTGTGCCACTATGCTTCTATTAGATTACATTTTAAATATCTTTCTGACACACACTCCATTTCTTTAGGTCCTTTCCTGTTTTGATTGGCTCCTTATCTTATCATCTTATCTTATCTTATCTTATCTTATCAAGATGGGCAATAAATGATTTTTAATTCATTTTGTTATTCGGTATTCATTTCATTAGCTAACAAAACAAATAACAAACCAATCCATCAAAGAAAAACAAAATGAAACAAAATGGAAATTTCCATTTTGTTCATTTTGTTTTTCGTTTCCGGCACTTACCCTGCCTCCAGAGTCCCTGACCTTCAGAGCTGCAAAGCAAGCACCTCTCGGCTGTGAAAATAAAATAAAAAGCCCCTAGCACTGGAGACTTAAAAAAAAAAAAAAGCGCCGACCCAGCCCAGGAGCCACATGGTCCGCACAATAAAATAAAATAAAATAAAATAAAATAAAATAAAATAAAATAGAAACAGCACTGACCTGGCCCCGGAGGCCGCATGGTCGGTGCTGGAATTTTAATTTCTTTTTAAAATGGCACCCGCCGGCAGGCCCTGCAAAAAATAATAATAATAATAATAAAGAATTTTAAAAAAAAACAGGTCTGGCCTGTAGGCCAGATGGTCCCAGGCCAACCAGATTTTTTTTAAAAAAAGATTTTTAAAAAACGGGTTGTGTGGGGAAGCAAGTGCCTCTCAGCTATGGGGAAAAAGGCCCGGGAAAAATAAAATAAAATAAAATAAAATAAAATAAAATAAAAATTTTAAAAGTGCCTACCCGGCCTGGGAGCAGCACAGAAACAAAAAGTTTAAAAAACTAAAAAAAATGAAACAAAACGAAATATGAAGCAATTATTTTTAAAAAATCATTTCATATTAATGAAATGAAATGTGGGTAAAGAAACAAATAATGAAACAAAACACCATTTTGGCATTTAGTTCCCATCTCTCTTATCTTATCTTATGTCCTTTCCACCAGCCACCCAGATGGGGAGACACAAAACCTTTTACCCTTTTTCAGTAGGACGAACATGACACTAAACTTAATTATCATGCATTAGTATTGCAACTATGTGAATGCCCCACAGTATTCACGGCTTTCTGAAATGTCTAATTAAATCTTTGTAGCTTTCTAAATTAATCAAAGATGGGCCTGATGGCAGAAGAGATTACCCTTTTGCATACTAAATGATTTTCATTGTTTATTTTCCTTTGTAAAGACAGCACTGGACAGTGAAATCCATCCAAAATCTCTAGGCAGTGAGAGTTATGTGGATTTAGTAACCTGTATGCCAATATGACCACATTTTCCTAGTGGCAAGGTGAAAAAGTGGGGTGTGAGGAATATATGTGACCAAGTCATATGAAAACCTTTCCTTTAAATAGCACTTTTCAGTGAAAATGTGCTTCTTGATGCATAACCTGTCCATATGGCTGCATCTACATGGCTAGTCCTTTTGATGTTGCTCAAAGTGTGTGTGTGTGTATGTGTGTACTTTAATTGGATCAGAATAGCAAATATATATTAGTAGGACATCATTTTCAAAACAGGGTTATATCACATTAGCAAAGAGGGGAGTTCTTAGAAAACTGAACACCTCTGAAGAGGCAGAATTACTTAGTATGTGACTGCCTGTGAAGATTCTCAGTCATCCAGGTGAGTTTAATGGATGAGTAGCGAAATGTTTTGATCTCTTAAGAAAAGAAGTCTAGTTGCCATGACTCAACTTCTAGATAGTATGTGACTGGATTAGGGGGGGGGGCAAATGCAGGGTGAGTCACTGTAGCATTATTAACTACACATAGGACACAGGATTGGGGTGCAATCTCTTGGTCCCAGGCGTGTGTATCTCTTCACCTCACCTGGGGCCCAAGGCTTTTATTGATTACAGTAAACAAACAGCATAATGCATAAAACACAAGGGGGGTAACCTGAAATCTATTGGTGGGGGGATGAGGGTTTTGACAGACCTGGAGCTCCACATGTACACAATCCTTCTCTAGGAGGAAACTCCTTGCCGGGAGGGGAATCATTGATAGGGGAGAGGAAAGAAGCTTTGGGTTGGTCAGAGACCAGATGTCACCTGATCATTCTGATATCTGGGTAGCCATCTGTTTTCCACCTGTTGGAGGTTGACCTCTGCCCAGCTCAGGATTTATCCAGAGCTTACTTTGGCCTGGCCTTTCCATGCCTACCAAGCGATCTGTTTTCCACCTGTTGGAGGTTGACCTCTGCCCAGCTCAGGGTTTATCCAGAGCTTACTTTGGCCTGGCCTTTTCATGCCCTTTCCATGCCTCCTTAGCCCCTGGGGCTAATGACTTGTTTCGGCACTTTTGCCAGGGCCTATTGGGGTTCAGAGCCTCTATGTAGGCTCCCTACAAGTCACCTCCTTGTGCTCAGACTGCAAGCCACCTTTGATGGTGTTTGTTGCCATTAAGGAAGCTATATTGTTAGAGCATAGATTTAAGAAGGAAAATTTGCAAGGGCTTGCTTTTGTTGTAAGAGAGATGAAGTAGAAAAGAGCAGAAGTGAAAGTAGAATGGTTCAATACTATAGATGCCCAAGAAGGAATAAAATATGATGGTTTGAAACTGTCACAGGTAAATAAAAGGTTAAGAAAATAAAATAATGTAGAGCAATATAACATAGGCCTGCCACATAGAGCTAGAAAGCTCATGAAATTAAAGACATTTGACAGGTTTCAGAATGACATATCAAGAAGAATATTTCACAGATGTGATGGCTACATTCCCCCTGTAGCCACACAGGTACTCAAAATGTTTCATTTGAAGGATGAAAGATAAAAGGGCAATGTCTTTCTTGCCAACTCTTTGTGTACAACTTTGTGCAGGGCCTGAGGCGGAGCTTTTGCAAAAGTGTTGTCTGACTGCTTTGATTAGAAGGTAACGTCTTGGCTGCCTATGTGAATTATGGCTGGCTTTGGGATCCTTAGGACCAAAGCATAATGTGTCCAAGTAAGTAAGTAAGTAAGTAAGTAAGTAAGTAAGTAAGTAAGTAAGTAAGTAAGTAAGTAAGTAAGTAAGCAATGACCCTATCAGAAGGAGATCTGTTTGTTTGATCTTGGTTTATTTGCTCTCCTTTGGTTTGTTGTGATTTTAATTCTTGACTATTTATTTGGCTTTCTCTGTTAGCCACCCAGAGTCTCTTGGGGGAAATATGAGCAGTCTAGAAAGGCATAAATAAATAAATAAATAAATAAATAAATAAATAAATAAATAAATAAATAAATAAAGACCAGCTGCCAGAGTCAAGAAGATGACTGATAATTAGATAAAAGAAGGTGCTTCTGTCATTGCCCTCCTTTTCTTCTTTATCTTTCTCTTCTCTCTCCTCCCTCTGGCTGCTACACAGCAGTGAAGGAGTAGGACTTCCACTGACAAAAATATACCACCTATGGAGTATTAAACTATACAACTATACAATGGTACCTCAAATTATGAACACTCCAAATTACAAAATTCAAGTTATGAATAGAAATCCACGAGTATAGGAAAATTTCAAGTTACTAAAAAGCCTTTTTTCAAGTTACAAAATGGAAAAGGAAGGGAAAGATTCCTTTTCAAAATGGCTGCTGCTTGTTTTCAATAGAACACCCAACTATAGTGCTGCGATTTGGAAGAAGGAGCCATTTTGAAAAGGGAAGCTGAGAATTGAGGCTTCTGTTTTTCAATGACCTGCATGAACTGCCCCATTCTGGAAATATTTGGCAACATTTTGGGGACTTTGGGGGACATTTGGTGGATTTCTCAAGTGGTTATAAGGTATTTTGCTCTTCTCCTGTTGTTTGCTCGCCTGTTAACTGTGCTATTTGCTTTGTGGGGTGTGTGATTTCCCACTTAATCCATGTCAAATGCATTTCTATGAGAAACCCTGTTTTGAGGCATGAAAATTTTGAGTTGAGAAAATGCATTTAGAACAGATTGATTTCATAATTGGAGGTATCACTGTACATAGGACTATGACCATATATATTTATTGTGGCATATAAGAAATGGTAAATCATTTGGTGGTTTAGATACAGTATTTGGGAGTGGAGCCAATGGAAAGACCAGACATTGAGAGCTTGATTCCCCACTGTGACTCCCTGGCAGGGATTGGACTTGATTGACCATATGATCCCTTCCAGCTCTCGGGGCATTGTATCCCATTTTATAAGATGGAATGTGACATCTCAGTGCAAAGCTTAAGGGACAATTTCTCACTGAGTCTTGAAAGTGCCACATAATCATGTTGTACCTTGCTGCACATAAATAAATGCCAAGGCATCAGTACCGAGGACCCACTAGAAAACAATTTCCATTCAATGGGCATCTCATCCTTGGAAACATATCTCCTCCCAATGCTGTTTTTCAACATTCAGCCACCACACCCACAGGCACAAGACAGGAAAATGTGATACAAGAGATGCTTTTACTGGAACCCAAAAACATTTTCATTGCATCGTTGAAAACTTTCATAAAGATGAATAGACTATGTGGGAGGTGATCTTGTCATGTGGCATTACTAAATATCTCTGATTGTGCATTTCTATGCATTACATCCTTCCCTCTTTTAAAACATTTTCATATCTACAAAACCTGCTAAGAATTTAGATCACAACAAGCAGAACATTCCAGTACCAAGACCATCAAGCTGAAGTCAGAAACCAAGTGTAATATTGAGCTGAAGCCATTCTATAATTCTTATCAGCCCCCTCTTTCTTCTGTGTAAATGATACATGGATAAACCATTCAAATTGACTTTTCAAATCTATAAGATGCCTCCACTTACCTTATAAGCTTCTAAGTGGAAACAATTAGGACTTGATTAAATCTTATCATCGAGACTCTTACTCCCAATGGAGTTCTTGTTAGTCTCCCTTTCAATTCCAATTCTTGGCACTTAAATCTAATCATGAATTTAGTCAAATATATTGCATGTCAAGAGTAATTAATGGAAAGGCTCTGACACCAAGCCTCTCCCATTGACCATCTCATAAGAGATGTTAACCCAAGTTAACCTAGCTCAGGACTCATTCATATACTTTGAGACATGGGAAGGTTCATAATGAGGTGCACACGATGTCATCTCCCCAAAGGGTGCCAGGATAATCAAATTATTATGAAAAGGGAGGCTTACAATAATTCAGACTAAACAGTTCTAGCCCTGAAAGGATGCTCAAACATTTAATAGTAAGCACAGAAATGACATCCGCTCATGCATGAGAAGCCATCAGTATGCAAAGTAACTTCCCAGTGCACCAATCCTCAAAGTGGGTTGATTTAACTGGAGGAACACAGTATTTGAGCTGAACTGCATAAAGCAGGCATGCCCAAACTTCAGCCCTCCAAATGTTTTGGACCGCAACTCCCACAATCCTTTGCCATTGGCAATCTAAGCTTAGAATTCTGGGAGTCATGGTCCAAAACATCAGGAGGGACGAAGTTTGGACATGCCTGGCATAAAGGTAGCCAATGATTCAAGGAAGGAATTCAGTGCTAAGAATGTCTCATTTGTCCGAGCAGGCAAGTTTATACCTTTGGTAGTTTGCTTATTAGCTGGCTTTGCTTTGTGACTGGTTCTAAGAGATAAACATAGGCTTCATTTGCGAGGTGAGGCTGGTCCCCCTTCTGTCTTTCCAGCAGCCATTTAAAACATGTTTAGTCCAATAAGCTTTGGGTGTGTAGCATCTGAGTTTAACATAGCTAATTGTCCTGTGTTTATGGCCACTATGTTCTTTTAAATGCATTTTAAATGCTTTAAATTTATTAAATTGTTTAAATTGGATTATATTTATTTATTTATTTATTTATTTATTTATTTATTTATTTATTTATTTATTTTAGAGTATTTTTACCCCCTTTCTCCTTGTGATCTTTAATATGTAATTTGTATTTTGTTTAGTATTAATTTTTAACAATGTGAGCCACTTTTCCTCCCATGGGAAAAGGCAGGCTACAAATGACACCCCCTAACCCCCCAAAAATCAAAGTTATTTTAGTGAAAATACATAAAACAAAGTGTTCTGCTTATATACCACCCCATACCACTTCAAGTAGTTTTACAGTTTTAATTACAGTCTGCAGGCTACACATTGCTGCCCACCCCCAGCAAGCTGGGTACTCAATTTACCGACCTCAGAAGGATGGAAGGCTGAGTCAACCATGAGCCTGTTACCTGGGATTGAACCCCAGTTCATGAGCAAAGTTTTACCTGCAGTACAGGCATTTAACCACCGTGCCACGAGGCTCAGCTTTCTAGTTATTTTCAAAAAGCACTTCACATGGTAGTTTAAGGTATCTTTAAAGATAGTTGAATAGGATTTTTTTTAATTTTTTGTTCCATTCTCTTTTTAGTTTCCCACTGAAAGTAATAGAAAAATATTGAGAATGTAATAACTAGAAGATACAAAGTAATATTAAAAATTGCTTATATAATAATGTTACAAGCAATATACCAATTTTCAATATGCTTGATAAGCCCTGGGAACAAATTGTTGGCCTATACTTAAGGAGACCTGGTTTTCTGAATAAAACAACACACACA
Source organism: Phrynocephalus versicolor (assembly GCA_023846285.1). Lineage (NCBI taxonomy): Eukaryota > Metazoa > Chordata > Lepidosauria > Squamata > Agamidae > Phrynocephalus > Phrynocephalus versicolor. Next base: position 11,676,173 of record JAHTLZ010000379.1, on the reverse strand, counting down.
CACTTTGGGGGGGGGGGCGACAGCCACAACTTTATTGATTTCAGTAGCAGATACTCTGGTAAGGATCTAGTTTATCAAAAGGCCCAAATGACCCCAGATGCAAGCCACCATCTCTTCCGTGTCCTCTGAAACACTACCTGGGATGGAAAATACCTGGACCTACATGGACATAAACCACTCCATGCTTCCCTGCCACCAGGGGGCAATATTCTTCCCACCTGAACTAGGACATCCCATGACCAGCACCCTGGTTACCACCTCCTTACTGTTCCAAGATATTCAGGAACCCCCTTGCCAACTTATAACCATCTGGATCCATCCCAGTGACCAAAAACCACCCTTCATAAAAAGGTGTGACTGTATAGGTAGCAACAAACCAACAAAATATAAACCAGCAAATGAGTTATGCCAAAAGGGAGGGAGGGAGAGTGCCATCAACAAAACTGAGGATTCCTCTCAGCTCATCACTTCTAAATACCAGGAGGTGGATCTGTATGGGAACTCCCTCCCACCTGGTCCACCAGGCTGGGCTCTCATCTTGCAGGATCACTGCAGCCAGGTGGTATATTTTTGTCAGTAGAAGCCCTACTCCTTCACTGCTGTGTAGCAGCCAGAGGGAGGAGAAAGAGGAGAAAGATAAAGAAGAAAAGAGGCTAGCATGACCTCCCCCTTTCTCCCACTTCCTCACAGTGGTCCCTTTGGTTTCCCCAGATGTTCCTCTGATTCAGGAGCCATTGGGAGTAGAGATGGGCACGACCAGGAAAATTTTTTTTTTTGAGTTGTCATTTTTCGGGATGGGTCCGTTTCGGCTCATTTCCATTTTTTGTGAAATTTTTCAAAAATTTGTCGTTTCATCATGTCGCTTGTCATTTGTCGTTACCGCCGCGATTTAACGCAACTTGATTTCCAGTTCCCAGAGCATGGGGTTAGGGGGTAAGGGCTAGGCTTAGGGTAACGGTTAAGATTAGGGTGGGTTAGTGGGCTGTACCTCTGGGTGCCTCTGGCCCACTAAGAACACAGTGTACTGGCGTATGGGTTAGGGTTAGGGTTAGGATTAGGATTAGGATTAGGGTTGGTGGGCTTTTAATGCCCTCTGTGGCACATCCAGAAGTCTCAGCAAAACCTGGCCATGCGATTGGTGGAATGGCTCCAAAAATTTGCATGGTCCCGTCCCATGGCCAGCCCATCATTGCGCGTGCGCAGGTGTAAAAAAATAAAAATAAAATAAAATAAATCAATGAAGATGTTTTGTTGCAAGAAAAACCCACTGCTGCTACTATAAAAATCAGGCAGTTAAAATACCTAATTTTCACATGTTTCTGTGGTGCTTTGGTGGGTTTTTGGACCACGATTTCAAAAAAAAACATTGTGGTCGCCATTTTGGATCCCCCCGCACCGCATGGCAAATGGAGACGCCGAGGATGCCCCCTCCCAGCCTGGTACCAGCAGCCCAGGACAGGAGGGGTGGAGGCTGGAGTGGGGACCCCCCCCAGAAACCACCCCTCTGGTAGGTGCCCTCAGGCAGGCATATTTTTGCCTGCTTTTTTGGCCGGGAATCGGGTTTTTTTAATTTTTAAAACTTTTTTTCTGTGCTGCTTGGCGATCGCTGCGATGCCAGGAACGACAACGACAAATCAGACCCAATTTTTCTTTTGTTGGTTCGAGTTCGAGTTCTGGGGGAGTAATTGTCGTTACCGTTTCCGTTGCGTAACAGAAACGAGTAACGGAAACGGAAACAAGAATTTCGTCAAGTCGTGCCCATGTCTAATTGGGAGCATTGCCTGGAGAGGACCTGGATGCTGTTCTGGTGACAGTGCTCCCCTCCCCATCCCGGTGAATTGGGTCCCCACACTTTACTTTTAACAGTAATGCTGAAAGATCTGGTATTACCCAATAGTTTCCAAGCACCCTTGCCTTCATTAGGGGAGAAACAGCCACTGGAACTGACTCTGCCACTTTTCTTCTGTAAGTTTTTTTTCCACACAGACTCTGTATAGATTTAACTATTGTGAGCTGCCTTAGGTCCCATATGGGGAGAAAGAGAGCCTATAAATAACATTCAGTTCTTTTTTAAAACCTCCAGTGTACGCATGTGGTAAAATGTGTTTCTGTGTCCACTGTGACATATTCAGTCGAATGTGACAGTAGTAGTAGAAGTTGTTGTTCAGTCATTCAGTCATGACCCCATGGGCTAGAGCACACCAGGCCCTTCTGTATTCCACTGCCTCCCGGAGTTGAGTCAAATCCATGTTGGTTGCAAGAATCTCTCTCCTCTATTTACTTCTTCTTCTTCTTCTTCTTCTTCTTCTTCTTCTTCTTCTTCTTCT
>JAHTLZ010000379.1:11659485-11673836 GCA_023846285.1 Phrynocephalus versicolor | reverse complement strand
CTTCTTCTTCTTCTTCTTCTTCTTCTTCTTCTTCTTCTTCTTCTTCTGCTTCTGCTTCTTCTTCTGCTTCTTCTTCTGCTTCTTCATGATGCTGTGTTATTTCAGATATAAAGGACTGTGTGAGGAGCATCATTGAAAGGGGGAAATGTAGCAATCTGAAGTGCCATCTGAATCTTTCTCATGGGAGAAGAAACATATCCCATGTGAATGGAAGGATCTCTGAAGTGTGAGATAGATTGCACCATATATAAGAGCCTATTAAATATGACCCCGATTGGTCCAAATTCTCCCATCGAGTTGTGCTCTTAGACAATACTGACATCTTAGCTACAGCTAAGGACTCTGACTATGAATCAGAAGGCCTGGGCTTAAATCCTTAATAGGCCAGAATACTCATTGAGTGATTTTGAGTAGGGATGGGCATAAAATGGAAAAAATAGCATTTCATTTTGTTTTGTTTTGTCCCCTCTGTGTTTCATTTCATTTCGTAATGATTTTGTTTTTAAAAATGTTACTTACAAAATGAAATGAAATGAACTCAATTACAAAATGAAATGAAATGAAATCAATCCCCTGCCTCACCAGTGCTCTTGCTGGTACAGAGGGGGATTTTAAAAAGGCTCTAGTGCACCAACTGGTTGGTGGGCTGGAGGCTTTTCAAAATGTGCCATCGCAACAACGAGAGTACTCTCACTGTTTAAATTTAAATAAGGCTCCAGCCTTTGACAGCTCAGCTGGAGCCTTTTTAAAATGGCCGGCTCGCAACAGAGAGACTCACTGTTTCAGAGGGGGGAATTTTAAAAAAGCTCCACCTGAACTGTCAAAGGCTGGAAACTTTTTAAAATGGTCCATCCCCACCACCTCCCAGGTTTTTTTTTTTTTTTTGACAGCTGGGAGGCGGTGGTGAGAACTGGGAAAGAGGCACTCAATCACATCCCTTTGCCTTAAGGGAGATCTGGCAGTAGCTTCCTATTTTGGAGGAAATGAACTGAAAACATCATTTCAGTTTGGTTTGTGATGACACACTGCCATTTTGTTTCATTTTGTAACATTTCAAAGCCTTACAAAACAATGAAATAGCATGTCATTTTTCATAAGGTTCCCATCCCTAATTTTGAGCCATTGCAGTCTCAAACCTGACCTATGTTAGAGGATTGTTGTAAGGATAAATTGGGAGAGGAGCAAATTATTTGTGCTGCATTGAACTCACTGGAAGAAAGGCAAAATATACAGGCATATAATAATAATAACCTAGTTCAGCCAGCAAACAAATTGATTTCAAGAACTTTTTCTTTCCAATGTTTTGTGCAATTGATACTGTATACAGAAACACAGTAGTTCGTGTATTGGAGGAGGAATCACTTTCAACTTCATGCTTCATGAGTTTGTCTGCTTTGAAAACTATTCTCGCAGTGCAGGGATTAAACGACAGTACTGTAGTCAAGACTCTGCTCAAAACTTGAGTTTGATCCCAATGGGACCAGGCAGCTGGCTATAGGTTGACTCAGCCTTTCATCCTTCTGGTCAATAAACTGTACACCCAGATTGCTGGGTGGGTGGGATGTGTAATTTACATCATTCAACTACAAACCATTCAGAGAGTGCTTTAAGAACTTCTGGGAAATATATAAGCTTTACTTTTTGTTTTAGCCAAGGATCTAATTACACAGTGATGATAGTACACATGAATTTCCTGTGATCTGCAGTTATTTTTCCAAATCTGGTTTCTCTGGGGGATATCATTGTAGAAGTCAAACAATTTGCAGGAATGAATATGGGCAGAGGCAGAGAGGTGTGTTTGCACATCAGAAGCTGCCTTTGATAAGGAGCTAATTAGCAACTTCTACCTAGTTTCAAAAATAAAAGATACTTTTCCTGATTTGACCTAGTGTTAGTCCCATATTGCGTTATAAAATAAGAAAAACTAGAAACATTTGTGGGAATATAACAGGTGCTTGGCAGAGGGAAACTGATATTCCCATGACTGTACCTTTGCCATGGAGTACACTGGGTAGAAATCAGACAAAAGCAACATAAATCCAACTGTAGCATATTTTATGCCACCCCTGCTGGCCGAACAAAAATAAAATAAAATAAAAGATACTTCCCCACTAACAAGACATGATCCCACAACAGGCTTCTCAGTGTTGAGTTCACATTGTGTAGTCACCAGGTTTATTTTAAATTCATCTGTTCCTGATCCATTGCAAATTGAAAGCTAAATTGCCAATATAGTTTCCACCCACTCATAGTTAGTGGCCATAATGTCCCCATTTGGTAGGACTGAAAATACAGAGATCTAAATAATGCTGTTTCCTCATTGTGAGCTTTAAATCATAATAAAAGGCAGTCAATAGGTTGGCTTGGGTGACACCTCATCCCCAAACTTTCAGAGTGGGAGCCACCCATGGGACCAGATACAAATAAATCTCTGGTGTGCTCACACATCCGAAATGCCTCTCCAGTTTCCCTCATTGATATTGGACAACACATGTTCCATCATGGACTTTTTGGTCCCCAAGTGTGCTGAAACCTCATCAAATCCTGACTGCCAGGGACCTACTACTTTTTAATTCCATGTACTGCTCCATGTTATTTTTTTGTTTGGGGTTCTATGTGAACCCACAATCTCAGAATATTTCTTTGTATGTTGCCAGTACAACCCCCCACCTTGGGCTACTTCTATTTTTCTTGTCCCCATTCTTATTTTTTACATTTACAGAGTGGTGTATTGATTCCTCCTTATGCCAATGGACAGGTTGCATTCAGTTTGCCGGCAAGTGTGTAGTGGAAAGAGTGGGAAGAAAGTAAAAGGTGAATCTATGAAATCAAGAAAAGATCGTCATGATTTCATAGGATTTTTATGGGGGAGTTCTTTAAAAGCCATGAACAAATTATCAACCCCATTGATATCCACAGAAAACACCAGAGAAATCAGAGAAGAGTGAAGCAAAGAGAGAACAGTGAAGCTTGAAGCACAGACCTCAGACCCCAACAGTTCTCTAGGAATGGCACTCAGTAAGGCAGTGGAGCATCACTGCCTACTGCATCATGCTGGGCAATGCAGTGGCCAGTTAGTGGCTTGCCGTTGACAGCAACAAATCAGGAAGAAGGCAGCAGTCCCTAACATCTCTGCCTTGACAGCGATGACATTACTTCAGCCAACTAATGTCACTGTATTATTATTTTTTTAAAAGAGGAGTGAGAAATAACAAGAAATGCCACTATGATGAAACCAGCATTCTATGTGATAGGCGTGTGTCTGGAACATAGTGGATCTTTGTCCCTCATTTTGAGGTTGGTAATAGATGTTTAACCACACTATAGTGGCCATGGGACACAATTGTCCAACCTGACACAACACAGAAAACATAAGAAATTGGAAGGGCAATTCTCGTGTGTGAACAGAGCCTCTCTTGCTCCCATGTTCTCTTTGCCTCATTTGCCGAGCCAGGTTGAAAGAAGGAGGCGACACACATTCCGCTTGGGTTAAATAAGGGCCACAACTTTATTAACTACAGTAACGAATTTTAAATTCCTTATCAATGAGCAATAACTTTAGGAGGGCCTGAGCCGTAGCGCATCATCAAAATGGTAACAACAAATTGATTAGGTCCCGCTACTCCACCAATTTCCTGCGGCCCGTTGAACTGCCGCAGTGAGGATGCCAATGAGATCTTTTGGCATCAACGCTTGATTAAAGGTTGGCAGCCCTCCTAGGGTTTTGGGTTATTATTATTATTTGCTCCCTAACTAAATCCTATTGGGTTATTAATGGAAGGCTGCCGAAGACGTGAAGATGTAATTAGATTCGGGACCTAAATGGTTAACTTTGATGCGCTACCCGCCACCAAAGAGGCGCACTGCGGCTCTTTACCCAACAGCCGAACAATTCGGCCCTCAGGCCCTCCTTAAGATTCTGAATAAGGATATCCAGGCCCTTGTCCAATAAATGCACAACATCCGGGCGAATGAAGGTGGTTTCCCCAGCAGGGATGTTGGAGTGCCAAAAGACAGCTCCCGCTTCGGCCTGCACAGCGCGGGCCACTAACGCAATGGATAAGGTTTATCAGGTCCAATCTCTGACGTAATTTAATGCAGCCGGTTAAGCATGCAATGAGGATGCCGAAGTGTTTTGGGCATCCCCCGTTCCTGATAAGGTTTATCAGGTCAACTCTCTGAAGTAAATTTATTGCAGCCAGTTATGCATGCAATGAGGATGCCAGAGTGTTTTGGGCATCCCCCATTCCCAATTTCTAGGCAGTCCACTTGATCACATTGGTTATTACGATAGGACTGTCGAAGACCTTGAGTATTTTATAGAGATCTGCATGATGTTTACTATTAAATTGGGCTACCCATGGTGGCGCGAACCCCCGTTCAACCGGGGAATGATCACAGACCAAACGACACAAACCAATGAGCAAGTACACTGGAATGCTCTCAGATCCACGAGGATCTTGAGAATGAGATACTTGCCCGACTTACGGGTCAAGTCAATTCCTACCAACATGGGCAACCATGATGCTTGGCAAGGTGGCAGGGGGAAGATCACTGAGAGGCACAGTAAGAAAGGCGTGTCAAGGCATAACCTTCTTGCCCTTCCACAGGAAACCGGCCCATTGGCCACGGCCGAAAGCGCGGCCACGTCCCAGGCTGAAAGCGCAGCCACATCCCAGGCCAAATCGCGGCCACGTCCAAGGCCGAAAGCGCGGCCAGCTCCAAGGCTGATAGGGCAGCCACCTCCAAGGCCGAATGTGCGGCCACCTCCAATGCCGAAAGGGCGGTCAGCTCCAAGGCCGAAAGTGCGGCCAGCTCCAAGGCCAAAAGTGCAGCCACCTCCAAGGCCGAAAGCGCGGCCACGTCCAGACTGGATAGCAACTCCAAGGCCCAGTAAACAAAAACTGAGGCCGTAAACCAACGCTCAAACCCGGCTCCCGGGGGATAGAAGCTGTAACGAGAAAGAAAGGAACAACTGGCCGGTGTTACCGGTCCATTAGTAAACGTACAGAAGATATTAATGTCTCCAGATCTCCATCACACAATCCGTTGGTTGCCAACCCAATTAGTGCCAAAGGCAGCTGCGGTGTAAGCAGCACCTATCCGGAGCAAATGACGCCCAAAATGCCAGCCCTATACGCCAGCGACCTGCAGTGCCTTCAGTGAAATTGTCCAATATTGGCCACCTGTAAAAGGCGACCCCTCTTTGCGCAGAAATAGATACCCCCGATAATTGTAAGTGAGCAGGGCGGACCTACATAACGCTAGGACCGGGCAAATTTGGAGCACAGAACACCTACGAAGGTGTATCGTGCCAGCCTTACCTCGCTGGTCAGTCTTCACTCTACAAATATGCTGAGAGACCAGATCCTGCTCGCGGACCATACCCGACCAACGTAATGCATAAGCGAGGAGTCGGTTTTTTGGATTGGGCAAGCAGCTCGCTAACGCGTGAGGCGGCAAAAAAGGGGTACCAAAGTGGCAGCTTGAAACACGGCAACCTCATAACTGACAGAACAAACTCGAGGCTGTGCATTAGCCAGCCTACATAACCTATTAGGAGAGATCGGAATCTTCAGAATAACTCGAAAATTGGGTTAGGTCCGGGCAATACCACTGCGCTGCCACCCCAGGGGGAACGAGGCAGCACACTAAATTTCGGCCGAAATGCGGCGCGTATGATGAGGACTACGAAGTCCCACAATACTATAGCGCCATCTGCGCAAAAATGGACGACCAGGCGCCGCAACTCCATGAAGGGTAGATGCTGGACTGCTGGGGCCGACTTACCACACGAATACACAGCCCAGGCTGAAACCAGGGCCGGAAGCGATGAGTCTTCAGCGGCAGGCAGGAACGTAACTACGTTGGCAGACACAGCAACTGGGGTCTGAGCAGAGCCTGCGATGACGCAGCTTCTTCAGTAGTCACAGATGGCGTACCTGCAGAAACGATATTGGCAGATCCTGCTAAAACGGACTCAAAAGAAGAATTGCATGTCACCATTAGCCATCATTAGTTTACGCTCCGCCCTCCTCTGAGCCTTGGCCTCGCTCGTAGAAAGCCCGCTCCCATAAGACACGGCCGTCCCCTGCCTATCAGCGTGCTCGCGCTCCAAATGAGGTAGCTTCTACCAAGCTGCCAAAAGACTAGGCGACTCATCACCTGATGAAGAGGATGGATGAGTAAAGGGCTGCTGACTAGGCCTTTTCTTGGCAGGGGCTTTACCCTTTCCCTTCCCATTAGAACCTCCCTCCTTAGACGGCATAGCCGAATATAAGGGGCAAAGAGGTGAAAAGTAACTCAGTGGTGTGGGCGTGGCACAAACCAAAAACGGATTCAAGGAGAATGGGAAGGGTGGCCCTGGTATGTAACAGCCAACCCAAATTGTGGTGTGTAACAGCCCACACGAATCGTGGCGCCTGACTACATGACAGAGGACCTTGAGTGGATTCCACTGCCTGAGCCACCCCTCTTGGCTAAAGAATGAAATCAAATACAGGTTGAAAGAGAGGAGGTCTTAGGACTAATCGGTAAATTGAAGATTAACAGGCATAAATGAGCTGGAGACACGGATAAACAGTGGGGGGGGGCAAGTTTTTTGAAAAGGTCAACAGGCACGTGGATTTGGATGAACCGATGGCTATATCCCATCTGGGTTTTAAAAGGGGTCCCGACACAGTCCCTCACCAAAGGCGAAGGAGGGAGGGCCCAGAAAACTACAGGCCAGTTAGCATTACATCTGTCCCAGGGAAGATGGTGAAGTGCAAAGCGGTGTGCCCCAGGTTTCAGTCCTGGAACCGGTGCTGAGCAGTCCGTTCATAAATGAGCTGGAGACAGGGAGAAACAGTGAGGGGGCCAAGGTTGCAGATGACACAAAACTTTTCCTGTGGTGAAAACCAGAGATTGTGAAGAGCTCCAAGAGGGTCTCTCCCAACTGGGGGAAAGGAATGTGTGTTAATGCAACCACATGTAAAGTAATGCATATTGGGCAAAAACTCCAAACTCCCTCTATCAACTTATGGGCTCTGACCTCTCCGTGACAGACCAGGAAAAGATCCTGGTGTGTTGGTGGACAGCTCCATGAAGGCGTCTCCCCAATGTGTGACCGCAGTGAAGAAGGCCAGTTCATCGCTAGGGATTAAAAAGGGGATCGAAAATAAAACAGCCAACATTATAAGGTGCCTGAGGGGGGATATGATTGAAACATACAAAATAATGCAGGGCATGAGTAAAGTGGATAGAGGGAAGTTCTTCTCCCTCTCACAAAATACCAGCACTAGGGGACATCCACTCAAATTGAGTGCTGGGAGAGTGAGAACAGACAGAAGAAAATATGTTTTTTTTTTTTCCTCAGCACGTTGTTAGTCTGTGGAACTCCCTGCCACAGGATGTGATGATGGCATCTGGCCTGGATGCCTTCAAAGGGGGATTGGACAGATTCCTGGAGGAAAAGTCCATCACAGGTTACAAACCATGATGGAGAAACCAGGGTACTTCAAGGGCCAGATGCAGGGGAGTGGTATCAGGAGACAGACATCTAGTCCCATGCCCTCCCAAAAACGTCTGGTGGGGCCTAGATGGCCTGGCAGAACACAAGGGCAAACAGGCATGTAACTCAGCTGCGTGGGTGCGGCACGGATCCAAAATGGATTCCAAGAGTATCCATAGGATGGCCCTATCATGTGTCAGCCAAACAAATCGTGGCACGGGTATAACGACAGTGAAGAAGGAGGATGAATGGGGATTAAGCCCACCCCCCCAAACATCCTGAACTACGATGTGCACAAAATGGCCAACGGGCGGGTAGGCTGGCTACCACTGAAGTTGAAAAAATTACCGCCAATTGACTGCAGATAAACAATACAAACGCCTTAGACTCCATTAATAAGGCAACAAACGGACAGAGGGGTCCAGGACCACTCCGAATGTCCAGCCGGGCTGATGGATGTAGATCACCGCCCAAGGGGGGAGCCCATGAGGCATGGCCAAAATGGCCACCGAGTACAAACCAAAATGGCCTCCCTGAGCCAACCCCGTTGGCAGAAAGTAACATCCCCAGCACACAGCCAAAAGCCTAAAGCACAAGATAGCTGGGCAAAGAACCCTAACGCACAGCAAGGATAGTAACTATAGAAATCTAGGACAAAAGGGGGACCTGAAAGCCAACACACAAGTCCAGCAAATCAAAAATACCAACCGGGTTACGGGCCAAAAACAAGTGAGGGAGGGGGCCAAGAGGCAAGCGACACCAGCTCACCGAGGGGGAAAACTAAACAGAACCCCCTGCACTCCCCCATCACACAGGCTTCGCCTAAACAACCGGAGGCTGAACCGCAGGGTGCTGCTACCACCCTGCCAGACAAGACTAGACCGGGGCTCTGGGAGACAAACAAGGGGGGAGCTAGCCACAGGGACCCCCTCCCCTAACGGAAACCCTGCGGGGCACCCACCTGTCAGGGCGACAGATTCAACCCCCCTTAAGTTCACAGCTAGGCAGGGAGAACTGATATCCCCGCTCAGCTGCCTATCAGGGAGCCGACAAACAGCTGAGCTAAAAAAAAAAAGCTCGAAGGGCTCGCGCTCACCGCCCCTGCAGCGCTCCGCAAGGCAGGGAGAGCTTATCTCCAAGCGCAGCTGCCGGTCGGGACTCGGAGCCGACCAGCAGCTGGGCCAGAAGGAGCTCGGTCGCTCCTGATCACCGCTTCTGCGGCGCTCAGCCAGGCAGCGAGCGCCAACCTCCAAGCCCAGCTGCCCGTCGGAAGCCGACAAGCAGCAGGGCCAAAAAGGAGCTCAAACTGCTCTGATCGCCACTTCTGTGGCGCTCCGCCAGTCAGGGAGCGCCGATCCCCAAGCCCAGCTGCCCGTCGGAAGCCGACACGCAGCCGGGCCAAAAAGGAGCTCGAAGCGCTCCCGGCTTATCTCTATGCTCAGCTGCCTGTGAGGAGCCGAAAAGCAGCTGAGCTCAAAGGAGCCAAAAGCGCTCCCGCCTGCCGCTTCTGTTGCGCTCACACGCGCGCAGGCTGCCCAGCCTGCACGGCCACTGGACCCACCTCCCGGACCCTTCCCCAAGACGAATAAACCTGTGCTGCAGCTTGAGGGATTCCGAGAAACAGCTTCTCCCGACAATCAGCTGTTTTTCGGGAGAGCGTGGCCAGCGGCTCTCGCTCTGCAGGAGCGGAGATCCGACGGAGCTTCCAGCAAGCGCTCCGTCGGATCCTACATGAAACCGGCAATTGCGGAGGCAGGCTGAGGGGAGCGCGCCAAGGACTTATAAAGGGGCGTGCTCCCCTCCCGTAGGCTACGCTAATAGCGGAGCCAATAGCCGCCTCCCTCAACCAGCCGGCAAAGTTGCCCCTGCCTGGCACGAGGCCAGGCGGAGCAGCCAATGTGCATGTACATGCTAGTTGTTGAACAGAACTTAAGAGTTGGTGTGATGGCTTCCAGACTGATAAACAAATGAACAAACAAACAAAACCTAACACAGGGCACCAAAGGCTAGATGAAGACCCTATTAGAAGTCAGCATGAAGTGAACTAATGCAAATAAGCACTTTGTCAAACATTGTATTGTTGCACCAGCTCTTCCTAGAGGACTGTGGTAAACATCTTCCTGTGCATGTCTAAATGGAATGCTATTTCCTTGGTGTAATGAAGCAAAACCTAATTGTCTTAGATATATTTGAAACACTTCAGGAAATTAACAAAAGTGGAGAGGTATGTATGCAATGCTTGTAAACAGCTTCAGTGCAATAGTTGATTGGCATCTCTTTTTATGTTTTGGTTATACAACTAGCTATTTCATGCTCCATAGATAAGAGGATTTTTTTAAACTTCTATGGTAAATAAATGTATAAAGCTTAGTGATTAAAACCTACTATGCCAGAATGAAGCTTGCTTATTTAAAGAGAGATTAATCTGGGTGGATTAAGTCCAGCCACTCGAAGGACATGATCTACAGTGTGGAAGAAGTCAGGGGAAAGTCTAATTATGAGAAAGAAACTCTGATGAAAAATAATTCTGGATGGGTACTGAAACCTGTGCATCCTGTTTGAGGAGAAAATTGCTTCATGAAAGGATTCTACAATTGTGGAAGACAGCATATCAGATTCCACACCACTTATGCAAAAACTATTGTAAGATTGTTGGCTGAGAGACTGAAAAACTCCGTTTTACCACTCCATACATGCTCATATTTTGCTTCCCCGAACATAAGTAGGTTTGATTTGTATCTTCATCACTGGAGACATATGAAGATGTCCTGAGGTCTACAACTAATGTCGGTTGTTTTTCATCTTCTGTACTACAGGGTTACTGATAAAAAGTTTGCATTTGAATATTGGATGCCATAATATTGACTATGGAAAGGCCTACAGAGAGCCAGGAGGTTATTCATATAACTATAATCCAATGAAATGTAATAGAAATATTCAGGAGGAAATTTCTCACATGATTTTGTTGTATTTTTAAACCCCACTTTGATTTTCTTCCAGTCCTATTTTGCACCTTTTTACAAGAAATAGTGTGTGGAGGGAAATGCTGTGCATATACAGTTTTATGCCTCCTCTAGTGTACATGCACTTTCTAACACATTTTTCTTTACTGATAAAAACATATTGGTGCACATTTCAGACTTTAATTTTCATAGAATCATAGATTTGGAAGAGACCTCAAGGGCCATCTAGTCCAACCCTCTGCCATGCAGGAACCGCCATCATAGCACTCCCAACATATGGCCATCCAGTCTCTGCTTAAAAACCTCCAAGAAGGAGACTCCACCACCCTCCATGGCAGCATATTCCACTGCCAAACAGCTCTAACTGTCATAAAGTTCTTCCTAATGTTTAAATTGAATCTCTTTTCCTGTAGTTTGAGACCATTGCCCCGCATCCTAGTTGTATATGTTTATTGTGTATGAATCAAAAAGGGCAATAATTGGCTAATTTTTAACTTAATGTTCATTTTTTAAAATAACTTTCTAAAAGTCATGTATGTCTCCATAATCTGAAAGAGTAGTATTAAAGAAACAAATGTAGAGAAAGCTGAAGTGGAAAATTTGTTCACCTCTATCTCCTGGAATTATATAAACCCCCATAATAATGTCACCATAGGGCAAAACTCTGGAAGGCTGTTACATAACATGGAAAGTTCAATGGTGTGTATGGGACTTTTACCTGAATTCTTCCTAGGACTTAAAATGATTAAGATGAAGCTTTCACAGCTTGGGAGTAACATAAGAAACAAAGCTCAGTGCAAATGACAATAATGCTAGAAAGGAACAAATGCAGACGGAAAGGAAGGCCAAAAGTGAGATAGATTGTCTTAATAAAGGAAAATGTGACCTTTAGTTTGCAATACCAGAGGAGGCACATGATTTTTGTATTTCTATGAATGGGTAAAAATCATGTTCATGGTTCTTCTCTTATTTACCAGGAGAGAGATTCTAAACACTAGCAAGCTATGTTGACCTTAGTGTTCTTCCATGTTTCCCTCTTCTGCATAGCTTTCTGTTCAGATTGTTATGTACAAACTGTCCAGGAAAACTTCCACTTCAGAAGAGCAGTGGTCAGCAGTCAAGCAAAATATCCACTAGGGACTGGGAATTTTGAATGAGCAAGAAGGCTTGGATTAGTTGTTCTTGGGAGACTGTATATTAATTCACTTCTGTTTCCATCGTAGCCAGCAGTGGAATGGCAGATTTGGGCATCCTTGTTTCTGCTGTCAATGTGTGAGAAGGAGGCAGAGGAGGAAAGGAAAGATGGGTGGAAGTGGGAGAGATTCTGTTCTCTCATGAAAGGAAACATAAAGAGACCAAGAGACTGAGCAGAGATTGAGATCTGCAGCTACAACAAGTATGGAAAGAGGACAAAGGAAGAGGGGTGGGGGGAGTTCTGGATGTTCCAAGGGTGAACATGGTGTAGGCAATGCCCCAGAGGGAGGCAGAGACTGCAGATTGAAGGTTTAGTGGAGTAGAAATCAAATCCATGAGAAATATGGAAATACAAGAGACCCCCCCCCCAAAAAAGAACTCTCCCAAAACAATCCAACACAGGGGTTTTCACTGTGCACATTCATTAGCAAGGCTGCTATTGACAGGGCATTTTGGAGGTAATTTATTTGTAAGGTTGCCACAAGTTGGAAAAGACTTGATCACACAGAAGAACAGCTGTGTGTGATATTCAATTCTACAAAACCAAAACAAAACACCTCTGCTTTATGCGGAATATTGAGCTACTGTATCCATGGTCAATGCTTGCATTGCTTGCAGGAAAGAGCATCATCAGTGGCAGCAGTCAAGATGGTTTAAAACAGGGGTTCTCAAACTTTTTAAACAGAGGGCTGGCCCACTGTCCCTCAGAACTGTTGGTGGCTGGGTGGTGGTGGCGGCAGTGGGGGGCGAGGGGACGGGGGAGCGGCTACAGTGCCTCTCAACAGAGGCTTGGTGGTTGCCCTGGTATGGGTGGCTGATGGTGGTGGCATCATTGGTGGCATTGGCGTCAGCTCCGTCCTCCTCCTCTCCACCCTGCTGAGCCACTTCCCTTTCATCCCTCCATGTGACGGAGACCACAGGGTTATCTCCGTCTCCACCTCTGTCCAGGGCCATCTCGCTGCTCTTGGGATGGAGGAATGGAAGAAAGGAGCAGAGAGGAGGCCAGCTCAGGCTGGTCAGCATGCAATCCCTCCAGAGCCAGCAGTAGCAGGAGCAGTGGTGCTTGTGGCGGCGTCAAGGAGGAGGGGCGGAGGGGGGCATTTGGCTGAGGCCACACATTGCTCCTCCTGGGCTGCTGCCGCCGTGTGGCACTCCATCCGGGGGGGGGGGGAGTCTGCAATTGGCCACATGGATCAGATTCATCAGCCTGGCAGGCCCATGGGCTGTAGATTGAGGACCCCTGGTTTAAAAGATATGCTGTTGGGATCATTGCCACTACCTGAGGGAAAAGTCCCAGATGTCATCTTTTTTCATCAGTTAACCACTTTTCATCTGAAACAATTATCCTGGCTGGTTTAGACAAGTGTGAATGGTAGTGAGCAAAAGAAGGTATCCCATAAACCGTCTTGAATGTTAACATAGGTGTCACCAACTTTCAGGCCGTATTTTTCTATGTATACAGATAGACTGCTTGCTACATCTGTCAAATTTGGCGCTGATCTGAATTCTCAAATCAAAGTTATCATTTATGATTGGCTGCTCCTATTTTAAGAATTGCTTTGTAGAATACTGATCTGCTATGCTGCACAATAACATCACTGAACTCTCTTGCAGTGCTATTTGCATTAACAATAACCATTCAGTGAGCAAAATGCATGGAGCCCCATTTACAGTGTTATTTCACCTCTGCCAGCAATACCTTCATTCTTCTAAACAATAGGTTTAATGATCTGTTGTACCTCTTGCAGTCTGAAAAGTGAAATAAGCGTTTTGTACTGTTAAGGGCCTAATAGGTATGAAATTGAAAGGAAGAAAGAAGGATTATATAATTTCTTATGCCAAGGTTAGAGATGGGACACTGAGTGTTATGCAATTTGCTCAGAAAGGCCGTGAACAGGCAACGTCTCTCAATTCAAACTTTTAATGCAAGGTGGAAGTAAAAATGGTATATCCGTTCTGTAATTGAGAAGCTTATCTTAACTTAGAGGTTATACATATGACAATATAGAGATCACACATCTTCTTCTGTCTTTATATACAGAAAATTCAGATACTGTGGAATCATAGAGAAAATCAATAGTTAATGTTTGACAAAGTCAAATATAGTGACCTCTTAAAATGAAAAATTCATATTGGTACATGATATGATAGCATGTTACTCTCTTCTCCATTTGTTAGAGCATGAGTGTTATCTGTGACCCACTCCAAACACTGGAGCTTTGTGGTGAAATGAGATGAACATAATAGTTTGTTTCAGACAAAGACTATAATGGAATGTTTCCTTTTCTGCTGCTGCCATCTTCATACATTCATGCCCATCTGAGATTGTTTTAATTGCACGTGAGTGATTTTCATCCTGCATAAACTAGGTAGGCTTCAGTCTCAATATATTGTTTTGACACTTTTGTAGAGTTGCCTTGCAGTGGGGTGTAATAGATAAGATCACTAATTTCTATTCCAGCTTTGATGTAACCAATCCTCCTAAAATCAAGTAAGTACTGGATTTTGCTAGGTGTAGCATAGTTATGATGGTCTGAGAAGACTGGCAGCAGTGGGATGATGAACTGGAGCTTGGAAGCACTCAGGCTCTCTTCCTTAATGAGTCATCAAATGAATCAGCCTTATAAATGAATACGTGTATATTCATATAGCCATATCTATCTATCTATCTATCTATCTATCTATCTATCTATCTATCTATC
>JAHTLZ010000379.1:11604328-11649851 GCA_023846285.1 Phrynocephalus versicolor | reverse complement strand
ACACACACACACACACACACACACACACACACACACACACACACACAATCCTTATGTGCATGCATGCTCATAAATTTCATTTATGTGAGTGACAGGAAGAGACAAAGAATGAGGTAATGAGCCTGGGTTAGGAAAATGAAACAGGTGAAATTTATTTTAGGTTGATCAGTCAAATCAAAGCTAATCTCTTGAGCAGGATTTTTTAGAATAATTAATCAAATTGATTGGCCTGCTAATGTTACACACCTAATAGTAACCACTGAAACGTGAATATAAAATAGCTTAAAATGAAAGAGTCAATAATAAGGTCCAATAATCAAGAACCCACATTCATGCTCTCTTAGATATATGTGGGAACAACACACTCTGTACTAAAGATATATGAGGGATCTGAACTGAATTGGAGGCTCAGCAGACAAGTATTGGTCTGCAGATTCCCTGGCTGTCCTTGGAATGCATGTAGTCTGCATTCTAGAATCCTTACACTGATAAATGTTCCTTTTGATGACTGTCCATACGAGTGACTTAGCTACATAAGTGACTTTTAGAAGGATTGTTATGCATTACTGTTCTGACTGGGTCGTTAGTGCTACTGGCGTGTACCATCTCTCAGTATGGCACTTGTCTGTTCATTTTTAAGCATTTACATACTTATTGATTTAGTTTTAATATTGTCTTTTAATGATGTAATCCACCATTGCATACTCATTGTTTTTAGCTTTAAATATTGTCTTTCAGAGACATAAGCTGCCTCGGGTCATTGTTAAGAAGAAAGGTGGGGTAAAAATATTTAAAATAAGTAAATAAACTTATACCAAAACATGCAACATTTGAAAAAGTAAGTGAAAAATGCACTCAGTCTTGACTAGTACAATACAGCAATTGCACAGATATGTATGTGTTTACATATATATAAACACACAAAGAAAGAGGCAGGGGATGGACCCTCCCCCTATGGCTGCATTGTCACTCAGAAACACTTCCCCATAATATTTTGGAAACCAAAATATAGTATTTTATACTGTTTGGACCCCCTGCTGTGGTTTGTTTTTTATGTGCGAAGCTTTAATTAGTTTTTAATGGGGCCTAGGAAGAAAAACAGCACACAGCCTACGTACATTAGAAAGAAACATAGCAAGGAGGAGCAGGGCAGACAGTAGTGCATCAGTCCAACGTTGTTTCTAAAGGTTAGGCAACAAATGCATATTTCATTTTCAAAATGTCAATTTACTGTGAAATATATTGAAGCAAAAAATAACATTTAAAGTTAATGGGAAAATTCTGAAACAACGTAATTGCTGCCATAATAGCCAGAGATTTCATGTTTTCAAATGGATCTGGTGCATCAATAGAATCCTTCTCTCTGTCGCCATGTGTATGTGTGGGTGTGGATGCAGATGTGTGGGTGTGCATGGAGAAAATAAACTTTACCTGACAATCTGCTGAACTGCAAGTTATTGTATGTAGCAGTAAAACACAAAACTAATACTCAAATATTTATACTTCTTCCTTTCTCCATAATCATTGCATACAAAAATTACAATGCAAGCTTATGGTCCAGTTATTTCAGCAAGAGAGCCTTTGTGGCATCTGTCCAGGCAACACCAACTGGGCAGGGAACTTAGGCTAAGGAGAAATGTTCTACCCATTCTTCCTTCTTGCCCCATCATCTGTCAACATGTGGGAAATGCTAGGTCTGGACAATCTCTCACATGAGATCCTGAACTCATGTGGAGTGTCAGCACAGATTTCATAAGCTTCTCTTCCTCCAGCTCATTGGCCTCCATGTATAGAGAAGAAACTGAAATGATAATAATTGAGGGACTAGCTCTACACTTCTATTTTCTTGTAATCTTTCTACCTAATTTGTAACATCTGGATCAGAATTGTGCCTCTAGGAGATAAAAAATAAATCATGCTGGGATGGAATGGGGCTTAGCTTCCTGACATTCTATGCATCCTCAGATGTATTAGTATTTTTTCTCCTTTGTTATACTGTTGTTATTTTTATTGTTTCTTTGTTGATGCTGTTAAACACCCGGAGTTCCTTCGGAAGATGGGTGGTAAATAAATAAATACATAAATCTGTTTAAAACCCTTACTAATGGCATTACAGCAGGTCCAAGCAAAGTGTTTCTGAACCCACTGTTAAAAGTTTTGAAAGGCAGTGTAATATAGAACATACTCATCACTAGAGATGGGCACAAAATGTTTTTTTTTTCATTTTTCATTTAATTCCTAACAAAATGAAAAATAAACTGCCCCTTCAATGAAAAATGAATTGAAATAAAATGAAAATTTTCAGTTTGTTCCATTCT
Source organism: Phrynocephalus versicolor (assembly GCA_023846285.1). Lineage (NCBI taxonomy): Eukaryota > Metazoa > Chordata > Lepidosauria > Squamata > Agamidae > Phrynocephalus > Phrynocephalus versicolor. The sequence goes on along the minus strand of JAHTLZ010000379.1, from coordinate 11,647,533 downwards.
GTTTTTCGTTTTCCCATAGCAATGCTTTGAAGCAATGCATTCCTATTGAAAACCACTTTTAAAACTCCATGCCATCCCCCCCAGCACCCGATCGGGTAGGGGAATTGTGCAGGCTTTAAAAAAAAAACATTTTTTTAGTCCCCAAGCAAGCGCCAATCCGCTGGCTCATGGGCCTTGCTTAGGGGACTAAAAAAAGTTTTAAAAGCCTCCACTTTTTTTCCCCAAAGCACCCAATCGGGTGGGGGAAAGTGAGGGATTTTAAAACTTTTTTTTTGTTCCCTGAAGCAAGCACCAATCAGCTGATGTGTGGGGCTTGCTTAGGGGATTAAACAAAAGTTTTTAAAAAACCCATTTCCCCCCCCCCCAAAAGCACCCAATCAGGCAGGGGAAAGCGCAGGCTTTTAAAACTTTTTTTAGCTCCCCAAAGCAAGTGCTGATCAGCTGGTGTACAGGGCTTGCTTTGGGGATTAATAAAAAGATTTAAAAGCACTTCCCTACACCACCCCCAAAACACATAAAACAAAGGTTAAAAACATAAAAACACATAAAAATGAAAAATGAAACTTTTAAAAAAATTCATTTCAAATGAAACAAAATGAAACAAAACGAAAAATGACACAAAACAAAACACCATTTTGGCGTTTTGTGCCAATCTCTACTCAGCACAGCAGAAATAATGGCAGCATGAAGAATTCTATCTGTATATTTTGATGAACGCATTTTTTCTTCTTTCCCAGACTCAGTGCACCACTACTTCATGATATCAACTCATTCACAGATGCCTTATGTAGGAGAAGTATAACTGGGAATTTGCATATACAGATAAGGGCTAAGTTAATAGGTCTGCAGTATTGTCTAGGTTCAGCCACATGTACTCTGGGGAAAAGTCTGTGCATCACGTTCTCACATTTTAAAGTTCCCCTGTTGAAAGCTGCTAAGGGCAACAATACGGAGTGCAAGGAGACGAGAGAAGGCTAAAGAGGCTAAAGAGAATAATGAGGTCTGCTAAGATCAAAGAGCAGAAAGGTCCATCAGTCAGTGGGACAATGGTGGGATATTCATTAATGGCCAGGCAGGATCAAAATGCCACATAGAAATGCCATTGCCTATCTAGTCCAGCCTCATATTTTCCACAGTGGTTATGCAGTGTGTTATGGCATGGCTCTCTTTTAAATGCAACATATGGTTATTAGCATGAGCAATATTTTCATATCAATTTCACCTTTTTTCAGTGATTCTCCCCTTCCATACGAACACAAAGTAGAAATGTAAGGGTCAGTGCTAGTGCAGAGATAATCACAACAGTGGCTGTACCACCTCTGCTACGATGACTTACAACAAGAAATTCCCTTGATGTGATAATATTTTGACTGGGTGCCTCTGTGACTGATTGCAAGGGAATTTGGTTCCAATAGTATTTCAGTCTATACAATGAACTGACAATGTAGGTGAATTCGTTCACCACCTGGGATTTCTTGTATATTCCATGAGCAGAGGAAAGCATCACTATATGAAAATGGGAACTTGGTCAATTACTACATTTGGAAGGAAAGAAGCCAAAATTACAACAGAAATAGACAACCTTGACAAGGAATTGTGAACCAACCAAAATTCAAGTTTCTGCAGTGCTGTGGTATTGCCTGAAGAGAAATTTGAAGCAGATATGAACTCCTCAGGCAAAGCATGCAGGAAGAAGCCAAATGTTTTAATGAGATTAGCACAGCTTCTAGGGGGGCTTTCAGTGATCTTTAAAAATGTTATTTTGACTACTTTTGAGGCTGGAACTAGTCAAACGAGGGGTGTGTGGGACATACAAAATAATGAACATGCCAACATGTATAAAATGTTTGGATGGGACATGGAATTCTGGGAAAGATTAGGAAAGAAGGAAGTTGCACTTCCCTCTTTAGAAGAATGCTAGAAAAGAACTAAAATGGATGCAATTGAAAAACATCTGAATCCATCTGGATGGCTTTAGAAAACAGAGAAAAAATAAAAAAATAAACAATAAAGAAAACATAGTGGATAGCCATTGCCTGGCTGGTGACTCTTCTATACAGCCTCTCGCATTTAGTCTATGATCAGGCCTTGGATTTCTCCATGGGCAGGAATGCCAGAACCAGAAACAGACAAATACTAGCCACAGATCTGGACAAGGTTGTGGAAGAAGAGGAGGATCCCAGGCGAAGGCTCTTCAAAAAATGAAGCGAACCTAGAAACAAAACTGAAGGAAATAAAGTAGCATCCATCAGTGGGGTTTATTTCTGTCTAATATTACAGTGAGCTAACCATGCCTGCTTCAATTCCGTTTCCTGTTTTATCATTGTCTGTTCGGTCCCAGTACCCTTCTGCAATTCTAGAGGCAAAACATGTTAACCTTTAATGGAGAGTCTATTCTCACAAACTAGAAACATGTAAGTATTAAGTTCTGCAAGCCCTAGGGTTCCTCCCCAAACAAACAATACCCCTTCTTCTGTGTAGTGATAATTTAGCTACTCAAAGGATCCAGCCTCAGGGCCAGATCTTATGAGATGCCAAATGTGGTGTTTACCCCTTTGTCATGAATAATTTATGAGATATGTGTCTGTGTTGATTTGTTGTTTGTTGACCAGTGGAAGAGTTTGGGGGAGGAGCTTGAGAGGTTTTGAGGTTCAGCCCATCACTGAATTGGTCAGATAGGGACTGAGAGAGAAACAGATACATCCAATGGATTAGGAGGCCCGACTGCACCTGATGTTACCCTCCTCCTTTAGAGGTCTGTTGAGGATTCCAGTCCCTTGGAGACAACGTGAGCACAAGCCACTAAGAGCCATGCCTGACCAAGGCACTGCCTCCATTTCCCAGAGGCAACAGGATCCTACTGCCCCAACACCACCTGAACTCACCCCTATGCCCCAAACAATCAACAAAGGTGTTACAAAAAAGAAAATGATCAACTCACCTATAAGAATTGCTATGCAACCCATGGCAGTCACCACTCAAGACATTAACAGCCTGCAATTATTAGCCCTCAGACTTAACCACTAGAAAACAGGGAAGTAGAGAAGAAAAAGCCAGCAAGCCACCAAATGATGGGAGCACATCTATTCTCCTGCTTTTGTGCCAGCCAGGCAGACCAGATTGTAGCCTACTCCAGACAGGTCCTGTGCTCAACCACTCCTTCCCCATGTCTGCAGAGACTGCTATCCCAGTGGTATCTGGTCATGGGAGGTATGCTAGGAGATGGGGCAGTTAATCGGGTAAGAAGAAAAAGGGGCTGGCAGTTGCTGCCTGTCCCCCATTCTCATCCCTCAGTCCACTGCCAAGTGCCAGGGACCCACACTATCAGTGTCTTTGACCTGCCCTGCCTGCTGGTTGCCAGGACCCTGCCTGTCACAGAACCTGACTCTGAGGGGTTAAATGGTGAAGAGCTGCTGGAGGAGCCTTGCAGCTCATGTCAGCAGGCAGCTGGGTCTGAGGACTCAGCTGAAAACATATCTTCTCCCCCTAGAAGGGCTATGAGCAGGATTCTGCAAAGACGTGCTGCCAGGAGAGCTAGGGAAAGGGTCTTTGATGCTAGATGGGGAATCAGGTCAGGAAGCCCTGAGTACTAGCAGGAGCCTTTCTAGAAGTAAGGCTGTGTTCCCTGTTTTGGGATAAAGCTGGTAAGCTCACCTTGAACTCTCTGTGGGAGCAACGCGTCATTTGAACTTGCAACCATGTTCCTATCTGTGACCTTGGCTCTGTTTCCTGATTTGGGACTGGCTTCCTGGACAACGGCTTGATCTGTTCCCTTTGGTTTGGCACCTGGTTTCTGTGAGATATTCTGGTTTTGACTTGGACTGTTAATTGTGGGAGTTGGATTCTGTTATTTATCTGGCACTTGATTGTAGCAAAGGATTTGTACTAACTGAACCCTGTTTGTGTGTGTGCTCTGTGTGCGGGGCTTGACACTGGTCAACTCTAGGTTGGTCCATAATAAATTCCTTGTTGTTTATGATGTTATCATGGATGGACAGGCGAACCTTGCTTGTTTTACAGAGACAGGGGTGGGGGCACAGGGAGGGGCATCCTTCTTCCAGGTGTGCCCTCCCTGGTTTCTGATTCAGCACATAGGCAGGTCAGAGGGTGGGGGGGTGGCCATCATTCATGGTGAATCCCTTTTTGTCAGCAGATCTGCAGCATTGGTGTGTCCTGGGTTAGAATGGCTTCATCTAGTGGTGGTTTAGCAGGACAGATTTATCATTGTGCTAGGGTACCTTGTTCCCCGAAACCCTACACAATCCCCACCAGAGCTCAATGAGTTCATATCAGTGGCATTGTTGAGGTCCCCCCCCACCTTTTGGTGGTAGGGGACTTCAACGTGCATGCTAAGGATGGGTTTTCAGGAGCAACTTATTTCATGGAGTCCATGGCCTCTATGAATTTGTCCCAGCATGTTGTTTGTCCCACCCATGGAGCAGGGCATTCCTTGGACCTGTTTTTTTCCTCCATTCTGACAGATTTTAATCTGAGGGTGGGGGACATTGCTCCCCAACCCATGTCATGGTCAGGTGTCTTTTTCCCTGTCGATTTCTGCCCCACCCCAGCGGAGCCCCAGGCCTACTGCCAAAGGATTCTGGATTCAAATCATTTCCTGGAGGCCTTTGGGGGGTTTCCTGATGTCTGGCTGATGATGCGGTAGAGGCCCTGGTGGAGAGGTGGTATGAAGATGCCACCAGAGCCGTTGATTGGATAACCCCCAGATGTCTTCTTCATTGTGGAGTTCATGCAGTCAGGGAGGCTAAAAGATCGTATGTCTCCATGAGAATTGCTTGAGCTTCAAACCACCAGGCAGAGTTGATCTGGATGGTTCGAGACTTCACCAATCCTGGTCAAGTCTAGGCCTCGTAGTGATTTCACTAGTGAGTCATTTGCAGCCTTTTTTTAGAACAAAAATGGAGGCCACCTGAGCCGGACTTGGCTCTGGTTGCTCTAACCTCCCCTTGAGTATCCCGAGTACTGCACCCCCTCAGTCTCCTCATCTGGTTCAGTCTGGGCCTGTATCATCAGCTGAGGCATCCAGGGTGCTGGCCTCAGGGGTCAGCACTCTCCCCCAAGCTGTTTAACTTCTATATGAGGCCATTGGTCGAGGTCATTAGGAGATTTAGAGTCTGCTGTCATCAGTATGCTGATGACACACAACTCTATCTCTCCTTTTCCACCTCTGCAGTGTAGGCGATGCAGACCCTCAACTCCTGCCTGGATGCGGTCATGCAACAGACCAGGGCTAACAGGCTTACACCCAACCTGGAGAAGACAGAGGTTACAGTGGTGGGTGCAGTGGCCCACTCTCCAGTCTTGGGGGTTACTACCCTCCAACTGGTCGATAGAGTTAGGAATCTGAGTGTGGTCTTGGATCTGGCTCTATCCCTGGAGACCCAGGTGGTGGCCATCTCCAAGTCCACCTTCTTTCACCTTTGGCAGATTGCCTAGATTCGCCCGTACCTGGATGAGGCTTCCCTAAGAACAGTTGTGCAGGTACTCAGGATCTTGAGGATAGATTATTATAATGCTCTCTACATGGGATTGCCCTTGACCCTTATTCAGAGACTTCAGCGGATGCAAAATGCAGCAGCCACACTGGTGGTTGGTGCGGGCAGATATGACCACATCACCCCAATTCTGGTTCACTTGCATTGGTTGCCCGTTGCATCTCAACTAAGATTCAAGGTACTGGTTTTGATTTACAAAACCCACCACAGCTTGGAACCTGAATACCTGGCAAAGGTCAACTGAGGCCCGACCCAGCAGAATGTTTCAGGCTTTCTCACTTCAGGTGGCCATGCCCAGGGAGGCCAGGAAATCAATCAGTCAAAACTGGGCCTTCTTTGTGATTGGCCCCTTGCTTTGGAACACCTTGCCAAGTGAGATTCGCCTTGCACAGTCCCTGCCGGCCTTCAAAAAAGTGTTGAAGACCTTGATTTTTAAAGAGGTATTTGGCGACCAATAGGGTTTCTCTTTTTTTAAAGTTCCACCATCTTGCTGAGTATTATTATTTGTTTTACTTCATTGTTTGTATTGGTTTGATGTGGTCTATAGCTGTTTAACACTGTTATATGTTATTGTTATTGTTCACCACCCGGAGTTCCCTCGGTAAGACGGTGTGGTAAATAAATAAATAAATAAATAAATAAATAAATAAATAAATTTTAAAAAATCAGCTGCAACTCTTTCTTAAACAAACGATTCCCTCCCTCCAAGTCTTAGGTAAGGCATGTCCAAACTTTGGCCCTCCAGATGTTTTGGACCACAACTCCCACAGTACTTTGCCATTGGAAATACAGGCTTAGAATTCTGGGAGTTGTGGTCCAAAACATCAGGAGGGCTGAAGTTTGGACGTGCCTGTTTTAGGTCATCCACTGAACTTAAAGTGAGATTGACAGATCAGTCTGATGGGCCAGTTATCCAATTAATTGGTTCTAACAGGAAATGTCAGATGTTTCTTTCACATTTAACTAAACTTGAAGTTCACACTTTAATATGCTTGCACATCATTCAGTGAGAGGCCTGTACAAATTTCATTACTGAAGCCATAGCTCTCATTCATGAAAAAATAATAATCTTCCAATGTTTGTAGAGCATTAATAGCTCTGTAGATCTGAGATTATTTGCAGTGCCATCTGCAAACTCATTACCAGCACCGGGTCCTTGAAGACTACTGATATGACCCTTTCTTGTCCATGCATTCAATTTCTATCCAAATAATTTAAAAATGTATGAACAGGCCTTAAAAGTTGTATTCTTGCTAGGATTTCCATTATTGATTTATTTCATAGTTAAAAACTGAGAAATGTAATGGGAGGGGAATAAAAATGTGGTAGCAAAAAACACCCTTGCTTAAATAATGCAATAAAGAAGAAATCAAAAGCTAAATTATATGCATGCTACATGGCTTTCTTCCGCACTTTCTAGGATCACACCAGTCCTTTCTTACATTTGCAATGTCTTTTTTTAATAAACGTCGGTTGATTTGCACTTTAGAATAGGAATCTTTATAGTCATTGCCCCCTTGCAGGAACAACAAAATGGTTGATTTTTTTCCCCATGGTTGCTATACCACATATATTTAAAAACAGCTACAATACATACAATATAACATATAAAATCAGCTGACTTCATCAGAATTTCCATTTAAGGCCAGTATTGCTCTAAAAAAGAAGCTGCTCTTGAGACGGTTAGTTCTCACCCTCAGTACTCTATGTCTCCGTCTCGATGACAGCAACTCGATGTATGTGTATGTTTTGATTGCTTTCTGTTTTGTATAGAATTCAAAGAACTGGTAATAGGATCTGGCTCATCATCTTCCTAGACCTGTGTGCTCTGTTCAAATACATCTGCTTTATGTACTAACTGATAACTGGAGGAAAGTGGACAGGAGCTGCACAGCATCCAGTTCGGAAAACCTCATCCCCGTGGAACAAGGTTGTGAAGGGTAGAGAACCACAAAGTGATGACATAGTAGGAATTAGCACTTGGAGAATGATGGGATGTGGTAGTTTATCTACTGGAATAAAAAGCTGGGGGCGGGGAACAAAGAGTAAGTCTTTCCTGACAAGCCTTTTAGAATTCTTTGAAAAGGTCAATAAGCATGTAGATTTGGGTGAACCGGTGGATATTGTCCATTTGGATTTTCAGAAGGCTTTTGACACAGTCCCTCACCAAAGGCTACTGAGAAAATTGGGGCGGTCCTCTTATGGATTGAGAACTGGTTGAGATCCAGGAAACCAAGAGCAGGTGTCAATGAGCAATTTTCACAATGGAGAGAGGTGAAAAGCGGTGTGCCGCAGGGATGTGTCCTGGGACTGGTGCTTTTCAATCTGTTCATAAATGACATTGAGACAGGGATAAGCGGTGAGGTGGGCAAGTTTGCGGATGATACGAAACTTTTATGTGTGGTAAAAACCAGAGAAGATTGTGAAGAACTCTAGAAGAATCTCTCCAAACTGGGGGAATGGACTGCCAAATGGCAAATGTGTTTCAATGTAGGAAAAAGTGAACGAATGCATATTGGGGCAAAAAAATCAAAACTTTATCAACTCATGGGCTCTGAGCTATCGGTAACAGACCAGGAAAGAGATCTTGGTGTGTTGGTCAACAGCTCAATGAAGGTGTCTACCTAATGTGTGACAGCGGTGAAGAAGGCCAATTCCATGCTAGGGATTATCAAAAAGGGGATTGAAAATAAAATAGCCAACATTATAATGCCACTGTACAGAACAATAATAAGGCTGCACCTGTAGTATTGTATACAATTCTTGTCACCACATCTCAAAAAAGATATAGTGGAATGGAAAAGGAGCAGAAGAGAGCGTCTAAAATCATTACTGGGCTGGGGGATCTCCCTTATGAGGAAAGGCTAAAACATTTGGTGCTCTTTAGTCTAGAACAGGCCTGCCCAACAGGTAGACCGGGGGCTACCAGTAGCCCGCGAAGGGTTCAAAAGTAGCCCTCAAGCCATCAATAAAAAGTGAGGGGATAAGTTCTCCCCCCTACCCCTCCTACCCCAAGGACCACCATTGCCCCAGCAAAGTTCTGGGTCTGCCAGCCCACTGTTTCAGCCGAGCAGGGCAGTTCAAGGGCCATGGCGTGGTCCCCTGCTCCCCCCCCCCCGCCGGCCAGGTGATCAGCACCTCAGTCTGTTCAAAGTTGGACAGCCCTGGCCTAGACAAACTTTTTCCTGATAATGAAATAGCAATCCCTTATAACATACTGAAGTTTTACATGCATATAAAAAAATGACCAGTCAAGTATGCTATACAATATACATTGTCTTATTTTCAATGCATTCCTATGGGAAACCGCTGCTCTGCTTACAAAGATTTTTAGTTATGAGCATGTGCTCGGAACGGATAAAATTCCTAAGTAGAGGTTTTAGTGTAGTAGCCCTTCAGGTACTTTGGTCCAAAAAAGTAGACCTCGGCCTGTTCAAAGTTGGACAGCCCTGGTCTAGAAGAAAGGCACCTGTGGGGGGATATGATTGAGATGTATCAAATAATGCAGGGCATGAGTAGAGTGGATAGAGGGACACTCTTCTCCCTCTCACAAAATACCAGAACTAGGAGACATACACTCAAATTGAGGGTTGGGAGTGTGAGAACAGACAAAAGAAAATGTTTTTACCCAGCATGTTGTTAGTCTGTGGAACTCCCTGCCACAAGATGTGGTGATGGCATCTGGCCTGGATGCCTTCAAAAGGGGATTGGACAGATTCCTGGAGGAGAAGTCCATCACAGGTTACAAACCATGGTGGAGATGTGTAATCTCCAGGCTTAAAACTGGGTACTTCAAGGGGCAGATGCAGGGGAGTGGTATCAGGAGACAGATATCTAGTCTCGTGCACTCCCAGACAGATTTGATGGGGCCACTGTGAGATACAGGAAGCTGGACTAGATGGGCCTTTGGCCTCATCCAGTATGGCTCTTCTTATGTTCTTATGTTCCTATTCTTAATATTGGCAAAAATAAGAGGAAAATAGTTGGAATTATCTGCATGTTTTTTCTTGTACCAGATTTGATTAACTTCCCTATAAATTATAAAATTAAGACAAGACATTATACTATCATAGTAAAATAAAGCAAAATAAAACAAAGAAGCGTTTTATTAGAAACATGTTGTTCAGATGTTACTGCATCCCTTACTAGATACATATCAATGACAAATGGGTCCTGCTGATAATAGCCACAAGTTCATTCTTATCTCTATTGAGATTAGCATATCTCATCAATACTTACGTCACTGTATCTGTATGGTATCATTAATAACTGTCAGGGGAAGAATTAAATTAGGCTGTCCTGCAATTCTTCTTCCCCTCATCACGACAATATGGTTTCCAAGTCTTGAGCTAAACTTGCATCCTCAAATATCTATCAAGTTCTCTTCTTGACCCACACACATCTTGTTACATACAAAATTTAAATACTGCTTCTTTCTTGGATTAAGGAGTAAAACATCTCTGTTTAGATTAGGATTACTTTTTCATAAACATTTGTATTATCACTGTTCATCTATAGTCTGTTCAAGGACTTGGCAGGAATGAGTTAGAAAGCACTAGATTTTTTTTAAAAAAAACCATGTGAGCAATAAATTATGGCATAGTACAATATTAACGTAAGAAAGGATAAACTGACTCCTTTTATAGTACAGTAACCCCCCACCCATTGCGGGGGTTAGGGACCCACCCTACCCACGATGCATGAAAATCCACAATATATGGAAGCGGGTGGGGTGGGCGGGGGGCGATCGCGCGCCTGTCCAAGAAGTCTTCAGGCAGTGCATGCCGACGGCAGCAGGGGGATCTGACCTCCTGCCGCCGCCTGCCCACGCCGCCCAGGACTTCTTGTCCAGGGCCATCTCCATTGAAATGCATTGCCAATGCATTTCAATGGAGAAAATTTTCCCCAGTGGAAAACATTGGCTCAGTGCTTTCCAATGGGGAAAATTTCTCCATTGAAATCCATTGACTCAATGCATTTCAGTGGAGATTGCCCCCCCATGGACCCGAGGCTTCTCGGAGGAGCACGGGGGGTGGCACGGAGCGACCCAATTGCCCCCTGCTGCCCCTGCATGGATTCGAGGCTTTGCGGAGGAGTGCGGAGGGGCGGCGCGGTCCAACCCGATCGCCCCCCTGCCGCCCCACTCGTGGCTCCGAGGCTTTGCAGATGAACAGTGCTGAGCGACCCAATCACCCCCTGCTGCCTCCCTGCGCGGCTCCGAGACTTTGCGGAGGGGTGTCGTGGAGCGACTCGATTGGCCCCCCGCCGCCCCCGTGCAGCTCTGAGGCTTTGCAGAGGAGCACGGAGGGGTGGCGTGGAGCGGCCCAATGCCCCCCACGCCCCCATGGTGCAGGTACTGTGATCCCACAATGTAGTGGTACCATGGTACCTGAACCACGAAATGGCGGGGGGTGACTGTAGAGCTGCAATTTTTCAGTTAGCTTTCACGTTATGAGCATGTCTGCTTAATTGTAATGAGGAATATGGCATGGTTCAAGTACTGCTTTGGGACGTTATCTCATGATCTGTTGTGGTTCTTCACACCATAACAAGTTGACAGTAGAAAAAAATGTAGAAGAATTTGTTTTACATCATGGGCATTGTGCATTCAGATTGGATTAAATTAGATTTATTTGCATTCTACCTCTTGTCTAAAGCTGAGTTTCAGGGTAGCTTGCAGTGCACTTTTTTAAAAAGGCAATTTAAAATAGTACATTAACAATATTAAAACATAATTAAATCAATTGTCGTATTGAAAATGAATGCAGTTAAAAAGCATATTAAATGTGCTCTGTTAAAGTAATTACAATTAGCAATCGAAAAGGGCAGCTCATGCTTTGAAGCACTTGTCCCAAGCAGTTAATTCATTGCTTAAGGGTTTTTTTTGTCTGTGGAAGCATAGCAAATTAACTAAAGTAGGTACTTCTATATGCTTTTTAAAACTATAAAAACATATAGAATTATACAGAAACTAACTTTTGCAGTATGCCACACCAACTGTTTCACAGACAATGTAATTACTGTTTTTAATTGTCTATACTGTGTGTATTGTGCATTTTGTTATAGTTTAGTTTTTAGGTTATCAATTATACACTGCCAGCTTGCACAAAGGTAGCTTAAGGCAGTGAACAATAACAAAGCCTACAAAACAAAGTAAAATACAAAACCAAGAGACAAAATAAATGTAAACAGTATATAAGATTAAAAAATACCAAAAGATAACAAAAATACCAAGAATATTTATTTATTATTTATTCATTAGATTTTTATACCGTGCCATCTAGCAACAATAAAGAGAGAGGATTCACTAGTGGGGCGTGGTGGCTCAGTGGGCTAGGGAGCTGAAAGTGGTGGCTGTAAAGTCAGCAGCTTGGTGGTTTGAACTCTGGGTGCCACTTAGTTCAGTGAGCTCCTGCTGTTAACCCCAGCTCCTGCAAACCTAGCAGTTGAAAAACATCTAAATGCAAGGGTACCACCATAAAAACCAGGAAGGTAAACAGTGTTCCGTGTGCTGAATTGTGTTCAGCCATGCCAGCCACATGGCCACGGACTTGCACAACACTGGCTCTCTGGCTTAAAAACAGAGATGAGCACCGCCCCTAGAGTCGTACAAGACTAGCATGCATGGGGGGGGGCCTTTATCTTTTTAAAAAGCCCTGCCAGGCACATAGCCACCAGCCAATAATCCTTTCTCTTTAAATTTAAATAAAAGAGGGTTATGGGTAAAAGATGACAGATCTTACCGTATCCTTTTGATTTCATATGATTTTTGCATGGGATCTTTCCCACATCACCATCAAATCATCCCCCACACTGATTTACCTGGAGGCCCATCTCTTTCCACAGATGGACCACAATATCTCACTGGTACCTCATCCATTCCTAGGTCCCATCTGTCTGCACACAGATTGCAATTTACAGCTTGCTGTCCTGACTTTGGAGCTACCCACAAAATTGGATGCCTCAAGTACCCAGGGGAGCAGACCCATAGATTATAATGAATCATTTCATATTGTTTTAAAAATAATAACAAAATAAAACAGCAAATGAAACAAAACAAATGCTGTTTTTCAGTTTCATGCCCATCTCTAATCTGTACTTTATCAGAGCTATCCAAGGTGCCGAATTCTATTCCCAATACTGTATCTTGGGTAATTCCTATCCAATGCAGAATAAAGCATGGAATATATTCACAGCTCCCATCCCCACCCCACCCTCAGAAACTGGAGTCACCAGCCATTGTGATCTTCCTTGCCTTCCCTTCTCCAAAGTTATGGATCAGGTCAATAAAATCTTCATGGACTAAAATGTTGTTTCAATATGCATTAAACATCCTGTGTCCTAACAGTAACAGAGATGTGGCGAAATTGTTCTTATAGTACTCCTATTTTCAGGTCCAAGAAAGAGGAAATAAGGAGAGGAAAAAGAGTTAAAATGATCAGACAGAAACGGGAGGTTTCCTCCACATTTTCCTCCTGGAAGAAATCACCCACTCGTAAGTGGGTAAGTTTCTCCAACAGTTTCTCAGATGTGGAACTCCCTATTAGTGGTTGTTGTTTCACAGCGATGTGGCTCCCTCAAATCCTTCATTTTTGTATTTGGCACTGCTGCTGCAAGCAGAAACAACACAAAAACTGTTGGCAGTCTGGGCACCAATTTGTTTCATTCATAACACCCTCTGTTTGCTGTCATTCTGGGGCACTTTGTTGGTGGAGACAAAGCCACCAAAACAAATCAATAAATAAGTAAAGTGAAACAACAGAATATTCTACTTGTAGCCTTCTATTTCTAGGACTGAAAGAAAAAGAAAAAAATATCTTTGAATGTTTATAAGTAGAGATGGGCACGAATAGAAAAAATTTCATTTCGTTTTTCATGTTTCATTTTTTGTTTTTACCAACTTTTTGCGCGATTTAAAGCATTTCCATGCGTGGACGTCCCCCAACGCCCCAGACCAGAGGGAAAACACTAAAAAAATGATGATGGCAGAGACACAGTATAGACTAGGTACGCAGGGAAGCTGCAAAGGCAGCAGCAGGCGTTGCCCAGGGCATAAGGCAGCCGCAGAGTGACTGCACTGCGGGGCAGGGGAGGGTACTCACAGAGAGGTACACACGCACACAGGGAGGCTGCAAGAGAAATCTCTTCTTTCTTTCCCCTAAGAGCCAGGTTGCAGCCAGCAGGAACACAGAGACACACACCTGCCTGGCTGGCCTAAAGTAATGAGTCACAGAGACAGCAATCTCACCCTAACTCCCACCACAGACTGCAAGGAGAACGGGGGCTGCCAAAGCTTTTTATGCCCTCTGTGGCTGCCACACCTACCCAATCTGCAACCTGGGCACGCTATTGGTTGAAATTGTCCAAGAATTTACATGATCCCTTCACATGGCTTGCATCCATCTTGTGGCTGGAATCCATTTTGTGTCATCCTTAAAGGGAAAAGAAACAAAATACATTGCGATGGGAGAAAGACAAAAACAAATGTTTTAAGGACCCCAACCCCCTGGTAGGTAATAATTTCAAATAAATATCACTGTGTTTTTACAGATATCCAGGGCATTTTAATACCCAAGAAATCAATATTAGGCATCTGGGAGCCATTTTGGGTCGATGTCCCCTAACTCCCCTTAAAGGGGGAAAAAAAACAGCAATCTGAGAAAAGACATAAATGCACGTTTTAAGGACCCCAACCCCCCTGGTAGGTATTATCAGGCAGAATAAATAATTATTGCTGGGTTTTTACAGATATTCAGGATGTTTTTTTAACATTTAAAAACAGCTCATTTCATTTCGTGTTGCCATTAACGAAAACGAAACGTAACAATCCTAATTTTCATGGTTCTGTTTGGTTTGTTCCAATTTCATCACAATTTTCATTATTCGTTTCATCATGTAACAAAATGAATAATGAATAATGGAACAATTTTTTTTTCATTTCGTACCCATCTCTATTTATAAGATGTAGTCTTCTGACAAATTTGTGCTTTTGTATTACCCATCATTTGTCAATCTTCTGCATCTTCCCCAAGGCCTCCCAAATGTTATATTTTGGATGGATCATTTTAGATAACATTTTGTCTTTACTGCAGAAGATGCTTAAAGCACAACTCCTTCCCTAAACACCCTTTAGCAAAAGTATAAGTAAGACCAGGATTCCTCAATGTCCATTAAAATAGTAAAGCTAATGCAGTGCCACAAGTTGTCATCCAAATTCCCAGAAGTTTAATTTCCCCATGAAAATAATTTTCATTTTTCTGCATCACTCTGTGGAATTTATGTAGCTTATAACATTTTGGTTTACCATTTTGTTGCAAAAACTAGAATAGTGGACTCTGCCACTAAATGGGACAAATGCTAAGAAAAAGAAGAAAGAGGAAGAAGAAGAAATTGTTTTTGAAGGGAATTTGTTTTCTACAAATTGAAAGAAAATGGATCAAATTCTCTTGGGAGAAGTTGTCAGTATAGCAATAGTGGATGCTATGATAGTATTGCACTGTGTGATCTTAAGAAAGGTGCCACTTTCAAGAAAATAATTTTCAAACCAATCACCGGGAAAAGAATCACTGCACACAATAAAATCAAATACAAAAGCACTCATACATACATATACAGACAGATGTCTATGACAATGCAAATAGTTCCCATTGTGCAAAGTAGAGATGGGCACGACTAGGGAAAATGACGTTTTCGAGTTGTCATGTGTCGGAGGCAGCCCGTTTCGGCTCGTTTCCGTTTTCCGCGAAAAATCACAAAAATTAGTCGGTTTGTTTTTTCATTTTTTCGTTTTTTCATTTTTGTTAGTACTGGTTTTTTTTGGGGGGGTAGCGGGCTCCTGGAGGCACCTCTGTGGGGTGGGTGCCTCCTCTGGCCCGCTATAAAGGGAAAGCGGGCTCCTGGAGGCACCCGTGGGTGCCTCCTATCCTCACCCACTAGGAAGGGGCAGCAGCAGGCTCCAAGAGACCCTTCAACATGGGGGTCTCCCCTCCTCACCTGCTGCTGCAAAATGGCATGCATAGCCATATGGATATGCATACCAGTTGCAGACTATGAGACCGGTGCACTGGTACGACCCTCTGTCAAGGAGAACCGTGAAGACTGGGTCGCACCTGCTATGTCTCACAAAGAAGGGAATCGTACTTGCGTGTAGTGCAATGCAAGTAGATCTGGCTTAGGGTTAAGGTGGGTTAGTGCAAGGGCTAGGGTTAGGCTAGTGACGGGTAAGGTTACGGTGGGCTAGTGGGTTGCACCTCTGGGTGCCTCTCTGACCCACTAAGAAGACAGTCTGTGACGTATGGGTAAGGAGTCAAGGATTAGGGTTAGGGGGTTAGGGGGCTAGGGCAGGTTTTAGGGGGCTTTTTGGCACATCCCAGAAGTCTCCATGGCCAAGTGGTCATGCGATTGGTGGGATGGCTCCAAAAATTTGCATGGTCGTCCACTCCCACATGGCTGGCCAGGCCACTGGGCCAGCCCATCATTGCGCACTGCGCAGGTGTAAATAAAATAAAATAAAATAAAATCAATGGAGGACAGAGGAGGAGAGGAGAGACATTTTGTTGCAAGAAAAAACCCACTGCTACTGTGAAAAATCTGGCAGTTTATAAATTTTCACGTGTTTCTGTTGTGCTTGTGTGTTTTTGGACCACGATTTCAAAAACAATATTGCATTTGCCGCCCCATTTTGGATCCCCCGCCAGCACCGCATGGCATGGCGAGTCCGGCTGCCCAGGACGGGGGGGAGGCGGGACCCCCCCTCCAGACCAGAAACCACCCCTCCGGTAGGTGCCCTGCGCCCTTAGTCAAGCAGGCATTTTTCCGCCTGCTTTTTGGCCTGGGAATGGGTGGGGGGAGAGTTTAAAAGTTTTTTCCTGTGCCGTCCGTGACTCCGTGCCACTTGCTTGTGCTTTAATTGAGGCGGCCGGCGGCGAGACTGGGCTTTTTGCTGGCTGCGAGCCTGCGGCGAGTCCCACCAGAGCAGCCCAGGATGGGGGATGGGGGGAGGCCGGGGACCTCCAGAAACAACCCCTCTGGTAGGTGCCCTGAGGCACAGCAGGCATTTTCCGCCTGCTTTTGGGCCGGGAACCGGGTTTTTTAACTTTTAAAAACTTTTTTTCTGTGCCGCATGGCATTGCGCGATCGCGCGATGCAAGTAACAAGCACAACAAATCAGACCAAAATTGTTCGTTCATCGGTTCGAGCTCGAAGTCTGGCGGAGTAATTCCCATTACCGTTTCCGTAGAGTAACGGAACCGAGTAACGGAAACGGAAACGGGACTACCGCTAAGTCGTGCCCATCTCTAGTGCAAAGAATCAAGTTCAAAACTGAAGATGGAAATGGGTAGATGACAGTTGATTTGACATATTACTTCAGTAATAAAAGGCAAATCTGTGTTCAAATTTCCATTTTAGAGAAATAGGATTAATTTTGCAAAATTAAAGTTTGAAGAATCAGAGGAATGTTCTAAAACTTATCTTCCCAGTGATGAAGTATAAAACAGCAATGGAGACTGGCTAACATTTCTGTTTAGTCCACTAATTTCTCTATCATATTTATATACTGTAATCAAAATGTCTATCCTTTCTCTAAACCATGAGGTGCTCTCACTTGCCTGATCCATGTAGTGAGAATAATCATGTAAGCAGGGTAGAATTCTAGAAAAAAAATCTGAATAAGAATGCAATATGAAATTGCCTTTTGACAGAAAGCTGATCAAGGCCTCTATGGCAATGTTGAAACTTTTCTTTCCTTCTTTCATACACCTGTGACAAGTAATTCATTTCAGAGTTAGAAACAGAACTATGGGTCTGAGTCCCAAAGAAAATGAGGCAAATTGCAGAACCTCACATGACATAAACCAAAATGTATTTGAATGTGTTACTCCATAAAGTGGCTCATGACTTCAGGGCAGAAGAACTGTAGTTCAAACAATGGAGATTAATATTCAAATAATCAAGAGTAAAAGATGTGTTACTGATACCAGAAAATGCCCAGTGAAAGCAGAGGCAATACATTCAGAATGAAATGTTATCATGGAATGCCTGTTTTTCTCTCTTTCTCCTAATCAGATTCTGGTTCATCTCAACCAGCTTTGGACATTTCAGTGCATTAAGTAATTATTTCACCTGGGTCTTTAGGTCATTCATGACCTTGCTTGCTTATCATAAAATAGTGGGTAGAGATTGGCATGACTTAGTGGAATTCCCGTTTCCGTTTCCGTTACTCGGTTCCGTTACAGAACGGAAACGGTAACGGGAATTACTCCGCCAGAACTCGAACTCGAACCGACTAAAGAATAATTGGGTCTGATTTGTCGTGGTCGTTCCTGGCATCACGGTGATCCCGCGATGCCAAGTGGCACAGAAAAAAAGTTTTTAAAAGTTAAAAAAAAACCCCGATTCCCGGCCATTCCGGCCAAAAAAGCAGGCGGAAATATGCCTGCCTCTGAGAGTGCACCTACCAGAGGGGTGGTTTCTGGGGGGGGGGTCCCGGCCTCCCCCCCTCTCCTCCTGTCCTCCTGTCCTGTGCTGCTCTGTTGGACTTGCCGCCGCAGGCTCGCACCAGCAACGGCGGGGGGGAGTCTCGCCGCCGGCCGCCGCAAAAGCGGAAGCGGCACAGAAAAAAAGTTTTAAACTCCCCCCCATTCCCGGCCAAAAAAAAAGCAGGCGGAAAGCCTGTGCATGTGCAGTAGTGCACCTACCAGAGGGGTGGTTTCTGGGGGGGGTTCCTGGCCTCCCCCCCTCTCCTGTCCTGGGCAGCCGGACTCGAGTTGCCACGCCATGCCATGCGGTGTGGGCGGGGGATCCAAAATGGGGCGGCGACCGCAATATTGTTTTTGAAATCGTGGAGTGGTCCAAAAACACACAGACACAAGCACCACAGAAACATGCGAAAATTGCTCTGCTGCTGCCAGAATTTTTACAGTAGCAGTGGTGGTTTTTCTTGCAACAAGATGTCTCCTCCGGCTCCCTGGCCCTGTCCATTGATTTTATTTTATTTTATTTTATTTACACCTGCGCAATGATGGGCTGGTCAAGTGGCCATGTGGGAGTGGACCATGCAAATTTTTAGAGCCATCCCACCATTCGCATGGCCACTTGGCCACTGAGACTTCTGGGATGTGCCAAAAAGCCCACTAAACCCTGCCCTAGCCCCCTATCCCTAACCCTAATCCTTGATTCCTTACCCATAGGCCACAGTACACTGTCCTCTTAGTGGGTCAGAGAGGCACCAAGAGGTGCACCCCAATACTCACCCTAACCTCACCAGTAACTAGCCTAACCGTAGCCCTTGCGCTAACCCTGTTGCCTAAGCCAGATCTGTACTTGCATTGCACTACACGCAAGTACAATTCCCTTCTTGGTGAGACACAGCGGGTGCAGAGTCTGCCAGTCCGCTACTTGTGGCTCTGGCTGACTCCTCCTGCAGCAGCAGTGCCATGCAAACCATGCCCTCAAGTGCTGCTTGTGTCTCACCGTCACCGACTGTTGCAGGGAAGGCACCCCAAAAAGAGGGGTGCCTCTGCCAGTCTGCTGTGTCTCTGCGTGCAACTTGGTATGCATATCCATATGGCTATGCATGCCCTTTTGCAGCAGCAGGTGAGGAGAGGAGACCCCCATGCCATGAGGGGTCTCCTGGAGCCTGCTTTCCCTTCCTAGCAGGTGAGGAGAGGAGGCACCCCCCCCAAAAAAAAGAGGTGCCTCCCGGAGCCCGCTTCCCCTACAGCGGGCCAGAGGAGGCACCCACCCCAGAGAGGTGCCTCCAGGAGCCCGCTCCCCCCCAAACCAGTTTAACGACAGACGAAAAAACGAAAAACGAAATGACTATTTTTTGCAAAGTTTCACGAAAAACGGAAACGAGCCGACACGGGCCGCCTCCGACACATGACAACTCGAAAACATCATTTTCCCTAGTTGTGCCCATCTCTAATAGTGGGTGTTTCTTCTACTATTAATGTCATTCAACCAATTTCAGTTTTAAATCTATTTTCAAGAGAGGACTATGATTTTAGTCTCATCTTTAGAGGGGAAATCCACATTAGCATTTTTAGAGTCTGGCTTGGGAGGAAGAAGCAACAGCAGTGGCAAGCAGATTATAAAAGTTTTACATCATTGAATTCGCTTACATTGTATATGCATATGCACAGGTGTGTCATAAAAGTAATCACATTCTTTGGTTACCTGAAGAGCAATAAAAAAGCTTACAGAGTATTTTGCATCTCTACAGAGGGCCACAGGTGAACAAAATTCCACCAGGTTATGATCAAATGTAGAATCCAGATGGCTGACACTGTCATTATCATTTGATTGTGTGAATGGGACTCACCCAACAACACATTGCAATGAGGCTCACCAATACTCATGATTTGAGACACTCCCTTCCATTTTCATTTCCCTCTCTTGATTATCATTCCCTATGATGAAATTAGGGAAAAACTTATTGTTCCTTATTTAAAGCAATTCCCTGGACGGCTTTTTTTTTGGGGGGGGGGGGGTTGTGTACATGTTAAGGTTCCTCAAACTGTGTGTGTTGCAAATTTGGGTTATAGACACTCATTAGAAAGAATAAGACTCTGCTAATAAATGCAATGGTGGGAAGCCAGTTCATAATACCCATTCAAAATAATAAATCCATATGTACATTGCTGAAAGTTGAGACGCCAGTGTGGGCACTGTCTGCTTTCCAGCAAGTCATGCAACAGATGTGCAACACCAAATGCTTACGCTGCCTCATAGCTCTGATTTATACTGATGATAGTGTCCCAAAAGGCATAGCTAGCAGGTGTCTGGGCAGGTGAATTGGTTTGGCTGTCTTTGCCTGTAGTTAATGCAGCTGAAAGTTAGCATCAGAGAGAGGAGGTTCTGCTCTAGCTCGAGTATTGCTTTGGATGGGTTAGGTTTAGGTTTAGGTTTAGGAGCATTTAGGCTTGGGGCTAGGAACATTTAATTATTACACAGGTTCACTTGAGGCTTCTGAGTGCAACTCAGGGTTTGATTTGGTTTAAGTGGAGATCAGAGGGGACAGCTGGAGTAGTCCCATTTTTGACTTGGAAACATTAGGCTTACATTATAAAGCTGCTAAAAGCCACTAATATTTAGTAGGATTGCAGCATCCATGGAGGATCAGTCCCATGTCCACCTCCCCCATGCTGAAAACCATGGATATGGAGACCCTATATGTAGCATAGGCACTGGTTCCCTCTAGTAGCCAGTTCTGGTGATACAAATTAGGAATGTGTATTTGTGGGGTTTTTTATTTAATATATTTAGGCAGCAGAGAACTACAACTGTAGACATTGATCAGATAGCTATAGAAGTCCTACTGTAAACGTATCACAGTGTACTGCGTGAAAATTATGCATAGTTATGTGAAGAACATTCTTTAAATTCCTCATCCTATCTTACCTAATGTTTGGAGTGTCTTAACATCAAGAGATATAGTGGTACCTTTTAAGAAAAACACCTCATAAGACAAAAAAAAAATCATAGGAAGAAAAAAAATTCTGGGAATAGACATGCTTCGCATGACAAAACATTCCCTATTGGATGCTTCTCAAGACAAAAAACTGTTCCACATGTACCCAGGAAAAACAAACTAGTTATTTTGAACATTGAAACTTCCTTCCTTCCTTCCTTCCTTCCTTCCTTCCTTCCTTCCGAGTGTTTATAAGAATAGGTCCTTGACCTTCATGCACCTGAATTTTGAATCAAGACAAAACATGAAAATGTGGGTATCTTTTTTACTCGAGATAATTTCAATGTTATGAAAATGAAGTTAACACCATCATTAGGGTTGTGGCTCAGGTTTTCATATGTGACCCTCATGTGTCCTGAAAGAAATGGGAATTCCAAACCACACCACAACACACCCTAGCAGCTTTTGCTTCTTAGCAATATGGTTCACACACACACACACACACACACACACACACACACACACACACACACACACACACAAACTTCGGGGGATTTTTTTTTTATCCCAATACACATGCCACTTAGTGGGAACATGCACTTCAGTTGTTGGGGCAATTTTGTCCTAGATTCTCTTAAGCTAAAAACTAGCTTGTACATGGCAGGCTGATGAAGCTCAGAAACGCTGCTTACAATTCTTTAGCAGAAATTCTTTAACAGAAATTGTTGTAAATTATCTTGGATTGCAAAACTTGTTGTGTATTGGTTGTAGATTAAAAAATTGTCTCTAGTTCACTTAAATGCCTCATCTTGGTGCCTAAGCGTACACTGCAATTGATTCCATTTTAGAGCCCCAATAACCTCTTGTGCGTTATTAGGGAAAAAAACTCCAAATTCATGTTCTTTTCCTCCCAGCTTTCCTTGATGAACTAGCTTAGGCTGGTAGAATGAGAACTAACCGTAATATAAATGTCACACCTTTTCTTCAAAGTGCCATCCACCATCCTAATCACCTTTATAGGCATGAAATTATTTGCTAATGTTTAATAGATTTCCCCGAGTGAATCCTAAGTCCATTTGTTCTTGTCCTGTCCTTGCTGACTCAAAATGAGGAAGTAGTCCCTCTCCTCTTTATAATTTTCATTTATGTTCCTGTAGACAGGTATAGTTGCCATTCTCCAAATTCAATATGCCTACTCATCTTTATCTCTCTCTGCAGACTCTTTTTCCCTAAGCCTCTATCATTTTAGCTGCTGTCCCCTCAATTTCATCCAATTTGTTTCTTTCACTTTAAAAAAAGGTGTTCTCTATCAAAATGGTGTGTTTTCATGAGAGCTGAAGGATGAGCAAAGGCAGTGATCTGATATGTTAAAATTACTGACTACAACAAACAGCAACAAAAAACAAGTTGGCTCTCTTTGATATCTTTGATCCTCCTAAACCAATACTACTACTACTACTACTACTACTACTACTACTACTACTACTACTACTACTAATAATAATAATAATAATAATAATAATAATAATAATAATAATTAATAAATAAATAAATAAATAAATAAATAAATAAATAAATAAATAAATAAATAAATAAATAAATAAATAAATGTTCTCTTTGGAACATTCAGTGCAAGAGATAGTTATCAAATATACACTTCAAAAAGAAGAATTGGAATCTATTGTGCTGAATTAGCTCCCATGGTCTCTGAATCAGTGCCTCTGACACCATGGATCCTGAGAAACAATAGGACACAAATAAATGCCTCAGCAGTTGGAGCAGGCAAAAGAGGTATTTGGATTTATTAAGGTGTGAAGGTGTCCATCTCCCTCTTCTTTGGCATAAACTCATTGTCTTCCTCAAAGTATTCATAGTTTTGATTCACTTTCCATTTTGAATTATGTTACATTCTTTTTATTTTAACATTTTAAACCCTACCAATGTCAAATATAATCTTGATAGGGTGTCTACAGTATGGACTCTCAGATATGCATATATCTGTGGTCTAGTCTGCCTCTTTCCATCTCAGACGGATTGCCCTGTCTTGGCACTGGGCCCCTCACTATGTTGGTTTACACACTGGTAATCTGAACACTCACTACCTGAGATTGCCCATGAGGTTACCATGGAAACTTCAACAGGACCAAGATACAATGGCTATATCATTGACTAGACTGAAAAATATTTCATCATATCCCTCCAGTTCTGGCTGACTTACATTGCTTATCTGTCTGTTTCTATGTCAGCTTCATGATGATGGTTCTAACCAATAAAGTCCTAAATTGTTTGGGACCTCAGTCCCTGGCAGAATGCATACTTCCAACAGGATCTGATTGCCCTGCAAAAACATCTCAAGCAGGATGGCTGAGGATGCTAAACTCAAGAAAGCCCTCAGTGGATGCTCCACAGCTGTGAAATGAACTTCCTTCTGCAATTTGTTTGGATCTTTTGCTGGTCTTTTTTAAAAAGTTGCTTAAAGATTATTTGGTCAGGCATTTCATAACTTTATACCAGCTGACTCAGCTAAGCCTAGTTGCCCTTCTTGATTAAGTCTGCCATTTTAAATGGTTCAAATGTTCTGACTGTTCTGTGTAAAGGTTTTTTGATGGTTATGTTCATTTTTATTTTATTATCTCTATTTTCTTGTTTTCTTTTATTAAATTGTATTTTAAGTTTGTTTCTTATATATAGTATTGTAAACCACCCAGAGTGGCCTTCCACCAGATGGGCGGTATAAAAATGAAATAAATAAATGAAATGTTAGAATGAAAAGGATTTTTTCTCCATCCTTTTAGAACTGAGGGGATCATTGCTCTGACCAATGATCAGCCCTGATACACACAGATAGCCCAGTTTAGTACACATTTACACATTTGTCAAAAATGGCACACATTGTGTAATAAAAGTATTGGGTACCTGAATCACTGACATTCAGTGTGGTGTAGTAAATAGAATGATGTCCTAGGACTCATTAGGCCTGGGTTGAAATCTACCCTCCATGGTACTCACTGGGGCATAGAACTGGTAAAACTACTCCTTAAATATCTTATTTACCTTGAAAGGCCTGTCAGGGTTGCTATAACTCAGTTCTGACTTAACAACACCTATCAAATATGAATCATGCTTTGGTAAGCTAAGTGTCTTTATACACTTAGCATTGTCCTTCCTTGCCTTGTAACAAGGTATTTTTCTAACTTACCAAGTGATTGGGCTGTTGCAGTGAATTCATGTTCCAGGAATCAAAAATAAATCTAACTTGAAAGCATGCCTTTGTCCCAACTGGGGGTAATTTCTCTTTGAATTGCAAAACATCCTTGAATTAGGTCTTTCCTTTCCAGTTGATTAATATTCTCCAAAGGTGAATTCTATACCTCCAGTTTATCAGTGTGAGATATTGTGCCTTTGTACCCACAATTCAAAAAGGCATGAAATGGCCCAGTATTGCTGTAAAATACCATTCCCACACTGCCAATGGGGAAAAGGATGCCAAACTTTACATAGCAAAGGGCATCATGAATGTCAACAATACCAGTAGCAGCAGTCAAGATGGTCTACAGTATGGTCTAAAAGAATGATCTGCTTTCTGCTGCTCACCACCATTTACATTTGTTGAAAAAACAGCTTTGTGTTTGGGTGAGAAGTGGGGAACTGATTTTAAAAAAGAGACAGCTTCTGGGATTTTCCCCTTGTGTAGTATCACTTCATGAATGGTAGTGGTGCTGGGGGACTCCAGTTTAACACCTTGACTATTTGCCTGTGGAGAGTCTTGGGGTTTCATGATTCCCCATGCTATTTTGCATGTACATGAAAAACCTGAAAGGGGCTGTCCAGAATGTTGTAGTCTGCTACCATCATTGTGTTGATGGTGCCCAAATCTATCTGCTTTTTGAAATCTTCCAGGAGTCCCTTCTCTCAGTCTCTAAGGCCTCAGTATGAGGTAGCTCAGGGTTCCTGAAAAACCTTTGTTATTTTTTTCAGTTTATCTGTGGGGGTCCAAGAAAAAGAAGACAAACAAGTTGGCCCTAGATCAAATCGAGCCTGGACATTCTCTAGAGGCAAAAATGTTAAAATCTGGGCTGTCTTCAACAGCCCTTCCCAGCTCTTCCAAACTCAGCCTATAGCTTGAGATTTGTGGGTACAGAGATACATTATCCCACATATATTCAGAGGAGGGTTTATTTTTTGTGTGTGTGTGAAGAATTGAATTCCATGAGTTTGTTTTAAATGGAAGTTTAAATATACACACTCTGCCCACAAATTGAAACAGAAATTTCCCTCATATAGAATTACCCAATGGTAGAGGATTCCAGAAAATGATATAGTGCTTATGGTATGGTTACTGGAAGATGACAAAAGCAAGAATTGGGAAGGTTAGTCATGGCAACTGGACTTATTTTTTTGAGAAATCAAAACATTTTGCTACTCATCCAAGCAGCTTTGCAGACTGACAAAGCTGCTTGGATGAGTAGTGAAACGTTTCTATCTCTCAACAAAAGAAGTCCAGTTGCCTTCACTCAACTTGCACAGTCACCTGGTTGTCTTCTCACCTGGTTGACTGAGAATCTCCACAGACAAAAGCAAGAACTTCTTGGATATGGCTGCAGTCCTTCTCTGTGCCAAAATATTTTGAAGGGCTGTTTTGGATGTAAAGAAATGGTGAAGCAAAGGTGTGAGTAGGTACAACATGCCCAATGGAGACACAGTCACAGCAGGAGCACAGACTTCCCACCTTCTCTAGTAGCCACCCACTCAAGGGCAGTGCTGCAGGAATCCTTGCCCCTCATCTGAGAGGGAAGTTTCTGGAGGAGGCAGAGAAGGGAAGCCCACCGCAAATCCATGCACAAGAAGAACCATGATTTCTGTGGTGTAATCTCAGGGGACAGATGGGGCCACTATTTGGAGAGTGGTTTCAAGGTGATCCTGCAGAAAAATCATCTGCATCTCTGAGGATCCATGCTTCAAGTTTGTCTTGCATATCACTGCAAAAGCCATGTGCTTGGGGGCCCATGAGTTCTGTGGAGCAGAAATATGACCTATGATCTGACATTTGTATAAGGTGGATAATGTCTAAAAATCATATGAAATCATACAGATCTGTAAACTAATGAGCAAACTGGGTAAACGTACTGATGAATAAACTGGGTGAATTTACTCACAAGTAAACCAACTAAAATGTGCTTTGAGATCATTAAAAGTCACAAAGGGAAAACAGCAATTTTGGAATTTTAAATGAATAAGCTGCTATATATTATTATTTATTTTTTTAAAAAAGCTTTAAAACATTTCCACAGGTGGAATGTAAGAATGGGTGGCCACGAAAGAGTTAAATGCTTTATTTCATATTGAAAGCCATGATAGAGATAAAAGTGACAGGCTCACACTTGTTATGAGGACTGACACTTTTTGATGGGCCAGAATAAAATGCTATGCAAATAGCTCTTTCGGAATTATTTGAAATTATATTTAAAAGGGAGTGATCTTGGATGTTTTGGGAGTTAAAAACCAGTAATTAATGCTTCTGAATGAGAGCCTTGATAGCTCTAATTGATGTGAATGAAGAAGAAAATGTTAAAAGGAAAAGCTTTTCCCCAGCTATGCAAATACTCTTTTATCTGTGTTTTCCATATATTTTCTATGACTTCTTAAAAAAACACCACTTGCCTCTGCATAGGAATAAAAGCATGCTTTTAAAAATCACAATTTGAAAACTCTTTGGCCAAATGTCTCTAAATGTAGCACAATGCAAGAACAGACCATCTGCTACATCTGTGCCAAATTTGGTGAAGTTCCATTTCACAGTTACAATTTTTGTTCCCAACTCCCATCTTTCGATTTTGCTTGTAGGATCCTGTTGACTCTTCTTATGCAAAATATATGGCATGTCTACAATTGTGCCACAATAATAGCTGCTTTTCTGTTTTACATGGAGAAGAAGCCCTACTCTCAGTGTCATGTTCAGCTACAGTGATCATTGTTACCGTAGTTCATAAACATAAGAATAATGTTACCAGAGGGATTGAAGCATGTAAGATGAATAGCCCTTGCCAAGACACACAGATTACCCAGTCCCTGCTGGATAGCAAATTCAGCAATCACACGCAGAAAGATCTGCAAAGCTATAAATCAATAGAAGTAACATTTCACTAAGGAAAGTGAGAGCTTTGCCTTCCAGCCCAAAGAAAATAATAGAAGCTGTCCCTTCACTTTGCTCTCTGGTTTATGAAACATTGGGTGGTGTAAATAATAGATTAATGGCATTAGAAAGCTGAGCATGTGGAACAGTTACAGGAGTAGACAGCAGGCAGCAAGTTACTTAAATGCTGCTTACTAGGGCGTTCAGAAATGTGCATATTGGTAATAAAGAAGTGCAATTAGTAAGTAGAATTAAAACTGCTTATAAATCTAAGAGTTTTCTAAGTTGAATACCACATTATTTTATCTTGTCGAGTCTGATTTTAATCTTTAAGTTCATCCTTATTTTCACTTATAAGTTTTATTCTTCATTTCTTTTAAAGGTGTACAATTATCAAACCAACTAAAGTAGGAAATGCTAGTGAGTCACACATGAGTCAGTTGTACTGCCTATTTGTACAGCTCTTCTGTGGGCCATACTACACATTACGTTTCTCGTGCTTTTAAAGCAATATACTTATTAAATTAAATGGTAAATCCTTACAACAGGACAGGATTCCAGCATGCTTAAAGGAGGCAATAGTAAAACCTCTGACCCAATGATACTTAGCAATTACCGACTGGTTCAGAATATCCCATTCTTGCGGAAAGTCCTAGCGTGGGTTGTGGCCTTGCAGCTCCAGAGGTTTCTGGACAAGATAAACTACCTGGATCCATTTCAGCCTGGCTTCAGGTCTGGCTATGGGACTGAGACAGCACTGGTTGCATTGGTAGATGATGTATGCAGGGAAATGGATAGGGGATCTGTGTCCTTTTAGTTTTACTAGGTGCTTTTGACATTACAGACCATGGCATCCTCCTGACTCATCTCTCTGAAATGGGAATTGGGGGTACTGCATTAAAGTGACTCCGGTCCTTCCTGCAGGAAAGAATGCAGAAAGTGGTGTTAGGTAATTCATGTTCAACATCATGGCCGCTGACCTGTGGAGTTCCCCAGGGTTCTGTTATGTCTCCTGTGTTATTTAACATCTATGTGAAACCATTGGGGGAGATTATCAGGTCTTCTGGGGTTAAGTGCCACCAGTATGCCAATGATACCTAGCTCTACCTCTCGTCACCTCCAGATTTTAAGGGAGCTACTATCTTAACTTTACACAAGTGTTTAGCTGCAGTAATGAACTGGATGAGGATGAACAAAATGAAACTAAACCCAGACAAGACAGAGGTGTTCCTGGTCAGCTGAAACTGAGAACAAGGGATAGGAATGCAACCTATATTGGATGGGGTCACACTCCAATTAAAAAACCAGATACGCAACTTGGGCTTGCTCTTGGACTCAGCCTTGAGCTTGGACGCCCAGGTCACAGCTGTGGCCCAGGAGCACATTTGCACAATTAAAGATAGTACGCAAATTACGACCATTTCTTGAGAAATCAGCTCTGGCCACGGTGACACATGACCTAGTGATGTCCTGGCTAGACTATTGTAATGTACTCTATGTGGGGCTACCAATGAAAAGTCTCCAGGTACAAAATGCAGCAGCCAGACTTCTGACTTGGGTGGGGTAGAGAGATCACATTATACCCCTATTAAAACAGCTCCATTGGCTGCCAATCAGCTATCAGGCACAATTCAAGGTACTAGAGATGGGCACGACCAGAAAAAATTACTTTTCGAGTTGTCGTTTGTCGGGACGGGTCCGTTTCGGGTCGTTTCCGTTTGTCGTGAAATTTTTCAAAAATTTGTCATTTCCGTTTGTCATTTGTCATTTGTCGTTTCCAACGCAATTTAGCGCGATTTGATGTTCCAGAGAGCATGGGGGCGTCCCGTAATCAGGTCCAGCGCTAGGTGTTTTTGCGCCCTAGGCGGCGGGCAGGGCGGGTGGCGGGTGGTGGGAGGGAGGTGCAGGCGGGCAGTGGCGGTGGGAGGCCATAGGTGGGCGGCGGCGGTGGGGGGCCATAGGCGGGCAGCGACAGCAGCAGGGGGAGGCGCGGGGGGTGAGAGGGCGGGCAGGCAGCGGGCGGCGGGGGGAGGTGCAGGCGGGTGGCGGTGGCGGGGGGCCATGGGTGGGCAGCGACAGCGGCAGGGGGAGGTGCGGGTGGGTGGGCAGCAGTGCAGGCCGTGGGCGACATCCAGAAGTGTCAGTCAAAACCTGGCCATGCCATTGGTGGAATGGTTCAAAAAATTGCATGGTCCCATCCCATGCCCAGCCCACATGGGCAGGTCTAAAAATATATAAAATAAAATAAAACAAAACAAAATCAGTGCGACCTTTTACTGCTATAAAAACCCCACTGCTGCTACTATAAAAATTCAGGCATTTAAAATACCTAATTTTCACATGTTTGTGTTGTGCTTTGGTGGGTTTTTGGACCACGATTTAAAAATAAATATTGCAGTCGCCATTTTGTATCCCCCCACCGCATGGCATGGAGACGACTAGGATGACCCGCCCCAGCCTGGTACAAGCAGCCCAGGACAGGAGGGGGAGGCTGGGACCCCCCCCCCAGAAAACACCCCTCAGGTAGGTGTCCTCAGGCAGGCATATTTTCGCCTGCTTTTTTGGCCGGGAGTCGTTTTTTTTTTTTTAACTTTTTAAAACTTCTTTTTTGTGCTGCTTGGCAATGGCATTGTGCGATCACCACGATGCCATTAACGACGATAAACCTGACCAAATTTTTCTTTTTTCGGTTCGAGTTCGAGTTCTGACGGCTTAATTATCGTTACCGTTTCCGTTACATAACGGAAACGACAACCGAAAACGGAAACAACAATTTCGCCGAGTCGTGCCCATGTCTACAAGCTACTAACCATGACCTACGAAGCATTGTACAGCATGGATCCAAGCTACCTCAAAGTGGTACCTTGTATAAAGGAATTAATTCATTCCAAATGAAATTATGTTAAACAAATTTTCCTTTATACAAACGTCCCATAGGAATGCATTGAAAACAGAGTAATCCCTAATCGCTACCATTTTTATGTTGTACGGATTCGCCCCATAGGCAATTCTGTTAAGTAAATTTCCCCTATCTCCAGAATGTCTTACGTTGTACAGATTTTATGTTATACAAACTGTTTGTTATACGAGGATCCATTGTATCTCACAGTATGAACTGACTTGAGTGTTACGGTCATCAGGAGAGGCCCTTCTCTCCTTGTGGAAATCCATGAAAGGTTCTTCTCAGCTGCCATACCCAGACTCTGGAACTCCCACCCACTAGAGGCCAGACTCCCTCATCTCTGTTGTCTTTCCAGAAACAGGCAGAGACCTTTCTCTTCAGGCAAGCTTTCCCTTAATGATGGACTACCTATTATGTGTCTGTTATATGAATTGGTAGGATCACATAGACTTTGTGTTTATAACTACTTATAACCTTTTGGGTTTACATTGATTTTGATGTTAGTTTCCATCACTCATAACTTTTACACGGAATTTTACTCTTTTTAACTGTATGTGTTTTCTTGTAGATTTAATGCAATGTTGTCTATTAATGCTGTAAGATATCCCTCAGTTCTCTGTTCTCAATACCTGAGTATGTCTTAATTCTACTGGACTGTATATTATCCCTCATTACTGTAAGCTTCCTTAAGTCCTTTTCCAAGGAGAAAGGCAGTTTCCTTTTAATTATCCTGCCCTAAATCCTGTTCCAGATGGTGAACAGCATAACATTCAGCTGCTTTGAGTCGGCAGTTAAGAAGTTGCTGGTGAAATCCTCAGGAATGCATACCTGTTTAGTTGGTATGCACACAAGAATCCTAATGGGGTCTTGTTAATTGTCAGCTAGAAGCAGCTGAATGTTACACCATTTGCCTTTCACCTGTGTAGAATGCAACAAGATTTCATCCAGGGATTCATAGTTTGCTCCTGCAGTGTTCAGAAAGGGATACTTAAAGAAGATGTGTACTGCTGGTAAAGGATAATGTATGTATGAACTGTCTTGAAGAACAAGCTGGATGGTCCTTGCATTTGATCAATGAAGAGAAATTATGAAAATATAGCCCATCTATACATAATGACGTAACATCATGGAAAGGTTAAAAGATTTATAATAGACAAGTTATTCCACTGTTATATGTTCCAGTGGTCTAGGTAGTGAGAACTACCAAGATAAAACACAGGGCTTAGATATGGCATTTTCACTACAACTCTCTGAATCATTCCCAGTGATAGGTAGATTTTGAGCCTAGGAGCAGGAACAATATGACTGATCTATCCCTTTTCATCAGCCTTGTTTGTTCAGGTAGATGCAGAACAGGGACAGAGCAGAGGTGGGAGAGGTTCAGATACCTGAAAATGTACTGTATCTGCCCTCACTGAGATCCAAAATCTACTATTTTCTCTTCCTTATGAGAATACCTGGTAGCAGCAATCCTAGATCAAAGCAGGCAATGGAGATATCAAAAGAAATGCATGGGGTTTGATCAGGCAGAGTGGTATCAGTCCCAGAGTTTAATCTTCACACATCTGGCCTCATAAACCTTTGTTCTGTTACCTCTTTCAACCAAATCCACCCATGAAATGCTTGAGAGAACAAACCGTACGCCAACTCCTATCCCTGAATTTTTCAGAAAGTCTCAATCTTGATTCCTTTTGGGTGTTTCAGAGGTGTCTGCAGAGGACACAGAAATCATTACCTTTCTCTTCGGAAAGCCCAATGGGGAAAGTATGTTAAATCCAGAATGGGTGAAACTGTCCAATAAATAATATTTCCATTAGAGAAGTTGCAGCTGGAAGGGAAGCAAAGAGAAATCGTTCTCCCCCCCCTGCAAGAATCACCCATATATCCTCTAGGATAATTACATCTGATATTAAACCTGGGGCTCTTGCAGCATTATTTTCCTGCTCCGCAACCCATGATCAATACTTCTTACAGGCTAAGCAACTAGTTGGTGGGCTATGAAAGCTTCTTTTACATCTTTATGCCACTATGCAATAGCCTGCAATCTGTATCCTTTCTTAACTGGCCACCATTCATTTAAAACTGTTCCACTAACCAGGCACTTTTGCCAATAGCTAGGGGGAAGCATAGGAAGAAAACACCAAAAACTGTACACTCCTGGGGAAGGTAAAACAAATCCTAAGATCTGCTGTAACAGCCACTAATGTTTTGTCTGTGAAAGATGTTCCTGCTGATGTATGTGCCAAAAGCAGCTACAGTGAAAAGAAACCCATTTTCGATTGGTCCAGCACCACTGAAGTAAAGCTGGTTTCCCTTAACCGTTGTCTTTCTTAAGCCATAATAGCTGTAATGCTGTCATTCTGCCTACCTCTATCCCTCTGAACTATAACTAAAACAAAATACACAGCCACCTTCTAGATAGGCTAGGGTACCAATTGTGAAGAAACTCACATGGGATCCTCCTTGTGGCCTCAGTGAAGCCCCTGGATGCTGACCACCATCTTTGGAATCCCCAAACCAGGTCATTTTTCATGCTCCTTGCCAGCTGGCCAATGGAAGCAGAGCGGTCTGAGAAAGTGAGAGAGATTTCTTTCCTGGTAGACCTGAGAGCAGGAGTTTCAAGTCTGGTTGCTTAGGCAAGTATAAAACAAGATAACCAGGCTCTCCCCAGTAGTTTGCTTTTGGACAGTACCCACCTTTCCTTGCCTTTTAATTATTAATTAACTGCACACTGTTTTTAATGTGTTTTGGGTTGCATATGTGGTTTCTGAGGTCTGTGGGGTGGGGAAGAGTTATCATTTGAAAGTACAGCAGGCCCCCATATCTGCAGGGGATCAATTCCAACCTCCACCATCATCCACCATATGGTTGATGAATACCGTGGATATTAGTGAACTCTATATAGCATGGAAAAAGGAAAAAAATAGAATATTTTCACATGCATTACCAGAATTGTCCACTAGAGAGTACCAGTGCCCTCCAGTGGCACGTTCTGGTGATAAATGAGCAGACCAATGGCCTATACCAGTGATGACGAACCTATGGCACAGGTGCCAAAGGTGGCACTCGGAGCCCTTTCTGTGGGCACCCGACATTGCCCCTTCATAGCCACCTGTATACAGGTTAAATTACTGTATTGGCAATGGTTTTTCAATTGGAGGGTGACCCCATCCAGTACAGGTTGCATCCCCATCCCTTGTTCTCCCTTTTGACTGACCAGGAACACCTCTGTCTTGTCTGGGTTTAGTTTCATTTTGTTCATTCTCATCCAGTCATTACTGCAGCTAAACACTCATGTAAAATTGAGATAGTAGCTCCCTTAGAATCTGGAGGTGATGAGAGATAGAGCTGGTATCATATTGGTAGCACCTGACCCCCAAAGACCTGATAATCTCCCCCAGTGGTTTCACATAGATGTTAAATAACACAGGAGACATAACAGAACCCCGGGGAACTCCACAGGTCATTACATTCAGATCATGCATGGAGCAGTTTTTTTATATATTTCTTTATCTTATTTACTTATTTGTACATTAAATAATTTGATATCTAGGTATAATGCTAATAGAGTGTTATACATGTGGAGAACTGATATGAAAGTTTAGTGAGCAGCAGAAATCCATCACTCCCCACTCCCCACAATTCATTTTCTCACATCTTACCTTTGATAACTGCACACATTCTTGGCAGTTGGCACTATAATAGCTTCACTTCTGGGCTTTATTGCCTTACCAGAGTATAGTCTTCTAAAGCCAAAGGGCATAGTTCCTGTATGGCCAAGACTAAGGTTCTTCAAAGGAAAAAAATGACAGCAATTCCCCTACATGTAGCCATGTCATTTTGTCACCAGACAGTGGAGATTTATAGATTACTCTTGGTACCCCTAAAGTGGAAAGACCTGCTATAATGAAAGATCACTCTAAAAGCAATTACAATTGTGTTTTTCAAAGTGAATACACCAGACTTGATGGTACCTATTGATACAATTCACCAACAAATAATATATAATAGTTCTTCTCTCTGTTAAGGCAGTACTAGGCTTTGTCTTGGGAGATGGAATTTTTGGACATCCTCTGAAATGTGAAGGCCATTTTCTGACCCAAAATGTATTCTTCCGAAGTGATGGTTGAAAATCAGTACTCTGCTAGAGATAAAAAGAGAAGGAACCAACATGATGTTGATGGCAGGTCTTATAATTATCCCTAGTACCAGAAATGTTGGGTAAACTAATTCTTAGCAAACTAGCAAGCCACAGTGACTGAGGACAAAAGAATGACTTCTGCTTATATATATATTTCATTTATGCATTTTCATAGTCATTTGTTATAAACACAATTACAAATAAAAATAATAATTTTGAAGCAAAACATTCACAGCTATGGCATGTCATACACATATCAGGATAACATTTAATATATTCGGGGCTTTATTTAGTAAAAACAAAGTCAGATTTCAAGTAGCATACATATTTCTGTCCTTGGATCTCCTGATGGGCTGGCCACTCAATATCAAACTGAGAAATGCTCAATGTATTTTAAAAATCCAGCAAGACATTCCATGAGTTTAAGAACTGTTTCAGTTTTTTCATTACAAAAATCCCTTACCAAAATGTCTCAAGACCATTTTTCTTCAGGCAATAGTACATATAAACACTTGAAGTCAGTATAGTTTGCGTCTATGCAGTCAGGCTGCTAACATACCTGCAAAACTAGAAATCAATCCCACCAAATTCACTGGGAGACAGTGTGGCCTAAAATAGACATGAATCTGTATGTCTGTTGGGAGATGTCAGGAATGGAAGATGTACAGTTACTTCTTCAGTATCATGCTATTGTATAATGGAACTCCCATATATAGATATGTCTGTCCTTCTGGATTTAATGCCAAGGTTACAATAACAGGATTCATTGTCAAGTGAGATATTAATGATGATGACAATGGTTTTAAAGGCTGAGGATAATGGAGTAGTTCTTAGAGGATTCCTGTAATGTTTAGACAGTAGTTTAGTCTGTGTTATATTTTATTTCCCGGCACTGAATAACCCTTTCCCTGGTAGTCCTGAAAAGACTAAGTAAGGCAATGAGATGTGAGTACCCATATTCTTCTCAATGCTCTCTGTTCTCAAACTTATTGCACTGAATGAGTTTCTTGAGAAATAACTTTATTCATATACATTTGAACATGTGTCAATAACTCCATGTAATTGAGACTATTAATTAAGAAGTTATGAGGGACTGTCCTAATCTTAAACTTCTACCCATGGCCAAGAGAAAAGAACCTACATGCAGTCCCTTTGGATAATCTTCCCACTCAACAATGGGAAGATCAGAAGAAGCCAAGGAGATGAACACAAGGGTACAAGTTGCCTATGGACCCACATACCATTCCCACTTCTAGTCTTCATGTGAGCATTTTGAAAACCTGCATGTTCTGAGCCACATATTCATTGCTATAATTTTTAAGGCATTTCTTTTTGGAGAAGCAAAGAGGATCAAAAAGACTTGATTTTACTTCACTTTACACTGTGCTGATCTAAAGCGCCAAGATCAAGCCTTTTAATGAACTAATTACGATCTCATTTAATAGTTCCTTAAGTCTTGATTAGACGCTGTATGAAATGCTATATGGCTTCTATAAACTCTCAGGAAACTCTGCAAAGGATTATGAGCTAAAGATTTTTGAGATACAGAACGACCAGATTAAAATGTGGCTTGTTTGGTTTTTTGCTTGTTTCTTTAATACTGTTGTCGATTCTGAAATAAGAAAACAGCAAGCCATCTTATTAAGAGCTAAATGGGGGAAAACATGCTTTTAGAGCTGTAAAGTATCTGATCGTTTGAAAATGAAAAAGCCATTTTAAGATAGCTTCAGTATCCTGAAAAAGCAGACATTAAACAGGAGCAGGAGATGGCATATTAAATGTGTGATGGCATTCCATATAACAAGTTTTTTATGTTATTCTGCAGCTGCTGCATAGGAGACCTAGAAGCTGAGTGAGATCATGGAAGATCAGGGTGGGGTGGAGTTAATCCTTCTCCTGAGTAGAGATAGGTAGGAATAGAGAAAATGGGGGTTCATGGGGGTTCATTGTTTGCTGCTATTCACGAAAAATGAACAATGAATGTTCACAAAGTACCCCAACAAAGCAGTTTGTGATTCATGCAAACAAAACAGCTCCTGCATGAATCAGAGATGAATGAACTTGAATTACGTTGTGCAGATAATAGAATTATAGATAAACACTTTAGTAAGGAATCTAGCCAGGTTGTTTCTCTTGCTGAGGTCCATTGAAGATCTTTTTTGTTAATGTCAGGTTTCCTGCTGAGACATCTCACTTTTCACATTCAAACTACAGAACTCTGTTTCAAACTGATTCCTTCCTATGCGTTTTCCATTAAACCAGAGATGCTAACACAAATGCAAAGGGAAAATTTAATTTCAGTGGAATCATAGAATCATAGAATCATAGAATCATAGAATTATAGAGTTGGAAGAGACCTCATGGGCCATCGAGTCCAACCCCCTGCCAAGCAGGAACCCCTTCACAATATTTCCAACAGATGGCCATCCAGCCTCTGCTTAAATACCGTCAAAGAAGGGGACTCTACCACCCTCCGTGGCAGCATATTCCACTGCGGAACAGAGTAGTGACATGTCAGTCACTACTCTGATTGATTACGCATGCCCTGCCACCTTGCTGTGCTCCCAGAGGGAGCCAAATATTTCAAAAGGGAGAGAAACATTCTTTACTGGGGTTGTGTTTTTTTAACATGAGAAACTGAAAAGCTGCTGCTTTCTCTGCTGCTTCCCTTTTGATGACTGTTATGCTGCAACAAGGTGTGCCTCATTAAAACGATCAAACAGTTAGGCATATGTAATCATCAATATGTTCCATCCCTATATGTGAACCAGAAGTGTGGTTAAAAAAAAATCTGTCTGGTCCCCACCCCCACCCCGAGATTCATGGGGTTTTGAGCAAGTGGGAATATGTCTGAAGTATCAATGAATGTGTCAAGTGAATGTGTGATATGCATAATTATGTGGCACAGAATAGAGATGTCAGATGTTCAAATTTAGCTACATTGAGTAAACAATTGAGGGTGAAATGTACAGCAAAAGCCATTTAAATCAACAGCTTTTGTGGGGGCTTTACACATATGAGTAGGCTAAATAATGCATCAGAAGTATGGATGCGTAGTGCATGCAAAATAAACTGAGGTTTAGCTTAATTAGTTCCTCACTTTCATTTTTCCTTCTTAATTAATGCCTGTGAGAGACATGCTAATTTGTTACTTCTGGTCTGCCATTTTGCAAAGTTCAGATAATGATTATGATTCTCCCTCTCTCTCTCTCAATCTCTCTCTCTTTCTCTCTCTCTCTCACACCCACACCCACACCCACCCCCCCCACCCCCCCCACACCTATAAATTATTGATAACCGTCTATTATTCTTATTTTCTCCAGAATGTTTATATGATACTGATTCTCAACAACTGAATAACAATTGAGCTGATACTGAGATGGGATAGAGAGCAACTACACTAGAATGCTGAATAATAGTACATTTATAATTGCAACCTGTGCTCAAATATGGGCTGCAGATTGATTTGGGTGTTCACTGTTCATGCTGGATGCGTTGTGAGTTGCATTCCAGTCCACAGCCCCCTTGATTTCTTCCTTCTACTGCCATCTCTGCTGCCTCTTTTAAGGTTTAATATTATTTATTTATTTGTTCGTTTCATTTCTATACCACCCATCTTCCAATAGGAACTCTGGGCAGTTTACAGCAATATTAAAATCAACAATAAATAACAGAACAACAAGTCAACAATACTAGTAGAAAAGGGGGGAACCCTCAGCAAGAGGCATCGTGGGAGGAAAGAGAAAAAAATTAAGTTAAAAATTAAATTAAAAAATCGCCAAATGCCTCCTTAAAAAGCAAGGTTTTGAGCGCTTTTTTGAAGGCGGGCAGGGATTGTGCTCACTAGGAAGATGGTTCCACAATGTGGGGCCCACCACAGAGAAGGCACGATTGCCTGTGAGCGACTTCCGCGCCTCCCTGGGTGTGGCCACCCTAAGTGAGCACGCCTGCAACATTCAATATGAAGACACTTTCTCATTTAAAGCTTCAGACTAGTACATTTCTCAAAAGCCTTTCTACAGAAAAATATCATGGAAAGTTACTTGTCTAAAATTACAGACCATGGGAAATTTGGACAGTAAATTTTGTAAAATACATCATAAATCACTCATCAAAATGATTCTATAACAGAAGTCACCACCTTCCCCTTTCCGTCCATTACTCTTTGCCTTATTTTCATGTAAAGCATACAGAAATTACCTACTTTCTGGACACATATACTTTTAAACTTTTTGGCATGATAAACGAGCCCACTTTCAGATCTGTCAATTAAGTAACTAACAGAATGAAAAAATAAATCAGGTAACTCAGAGGCTTTTAATCTCTCAAACGAGTGTTTTCAACATCAGTATCACTCCATGATGTTTAGATTGCATCCCTATACAATAGAAAGGCACTGACCATTCTCTTTCAACACAAACATTTTTGGTCTTCTCAGTGCAATTGATTTGTTTTAAATCACCTGGAGTAGGAACTGGCAAACCGCTCCAGTATTCCTGCCAAGAAAACTCCATGGACATGGTGTCACGAAGAGTCGGTCACGACTGTAACGACACAACACACACACACACACACAAATCTGCAGACAGAAAAGTTCACCAGTGTAAAACTCTTTTCTTGCTTTGTTTTTAGCAAGAATGTCTCTGTTACCAAAACGAATCATATTTATGAGCCCCTGCCCAGTGTGGCACAGTGGATAGGACTCATGAGACCTGGGTTGAAGCCCCTGCTTGTCCATGGAAACTAACCAGGGGTAAAACTGGTAAAATGATTCCTTAAATAGCTCACATCTTGAAAGCCCTGTTATGGTTGATGTAAGTCAGTTCTGACTTGCTGGCACGCTGCACAATACATGCCTGCAGTCTAACCCCTCCTACAGAGTATATGGTGGAACAATGGAATCCCTTTTCATCTTCTCAGTGCTTCTTCTGGATGTTTATTAGTGATTGGTTTTTCTTATGTCCTTTTCCCAGATTGCCTACCCTACACTGAGCTCATATGCCTTTTCTATATACCTATATACCTATTGTTCAAACAGAATTTACAAGCATTCCCCTAAGTGTTGAGTCTTTCGTGCAAAAGGAGACTGTAAAAAATATGTGAAAAAGCATCTTCCTCTTCAACCAGCCTAGATTCAAAGAGGGGGACAAAAAAATCCCACATAACATTGCACTATATTCATAATGGGCTATGCTGGTGGTGAGACACGGGTAGCCAGGTCTATACAGTCTTCATGTCACTCTGCTGCACAGGCAGGATCTATTTGGACACCTGTATCCACCCACTAGCTTTGGGTACAAATATACCACCCTTCAAGAGACCATCACAAAATGCCATCCCATCTCCTAGGGCCTTTTTACACGACCCCTAAGATCCACTGGTCCCTTAAATTCGGACCAGAGATCTTGGGGGTCTGTCACTCTTCTTTCCTCCCCACCACTCTGCACGTCCTGGCTGCTGGCTGCGTGAGGGGAGGGAGGAAAAAAAGCCTTTAAAACGGACAAAAGAAAAAGCCTTACCTCCAGTGCCTGCTCCGAGCCCCGGTGGGAGCCACGTTTACTTCCTGGTTGCTCTTAAAGGGGCGGGAGGCAAAAGAAAAACAACAAAAAGAAGCGAGGATAGCCGGCACTCTCCGCATCAAAATTTTTCACCCTCTTCAAGCAGGTACAAGAAAAGTGCGCTGGGTCGCGCTTAGGTGGGTGGGGTCACACTTAATTGTCTGCAAACTCCGTTGCTGGTGGGGAAACATTTTTAAGCTCCGGAGCTTGCAGCCATTTGCGGCGGAGTTTAGGGGTCGTGTATAAACGCCCCTACTCATTTCAAACTGAACAGGCAGGGAAAAGAAATGTGATGACTTCCTGAAGTCATACAAAGTTAAAAGCATTTAAGCATAGTATGTGGATCTCCAGGAGCTGCCTGTTATTCCAATTCATGCAGATAAATCTATTCTTTTAAAGCACTGAATTGCCAATTAAAACATTAATTCTGCTCTAAGCTGTTACAGAATTAAAAATTTAGCAAATCATATTGTTATGTGTGGTTTAGCAAGAAAGCTGATGATTCATAAAGGTTTTGTTCATGCCAGTTACTTTTATAAAAACATTGCACACATTAATTAGGGGTATGTTTGAACAAGAAAAAAACTGTATGCTGTGTGATAATTAGTTTAATGAATGCCTAAAGGAGCCATGTGATGTCAATTACAAGAACTTCCTCTCCAAATGAAAAGAGTAGCCATTTTTAATTATAACTTGTACATGGACGTGTCATGGGTATGTGATACAGAATAGACAAATCATATTTTAACAGATTTTTCAGCATTTTTGTATCAATATAGATTGTACCAAGCTCCACTGCGTTTAGTGTATATCATATGAACTGGTGCTTCTAATCTTCAAAAATTTTCACTCCCTCCCAAACACACACCGTTGTGCAGTGAGATCAACCAAAGGGACTCCATTACAAATGTATCCATCATCTGAAAACAAACAGACCTTTTATTGCTTTTTCAGTGATAGATTCTCACTTTGGTCTTCAGGGCAGAAAGAACTTTCCTTTTTGGGAAAGCAGTTCTCGGTTTAAGAGGATGCAAGTTGAAATAACGTTGA
Organism: Phrynocephalus versicolor; assembly: GCA_023846285.1. Classification (NCBI taxonomy): domain Eukaryota; kingdom Metazoa; phylum Chordata; class Lepidosauria; order Squamata; family Agamidae; genus Phrynocephalus; species Phrynocephalus versicolor. The sequence continues at coordinate 11,606,824 of JAHTLZ010000379.1, read as the reverse complement.
GAAGGGGGTTAAACAAATTCATTGCAGTCAAGACTTTCTCTGGCTTTGACTTAAATTTCTGAAAGTAAAAAATGAACTACAACTGACAAAATTTTCATAAATTGTATACACTTGATCTGAAATAAGATGGTGCAGGTATTTCACTGATGGGCCCATATACCTGAAAGTCACAGATATAAAAACTCTCTCACCTGGGCCAGAACTACATTTTATGGATTCACAATGACTTCAGCCATCATATGTGACACAAGCCCTGGTGTGGTTTTAGAATGGTGCCAATGTATACCTTTTTAGAACTCTATTAGGAGTTCCACTGCTAGCTGGCCAGTGCTTGGAAGCTTCCCAGCTACTGATAGAACCAAGGATGGGATAGCAGAGTCCTTACCTCCCTAAGCTGCAGCAAAAATGGAGCTCCCCACAAGAGTAGTGTTGCTGCTAGCCCAGTGCTAGGAGGCTTCATTTACCTTGGCAATGGATGGTTGAATATGTTGCACTTGCTAGGGGGTGGGCACTTACAGCAGCTCCATATTTGCTGCATGTCAAGACAGCAAGCTGGTGGTCCCAACCCCAGCGCTAACGGTAGTAGCAGGATGCCTTCAAGCACTGTCCAGTTGGTTGGCTGTTGGTTGTTCCACCTTATATTTTAACATAAGGACAGGCTCTATTAAAAGGTGGATTCACATTTGTTGGCAGATTATAGTAAAAAGCATGCTGCAAGTCAACTGAACATACTGTTCATGCCTGGGAGGGAAGACTTGCAACTAGAGATGGGCACGACTCAGAAAAAAAACTTCGTTTTCGGTTTCGGTTTCGGCTAGGGTCCGATTCGTTTCGTTTCCGTTTTTCACGAAAAATCAAAAAAATAGTCGTTTCGTTTTTCGTTTTTTTCGTTTTCATTTCTACCGCGATTTCGCGCATTTTGACGTCCGACCGAGACTTGCGGCTTGCGGGCGTAGCGCGGGCGGCGGGGGCGCGGGGGTACATGCGTGGGCGGCGGCAGCGGCAACGGCAGGGGGATTGGCTGGCGGGCGGGCGGGCGCGCGGGCGCGGGTCCCGCAAACGAGCAGGCGAAATACAGTTGCCTGGGTGATGGACTTGCTGCTGCACAACAAGGCTAGAGTGCATCCTAAGCAAACCAAGTGGGGTAGAAACAAATTTGCATTTCTTTTTTTCCCCTCTTGGTCTGCTGTGCTGAATCTGCTGATGCTGAACCAGCCAGCAGCCACCCTACTTGGTCTGGCTGACGTGCCTGTTTGTTGTACTTTTTTGTTGTTTGGTTTTTTGATACCATCCCATCTCCCCTCCACCTCTCAGAGGCAGCAGGAGAAAGACATTCCGTTCCTCCCCAAATCTGGATGAGGGGTCTACAACTCTACTCCTCTCAAATTGCCCCCCCCATCTCCAAGGTCCTTCTGCCTTCACTTCACTTCACATTCACAGTCAAAGTCACACACACTTAAAGGACAAGCAATACAGCCAATGAGCCAAAGCCAATGCAACCCTGCTTTTGGTCATGGATTGGTCTGGTGGTCAGCATTCAGCAATGCATTAGACTACAGTTAGAGCCTGAGGTGGTTAAAGCTACGTTTTACGTTCGTACCTAGCTACTAGTAGCTAGTACAGCCGGAATAGCTTTGGTAGGGATGGGAATGGGATAGGGCTCTGGGTTGCTCTGACTTAAGTTTTACAGCCCACAGCCCAGCCCACTAGGCTATACAAGGAGGACTATCTATGGGCGACGCGTCCACTCCACAAGGCCAGAGTAAGGGCGGCCACTCCTGCCAGGCCACAAGGCAGAGTAGGAGACCACAGCACAGAGCCTGAGTACGGGAGGCTCACTGCCAGCTCCAGTATAAAAAGGAGCTGAATTGCCTGACTGGAAGTAAAATGCCATTGTCCTTGGGTCACAGTGTCTTGCAGCCCAGAGGAAAGAGTTGCGGAGGAGGCCAATCACCTTGAGTCTGGTCTGGCACCACACTGCCTGCGATGCAAACACTGTTCAAATCATTACCCCCCTTCTGTGTGAAACACGGCATCTCGCAGCCCAGAGGAAAGACTGGAGGAGGAGGAGGCCAATCACCTTGGGTTTGGCCTGGCACCACACTGCCTGCGATGCACCACCACATGTCACTTTTGGACTAAGTCTTGGTGGTGCTGTACGTACTCGAACGCTGTTCAAAATCAGGAACCCCCTTCAGTGTGAGACACAGCGTCTTGCAGCCCAGAGGAAAGAGTAGAGGAGGAGGCCAATCACCTTGGGTTTGGTCTGGCACCACACTTCTATGCGATGCACCACCACATGTCACTTTTGGACTAAGTCTTGGTGGTGCACTGCTGTACGTACTCGAACGCTGTTCAAATTCAGGAACCCCCTTCAGTGTGAGACACAGCGTCTTGTAGCCCAGAGGAAAGAGTGGCGGAGGCCACATAGCCTGAGTCTGAGGCCACAGGGCCGGACCGTAGGGGAGGATTATTGCCAGGAAGCTCCAGCTGCCT
>JAHTLZ010000379.1:11543788-11595272 GCA_023846285.1 Phrynocephalus versicolor | reverse complement strand
TATTGCTCCTCTGTGACTCACTTGCCCGATTTAGAAATCAATTCATAATTTCCAGACCATTGATCTGCTCTGAATTTCGTCCTTCCTTGCACACACATCCATAGCCCTCTTAACCTTACATTTGTCTATACTGAATTTCATCAAGAACTTCTGATATACTTTTGAGGCCTCCAAGTTGTTAGGAATATCAGGATACTGAAGGTGAAATTCTTGAGCATGTTTTTGGACTCATTTGTTGTGAGAAGCATAGATGTCCAAACTTCTGCCCTCCAGATGTTTTGGAGCACAACTCGCAGAACTCCAAGCCTGTATTGCCAGTGACAATGGACTGTGGGAGTTGTGGTCCAAAATATGTGGAAGGCCAAAGTTCGGACACCAGTAAGATAGAGAGTGGTGAATGAAAAGGAACTGCAGAGAGTATTCAAAATTATTACAGATGAGTTCTGATACAACACTCATAAAAGCTGTAAAAGAACCAGGAGCTTAAAGAGACAGTGTTGAGTAGAGATGGGCACGACTTAGCGGTATTTTCGTTTTCATTTTTGTTTTTCGTTTCTGTTACGTAACGAAACGAAAAACGAAAAACAGCTCAGAACTGGAACGAAAACGGAAACGAAACGACTAATTTCGAGCCAATTTTCGTTTTTCGTTACTGGAAAAGCACATAATGGAGCTAAATGGGAAGAAATGAAAAAAAATTCATTTTTGTTTTTGGTTTTTCGTTTTCATTACGTAACGAAACGAAAACGAAAAATTTTGAAATTAGCTCACGAAAACGGAAACGAGCCGAAACGGACCCCTAGCCGAAAACGAAAACGAAAACGAACAATTTTTCTGAGTCGTGCCCATCTCTAGTGTTGAGTACTAGCTAGTATGTTAGGCTGAAACTTGAGGGAGTCAGGATTGAACCAGGTATGAAGATCATCAAGTGAATGTCACCTCCTTATTAAGCTGCTTCTTAGGGCTGTTGTGAAAGCAAAAACAAGCCCCAGCATTATCCTCAACTAGTTTAAAAGCATAAAATGAGTAAGGGATAAATTCTTTTATATGGTGAATACAAAAGCTACAAATGTATTAAAGATATAGTAGATAGTTCTTACCCTCTAGCTAAAGTCCTTTGCTTTGCATAGTAAAGGAGATGAGCTGACTCACCGGGTCAATAGATTGTTGCTGGTGACCCCCATGTGGAAAATAACAGGGTCTGGAGGTTTTGTATCATGGGAAAAGGAGGGGGGAGAAAGGCCAGATGTGAAACGGATGCTAGGTAAGGGGCAGCTCCCAGGAAAGGTGGTGCTTTCCTGGAGGGCTGTCCCAGAAGGTTTAAAAGGGGGAACAAGAAGTCAACTCCCCCTCTTTTCCCTTACATATCACAAAAGTTATGAAGTTGGTTCACATGGTTGGCCTTGTAAAATAATAATAATAATAATAAAAATTTAAAAAGCTCCGACCTGGCCCCAGGGGCCCGTATGGTCACTGCTGGATTTTTTTAAAATAATAATAATAATAATCAAAATAATAAATAAATAAATAAATAAATAAATAAATAAATAAATAAATAAATAAATAAATAAATAAATAAAACCTTGGTCATCAGTGGTCCCCCATCGGTGGCGGCATCAGTGTCAGTCCACCAGTGTCAGCATCAGCGTCAGCCCCCCAGGACCAGCCTGGCAGCAGCAGTCCCCTAGCAGCAACAGCAGCGGTCCCTAAGCGTTTGCGTCAGCTGCGGTGGTCCCCTGGCATTGGCGTTGGCATTGGCAGTCCCCTGGCATCGGCGTCAGCATCAGCGGTACCCTGGCATCGGTGTCAGCGTGGGCGTTGGCAGTCCCCTGGCTGCACTGACGGCATCAGTTGCCACAGGGATTAACGCTGCCACAGGGATTGACACTGCTGCTGCCGGGATCATGGCCACCGCTGCCAGCCAGGTAAGCTGAGCCAGTTTATTTTGGTTCAGTTCGTACAATATTTTGTTTTTAAAAAATTGTATGAAATGAAACAAAATGAACTGAGTGGGGCGGGGGGTGGGGCGAAATGGAACAAACCAAACCATCGGTTTTCTGTTTCATGCCCATCTCTACAAAGAAGTACATAGGAACATCAAAGGGGCAGGCATGCTCCTTTGATGCACTGGATCTGACCCAATTGCCTAGCCTGAGTACTGTCTGCTATGTCCAATAAAGTTGTGATCTATTTATACTCAAACTATCATGGTCTTGCCTCATCTTTATGTACTCACTCAATTAAGCCTAGCTATAGGCAACAAATAGCACTAAAGCAGAACACTTTTTAAGGTAGGCCCAATGGATTAATATGGATTGGATATGTCAACTCTTCCACAAGTTCCATTCATTCAAATGGGCCTTCTCTAGTTGCCATTTAGTCGCTTTAGCACTGTTAGTTGCAATTAAAGTAGGCCCATTTGAATCAATGGAACTTAGAGAGAAGTTGATTCACCAAATCTCCATTGATTCTGTGCACTGAATCTAATGCGATATTTTATGTTGAGCAAGAGAATGTTTACCTCTGAGATATTATAAGTAGAAAAAATGTATTGGCACAAAGCTTAATGCCACCCTCATAATATTGTTAGAGTCAGGTCATTACTTCCACTGTATAGAGTGAGATCTACATATACTTGCTGGTCCCCTCTTTTTTTTAAAAAAAAAATCAATTGTCCAGTCCTGTTGGTGTTGGTGTAAGATTCAAGGAACTTGCTGTGGCAATTGGAGTTAATTGACAATACGTTGGGGCATATCTAGTTTTCACAGTCAAACAGGTGACCATGCATATGGCTGACACATTCCCCAGACCCTTCTCAAATTAGCCACAACCTGCTGCAGCAAGTTAGGCAAACCTTATGTGAATATCAATAAGGTATTGACAATTGGGTTTAGTCTCATTTGGTCTGCAGGTTGGAGAATTATAATGGTGAGATCAGGACCCTTTAAAAAAAATGTGATTCCATCATCTCTCATGAAATTTAGAGATCTGAACATCTCACTTCTTTTTAAGTGAGGGATGAGGACATGCTATTCAGAAGCCCATCTGTGCTGTACAGTAGTAAAGCAATTTCTGCACAAAGGGTCCCTGATCAATATAAATAATCAGATGTCATAGTGAAGTTGCCATTGTCTAGCTTTCTATGCTATGAAATGCAAATGCTTAGGCATAGCACAGAAAATCCCGAAGAAGTTGACCAAACAGAGCTGAATAAAAAGAAAGAGAAAGAAAGCAGGGACAACATTTTGTGGCACTTTGAAGACTAATGGATTTGTTTCAGTTTAGAGCTTTGCTGAAAGCTCTCTTTGAAACAAATTGGTTAGCTTTGCAGGCACCACAACATGCTGAGCTTGCCTCTCCTTCCCTTTCTTTTTCCTTTTAATTTGGTCAACATACTGAAAGAGACAAACACAATTACTTCTTTGGATAATCCCCAAGACAGATTTGGGGTCTTCGGTCAAAATAAATCAGGCAAGACATTGTGGCAGGTGCCAAGGAACCGTGCGACAGGCTCTTGGCAAGAATATATAGGACTGGGTTCCATGTGTAGAAAATAAGCATTTATTTTAATTTTCTTTGGTCTTCTATGAATGATCCAGTTGGCCAACATGTCATTATATCCTTTAAAATTTAATAGTGTAACCATGGGTGCATAAATTAGCCTTGACAGCCTAATTTGGCCCTGTTAATTCTTGCTTTAAGGAATACAAAGACAGGAGGTGCTGGAGTCCTATTACTAGGGCACCGAGCAGTGCAATATTTGCATCTCATAGCCCCTTTCAAACATTTCTGATCACTTTGTCTTGCATCATTGGTCAACAAGATGATCCCCATTTCTTCAAGCGAACAGCACTAGCTATACCAGTTCAGTGACCTCTTTTGCAATAAGCCCATTTGTAAAACTCTGCTGAGCTCTTCTTCTTGTTCCCAGCCAGGGCTGTCTGCTGTATCCCTGGATGCCTCTTTGTGAAAACACTGCAAAGAAATGCTTCCTCCGGTGGTGGGTATGTTCTGCTATGCCTGCTATGAATCCCTCCAGCCCAACTGTGAAGGGGATAAAGACTAAGAAGGTGATGTGTGCATCATTAAATATTAGTTTAGAGGTACAATAAAGCCTTCCAAAAAGCTTTAGTTGTTCAAGTGGAGATTTGGAAGCGGATGCCTCCCTCTAGGCTATGTCTTGTGTTGCCAAAAAAGGCAACAAAGCAACAGGAAATTAAGGGATGTAATTAAGATTAAGTGGTTCTTTCAGTTGCACAACTGAGTGGATGAGGATAAAGTATGAAAAATGAACCAGTGAGTATGTCTTTTAAAGGGATAGAATATGATATCCCCAAGCTAAATACTCACTTTCAACCATATGGATATGAATATTCAGATGATTCCTCTCTTCCCACCCCTGACGTGTATCTAAGGGAGGCATGGATTAACTTTTTTTTTTTGCACTTGGTTTATTTCTAGAAATTCCTGACACCAGGGAACTCCTGATACTGTATAACCCAAAGATCTTTTCTGACACATCAACAGTTAGCAACAGAATGTGTGGCTAGATTGAAACCCTTCTCACAGCTCTGAGAACTCCTTCATGTATGGCTGCATCCAGCCAGAGATATGTGGAGTGGGCAAAAAATGACTACTTGCTTCAACCAGAAGGACACAGATTCATAGAATTAGTGATATTGTTTCATATGTTTTCACTGAACTGTAGTTCTCACCTATTAATCATGTACAGTGGTACCTCTGATAACAAATTAAATTGGTTCCCAAAGACAATTGGTTATCAGGAAATTTTTTATCCAAAATGGGGTTTCCCATTGAAATGAATGGGAAACCAATTAATCCATTCCAGAGGTCCAAAGACTTCTTTCCCCTGAGACCTCCTTACAAAGTGCACTTTTGAAGTGCACTCCTACTCCTCCTTGCCCACCCCTGCCACCGGTGCTGCCTCCCACCATCCTCCCCCTGGCCCCCACCTCTCTTCCTTCGTGGCACCACTGCCACTGGGCACTTGGGTGGTGGGTGAGGCTGGGTGAAACTGTGCACCACTGTCACTTCCTCCCCTCACTCCATTCCTGCACCTCTCCTCCTTCACCAGTGACACCACCTCTGGGCACCCAGGAGGGAAGCAAAAACAGGCAAAGCTGCACAGCTGCATCTCACCCAGGGCCCCACCTTTGCTGCTTCTGCCTCTGCCTCCGCCAGGCACCCTGGCTGTGGCCAAAGCTGCATTCCACCTCCTCCACCTCCTCCATATCTCCCAGTGCCTACCTTTGCTATCTGTGCTGCCACCACCAGGTGCCCCAGCCGCAGTCAAAGCCGCGTGTTGCCTCCTTGTCCTTTCCCATGTCCCCCAACCCCATCTTTGCTGCCTCCACTGCTATCGCCTCCTCCACCATCTTGCCCAGCCCACACCTTTTCACCCCCACCAGGAACCGGTGAGAGTCAATGGAGAGGGATCATGGGTCGAGGAGGGACCTACTAAAAGGCTCTGACTTTTGGGGAAAGTGGCCCTGGCTGGGGCTGTGGGCTGTGGCCCCCCCCCTGAAAATAATGATTGATTATCCAAAAAAATTGTTATCGGGGCATTCATTATCCAAGGTATTACTGTACTTGTTTTCCTCACAGGAAAATCCTACTGCACTAAGTTAATAGGATGGATTCCCAAGAAACTGCAATGGATTTCAGAGTGATCGCCACATCTCAGCTTTATGTTTGTCAACCTGAATACAAGAAAGTCAAATGCAACATGAGGCCACAGAATGCAACACACAGTAAACAATGATAATCCATCACAGGTCTTGCTCTATCACATAAAAATATTTTACTAAGAAATTTTAGAAAGCTAGTCAAAAACAGGAGATAGTGTCTGGAAATTACAGCAAGGCATGGCAAAATGTCAACTTAACCAAAAGGTATTCCATGTGGACTCTACTTTGAGCAGAATACTGGAAAGAAACAATGAAATCATCTAATATATTTGAATAGCTGTCATAGTGTTCTGCTGCAGCTGACTTTCATTAGAATGCTTGGGGTATTTATAACTTTGTATTTTCTGTTAAAAGAAAGAAAGGTTGGCTACACAAGGAGTATCCATCCAACCAATCATCATGTCATTCAGTATTATGACGGGGCAGATATTGTTGATATTGTCGCCATGTTGTACTTAAGGGTAAAATGTATGTCTCCATTACTCCATCACCTTACGGTAGTAGTCATCAGTATTGCATGGTGAATTTCTTTGCTAATGAGCATGAACCAGGAGGGGTAAAAATGGCAAGGGGCAGATGAGAAACCATTAATTGAATCTGAAACTAAAAATTGAACCACCAAGTATCCATTGACTCCAACATACGGGAAAACCATTCTGTGTTCCTTGCCATTTATGAGTCATTCAGTGAAATTTATCCAGAATTGCTCTTTTCCTCCCTACCTCTGCAATTGTAGAATAGAAATATTTTATTTTTAAAGGAGGTTTAAATTTTGAGCAAAGGCTAGTAAGGGTATGGAGGCTCTCAACTATGTAGTTATCAGATTTCATGATCACATATCTGAACTCAACTTCAATGAACAGTGTTTTTGTATGTTTTGTTTTGCTTTGGAGGGGGGCTGTGTTTTTCTGCACTCTACAAAGATAATATCCTTATTATCCAATGGTAACCTGCCTCAGTTTCAGTTGTATACAAATATGCATAATATATATATATATATATATTTGAATGACTTCAGACGGTCCAGTATGAACAACCCAGTTGTACTGAATAACTTTCTGAGAAGCACAACCTCCCCTCCCTGCCAGGAATAAGGCACTTTATTTTATAAATACGGATCAGAAAACATGTATAGGTGTAATGTTTACATGCATTTTGTTATCTGCTCCTTCATTTCATCAGCCTGATTTGTTTTCAGCATACTATATGAGATATTTGGACTGAAAGCCAGCAGAAGGAGGGGCTGCATCTTAGCTGAAAAACAGTAGGTACTACTTCAAGGCAAATGATAAATCACCCTAATTAAGTTCTTGGAACTGTTTGGTTTGGTATTTTGTGGAGTGCAGCAGACAGCTGTTGATAAGGCATGAGATGGATCTCTCTGTTTGCATTTTGAAGCACCACTTGTAATAGAATTAGGGGGATTAATGTAAACAGCTCCACACTTCTTAAGTATACCAAATATGTAAGCTACAAAAATATAGAATTGCTATAATAAATACTTTATGCCTTTAATCTTTGCATTCTACAACCATTAGTAATGGAAATGCTTTCTTTTGCTAAATTAAGCATTTGCTTGGTGCTTTTTCATGTTGGGTGTTTGGAAAAAATGCATCTCTTCTCCTATAGGTTCCCTCTTATTTCACAAAATTGGTGCATGTGTGCTGAATGAATGATGCCAGATTCCTATACAATATTATGCCACTGACATAACCACATATTTTGGTTTAATTTCTCCTAAACTGCAGAACGTATCACCTGTAGACCTGCTTGCAATTTCCTATTATGTGTGCCTCCCCTATGTACACACATGCACATGCATGCGCGAGCGCGCACACACACACACAGACACACACACTAGAGTAAAGGATACAGGAATAAAACATTTGTGATGAATAGTTAAGATAATTTATGTAAATGAAGATATGTCTCCTTTTTTCTCTATGTCTAGCTGTTAACTGTTTCATCAAGACTACAAGGTTAACATATGAGTAGAGAGGGGCACAAAACAATATTTTTGTTTTGCTTTTCTTTGTTTGGTTCATTCCCTAATGAAATGAAAAACGAAGTGACCCATAAAAGAAAAACAAAATAAAACACTACGGAAATTTTCCTTTCATGTGGTTTCATTATTTGTTTTCCCATAGGAGAGCATTGAAGCAATGCATTCCTATGGGGAAATTATCAGGCGTGGGAAATGGCGGGCTTTTTACACTTTTTTCCACCTGAAGCCCCGTGCACCAGCTGATCAGTGCTCGGGTGAGAAAAAAGTTTTAAAAGCCTACGATTTTCCCCACCCAGCTTTTAGAACTTTTCCCGCCACCACCAAGCCCGGGGCGCCACCTGATCCATGCTGAGGTGGGAAAAAAGTGAGGCTTGAGGGAGGGGGAAAAGACCCACACCTTACCCCCCCCCATGCACCCCATAGGGAGGGAAAGGCAGAAAGGCATGGGGATAGAGATGGGCACGACTTAGCGGTATTTTCATTTTCATTTTCATTTTTCGTTTCCGTTACGTAACGAAACGAGAAATGAAAAACGGCTCAGAACTGGAACAAAAACGGAAACGAAACGACTAATTTCGAGCCAATTTTCGTTTTTCGTTACTGGAAAAACACATAATGGAGCTAAATGGGAAGAAACGAAAAAATTTGCATTTTCGTTTTCATTTTTTCGTTTTCGTTACGTAACGAAACAAAAATGAAAAATTTTGAAATTAGCTCACGAAAACGGAAACGAACCAAAACGGACCCCTAGCCGAAAACGTGCCCATCTCTACATGGGGATTTTAAAAAGCATTTGAGCTGCTGAGGCTGCCTGTGTGGCTCAAAGATATTTTAAAGAACCTACACCTTTCCCCTCCAACATGCTCCATTGGGAGGGAAAGGCATGGGATTTTAAAAATGTATTTGAGACACCAAGGCTGCCTCAGTGGCTCCAAGAAATTTTAAAAAACCCACACCTTTCTCCTCAATGGGGTGCATTGGGGGAAAGGTGCAGGTCCTTCCCCCTTCACCCAAGTCCCTCACGCCAGCTGATCGGCGCTGGGGTGGGGAAATAGTTTTTCCCCCACCCCAGAGCCGATCAGCTGGTGCACGGGGCTTGGAGTGGGGAAGGACTCACACCTTTTCCCCAACACACCCCATTGGGGAAAAATGTATGGGTTTTTAAAAATGTCTGGGAGCCACTGAGGTCATCTCGGTGGCTCAAAGACATTTTAAAGAACCCGCAGCTTTCCGCCCCAACTCACTCCATTGTGAGGGAAAGGCACAGCTTTTTATAAATGTCTTTGAGACCCTGAGGCAGTCTCAGTGGCTGAAAGGCATTTTAAAGAACCTGCAATGGCAACAAAAAATGAAAAATTAAATATTTTTTTAAAAAAATCATATCAGAAACAAATAGTAAACAAAAAATGAAACAGAATGCCATTTTGGTGTTTCGTGCCCATCTCTACATATGAGGGGTTCTGTGTACGTATGAATACAGCTGACTATACAGCTATTGAGGCCTTATCATATATACTTAAAACATGTAGAAGGAACACTTTATCTTCACTCCGCCCTTGCTTTGTTAACTTCCTATATGTACAGATGATGCATCTGAATAGGAACTGATCCTCAATATGTGGAGGAGATTGTGCAAGAATCAGGGGCTAACAATGCACACTGTAATTGGAGAGCTGAGGAGGCTGAGCAGTCTGCTAATGCTATTGTGAGATTCTTCCGAACAAAGGGAGGTCTCTTTGTTCCAGCAGCATTAAGGCTGTACCAACATAAAGTCGTAGCTCAGCTCCTATACAGCACCTATACAGGAATATCTCTGGCTGATCTGGCTGTGTTAGAGAAGGTACAATCCAAGTTCTTCCATTCTATCTTACAAGTCCCTCCAGGTGTTTCCAATGCTTTGATACGATTAGAACTGGGCCAAATGAAACTAGAAGCTAGAATACTTATTGCCTCTGTTTGTCAGTGGCTTAAGAGCTTCTCAGACCAAAAAGGCCTTCTCCCTTTAATAAACCAAGACCCTTTTCAACCTAGGTGGATACAAACTTTAAAAAGAAAATTAGAATCTATGGGGCTCTCAACAGATGACCTATTGGTTCAGAGCACTACACAGGCCAAAGCACTTATTAAAAAAAGGATCCAAGACATTGAGCGCCAACAAGATATAGCACAATCCCCTTTGTTTAGGGCTCCCATGGAGACCAGATATGTTATGAGAATGGCCAGCTATCTCTTACAGCTGGAAGAGCCTGCTTACCGGAGAGCCTTTACTTTAGCCCGCTGTTCAGTTATTCCTTCAATGGTTTTAGAAGGGAGATATAAGAAAATTCCCTATGAAGATAGACGCTGCATGTGCTCCCAAAGGGAGGTGGAATCTATGGTGCATATGTTTTTTTGTTGTCCTCTTCACAACCTTTATAGAGAGAGATTCATTCACCCATGCCTAGATAGACTTACAGTAGACCCAAACGAGATGGGTCTGGAAAGACTTTTAAGTGATGAAAACTCTTTTATTACCAAACAAATAGCCAAATTCTGCTTATATCTGATTAAATTCCATTCTAAGAAGGTGGGCTAGTTTTAACTAGAAAACTCTCTACTTTCGTTTACTGGTTTAGTTTCCTTTTGCATTTTAATATTTCTATGTATATTGTTATATCTACACTGTTTTTGTAACTCTACAATTTTGCAACCATGTTTTAATGATTTTTAATGACTTTGATGGTTTTATACTGCAATAAAAACCTGACTGAATATGTGGAGGCTGTCTGTGTGAGTCAGATTTTCAAGCCACTTGATTCATTTGGAGATCTTCCAGGGAAAGCAAAATTATTATTCTTCAGATTTCTCACCCTCCATATTTAGGAATGTGACAGAAATAACAATGAAAGGGACAGGCCTTGAGTGCTTCACTGTACAGTACACATTGTGAGTGTACATTAATAGATAATGTCTGAATAGAACTTTTATACTCATGAACTTGTGTGCACCTAGTTTGTGGAATTTTAACTCCACATGCCCAGACTCTCCTTTTGCATTGCAACAATCCATGAAGCGTATCGTGAGGAGAAGGGTGCTTATAATTCAGTCAAATTTTGTGCATTGGGTTGTAGACACATTATATACCAGACCAAATGATTTCAAATGTTGGTGATATCACTGGGGGAATGTCAATTTTTTATTTGCCTCATCCTTGAGTAAGAGGATGAAGAACCACAAAATTATTCTCTTTGGGTCTTAAGAGGGTGATATATTCTGCCATTCTACACAAGGAGCATGTGGGGTGTGGGGTGAGGTGTGCGTGTAAAGTAAGTAAAAATGATGATATAAATGATGTTTTAAGGCAAAATACATTAATTATACAAAAGAATTACAATTTTTGGCATGGATATCTAAGATTGGAAGCTTTAAGATATTGCTTGAATCTATTAAAATAATCATCCAATTGTTCTGCTTTCTCTCATATCATATGGAGATTTACTGTGTGAAGAAAAGGTTGCTGTAAGTGTGGAGATTCTCATTCAGTTACCAATGTTCAGCATTTTGTATCATGTGGGAAAAGATTCTCCACTAATTTCACCTCCACATGAGGAGAGTAGCAACATGAGGGGAATGAGCCTAACAGTTGAATTAACATAAATCCATGATTTCATGTTTTGGCTACATTGGGGGGGGGGGGGTCCCAGGACTTCAACACAGGACTTTAGCAACAATCAGATGTAACTGAATGTTACACCACACCTGTGTGAGTCTGATTTTACTCACTCTAGCCCCATGGTGCAGTGGTTCAGCTATAGTATTTCAGTCAAGCCCCTCCTTGATACCTGAATTCAATCCTGGCAGGTTCAAGTAGCAGGCTGAAGGTTAATTCAGCCTTCCATCCTTCCAGAATTAGTAAAATGAATACCCAGCTAACTGGCGGTGAAGTGCTCTTTGTGTGATTATGTCATAAATTCCCCAGAGAGTGCTCTAGTGCTAGGGGCAATATATAATTCAAAACAACAAGAATGAAACATGTCATAGGCCATGGTCACACCTGGGTTTTGATCCTGATCTTCTGAAGGTCCGGCTTTTCCTCTTTGTCCCATCACATGATTGAATAAGTGGGACAAGAGTTCCCACGTCAAAAGCTGGTTTTTTTTTTTATTTTAAAGTGCAGTTTAGCCCCCTTGGCCAGCAGGTGGCGCTAGCATTTGAAAAAAATGGACCACTTGGTTGGGGAAAATTAAAACTTGTAGGATCGGATAGAGCTTCCTGTTTCTCCGAAGGTGAAAATCAATTAAAAAAACAGCGTCGGCCCCAGGAACAGCCGGTCGGTGCTATGAGTTAAGAAAAAGGAGAAACCCGGATCATCTGCGTGGTCCCACGGCATCTGCCTCCTTAAAAGCTGGATTTTCAAAGCGAGGCAAAAAATTCCCTACCTCCTGGGTAAGTCATAGAAACCTCGCTTAAGGGAGCATTACCAGGTTTTCGTTTTCTTTTCTTTTTTCAAAAAGCCTGGTGGCCGTGGGGACGACATTTTTAGACACAGTTTATCTGTTAATTTAAACTGCTTTTAAAGGGACGTGGGACTGGGGCCTTGGTGGAAAAAAATAATCTTAATTGTTTTAAAGTGTCAAACATAGAAGTAAACTGATTCTTAATTTGTAACTTGCAATTGAAGAAATGATAGTATTATTCACATTTTTCTGAATCCTCCACAACCAGAAATAAGGGAACATTGTGAACTGTTTTCAGCTCACAAGTAGCTTGCATTTCCTTGACTAGATTGCTGGATGTCTGCTTGATGCATAACTTGTAGCTGTAACGTTTAATTTTGTTTACTAGAAAGGTCATACTGTTTGCATCATGGCATGCTATGAGAAGGTGTTGTTCCTGGTCTAGACAGATCTGTTAAAGAAAGTTACTGCCCCCTCCATCAAACAAAACACAACAAAAAAGCAACATGCTCATTCCAGATCGACTATAATGTCAAGCAATAATATGACCTTCACGAAACTGATCCAACCAAGAGAAAATTGTGTAAGCAAATGTAGCAAACAAATGGCTGTTTTACAGTTTACAGTCTCTTCCCCACAGTGCATCTCGGTGCTTAAAGAAGCTTTCACTGCTGGATTTATTGATATGTAGCTGTTGAAGGCACAGTAACCAAGAGAGAAAGCAGCAGTGACATTTACATATGCACTTACCAATGGGTGACGAAAGCTCCGGTACTCAAGGACATTTAAAACAGCTTGCTGTGAAGGGCATTTCAGGGTGAACAGGGTATAAATTCCAGGCTTGACTATAGTAGTAAACTACACCTGGTTAGCATAATGAAGAAATGTGGATGGATGATTTTGGCCTACTGCAATCTGATTACTCATGGGACACCAAGGGGCAGATCAACAGTAGTGCTGTACTGGGAAGTGAACATTGGTGAGTTTCTAAGGGGTACATGGGGTGCTATCTCACCCGGTCTATGGGACAGCATAGACATAGGGCTTGCTGAAGGACAGGACAGGGGTATGCAAGCACACCCCACTTTCCCCAGGTATCTCCACTACATTCAGCCCCCTTGAATGCAGGATGAGAGAGATTAACAGTTAAGAATTAATAAAGTATGGCCCTCATAAATCTCATCATCTGTGTCTCATCATTTTATTCAAGTAATGGGTGAACAATGAAGTTGCCCACTTCTGATCAAGAATAGTCCCATCATTTTAAGAACATAAGAAGAGCCTTGCTGGCTCAGGTCAAAGACCCATCTATTCCAGCTTCCTGTATCTCACAGTGGCCCCACCAAGTGTGTCTGGGAGTGCACAAGACTAAATATCTGTTTCCTGATACCACTCCCCTGCATCTGGCCCTTGAAGTACTCCAGTTTTAAGACTGGAGATTACACATCTCCATCATGGTTTGTAACCAGTGATGGACTTTTCCTCCAGGAATCTATCAAATACCCTTTAGAAGGCATCCAGGCCAGATGCCATCACCACATCCTCTGGCAGGGGATTCCACAGACTAACAGCACACTGGGTAAAAAGAATATTTTGTCTGTTCTCACTCTCCCAACCCTCAATTTGAGTGGATATCCCCTAGTTCAAGTGTTATGTGAGATGGAGAAGAGCGTTCCTCTATCCACTTAAATCATGCCCTGCGTTATTTTGTACGTCTCAATCATATCCCCTCTCAGGCAGCCTTTTCCCCAGATTAAAGAGCCCCAAATATTTTAGCCTTTCCTCATGAGGGAGGTTCCCCAGCCCAGTAATCATTTTAGTCACTTTCCTTTGCACCTTTTCCAGTTCCACTATGTCTTTTTTGAGCTATGGTGACCAGAATTGTACACAATACTCCAGGTGCGGTCTTACTATTGTTTTGTACAATGGCATTATAATGTTGGCTGTTTTATTTCCAATCCCCTTTTTGATAATCCCTGGAATTGGCCTTCTTCACCACTGTGCCACACATTGGGTAGACACCTTCATGGAGCTGTCGGCAACACACCAAGACCTCCGTCACCATCCAGAGGGCTAACTGGTTCTCTGGCAGGTTTTATACTTCTAACATATGTAAAGAAGCTTTTATTATTTCCCTTTATATTGCTAGCCATACGTTCCTCAATGTTTCTTTGTCTCTCTTATCATCTTCTTACATTTCTTTGACCACAGTTTGTGTTCCTTTTTATTTTCCTCATTTGAGAGGATTTCCATTTATAGAAAGACTGCTCTTTTCACTTTAGAGCCTCTCTCACTCCACTCATTAACCATACTGGCACCCTCTTGGACTTAGAGGAGCTCTTCTTTCTTTCTGGTATGCACTTGTGCTGGGCCTCTATTACAATTGTTTTAAACAGGCTCCATGCACTCTGAAGAGATTGGATTCTTCTAACCTTCCCCTTCAATTTCTTTCTAACTAGTTTCCTCATCTGAGGGAAGTTTGCCCTTCGGAAATCAAGGGTTTTTATGTCTGATTTGCTTGATACTCTTCCTCCAACATGCATGGCAAAGGAGACTGCAGCATGGACACTGTTCCCCAGAGGCTCAGTGACATTCACATCCCTGACCAGGTCCTGAGTATCACACAGTATTAGATCCAGAGTTTCCTGTTCTCGGGTGGGCTCCATGACAAGTTGCTCTAAGGCACAGTCTTTCAGCATGTTGAGAAACCCAGTTTCTCTTTCGTGCCCAGAGCTCACATTGGCCCAGTCAATGTGGGGATAATTGAAGTTCCCCATGATTACTGTTCTGTCCTTCTTAGACAGCTCCATGATTTGTCTCCTCATTAAAGGCCCCCCTCAAGTTTTTGATCTGGTCGACGATAGCACACCCCCACTATTACATCGCTCCTTGGACCTGGTAGTATAACCCATAGTGATTCTATGGTGGAGTCAGACCCACCATTAATCTCCATTCTCCATCCTGCTGGATTTTACCCCTTCTTTGACATAGATGGCCATTCCCCCTTCCACATGCCCCTCTCTATCCCTTCTACCACCTGGGATTGCTGTATCCCACTGGTTATCCGCATTCCACCAGGTTTTTGTTATGGCTATTATATCAATGTTATCCCCTAAGAATTCCCATCTTTGCTCAGAGGCATAGAAGCACCTGTACATTGGGTCCCCCAACAATGGGTGCTTCTTTGTCTCCCCCCTCCACAGCTTTTAATTTCAGTAGACAAACTATTGCATTCCATTATTCTCCCAGTGCTAATACCTACTCTGTCACCACTTTGTGGTTCTCTACCCTCTCCAACCTTATTCCACGGGGATGAGGTGTTCCAAAACAGATGCCACTCAGCTCCTGTTGGCTCTCCTGGCAGGAGCTAGCTAGCTAGCTAGCTAGCTAGATAAAGAATAAAGAATAAAGAATAATAAAGGAAGGTATTAGGACAGCAAACAGCACCAAAGAAAGATACCTTTGCTCTCTTTTAGATGTCGGCTAGGAGCAGTTGTTCCAGCAACTGCCTCACCTGTTCCACCCAGATGAATGTAACAATTTAATTTAATAAACACTAACATTACTTAATTCAAAATTATTACATGTTTTTTCTCCTTCCTCTATATTCCTTATACTTTGCATGCTATGTCTTAAATGCAAATTGTAAGCCTAATGGTAGGGACTGCTTGTCAACTTATCTGAAAGCCTTTCTGCAAGGGTGGGATATAAAATGAATCAGAGCAAACAAAGCAATAGCTATTTCAAATCAATACATGTTTCAAATAAATGTTTCCACTCTGTGTGTAACTTCTGCATTTTTTCATGTATGTAGAAGTTCATCTTATTGGACTTATTAGACTTACATTGCCTATATATCTCTCTGTCTACATATCTTCATCAGTCCTAGCCAGTGTGGACAAGGGGTTATAAAAGCTGTATTCCAAAATGCATGGAGGGCTCCCAGGGTATCCAGAAATTGCATACTAAGGATTCTGCTAAATGTTTATGATGCATCTAGTTAACTCAATGAAGTTGAGGCTTCCTTGTTCACCAGGATAGGGTAGGGAGAAGTGATCCAAAGTTTTCAAAACTTTGGTGCTCCAAAATTTTCCAGGGGAAGCCTCTTGCCCCAGTCATGAGCTCTCAAATTATGAAAGTATTTCAGTGAGGGGAAAGTAATAACTATATAGGTAGTCTATGAAAGCATTCTCAAGAGGTACTCTTTCACTGCAATCAAGCAAATGTAATCATCAAACCCACCCCGAAATAATAAATTCTAGGGATGGGCACAAATTAGAATTAGTGTTTTGTTTTGTTTCATTTCATTTCCATCCCCATTTTGTTTTGATGCATTACTAACAAAATTTTAAAGTCATATTGTTAGTAATTAAACAAAACAGAAATGAATCACTATTAGAGATGGGCATGAAATGAAAAATTCAATTTTGTTTCATTTCGTTTTTAATTTGGGGAGAGGGGATTCATTTCGTATTTCATTTTGGTTCAGTTTATTATGCTCTCTCTCTCTCTCTCTCTCTCTCTCTCTCTCTGTGTGTGTGTGTGTGTGTGTGTGTGTGTGTGTGTGTGTGTGTGTGTGTCTGTGTGTCTGTGTGTGTGTCTGTGTCTGTGTCTGTGTCTGTGTGTGAGAGTGTGTGTGTGTGTGAGAGAGACTTTTTTGCCACCCTCAGTGCCAATTGGTGCTGGGGGAGGCCAAAACCCTGTGGTTTCCTGCACCCCATCAGGCGCATTGTGGAGGAACCACCGGGTTTTCCCCACAGGAATGCATTTCTAATGCATTCCTATGGGAAAACAAAACAAAACGGAACGAAACAGAAATTTCTGTTTCATTTCATTTTGTTTCTCTTCCAGAGTGGGGTTCGTTATTCATTTTGTAACATTACAAAACAGATAACAAATAAATAAATGCATTAAAAATTCATTTCATGTCCATTTCTAATTGCAATGCTTCCTAAAGGACCCAGGGGAGCAAGCAATTTTAGCTCAGCCCCCCCCCCCATATTTGAAAAGATTTTGCTACTTTCCAATTTCAATTAGAAAAAAAGGCTCCTGGGGCACCTCCTTTGGAGCTTAATAACTCAGCCCCCTTATCCTCCAAACCTCTCCAAATTTGGATAACTTAAAGGAGAGATTCCAAGGGAGCTAACATAAAAGATGTTGCCCCTTGGACTCTTGGGAGCCCATTTAGATAGGAACAAAACAGTTTATTTTTAAAGGAAAAAATAACAACCATTTTATCACTATCTGAAACAAAATGGGGGCTCTCGTTTTGTTAGCTTATGAAATTATTCATAAGCTAACCAAACAACAAAACAGCATTTCATTTTCGTTAGTGTGCCCATCCCTAATAAATACAAATAGCCAACATTCTTACAGCTGTTGCTGCAGTTTAGGACAAAAGGTCACAGGAAATGGATTGGGAATACTGTATTTGTCTTTCATTTTACATACCTTGAACAAAGATCCTAACATCGACAAGAAAATAGCCAAACAAAAGGAGAACAAAAGAGAATAATTGGCATTCCTGCCACCTACCTTGAGCTGCCCTTGGAGGTAGTGATGGGCTACACTGTGAGTCAATTAAAAGCCAGATTCATATCTCATCACTTTTCAATCAATAATGAGTTAGACAGGTTCTTCATTTTTAAATATAATTCTTTCTTAGCCTAATACAGTAAAAAATGCTTATGAGTTGAGCCATATTTTTTTTTTTTGGCAAAACATGTTGATATTATGAACTAATGCTTCCTACACAGTCTCCTTCCTTTAGTTAGAGACAACAGAGGCTCTGAAAATAAACCTGCCTCTCCATTGTAATTTGTCCTTGCAGGATGCAGTGCTCCTGCTGCTATTCTTAAACAAAAAGTCTTTATTTTTGCCCTTTTAAAAATAAATACATAACAGAATGATGCTTCATACCGCATGTAGCCTTTTAAAAACTAAATATATCACCTCACAGCTTTGATTGTAGGCACAGTTCCTGTTTTCAACACAATTATTCATGAGTTTCCACCTTATTGGTATATGCAATAATGAAGCCATCATATTGACTTGCTTATTTGTTGCAAGTTGAAAATCAAGGCATCTATTTTCAGAGCAATTACTTGCTTGGTATCTCAGTGGTATCTGGTGGTGGAGTTCAGTTCCCCATTAGGCGTTTATAGAAGGCAGATTCCATCTGAGGTCACCCTCTCAAAACCCTTCGTGAGTTGCCAGGAATCCTCAGGACTCACAAACTACTTCAGGGAGCCTTTCAGAAATGGCAGGTGAATGACAAGGAGTTTTGAGGGCTGATCTAGTTCCTGCTGATTTGAGGGCCTTCACTTCTGTAATTTGACCTGTGTGTGCATGTTTCACTGAACTATAACAGGAAGAGTCATTTAATTCCAACACTCCCATCCCTTTCCCACACTGTGCATCTCTTAGGAGAAACTAGATGTAGCTTTGGGCTATTTGTACATTTTTCACTCTTTGTTATTTAATGCCAAATCATCTAAAATGGAATCACTAAGAAATGTGAAGAGGGACAACTAATTCATGGTAAGTGACACATTATGTATGTAAGAGGGGACAACTTCTCAAGGCACCACACATCTATTACAATGATAAAGATTGTCAGATGAAACATAATGTTCCCAGTGGCACACCATTGTCAGCTAAGTGCCTTCATATGATTAAATGTTAAATAAATATTTGATAGTGATAAGTCAACATGCTGAGATCTACATAACTGTACATTGTGAAAGATTTTAAAGAGATCCAACTTGGCCAATACTGATGAATGGATGTTGACTTCTGTTTTAGCAGCTGCAATTTACTTTGTTTTTTAAAAGACTGCAAATGACTATTTCTCTATTAATCTTTTGCAGCATTGCTAACTTACTAAAAAGATTAAAAACTGTTCTCTTAGAACGTTAACATGATGTAAACATATGCAAACTTATTATTCTATAGCAAATGTTTGATGAATGAATTGTTGTACCTGTCTTTTAGAAACTCATTCAGCATATTGGAAATCTACAATATTTGAATATTTGCTTGGTTGGATCTCTGTCCCTTTGGTACTTAGTACCTTATTACCTTGAAAGTCAGAATAGCATCTTTTAACAAAGAGGGTCATAAACATTAAATGTCACCACATGATAACGTAAAATTGACTCTACTTGCCTGTGCTGTATTATTTCTTGAGTTTCTGATGCCTTTGTACAGCTTCCTATGCTTCTGATGCTGATGCACAGCTGGACTGAAAGAATAATGGGAAGTCTGGTGCTCTTTCAAAAAAGAATGAACCAGGTAAGGAGCCACAAAAGAGGGCAGTTAAAGAATTCAATGGGTCAAAGTGTGGGTGCATGAATAGTTATAACCTTCCCAGATCTTATGCTCCTTTTTCATATTGTATTTAAAAGAGTTGCAGTGGGAGCTCATTTAATATTTTACAATAACATATCAGAGCAACTATCTCCATCCATGTGATGGAAAGGATACAAATAAGAAATGGTACTAAGAAGTATAGTAGGCCAAAATAAAGATGCATAAAGAGTAGCTTTTTCGCTAGATGGTTGCAGTATATAAATCAAATAAATAAAATAAGAATCAGTGAAGAAAGAAAGAAAAGTAAAATACCTACATGCATTAGACTCATGTGTGTTTTCACACATGATTATGAATCTTCAGCAGATATATGTCACTTATGGTGTTCATTATCATGTTGGAAACATGAGGCTCCAGAAGACTTGTAAAGTTCAGAGTCTTTATATCCAAAGGAGAATTGTTTGCTTAACCCTTTCCTCCCCACCACCAAATGAATGGGATTTCTAAATAGTTCCATGAATGTAATAAAGCAGTGTGTGCTGGAAGATTAACTACACTCTTTCCTATAAAGAGAATGTTCCTTATTCCCTCTTAAGACTTCAACTGGAAAATATTCTACATGCCATCATTTTAAATTTCTATGGCAGTTAATTAGATTTTTTAAAAAATTCTGCATAATGTGTTCTTTATCTAAAACAGAAGAGCTCATAAGACCTTGGCTGCAGGTTGATGGCATTTTTCCCTGCTATCTTGAAGTGTGGTGTGTAGAAAAGGTAATCAGGTACAAGTGGGTGTGAATGGGGCTTCAGTGCTAGGGACTTGCCTTATCTTTGGATAAATAACAAACTAAATTAGAGCTATTTGTGCATTTCTCAATTGATTACAATGCAGAGAAAAGCATGAGTGTTAGGCTTCAGTTCCATCCAATATCTGTAGGATTACATATAAATAGAGGTGTTTATTAGTAGAATTTTGCATGTGTGTGTGACTGTGGATGAATGTGTGTGTTTCTATGGGCCTTGAATAAATATGCCATTCCCTCACAACCAGTAAATAAAGAGCCAAGACACAATAGATGGATTCAAACTTGTGCCACAGTTTTACTGATTATTGAAGAAAGAGGTGTTCCTTGTGGTGGAGCTTGCTTAAAAAACCCTTGGTCCTACTGTGATAATCTTGGTGGATTGGGGAGCCTCTCTGCTGGAGTGCCATCTGCCGCCTTGCCACAAGTGTGAGAAGGGCCAGGACACCCAAGGGAAGACGTTCGGGAAATTGAAGGAACTGGCAAGGACATGAGAAAGAAAACAGGTTTAAACCCACCAAAGGGACAAGAGAGAAGAAGTCAGCAAAAGGACATGTAAAAAAAAGAGGAAAGAATTGGCTTAACAGTGAAGGTGGGAAACAGATTGATGGAGATTGGTCAGAAAGGAGAGGAGGCGGGAGAATATAAGGAAATGTCAGAGGCAGGAGAAGGGCTAGATAGAGGAAGACCAAGGATTTAACCTCCTGGCTGGGAATGGTTTGGGGGCAAAAATCCTTGGACACATGAACTGGAAAGGGTAATGTGCCGAGAGTGGAGGCAGATGTCCAGAGGAGGAGAAAAGGGGCTTCATATTGGGGTGAAAGAAAGGCATGTGAATGGAAATGTAAAATAAGAGAAGAAAAGTCCAAGTTGAAAGGGAGATGTGAGAAAGGGCTCAATGGATGTGGTCCCAAGAGAGAGCTCAGAGGGAGAGGACATCACCTGGAACTATCTGGAATATGACCCAGGTCCCCAGGACATATGTGGGGCATAGGACTTATTGAGGAACAGGGGCCCCTGTTGTCATGGCCATCTAAGACATACTTAAAAGAAGTCCGGAACATCAAGGACTTTGAACAGAGGTGGAACTTGTTCAATGAAACCGTAATATTAAAGAACACTAACTCATTTAGTCTGCCATTTGGACTGAATGAGCCTTTGAATGTTAAAACAGATTTATCAACTTTTGGGGGGAAGTTCCCCAAATAAATGGTGATGATAAAAAGGAGACTTAATCAGAACTGACAATAGAGAACTTGGTAGATACTAAGGTCTGGCTGGACTGCACACCTTTATACTTACCCCATCACTGACTTAGGCTGCAACACATTGGTGTCACATGGCAATCTAATCATTCCCCCACTAGAAACCGGTATGTTCCCCGCCATCTCATCTGCAAAGCAGTAGAACATATAGAGGCAACATAATTGGTATACTGGAAGTTGCCCAGTCTCCCCACCATCTGTGCTTTTTTACTCTCTTCTGATGGTGTAGATCCACTGCTTGATGGTCTTTGTACAATTGCTAAATAAGTCCCTGTGGGCATCATGTAGCCCCAACAGCATCCCAGTTTATAGTTATACAGTTATTTGCATTTTCTTCATTCATATAATTGGTGGTCAAGAATTTTTCCCCAAACTGAAATATGGAAATGCACAGATACTGTCATAGACTTGGATAAGAACCAAGGTCTGTAACCTTTACTCTTCTCTGTTTTGGCCAAAAGGAAAGTTGCTATAATTATTGTTCATAAACTGTCCAAACTAGGGATAGGCACCTTAAGAAAAATGACACACTGTTTCATTGTTTGGTAAGCTTATGAAACCTTATAAAACAAAACAAAACACCAAACAGTATGTCATCAAGAAATAAAACAAAACACCATTTTTGCTTCAGAAATGAAACAATTCATCTTAGCCTCTTGATCCAGCCATCTTGAGAACAGGAAGTTTATTTTTAAACTGATTGATTTGTTTTCTTTTCATCCTGCACCTCAGCTGTTGAGCCAGCTTATCTCTGATCTTGATCTGCCTGGAACTATCCAGGAGCTTAGCTGTTCCCTTTGCTTGCTATATCTGCAAGTTGATTTAAACTGATTGTTTTCCATTCGTTTTTAAGTAGGATGTGGATGTTAATTTTTAAAATATTTTCTTTCCTTCTCTCATTGTGCAATGGATCAGCTGTATTTATCTCCCTGATCTCTCTGTGCAGCAGCTAGATATTAGGTTTCTAGCTTGTTTACAGAGGGTCTTTGCTTGAAAGCAAATTGATTGGAAGGTTTGAGGGTCATTGATTTAGGGCAGTGGGCTCCCTGTTAAATAAAATAAAGGAAAGCTCCCCATTATTTAGAGCCTTACGAAGCGATTTGTTTCACAACAAAAATTCTTTTTTAAAAAATCCGTTAATAATGAAATGAAATAAAATGAAACAAAATGAAACACTATATTTCCATTTCGTGCCCATCTCTAGTCCAAACCACGGCATTCCAAAAGTGCTTATTATCCTAGCCTCACACTGTTAGTGAAAAATCACATGGTGGCTGAAGCATCCTCAATAGCTGTTGTGGGGCACACAGAACTCCAAGCGACTTGCCAGCACTGAACAAGCCTTTAGACTCCAGTCATAGAAGCACACCACAGAGAGGTCAGAACCCAGTGTGGAAGCCAAGCCCTTTAGATCAGGCTCTAGCAGGCATGACTCAGGCAGTGGCCAGGGGAAAACAGGTACCACCCAGATACCAGGCCCAGAGAGGCCCCCAGGTCAGGAGGCCAAAGACCATCCCTCCTACTTTTTCTTCCTCTGTCCTATTGTCAATGATTTCCCACCCTTTCCCTGGTGACGCCTTATTTAGCCACCTAATAAAAGGCTCAGCCCACCTGCCGGGGGGCTCAGTGCATTCTGTTCACCCTCACCAGATGTTTTGTCTTGTCATTACTACAAGCTGTCTTAGCATCTTCAGCAGTTTCCCAGGCTTTCAAACAAGTCACGCCAGGAATGGAACCAGGGCATGTTTCATATAAAATATGTCCTCTGTCACTAAGGCACAGCTCTTTCCCTAAAGTTATTTTGGCTTCTCCTAAATAAATGCAGTCTATATCTCTGTGGCTGTTGGTTAGTGTAGCATATGGTGCCTGAATAGTCTCAT
This sequence comes from Phrynocephalus versicolor, assembly GCA_023846285.1. Classification (NCBI taxonomy): domain Eukaryota; kingdom Metazoa; phylum Chordata; class Lepidosauria; order Squamata; family Agamidae; genus Phrynocephalus; species Phrynocephalus versicolor. The sequence continues at coordinate 11,571,865 of JAHTLZ010000379.1, read as the reverse complement.
TGAATCGGTAGGGGGTTGTTAAATGAATCAATTTATTGCCCACTGATTCTATTGGCCTACAGCAGGATTTTTGCCAGTGGTTCATTTCTTCATATACAGTTAGGATTCAGCAAAAATGAAACTGGAAAAGCCAACATTTCTTGTGAGGTGAGAACTATTGCATACATTTCTCAGCTTTCCTGAAGAATTTTTCTAGCAAACAAACAGAAGCACACAAATGTGAACAAGGATAAAGATGGTAGATTTATTCATTTAATTTTGATAGCACTATGAACACAATCCCTCACAGTAAACCTAATGGGCCACTGAAACAAATAAATAAACCAAATGCCAGAGAAAGTCAACATGGGCTTTCACAGAAATGCGCTTGGCACAGCTAGCAGTGCTTGTTGTAAAATACAGTCTATGCATTTTGAATTGAGAAATCAAGATAATATTTCACATGTAGTTTGAAGGCCTGGGGAACTGCCAAACATAGTAAAGTAATCTATTGAGTATTCTCCAAAAGCCTTAAAAAAAAAAAAAAGAGGCAGCCCAGCTATCTCCCAGCCAGTTGGATGTGCACACCTCTTAGTGGCTGTCTCAGAAACTCTCTCTCTCTCTCTCTCTCTCTCTCTCTCTCTCACACACACACACACACACACACACACACACTTGCCTCAGCCAAGAGGCAGGCTCAGCTTATGCAGCTGAGCTTTTTAATTTTTATTTTGTTAGAGGCAGCTGATCTCAGTCATTGGGCAGGCTGCCTCCCAAGAAGGTGATGGCAGAAGAAGAGGAGGAGGTAGCAAAAAAGTGGGGAGGTGACATGTCAGTGGGAAGGGCATGTGCAAGGAAGCTGTGGGGTGGGAAAACAAACCAGGAGTTTCTGGAAAATGCTATAAAATGCTATATAAAGTTCATGGTTAGGTTAGCTCAGTTTCTCCAGTTTGGATAAACTTGAACTGACTAAACCAATGAATGAACCAGAAATGAATCCTTCCTTTTTCCATTGTCTTGGCTAAAGAATTAAATCAAATACAGGTTAAAAGAGGGGATGTTTTAGGTTTAATTGATAAATTGAAGATCAACCAGTCACTGGGCCCAGATGGCATCCACCCAAGAGGATAAGATGGTGGTGCATGCAGACGCAGCAGCTGGTTGCTCCTCAACTCAGAACCTGGCTGAGTTGTTCTGCCAAAATAGACTTACCTACAGTTGACACAATATGTTATCTATCCGGTTGCGGAGAGAGTGCTGCAAAAGCTGTGAGTGTCTTTGCGTTTGCAATAAGGATTGTTTGACTTCAAAGCACCAAAGAGGAAAGAGGTGCAGGAGAGACCTTAAACAGAAGAGAGGTTGCAGGGGAGGAAGGTGGCAAAGGTTAAAAACACAGCATTGTAAATTACCCCTTCCTAGTATCTTCTATGCGAATGTGAGATCCCTGGTGAATAAGCTGGAGGAGTGGAAACTGTGGATAACAACTGAGAGAACTGTGAACCAGTGCTCTCTTCTGCTGTTCAGTGAGACTTGGCTGACACCTTTTATTCTGGATTCTATTTTAAAATTAACAGGGTACACACTGTCTTGTCATGACAGAACAAGGGACGCTGGAAAAAGCAGAGGAGGGGGATTGTGTACATATGTGAGTAATGGCTGGTGCACAAATTCTGTGGTGGTTGATAGCCATTGTTCCCCATTTGTGAAATTTTTGACACTTAAATGCAGACCCATATACATCCCCCGTGAATTTAAAGTAGCATTGATAACTACAGTTGTCCCCTGCCCATTCGCGGTTCATATACTGCGGTCCCGCTATATCATGGGACTGCAGTATATTAAAAAGGCCCCCTGGGGTAAGGGGCGAAAGGCCTGTTTCAGGCCTCCCTTACTTACTGTTGCTGCCCCAAACGGGCCTGCGAGGGCCTTCCTGAGCCTTTAGGAGGACCCCAAAGGCCCGGGACGGCCCTTGCAGGCCCGTTTGGGGCAGCACCAGGCTGGAGGTAAATACAAAAGCCCCCAGCTAGGCGCCTCAGGCCTGGCCCAACCTGCATCCACATATCACAGATTTTCAATTATTGCGGGTCAGGTTGGGTCCCTAACCCCAGCAATAGGCGAGGGATCACTGTATAGTGTATACAACACCTGATGCGAATATCAGTGAGGCATTGGATCTTTTGCACAATGCTATAAGCAGACAACAACACAAGTATCCTGAGGCTGCATTTATTGTATGTGGAGACTTTAACCAGGCAGATCTAAAAGTGGTTCTACCGAAATTCTATCAACATGTTAAGTGTGCAACCAGGGGAGAAAGGATTTTGCATAGATTGTACACAAATGTTAAAGCGCCAGATAAAGATCTATCCAAACAGGAAACCCTGGATGACAAGGAGGTTCAGGGACTGCTAAAGGCAAGAAATGTTGCTTTTAGAAGTGGAAACAGGTCACTGTATAATACAGCCAGAGCAAATCTGAAGAGGGGCATCCGTGTAGCTAAAGAGGCATACAGGCAGCAATTGGAGAATCATTTTCAATGTAACAACACTAGGGAGGTGTGGCGAGGTTTACGAGAAATGACTGGGTACAAACCTAAAGTTTCCCCAGTAGCTGAGGGAGGGGTTTCTTTGGCAGAGAAGTTAAATGACTTTTCTGCCCGTTTTGAAGCAACATCAGCAGGGACATCAGCAGAGTTTCTGCCTCCTCCACTATTGTCATCATCATTGGCATAAGGGAATGTAGTTTTTAGTGTGGAAGAGAGAGAGATGAGGAAGGTGTTGAAGGGGATTAATCCAAGGAAGGCTATGGGGCCAGATGGAGTTGCTGGAAGGGTACTGAAGGATTGTGCAGATCAATTAGCAGGAGTTTTCACTGGGATTTTGAATCGATCTCGATCCCAAGCTATTGTGCTGTCATGCCTAAAGTCTGCTATTATTGTTCCAATACAAAAAAAACCCAAAAACCTAATCTGGAAAATTTGAATGACTTTCATCCAGTAGCACTTACACCTGTAAACATGAAGTGCTTTGAAAAGTTGGTACGGAACTATGTTATTGCCTATTTACCAGAGGGACTGGATACATTCCAATTTGCCTATAAAAAGAAGAGATCAACGGAGGATCCTGTGGCATGTGCTCTTCATGCTGTTCTTGAACATCTGGAGCAGAGGGGGGGCTATTTCTCTTCATAGATTTTAACTCTGCTTTTAACACCATTCTTCCATGACGCTAGATCTCTAAACTGGAAGGTCTAGGGCTTCTACCATCACTTTGTGGATGAATTTTGGATTTTCTGTCAGAACATTCTCAGAGGGTCCTGTTGGGCCCTTATACATCTAATACTCTTAGTACCAACATTGGGACACCACAGGGATGTGTGTTTAGCCCACTCCTTTATATTCTTTACACATTTGATTGTGTCTCTACCTATCCTAGAAATCGGATCATTAAGTTTGCATATGACACAACTGTGATTGGGCTCATCTCTGGCAAGGTGAGTGAGATGGCTTACAGAGATGAGGTAGAGAGGTTGACCAAGTGGTGTAGAATTAATAACTTTCACCTAAACATAAAGAAAACAAAGGAGTTTGTGGTGGATTTTAGGAGGCAGAACACTGATGTTCAACCACTGGTGATTGATGGGACTGGTGTGGAGAGGGTTATAGGTTTTAGATTTTGGGGCATTGAGTTGCAGGAGGATCTGTCCTGGAGTGTCAACACAAGGGGGCTTGCAAAGAAGGCTCAGCAGAGACTATTTTTCTTGAGAACTTTAAGGAAAAACCATCTTCCGCAAAAGCTTCTGCTGGCCTTCTATCATTGTGCAATTGAGAGTGTGCTTATTTATGGGTTATGTGTATGGTATGGAAGTTGTACCCATCGGGATAGGACAGTGTTGAACAGAATTGCGGAAATTATTGTGGGCTGTTTACTCCCCACACTAGAACAAACTTATACTACCAGGTGCCACTGTAAAGCATTAGATATATTAAGAGATCCATCACATCCTGGTCATCACCTCTTCGAGTTGCTGCCATCAGAACAGAGATACTCTGTCTGAGCAGTTTCAGCGAAGTTTCCTAAACCACTGCCAGGGGCTGGATTTAGAAACTTCGCTCAAAAATGCTTACTTATTTGCTTCTGTAACCATGACCGGACCCAAAAATATGCAGTAAAATCTGTTGTTCCACTTTTTTGGCAGCTTCCCAAAGTTAAACACCATGGAGGGTTGGAAAGTAGAGCTGGAAAGAAGGTGTAAATGTGAAGTACACAGATAGAGACAGAACCAGAATAGGAAAATATGACACAGAAGAGAGGACACTGACTGCACATTAAAAACCATGTGACCACCCAAAAAATGCATGAAATTTATATACACAGAAAACTATGGTAAGACCGTGGCCTATCTATCTATGTAAACTAAATATACTAAGTATAAAGTACTTTTCTCCTGCTTAAACATGTTGAACCTGCTCATTTATGATTATATCTACTTCTCACCCACAAGTTATCTTTCAATGAATTTTAATGAGTGCCATTATGATCTGTAACCCATCATAACCAAGGACAGTTATTGTCTATCACCATGCCAGGATTTTAAAATTTCTATTATTTTTCAAATTCATCTCTCCCCTGCCCCCCATGTTTGCATACATGTCTGTGTATTAAGACACCATTGAACAAATGGGCTACAGACCACAACAGCTTAAGACTAGTAAAGCTTGTTAGTGTTAAAAGGGCTGCAAGACAACAGTCTTCATTTTTGCTGCCTCCAAGACTACAAAATAAAACAACTAACCCCACTCTATGTAGAGGTTTCCAATTCTACATAACCTTCATCAAAGCAGACAATTTCATGGTCCAGAAGGTAGAGGAGGCAACCAGAAGCAAAACCATTTTAGATCTGGTCTTAACCAATAAGGAGGACCTTGTAAATAGGGTCGAAGTGGTAGGAACGTTAGGTAAAAGTGACCACGCCCTCTTGGAATTTGTTATACAGTTGGAAGGTGAAGCTAAGCATAGTCAGACAAGAATCCTGGACTTTAAGAAAGCCAATTTTCGTAAACTTAGGGAATTATTGGCTGTGATTCCATGGACTGAAACACTGAAAAAGAAGGGAGTCCATGATGGATGGGAGTTCCTTAAAACCGAGATATTAAAGGCACAACTTAAAACTGTTCCAACAAGAAGAAAAAATAGGAGAGGTCTAAAGAAACCACAATGGTTTACTAAAGAACTTTCAACTCAGCTGACTATAAAGAAAAACAAGTACAAGGAATGGAAAAATGGGAAAAACACCAAAGAGGAGTATAAACAAACAGCTAATATTTGCAGGGGGATGGTAAAAAAAGCTAAAGCGCAAAACGAACTTAGACTAGCCAGAGACATTAAGGAAAATAAAAAGGGTTTCTTTAGTTATGTCCGCAGCAAAAGGAAAAATAAGGAAGCGATAGGCTCTCTGCGTGGCAATGATAACCAGTTACTAACAGGTGACAAGGAAAAGGCAGGACTACTCAACACTTTTTTTTGCCTCTGTCTTCTCCCAAAAGGAAGAAGGAGATCCGCTGGGACAAAGAGTGGATGAGGTAGGATGGGAATTGCTACATAGAATAGGTAGGGAGGTAGTACAGGAACATCTGGAAACATTAAATGAATTTAAGTCTCCTGGGCCAGATGAGTTACACCCAAGGATATTAAAAGAACTGGCAGAAGTAATTTCAGAACCATTGGCAATAATCTTTGAGAAGTCCTGGAGAACAGGGGAAGTCCCCATCGACTGGAGGAGGGCTAATGTTGTCCCCATCTTCAAAAGGGGGAAAAAAGAGGACCCAAATAATTACCGCCCAGTCAGCTTGACTTCAATTCCCGGAAAGATCCTAGAACAGATTATTAAGAAATCAGTCTGCAATTATCTAACAAACAATGCTGTCATTACAAAAAGTCAACACGGGTTTCTTAAAAACAAGTCATGCCAGACTAATTTGATCTCTTTCTTTGATAGAATTACAGGCATGGTAGAAGAGGGGAATGCTGTGGATATTGCTTATCTGGACTTTAGCAAGGCCTTCAATAAGGTTCCCCATGGTATTCTTGCTAAGAAGTTAGTAGGAAGTGGGATAGATAGTGCTACAGTGAGGTGGATTTGTAATTGGTTGACCGATCGCACGCAAAGGGTGATCATAAATGGCCTCTCATCATCCTGGAGAGACGTGACCAGTGGGGTGCCCCAGGGTTCTGTTCTGGGTCCAGTGCTCTTCAATATCTTTATTAATGACTTGGAGGAAGGAATAGAGAGTATGCTAATTAAATTTGCAGATGATACCAAATTGGGAGGGGTTGCTAATTCCCTAGAGGATCGGATGAAAATCCAAAAGGACCTCGACAGATTAGAAGACTGGGCCAAAGCTAATGGAATGGATTTCAACAGAGGGAAATGTAGGGTGCTACATCTAGGTAGAAAGAATGAATTGCACAGATATAAGATGGGGGACACTTGGCTAGAGAATAGTACCTGTGAAAGGGATTTGGGGGTCTTGGTGGACCACAAATTGAACATGAGCCAGCAGTGTGATGCGGCGGCCAAGAAAGCCAATGCGATTCTTGGTTGCATCAACAGAACCATAGTGTCTAGATCAAGGGAGGTGATAGTGCCACTCTATTCTGCTCTGGTCAGACCCCACCTGGAGTACTGTGTCCAGTTCTGTGCGCCTCAGTTTAAAAAGGATGTTGACAACCTCGAGCGGGTGCAGAGGAGGGCGACTAGGATGGTTGAAGGCCTGGAAGAGATGTCTTATGAAGAACGGCTTAGGGAACTGGGAATGTTTAGCCTATCAAAAAGAAGACTGAGAGGGGATATGATAGCTATGTTTAAGTATCTGAAAGGATGTCATATTGAAGAGGGAACAGGTTTGTTCTCCATGGCTTCAGAGACTAGGACTCGGGGCAATGGTTTCAAACTACAGGAAAAGAGATTCCATTTGAACATTCGGAAGAACTTCATGACAGTTAGAGCTGTTCGGCAGTGGAATATGCTGCCACGGAGGGTGGTAGAGTCTCCTTCTTTGACGGTATTTAAGCAGAGGCTGGATGGCCATCTGTCAGAAATATTGTGAAGGGGTTCCTGCTTGGCAGGGGGTTGGACTCGATGGCCCATGAGGTCTCTTCCAACTCTATAATTCTATGATTCTATGATTCTATGATTCTATATGCTTCAATCATATATTTCTCCTGATAGTTAATATGAGTGCCAGACAATCATGATCTACAGATCTCTGTGGCAGCCCCATCCTTATGGAACGCCATCCCTAGCGAAGTGCGCTCTGCAGAGTCCCTGCAGGCCTTTCGAAAAGCTTTAAAGACCTTTTTATTTCGAGAGGCCTTTGGCGAAATTTAATTTAATTTTTTTTCCTCTTTCCCGCCATCGCTGTTTACTACTATGCCCATTGGTGTCTCCAATTTATTTGTTAGGACTCATGTCTTGACGTGCTGGGACGCGTTTGGAGGCTGTAGGTTTTTATGTTTTTAGGATTGTTGTTGTTTTAACTTGCTATTTTGTATCTATTTTGTTGTAATATGATTTGTTGTCAGCCGCTTAGAGTCCTGTCGGAGATAAGCGGGATATAAATATAAAAATAAATAAATAAATAAATAAAATAAAATGTTAAATGGAAAAAAGGAGTGCACCTGTTGGTAGGTCAGCGGGATAGATTTGGCATTGTGCTGGGTTACCGCACTCCCCGGAACCCAGCACAATCCCTACCAGAGCTCTCGGAGTTCATCGCCGCGGCTCTGTTGAAGTCTCCCTGGCTTTTGGTCGTCGGGGACTTCAACGTGCATGTCGGCGGTCAGCTTTCTGGTGCAGCTCTGGAATTAAGTTTATGTTGCCTTAAAAGACGCATCAAAGCAGCTCCAAAAACCAGTACCCCCAGAGGTAGTTGCTGGAAGACCCACTGGGATGCGCTTAAGTATGTGTGTGTGTGTTTTAAGCCGGCTGCTTGTGGGGGCATGAGTTTTAAACATGGTTTTTCCTGAATTTATAAGCACTTGTTAGCAGCTGTGGGATAAGGGTTAATTCCATGATAGAATTAGAGAGCTCATGAAATCTTTGCCAAACAAGATCAGAATAACATCTCAGGAGACTAGAAGAAAGCCAGCTTAGACTGCAACACCTTTTGAACATGATACACCGCATCATTTTCCTAATTAGACAGTATTTCGTGGTGGAGAAATGCTTTCTTCACAGAACTGCTGCAAATTCTAAGTACCTTTGAATTATTTAGTCTTAACCAGGATTCAAGTTCACAGAAAAGAAAGTCTAGATCAAGGCTGAGAATCCTGCAAATCTTCACCTGTTTCTTCTCCCACTAGCCCCAGCCAGAGTGTCCAGTGGACAGAAACAAGGAGGGCTGCAATCTAGCAACATTTAAAGGGCCACACAAAAATATCTCCAACTCTGGCACACTGAATTTTTTGATCATACATTATGCAATAAGTCATAGTTCCATGCACAGGGTCCTATCCATGTAAATGCATAAATGCATAAAGGAAAGTAAAAGAAACATCAAAAGAACCCCCTAGGAGATCCTTCCTTCCTTTGCCGATTCCCTGCTAAGCTCCCTCTCTCATCCATATTCACATACATTTCCAAGGAGTGGTAGTCACCTAGTTCCTAGATAGACTTGTAAATTTTTTTGCATCTTTTGCTGGTCTACAACTCGATTGTGCAAGTAGATGGGTCATTCAGTGCCCCTCTGTCAGGAGAAAAGGGCATGGAGCATTTTCCCCTTTCCCCTTCTTTTCATTATCCAAATTTAATTTGTCTAGATTATATTTGTCCGTATTCATTTTTCATATAACGTATATATGCAACCATTATATAGACAATGGGGAAAACATATCTAAGGAAACCATAAATTGAAATGCCCTGAAGAATGCTACAAGCCTGTAGCAGAGACAAGACTACTAATTCAGTGGACCCTTGTATAACAAATGGTTTCTATAACATAACATTTGTACAACAAAAAAATTCCAGAGATAGGGAAATTTGCTTAACATAATCACTAGAGATGAGCACGAAATGAACAATTTTTCGTTTGTGTTTTCATTTTTTTTTCGTTACGCAATGAAATGACAAACGAATTTTGTCTCTAAAATGAAACGAAACAAACAGAAACACCAGAAATTTTGTCGTCCATTTCGTTTTCGTTGCGGCAATACATTGAACTTTAAATGCTAAAAAAACACAAAAAATTGAAATTAATGGTAATGAAACAGTAATGAAACAAATGAAAATGAAAACGAATTTTTTGCAAAAATTCGTGAAAAACCAAAACAAACCTAAACGGACCCCCAAACGACAAATGACAAAAGAAATGCCTTTTTTTGATTCGTGCCCATCTCTAATAATCACCTATGGGGTGAATCTGTACAACATGAAAATGGGATCACTCTGCTTTCAATGCATTCCTATGGGAAATTTGTATAAAGGAAAATTTGCTTAACATAATTCATTTGGAACAAATTAATTCCTTTGTACAAGGTACCACTGTATATGTCTGCTCTACAAATAAGTAAGGACACTGGGAAATCAGGCTTCTCACTCATTTACTGGACTAGTTCTGCTACCAATGATTGTGTGTAAAACAACAGAGATGACAAGCTCTAGAAGCTCCTCTCTGAGCATAGTAGGTGCAATTGCCCTGCCTAACTTTAGAGTTTATGCAACTAGTATCATCTTGACACCCCCATGGCCAATGTTTCTGTGATTTGCCCAGTGTATGTTTTTTCATCCTTATTGTATTCAAGCTGAGGTCCCAACGAATGCTCACAAACAGAAGTTAATGCTTAGGTTTGATCCACTGTCTTATTCATTCTTTTTTAGAATTTTAGGATTATTCCATATATGACAGCCTGGTGATATAAACTAATAGTACAGACAAAAAACCTTGACATTCAAAACTGGGCATGTTTTCTCATAAGTATCAATCCATTCAATGTTACTTTTTTTTTTTTTAGGAAAGATGTGCATAAAATTGTGAAGAAAACTCCTTAGCAAAGCATTCAAGAGCTTTTTAGGTTGAACAGAAAAATGCAGACAGTAAAAACCTATTTATATTGACATTCAAAATGATGTTGTCTGGAATCAGAAATATTGTTCTGGTTATTCAAACATATATAATTTGGCTGAATCCATGAAAAAGACTGAATGTGTGGACAATTTTATGCACTTTGCGGTATTTTAGCTTTCGGTGGATGGAAAAATGAGATGCCCCTGATATTGACAGTTTGACATATTAAATGATGAAAAAACGCATTATATAAAGTAGGGTGGACAGGGAATGTGTCTGGATTTTATCATGGAGTTTTGAGTGACCTGACGTTAATTGACAAAAATTACCTTTCCAGTAGTTTTAATAATAGGAGCAAAAAAATGATTCAATGATTGAACTCTGTTGAATTCAGATCCTTCAGAGAATTATCTAGGCTTTGAATTCTCCTTTTCAAGTGTATGTCTTTAACATCTGTTTCTGTTTAGTGGATCTAGGAATTGGAAACAAAGTACACTTTCCAAGGCTGCTTTCACACAACCACTAACATCCACAACAAAATTTGGTCCGGATCACCCCCCCTCCCAGAGCAGTCACATGGTTGATGTCACGGATCAGATGTTCCCGTGGTCATGTTTTGAAAATCTGCAACCGTACTGATCCCATAAGTGAGAACCACAGCAAAGACACCATAATGGGGCCGAAAAGGCTTTGGTGCAGATTTTCCGTGTTCCCATGGACTCGAGTAATGGTTTAAAATCTGCATCAGAACTGTGACAAGGATTTTATCACCTTGAGACCAGGTACTTGTAAAATCTGATGGGTCGTGCTTAAGTGGTCACAATTTGTTTTTTAAAAAAGTCTGCTGCTCATGGGAAAACAATTTTATGCTCCACATCTGCGAGCACTTTGCAGCGGATTTTAGCGTGAAAGCAGCTCGTATGATATATGTGCTTCTCAGGTCATTAAAGGACAAATCTATCAAGTCTTCTGAACCCTAATAATAGAAGGTCAGTTTTGATAGGATAGTCAAATGGCAATAATTGGATGCTGACTTTAGAAGTAGTTAGTGATATGGCTATTCTTGAGTACAACATCCCTTTGAAGAGTAGCCTTCCCTCTACTTTTCTTTGCTTAATTTAATTTCCACAGTATGACAGCATTGAATCAAGAGCTGTGATAGCTTCTTAAATACCCTGTTCTCACACATTGTTGTCTCCAATCATTTGAGTTTATTTCTACAACATCTCTGCTTCCAATCCGCCCTCTTTTCAGAACACAGCAAATAAAAGATGACCTCTTGTTCACTTCCTGTACATGTGGTGCTGTTATTCTATTCTTAGAGGGACAAGGCTGCAAACACACTTAAGAAGAGAACAGTATACATGATTGATGAGCTAAAGGCAAGAGCTTATTGAGGTGAGGTCATGAAAGTCTCAGCAATTTTATCACAAACCAGCAAGCCTCATTTGACAATAAACCTAGGACTATGAACTCAAGAAGTCTAGGTTGCAAGCAGGGCTCATGTACAGGTCTGGAAAAATAAACTTGTAATATATTCCAATGTGACACTTATATAGGGAGGTGCAGATAAAAACCAGTCTGAAATGTATTCCTGTGTGTTGCTTGGTTACCGTGTCTGAAAGGCCTTGATGGCCAGGAATAATGAAATAAAAAATGTTCACAGGACAGCTCTTCAGCTGCACAGATTCTGTCTTGTTCCACTATATAACACAAGGTAAACCATCATAGGTGTGGTTACATTCCAGTGGGACAGCATATGCAGGTGTGGCACTAACTGAACTGTAATCACAGCCTGGTGGACATAAAAGATGAAGACAAAGAGACTGATGGCCACAGACAGGACTTTTCTTACCATGAGTAAAGCAACTGTCCCAAGTGCCAGAGTACCAGGGGCAGCAACAGGGCTGCTTCTGTTATCTACTGTGTGCCTTTCCATCATGGCCCCTTCTCACCTGGCTATTCATACTGGTTAAGGTGTTGGCAAGGAGTATTTCTAAACCATTCTGCAACATGATCCTGTGTTTCAGGGGAATTAAAAGAAGAAATATTGGAAGACAATTAGAAGAAGACAAAACTAACTACCTAACTACTTTCAGATTACTATCTGGCTATTTACTGATCTGGTTACAAAATGTAAATGACAATGAACAACAATATTTATATGAACCCATGAGTCATAATGGGGTGTTCGGATCTGTAATCTGACTTCCCTAAACACTTTATAGAAATAGTAATAGTAAGTAGTATTCAATCACCCTAGGAGAGAAGTTTAATAGTGTGTTATCACATGGAGAGAACATAACAAAAAGTGCTCCAGTGAGGCAAGGTACACAGAACAAGCTGGATGCAGATGGATACTTTCATATATATTCTAATTCTTGAATGGTAATGGAATGATACCACTGGACAGTTTACCTCTTTACAAAGCAATAATTTTTCTCAAACATATAAATGGCAGCACTACATTTGCAGTTTGTCAACAAAATACATCATAGCAGAGCTTGTAATTAGAGATGGGCACGAATAAAAAAATGGCATTTTGTTTGTCGTTTGTTGTTTAGAGGGTCCATTTCGGTTCGTTTCCGTTTTTTGCAAATTTTTGCAAAAAAATTGTTTTTGTTTTCGTTCATTTCATTACCATTTCATTACCATTTATTTCATTTTTTTGTGATTTTTTTTAACATTTAAAGCAGTTCACTGTATTGCCGTAACGAAAACGAAACACACGACAAAATTTCCGGTGTTTCTGTTTGTTTTGTTTTGTTTTAGAGACAAAATTCGTTTGTCATTTCATTGCGTAACAAAATGAAAAAATGGAAACAAAAATGAAAAATTGTTCATTTCATGCCCATCTCTACTTGTAATTATATGGATGGTAGCCAGTTGGGGAAGAAATAGCAATTCATAAACAATATTTAGAGTGCACTATAAAAGTATTTTAATGTGTTACTCCACAGTTAATTTATGTTGCCTGCAAAGCAAAGCATGTGCTGGAAAAGTTACTTTCTCAAATGGACTTCGTAAGAGGAGTGACCGAGTGAGCTAATTCAAGAAGCTTTTAAGCTGGGCCTTAATGTTAAACATCAAGGCTGAAATCAGTTATGCCAAGTGATGTGTGGGATTTTCTTCCACACTAGAAGCTGCTTGTTCTCCTAATGGATCTGAGTGTGCTCTGTGCCAAAAATTATATAAATGCTATGGAAATTTGACCAACAGCCCAAATTATTTCTGGTCGCAGTTCTCTTTTGCCATCACTTCTTTCTTCTAATCCGTTTGAGCTTCTTTGAAGTCTGAAATTTTTCTTCAGTGCCTTTCCTATCAAATGCTCCTCTGACAGATGCCATCACCTAAACATATAAAACAATGAACTTCTGCCGTTCCTTTATCATTCACAGGAATTCAGCAGAATTACTAGGAGAGTACAGTTTTCTGTGGATTGTTGGAAGTGGTCAGTAGGATTACTCATACAAATAAGGGCTCCTCCCAAATTGTCGGAATGCCCCCCAGTGGTTACCACATGCAGATATATGTCCCTCAGGGCTACAGTCTCACACACTTAAAATACATAAAATTTAAAATATGGGATTTATCTCTGTGTAATTATATTCTTAACTGTAAATAAAGATATATCTGTTTATACCATATTTATATAACTCCCAGTTGTTTAAGCCTTTAAACTGTCATTTTTGCTCTTTGAGTCAAAAATGCTACAGCATGAAACATGCCTGATAATTATCATATGCATAGTGATACACAATTTTTAAATCTTTGGAAAACATGGGGAACTCATTTAAATCCATAGCAGAACTCCTATAGAAGAACTATAAAGTGTGAGATTTGTTGTCTGAAGTATTATATATCAGCCCAAGGACCAGATCTAGGGAGAAGCAACCTATGCAACAGCCTGGGGTACTTTAATGGCTCAAGGGGGCGCCTCTCATAGACTCTCTACTCAAATATCAAATCAGTTGCTAAAACAAATACTAGCATTTTTGTGTCAGAACTGCTGAAAAATACAAAACGTTACACCAGGGGTGTCCAAACTTTGGCCCTCCAGATGTTTTGGACCACAAAATCCCAGAATTCCAAGCATGTATTGCCAATAACAAAGGGCTGCGGGAGTTGTGGTCCAAAACATCTGGAGGGCCGAAGTTTGGACACCACTGCGCTACACGCTGCCAAGTGCTGTAGAAGAAAGTGGTAGCAAAGTAGATGGAAATTAGCAGCTGAAGTTCTGAAAGCAAAAACTTCCTTGGAAGCTCCAATCAACCTTATCAGACTCTAATTACTCCTATTCACCTGGCCATGCTGTTGTTTCACATCAAAACATGGCAAGATGAGAACACACCATCATATACTAGGTAAATGAAGAAAGAAGAAAATTCTGGAATCTGGCCAGATGTGACTTAAAGCCTGGGATCCTACTGAGTAAGCTAGATGGTTGTAACATGACATTACTTCTATGATAACTGCAATAATGCTAAAGCAGAAGCACTATTGATGAAGGACTTCCATTAGCGGATTCTACAATCAGTCAAGAATGGGAATTGCATAACCAACTGTACAGTTGACTAATGTTGTCCTTGTTGCTAGGGCAGATCATGCAAGCACATTTATGTAGGTGTAATATTATATCACTCCTCAATGACTAGGATTGTCATTATTATCTACAACAAGGCTAATCATGCTTGCAAATCATGAGCGATATAAACACCAAAGGAATTAAAATAATATGGCTTTCATTTGGAGCCATTCGACTTAGAGCTTGGCATGATAAGCCCCACACATCTCACTCACCAATGTTTTCTAAAGTACATGGGTGTACAGTTATTATGGAAACTTTGTTCATTTTGAAAGTAAAAAAACCAACAGCTGGAACATGGAGGATGGGATGGAAACATTAAAATAAAAATAATGAAAGACCACCTTTTTAATGAGTCCAACCAACAATATATCCAAGTATGAATATATGTATAGGAGAAACAACCTTCCCAGTCAAGGTTCTCTTTAAGTTCAGATTCTAGGGTTTGAACAAAGAATCTTAGGTATTAAAAATATGTTCTGTACTCCATTGCACTTCCCATCTGAGAAAAAATGTTATAACAGATGAAATACATAATAGAAACCATGTAACTGCAGTTCATATAACTTATAGCAACACATTCTTTTCAAAGAACTCCTTCACACTTTTCTTTTTGGATCTGAATAACAAAAAACACTTTTGGCTTAGCAAGTTATCGGAAGTGTGTTCTGTGTTCGCTCAAGGTTCGAGATATATGAAAGTTGTAGCTGCTATGGTTGTGATTTGAACAACCTGAATAGGTTATAGTACCCCACAAGGCAGTTTGTTCCAGATTCATTAGAACAGTGAAGCAGATGGCTTCACAGAGTTCCCCTACACCCTCTCACCATCTCTGGTTATAACAATGGAATGGAATGTGGACCTAGAAAATAACGGTCACCCTATGGAGTTCTCACTTAATCAGGACTCTTCAAAATCAGTTGATGGTTCAGGATGAAGCTCATACTCCTGTATCAAGCTTATAAAAACCTTCTGTGGATCCCCATGGTTTTGAGATCCATTGTACATCATCATGTTGATATTTGGTGCATTGATCTATTCAACAATAATGAAAAATGACAATTTTTCACAGAGGTCTAATCAACTAGTAGACAACTCTGAGGGTGATTTAACTAGCTGAGTTTTTCAGCAGAGGACAAAATGGCTCCTGTGACCTTTTAAGGAAGAATGATGAGGAGAAAAGTAATAAAGTATGGCAGATATTGCCCAGAAGAGATATACAGCAAGTCAACAAGCTTTTTTAAACCAAGGCAAGCTTGTGGCATAATACAATTAGAGACTATGTAGGCTAACGGATAGGGATGAAAGACTGAAAAGAAAATGAGGAACTAAATTTAGGTTAAAGTTGAGGATTTTATAACAGTCTCTTTCTGAATTATTAGCATGTGCCTTACAACATCATGTCTGCCTGTTTACACGCTCTAATATTTAGGTGCTACATTGGCTTTGCAATGCCCAGAAGGGAAATTGAGAAAATGTGCATTTATGGAGCAATTAACATCACTGTACTTTTTCCAGTTCTTCTTGGTTAGAGATTAGAGAATACATCATGGTTTTCCCTTCCAAGAAAATATGCCTGCACCCAGAATAATAGCAATGAAAAGAAAGTTATGACTATTTTTATATCATTTCGTTATTACTATTAGGATATGTGAAACTAATATGAGAAATTTTGTGCTAATGAAAATCAATGTGCAATATATGCAGAAAAAATACAAGGACCTGCAACATGAAACTAACAAAGGATGGAATGGTAGCAAATTTCAAAAAGCCATGAGAAAAAATAGGAAATTGGGAAACAAAGATTTAAAATGCTGAAAGGTCAATAAGAAAGGCCAATGTGGGATGTACATTGGCTTCAGGGAAAAATAAAAGTCCCCCCCCAAAAAAAGTCCAAAAAAAGGGACTACAGCTGTGTGTCCATTATACTGGCACAAGTAAATGGCAAGCAAGTCATGGTCAGGTAGGTTATGGTGTCTCTACAAAATACTGAAGTTTGCTCCAGCATTTGAGTATGTGTGTGATTGTGGGATGTATTACAGACTCTCTATTGCTAAACTGCAACTCCCATCACTTTCTACTAGATATGGTGGCTACTGCTGGCACACATTCAGTCCAACATAGCTGAAAGGCTCTCATGTGACCATCTCTTTCCTATGAATGGAGCCAACCTTAGTTATGCTTAAAATACTGTATATTGCTTGGATCTATAATGACACAGCTTAAATTTTTCTGACTTCAGTGGATCTATTCTGTGTATGACTAAGGGCCTTTTCATACGACCCCTAAAATCTGCGGCAAATGGCTCCCAGATCTGGAGCTTAAAATTGTTTCCCCACCAGCTCCGGAGTTTACAAAAAATTAAGTGTGACCACGCCCACCAAAGCGCGTCCCAGCACACTTTTCAAGTACCTGCTCTCCGGGGGTGAAAAATTCCTGATGTGGATGTAATGTAGTGAGTGCCGGGCTCTCCTCGCTTCTGTTTGTTTTGTTTTTTTGCCCCCCACCCCTTTAAGACTGGAATGCTGCCGGGAGCAGAGCGAGACGGCAGAACGGAGGTGAGCTGGCATTCTTTTCTTTCTTTTTTTCTCCCTCCTCTCACACAGACAGCAGCCAGGAGTCCGGAGGGGATGGGAACACAGGCACAACGACAAACCCCCAAGATCTCTGGTCTGAATTTAAGTGACCAGCGGATCTTAGGGGTCGTGTGAAAAGGCTGTAAGTCTAAACCCAACCCATTGTGACCCACTGACTGTAGAATTTGAATAAAAAATTTATGGGCAGTTTAGGACAGCAAAATCTCCAGGGGATTTTTAAATAAAATTTTGCTGGTGTACACTTTCACATTCTTACGGGTCATGTAGAGAAACCTTTCCATTCCGTTATATATTCAACATGGTATTTCTATTGTGGTGAAATTGATCAAACTTTTAAAAGAGGGGAAACGAGAATACAGGCTTGCACTTATACAAGTTATAAACATTATAAACATTATTAGTAATGTGCCCACCCATATATATTTTAAAAAAGAATGCTGAGAACAGTCCTTGGAGATTATCCCACTCTGGGCATATAAATAATTCTCTTCTATTATCACAGAAAAGAATACCAATGGAAATGAAATATCATCAACATCACAGGGCTTGAGACAGACTTGTTCTGACTCACTGTTCACAGATCAGGAGGCATAGGCCCTGTAGTCATAGCAAGTTACATCGACAGATCTACTGGCAGACATCATACATGAATTCTTAGAAATCCAAAATGTAGTATAGGAAATGAATAGGATTGCTATTGTCAACTGCCCAGAGTGGACTAGTTGCAAGATGCATGGTCTAGAAGTGCAAGAAAGAAAGAAAGAAAGAAAGAAAGAAAGAAAGAAAGAAAAAGATTGATCCAGTGATTAGAGATATTTCTGTTTGGTACCCCGCCCCCCAAAAAAAAAACCATCCAGTTGTGAACTAGACACTCCTAAAAGTGAGAGCCAATTGGCAGTGCGGTCAATTTCCTTGAAGTCTTAAGACTTTCCTTCACTTGAGATTTTTAAGCAAATGTTGGCTGGACATTTGTCAGGAATTCTGTGGATGCCATACATTGGCAGGTTGCTGGATGATATGACCCTTGGAATCGTTTCCATATAAGCAATCATGACTTGGCTTCATGACTAAATCCTGTTATCTTCAAATGACATCTGCATGGCAGATTCACTTTTCTTATAACAAAGAACTACAAGTAGGATTTTCATGCTAAGAAACATCTACTTCAAGAAAATACTTTGGTTAGCTTCTCGGTAGTTTGGTGTGATATTCTTTACTTGACTTCTCTAATCTAGACGCAGTGCCCACCTCTTGAATTTAAAAGAGATCAGTATATGTATTTCAATAACAAAATGTGTTTTGTTGTGTTAAATATAGATTTAATTCTGCAAGGTTGGGGAGAAACAAATGTAAAGTGAGCACCACTCATTTTTCTACATGAAAACAGTCAGAAAAGAAATACCATTGTTCCTATTGTACAAGCATCATGATGGAGATTATAGTCCTTAATATGCTTACCTATGGACAAGTGCCATTGAACTTACTGTGAACTTAGTGGGAGTTAATTCTTTGGGCTGGATTGTAAATTGTTGTATAAAATCAACACCATCAATTTATTCTTAATTCCATATGTATCATTACATTAAGAAGATTGAGGAGTTACTTCATGTACTGTAGCTGGATATTTACATGAAATATTTTCTGTCTACATTTATATATCCTGTAGTTTCCAGTTCACAAAACAAAACATCATCCATATGTATGAGGTGTAATTCATATCAATTCATAATTATGTGGTGCAAAATTAATTTCCTTTACTGTTCAAGTACAGTAAAATATTCAAAGGGAAAATGAAATGGCTGCCATGATAATAAAATGCTAGTAATCACAAAGTTCATGTTTTGTTAAATAAATAATCCCCAATTTATTTGCCAAGTCTATTTTTCACTTCCTAAAAACCCTTACTCCAATATTATTTTTAATTAATAGCTGCACAATAATTATTGCGACTGAAAATATGCTGTAATTGGTATTCCTCTTGACCTCAATCCTAGAGATTGCCACTGTCCTCCAAAATCAGGACTTGATGATTAAGGCTGTGACAACTAATTTTCTAATAAAATACAAATCAAGACTGCATTCACCAAACTCCTCCCCATTGTGCACCTAAGCCATAAATGCCCTAATATGTTGTTACAGTTATGAAAAGGGTGGTGTAGTGGATTAGAATAAGGAGGAAAGCTTCAGCAGGTTGAAGAGGCCATTTTCTGCTTTAACTTAGCCTTGAAAATGTTTCCAAAGAGGAGGAAAAAGACAAAGAACTAAGAGTGACCAAAACTAAACCTGCTTCCGATTTTGGATTGGTAGTAAGCAGTTAGGGATGTGTATGCTGCAGCCTACTTAAAGGGTCAATCATAATTCCTAATGCTTCCAGGAATGACAATTCCGGAAATTTTGTCCAAAGCATCCAGGAGACTTAGGGGTACAAGCCTCTTATGGAGCTCCTCTTGGCCAACTTAGGAGTGAGACACTACTTGAAGGCCCAGGAAAATAACTTACAATTAATGACAATCCTGTGGGCCACAAAAGAGTGATAATTTAAATCAGGTTTTTTGAGCCAAATCAGCCAAGGCAAATGTAGTTGTTGGAATCAATGTAATAAACTACAATGCTTAAAACAGAAGACATATTCAACAGCACCAAATGTCAGCAGTGGAGTTAGAACTATTCTTGTGAAATGCTTCTTTTCATTGTGCAACTTGTTCATCATTATGTGGTAAGCTGCAAATGTAAACAAGAAAGTGATATGCATATAATCACTGCCATATTAATGAGCAAAACTGTACATTTTAAATGCACAAACTTATATTTACTGCCTTGTTGCATATACTGCTAAAAATAGAAGCATTTAATGATTTGTGTATTTCTGAACAACCAGACTGCCCTTTCATGTTTGTTGTTTTTTGTATACATTTTTAAAAAGGTGTTTTCTCTCTCTCTCTCTCTCTTTCTCCATATATACAGTCAAACAGAAGTCAAACTCATCTAGAATTCCTTATCTTAAGACTTGGTTTTGCTGCTTGAAAACTGAAGAGTCACAGTTCCTTGGGATTCTAAACTTAATCCAGAGACATGGCAACCCTTGCTGTTATTGTTGTTAATACATTCAGTCGTGTCCGACTCTTCATGACCCCATGGACCAGAGCACACCAGGCTCTCCTGTCTTTCACTGGCTCCCTGAGTTTGGTCAAATCCATGTTGGTTGCATCATAATCATCTCATTCTCTGCCATCCCCTTTTCCTTTTGCCTTCAATCTTTCAAACATCAGGGACTTTTCTAAGGAGTCCACTGTCCTCATGAGGTGGCCAAAGTACTGGAGCCTCAGCTTCAAAATCTGTCCTTCCAGTGAACATTCAGTGTTGATTTCTTTCATGGGACTCTCAAGACTCTCCTCCAGCACAACAGCTCAAAAGTGTCAATTCTGTAGCAATCAGCTTTCTTTATAGCCCAGCTCTCACTTCCATACATCACTACTGATAAGGTAAGTCTTCCCTGACAAACCTTTTAGAATTCTTTGAAAAGGTCAACAGGCATGTGGATTTGGGTGAACCTGTGGATATTGTCAATCCTGATTTTCAGAAAGCTTTTGACGCAGTCCCTCACCAAAGACTGCTGAGAAAATCGCACAGTTGGGGGATAAGTGGGCAGGTCCTCTTATGGATTGAGAACTGGTTGAGATCTAGGAAACAAACATTAGGTGTCAGTGGGAAGTCTTCACAATGAATAGAGGTGAAAAGTGGTAAGCCCCAGACAAAAGAATTTTTTTTTACCCAGCATTTTGTTAGTCTATGGAACTCCCTGCCACAGAATGTGGTGATGGTATCGGCCTGGATGCCTTCAAAAGGGAATTGTACAGATTCCTGGAGGAGAAGTCCATCGCAGGTTACAAACAATGATGGAAATGTGTAATCTGCAGACTTAAAACCGGGATACTTCAAGTGCCAGATGCAGGGGAGTGGTATCAGGAGACAGATATCTAGCCTTGCGTGCTCCCCGAAGCATTTGGTGGGGCTACTGTGAGATACAGGAAACTGGACTAGATGGGCCTTTGGCCTGACCCAGCATGGCTCTTATGCTCTTATGTACTGGAAAAAACATAGGTTTGACTATCCGGACTTTTGTTGGCAAAGTCATGTCTCTGTTCTTTAAGATGCTCTCTAGGTTTGCCATCATTTTCCTCCCAAACAGCCTTTAAGCATTGAGGTAATCCTTGCCCTACTCTCTCCCCTAACAACTCAAATACGTCCTTTGTTTGGCAGTTGTAAAGACTGTGGGATAGAAAAGAGTTTCTTTTCCTCTTGACCACTAAAAAGCACTTCACTAAATTAAGTGAATGTCTATAATGAATCCCTTCCTAGTAAAGCAAGTAGTATAACTGTACAGCAACTAATTATGGATTATTAACCTCCTTTTCAAGTTATATGCTAGAGGGAAGTTTGCAGCAGTTGCTAGACGCAGTCACAGTCAGCCCAACAAAGATGATTGTTTTCAGCCTTAATCAACAGCTCTTAATTGGGAAATATAAATATTTTGTTGCGGTTGTTGCCGTCATAGTGTGTCTGGGACCAATGACAAAAAAGTAAAGAGGAAAAAAAGCTGCCACTTCAAGCTGCTAATCGCTAATTTCTTTTTCCACCTGGTTCCCAGAAGGGACATGGGAAGGTTTATAAATGCTGCCTTCTTATTATTAATTAACTACTGTTGTTTCCTAATTAATTGGAAACTGCTTCATAAGCTACAGATTTTCAACATGGGATCTTTTATGGTTAGTTATCCAGGATTTCTGGCAATGATTATGGATGAAAAAAGAACTTCAAGAAGGGAAAAAACAAAGGGGAATTTCATAGGCCTGACTATTTCAGTGGGAAAACTCTATTTTTTTCAAGGTGTCAGCCTGTGGGGCAAGTATGCACACAGGCAATGGATCTTATGCAAAAATCTCAATATGACTCATGTCTTACTTCTTTCAAATAATATAGTTCTGACTTGATGTTTGTCTCTTATTCTAGGTGTCTTATTCTATAACTAGATATGCCATATCTTTATATGTTTTGACATGATTGCTCAATGGGTTAGATACCTGACTGTGGAGCTAAGTTAGTTTCCCCACTGTGTATCTTTGACTGGGGTTGGACTTGATGATCCATAGGGGTCCTTCCAGGTCTGCAACAAAAAAGCAGCAAAATAGCAGAAAACTTTGCCTAGATGCCCAAAACACATCCGATCTTGCCTGATTTCGGAAGCTAAGCAGGGTCGGCCCTGTTTAGTACTTGGATGGGACACCACCAGGGAATATCAGGTGCTGTAGGTGCCTGCACTAGGACTGGCAAACCACTCCCATACTCCTGCCAAGAAAACTCCATGGACATGGAGTCATGAAGAGTCGGTCACAACTATAACAACGCAACGCACACACATTGCTTATTTAAACAAACCCTTTCACTAAAGTGAAAAAGTTATAAGATCACCATTATAGTACCTATAACAAGAATGACTGTATATTATCCCTCACTGTAAGCCACCTTGGGTACTTTCCAAGGAGGAAAGCGGGGTAAAAATACTCTAAAATAAATAAATAAATAAATTTCCTACCTATATGCTACTCACATAATTTTCAAATCAGGGATGTATTGATCTTTCCCACAGTGAAAAGTGTGAGATCTTGACCTAGATGCAGTGACAAACTTCACATCTCCTTGTATGGAGAAGACAAGGATACTATTATGATCAAAAATATAAAAGCAGGAGTTGTGAGTTACTTTTGTCTCTTCTTTTACCATGCTTCATAAGGTCAGAAAAGTCACTCAGGACTGCAGAAGTGGTGGAGCTGATTGTTGAAAAGTGTCACTTTGCTCCAAAGGTTTTCACTTCATTGTAGGATCTATGCTGCTTGTAATTCTTGTTCTTTTTACACAAACCTTAGTGGTTAAGTATCTTCACATAGGGTCAGTGAAACTGAAATCAAAATGAGATGAACTCTATGCTAAGAAAATAAGGGAGCCAAATACATTTCAAAACAATTATTGCTCCCCCCTTCCTCACACCTCAGTGGAGAACCATATTCCCATGGGCATAAATGGGGACTAAACTCACAAGATTTACCGTAAGGTCAGACTTAAGTCACACCAGTGACTCGACTCAAACTTGAGTCATTTTTGTTCATTTGTTTTCAATGACTTGACTTGGGGAACTTGTTTTCTGGAAAGAGAAAAAAGTAAGTCTTAATAAGAATTTAACTTGAAGCTTGACACTCATGACTAGAGATGGGCACAAAATGCTAAAAGAGTGTTTCGTTTCATTTTTCATCTTGTTCCCTTCTGTTTCATTTTGTTTTGTTTAAAATGATATTTTTTTAAAAAATCATTTCATTTTTCATTTTGTTTCATTTTTTGTTTGTGTACTCTGTGTCTGTGGTGCTTGTGTCAACTTCCTGCTCCGATTGGGTGAGAAAAGGCAAGATTTGTAAACCTTGTTTTTGCTGCTCCAACACCGATCAGCTTGGGACAGAAAAAAATGGTATAAAAATCCCGTCTTTCCCCCCACCCCATTAGGTGCGAGAAACCGGGAGATATTTATTTATTTATTTATTTATTTATTTATTTATTTATTTATTTATTTATTTATTTGCTGAGCCCCAAGTGCCAATCAGCTGTAGCTACTAGAGATGGGCACAAATAAAAAAATGGTGTTTCGTTTGTCGTTTGTCATTTAGGGGGTCCGTTTCAGTTCATTTCCATTTTTTGCGAATTTTTGCAAAAAAATCATTTTCATTTTCGTTCATTTTGTTACCGTTTCGTTACCATTTATTTCAAATTTTTGTGATTTTTTTTTTTAGCATTTAAAGCAGTTCAATGCATCACCGTAACGAAAATGAAACGGACAACAAAATTTCTGGTGTTTCTGTTCATTTCATTTCATTTTAGAGACAAAATTCGTTTGTCATTTCGTTATGTAATGAAATGAAAAAACAAAAACGGAAACGAAAAATTGTTCGTTTTGTGCCTATCTCTAGTAGCTATGCTTGGGGCTCAGCAAAAAATTATTTTAAAAAAAATAAAAAAATTAAAATCCCTCCCTTTCCCCCACCCCATTGGGTGGAGGAAAGGGCCTTTTTTTTCTACTGAGCCCCAAGTGCTGATCAGCTGTAGCTAGCTTCGGCCTCAGCCAAAAATATGCTCCTTTCCACCCAACCAATGGTGTGAGGGAAAAGGAAGGATTTTTAAACATTTTTTTGCCAGCTCCAAGCCTACGCTACAGCACTTGGAGCTCAGCCAATTTTTTTTTTAAGTGCCCCGGCTGCAGCTGATCACTGGCACTGCCGTTTTGGAAGCCCCCTCTGTGGGGGTTGTTCAGTGGTGTTGGGGCAACGAAAAAGAAGCTAACAAAACAAAAAAAATGTTTTGTTTCGTTTCATTTTCCTTTGTGAGGGTGGTTTGTTATTCGTTTCATTAGGTAACAAAATGAATAACGAATAACAAAATGAATAAAAAATTCATTTTGTGCCCATCTCTACTCATGACTTTGTACCAAAGACATGGACCCAGACTTGATACTTAGACCCAAAGTTTTGCCAAAATCCCCACCTATGGGACATTAGCTTAATACAGTTTGCACATCATTAGAGATATTGCAACTTTAATCACTTTATGTCAATGTTATTTGGGGAGCACTTTTATTGCTTTGTGTTCTTGTCCTTCATTAATATTAGAAACCATAGGGCTGACAGACAAAATGGTGCATCATACTTTCTAATACCATGACATAGAAAACAAATATAGTGATCTTTCCTAATCTGTCATATTCCATCCCATAATCTAATGGAGGATGGTAGGGTTTATTGTTCAGCATAAAGGAGAACCCTGTCTTAAGCCAAGACATCTAAAAACATGTGCAATTTGTTGTGACCTTGGGCAGATGGTGCAGTATACAATCTTCCCCTGCTATATTGCAATTCATATACTGCGGTTCCAGCATATCATGGAACTACAGTATATGAAGGCAAGGGATCCTGGGGCAAGCTGTGTGGGCCTGTTTGTGGCCTCCTGCATTTAACCTAGCCTGGTGCTGCCCCAAGTGGGTCTCCAAAGAGTTTCCTGGGCCTGTTGAAGGCACCAGAAGGGGTTTCCAGTGAACTGGAGGTGGCTTCCAAAAACCCTGAAAGTGACTTCCAGTTCACCAGAAACCACTTCTGGAGCCTCCAACAGGCTTCCTGGGCCTTCTGGAAACCACAGAAGTGATTTCTGGCAAACCAGAAGTGACTTCTAGTCAAAAGAAACCACTTCTGGGGCCTCCAACAGGCCAGGGAAGCTCACTGGAAGCTTGTTTGGGGCAGCACCAGGCCTAAGGTAAGTGTAGGAGGCCCCAAACAAGCCCCCTAATACCGAATTGATGCAGTGTCTGCATAGCACAGATTTCTTTTTATCACGGGTTGGGTTGGGTCCGTAACACCCACAATAAACAATTACTGTATAAACCAAATAAATAAATAAATAAATAAATAAATAAATAAATAAATAAATAAATAAATAAATTTGTGTTTTGCCATTGATCTTCTCTGATTTTTTTTTCTTCCCTCTACTCCAGGTAATTCATGGATTGCTTCTTACCCTTCGAAACCCATGGGTTGCATAAAGTTCAGGGGGGAAATCCTGACAAAATGTTCTGAAGTGCCTAAAATTAACCATCAAAATAGCAGTTTAGACTAATTACAATAAAACAACTGTTAAAAGTAATGGTTTTCTTGTTATACACTCAAACCAAAAGCAATAGGTGTTCTCACTTGATAAACTACTTCTGAAATAGAATTCTCTTATGCCTTCAAGAGAAGAAGATAAAAGAAGATAATAAATAAGAGAAAATTTTCAAAAAGACCACTTTGTAGTGGGGTGGCTAAAATGATTGTAAATAAATAAATAAATAAATAAAATATCTCCATTATTTTAAGTCATTGCTTTCAATCTCTGCTAATGGCCATTGATACCTTTAGAGTTAAATGAATGCACTTGAGGAAAGGGAGGAATCCAAGGCAAGGTTTACTGCTGGCTAGATCATTAGTCAAAGTTCCAAATAGTTGTCTGTGGGGACCCCAATATTGTGCATTCATACAGACTAGCTATACGTACAGACTGCTGGTATAACTGTTCTTACCTGTTCATCCATCAATCCAGCAGGTGTTCCATGATTCCAAGCCCTGCCTCCTCTGGCAGATGCCCACTCAGAGGCAGCACATTTGCATCCCTGTCCCACCTCAACCATGTACTGCATTTGAGTGGGTTCCTGCTAAAGGAGGTGGGCCTTGGAATCATGAAACACCTGTTGGATCCATGACTGTACCAGCACAATCTGCCAAACTGCTGGCTTACAACTATCTCTAATATAGACAAAAAAAAAAAAAAAACGCCATGATAACAAGCAGGTGTAACTGGACAGCTGGCAGCATCAATTGTGACTGACTTGTTATCATGGACCTCTAATCTCATCTAGCTCGACCTTTGTAGGAAAGCCTCTCCTTCATGTAGTGAAGCATCAAACCTCCCTCTGTGGAGCATGCAGGAAGAATGTGTCCTTTATTTTCAAGCCAAGTACTTATTTGTCTTGCTGAGGCCATTCCAGATCACCTCTCACCCAAAAGTGCAGAGGCTCAGAGCTGACAGCTGTTTCACCACAGCTTGGAAGCTTGCCCTTAGCTGAGTCATTTGGAACTCATCATGTGTATATGTCTCCTGGCTCCTATATATTTGCCCATCTGCTTGGAATGGCACAATTCCCACTCAAGAGGTACAAGCACCACTATTATTGTGACACCATACAAAGAAGAGTTTGATTGATTAAAATCCCATTATGTCACTCCTAGAACACATTTGAGGTAGGACAGTTTGTCCACTTATACCTAACAGAATGATTTGTGATTTATTTGTCTAGTTGCTACGTGCCCACACATTCTGTCTCCCAATGAAACTCACAGCAAAGTTTCCAGTAAATTAAATAGTTCCATATTATAAGTTTATTCTGACTTACCAACCTTTACATTAATGAAAAATATATGAAAAGTAGCACACTAGTCATATTTTGTATACTGCCAGCTGTTTTGGAACAATCTCGCTCCTGCTGTTCCAAGTAAGCAGCAAAATGAGAAACTTATTGGGTTCCTGGTGAAGCAGCCACATATGAAAATAGATTATATAGGAAATCATGGAGAGATACTTGTAGTCAGTTCAATCAGTAAGGAGCTACAGTAGATGGTTCAATGGATGCTCTATCTGAACTCGTTGAGGGCAGGCGCCTTTGCCTCCTGCCCAGATGCCAGTGTGAAAGTTGTGCTGGGTACAGTGGCTGCGAGGTGGGGAACAGGCACCCTATATAAGGAGGCTGCCTGCACCCATCTCTGCCTCTTGCCTGCTGTCCTTGCTGAGGCAGGAGTGCTAGCGGAGCAGTAGTGCAGCTTTTGATTCCAAACACAACTGTCGCGTTTAGCCTACCCTTGCCAGGCGGCGCAGTTTGGGGTGAGTGTATCTTATCCATTTTTAAAAATATATATAGAACTTATTGTGTCAGTTTAGTTATTTGATAGTCTAGTGGTAGCCGAGTGTGCTTTCCTTGGGGAGCTGCCGGGTGTGTGGGGGGGTGATTAGGGGAACTTTAGTAGAAGGTAATTATAGCTATTAATTTGTTAGGTCTGGGTGAGTGATTTGTCTATAAGGTATTTAGTGCTTTAGTATGTGTAGGTAGTGGGTGGGAGATGTTAGGAAAACACTCCCTCCCCCACTTGCTTTATTGATTCTATCACCCCACTCATTCTTGTAGCTTTAGGCTGCATAGTAATTTTATTAGAAGTTTTAGAAGACTGATAGAT
>JAHTLZ010000379.1:11497625-11543778 GCA_023846285.1 Phrynocephalus versicolor | reverse complement strand
CACACACACACACACACACACACACACACACACACACACACCTGCTTGATTATATATACAGATATAGATATATTACATAGGTATACATACATTTTGATAGAAATAATTGCTTAAGTTTACAATATTATATCTGTAATAAATAAGCAAATAAATAGGGGAAATAATTATAATCCATCAATACTTACAAGGGGAGCAAGGTCTGAGGGTGGGGCCCAGACTGG
This sequence comes from Phrynocephalus versicolor, assembly GCA_023846285.1. Lineage (NCBI taxonomy): Eukaryota > Metazoa > Chordata > Lepidosauria > Squamata > Agamidae > Phrynocephalus > Phrynocephalus versicolor. The sequence continues at coordinate 11,543,557 of JAHTLZ010000379.1, read as the reverse complement.
TGGGACAAATAAAGGAGGGCAATTCATCATTTGAGCACTCACATGACCCTCCCTCCCTCCCTCCCTCCCCCTGCACCTTAAGTGTAAATACTGCTGAGGGTGCATAACTGCTTAATTTCTGGGCACTTGCTGGTTATTGGGAATAATTGGAGCTTTTGTTCCATTAACATCCTCTGAGCATATGTTAACTGGCTGTGAGGCTTGTGACTGAATTTAAATTCTCTTTCACTTTCCATTGAGCAGCCTTTGACCAGCTCAACCCTCCCAATAGCTTCTTTCTATGTGCCTGTTTACTGCACCTAGTGGTGAAGGTGTAATTTCCCTCTTTTTTTCAGAACATTGTGTGTATTGCTATCACAATGCCATCAGGGAAAGGAGGGGGCAAGGAAAAGAGCAAACAGCCTTCTAAAAGGAGGACCCCTGCCCCCCACCTGAAGTATCTTCTTCCTCAGATGAAGATTGGCTAGATTATAAGGCCATTTGGGACAAGCTCAGTCATTTGGAAAAAGAGCGCACCCAACACCAGGCTTTGGAGGTTTCTTATGGGGGAGGCAGGGCACAAAGAAATACCAAGGCTGAAAAACAAGCTGAGTTAAAGAGGACGGGTGAGCTCATGTTATCTTGAATTGCTCTTTTGCAAGGTGGGATGGCTGGACCTTCAGCAGCTGCTCAACCAGTGGCCCAAACACCCAAGCAGACTGCACCTTCCCCCTTGACCTTGATACCTCGATCTGAGAGTCCATCCCTGATGATAATAGTGGAGGCAGTTGCAGTAACCATAGCTGCATCTTCAAATCTTGGCCAAGCACTTGATTTGTCCATTGGCAATGCCAGGGCAGTGGCCATACACCCTGTTACCCAGCCCAGATGAGTCCCAAGCACCTCATGTAGACACATTTGCACCAGTCACATAGCCATGGGACAATGTGGCTCCCAGAACACTTGCTGTGTCTAACCACACCAAGTCATTCAGTGTTGGAATGTCTGCTGGCCTTAACCTTTACCTGAAGTCATTAAGAACAGCAAGATCCATGGTGGTTGAGGCTGGCTCACAAACAGATACACCTGGAGCTTGTGTAGGCTCAGGTGTGCAGGATGGCAGTAATACAAATAGTAGCCCCGATGCAACAATACTTGAATTAATGGAAGGGGATGAATCACTTCCTCTTGGGGACCACCTGAATGATGCCATGATTGAAGAAATCCAGGGAGGCAAATACATCAATATTTTTGATTTATTGAACAGGAAGGTTGATAGGTGTTTGAAAAGCTCAATGAGAATGATAAGGAAAATATTCACTAACGCTAGTCAAACAAATATTGGAAAAATTGGTTGTCCGCTTTCATGATTTATGCAAGTACTATTGTATGGGCCATAAGAACATAAGAAGAGCCATGCTGGATCAGGCCAAAGGCCCATCTTGTCCAGCTTCCTGTCCCACCAGATGCATCTGGGAGTGCACGAGACTAGATATATGTCTCCTGATACCACTCCCCTGCATCTGGTCCTTGAAGTACACCTGTTTTAAGCCTGGAGATTACACATCTCCATTATGGTTTGTAACCTGTTATGGTCTTTTCCTCCAGGAATCTGTCCAATCCCCTTTTGGAGGCATCCAGGCCAGATGCCATCACCACATCCTGTGGCAGGTCCAACCCCAAATGGTCCATTATATGGACATGATTAACCGTGCATGGATGGATTTCCTGAGGACAGCCTGGTTAGTTTATAATGAAGGCTTTCGCTGGCAAGTGACACAGAATTTGAGCTCGAAATGGGATATCCCGCATGAACCATCTGGGTGATGAGCCCAGCTCACCCCAACTCAGATGAGCATTTTGATAGTGGACATTTGGTTCAGAGGAGTGGTCAGTTTAATGTTGCCTGCCCTGGTGCAGGTCAGGTGGTTCAATCCTGCCTGACCTGTTTTGAGTTTAACGCTAAGGGGTCCTGAGGATGCAGGCAGTGCATATAGAGCTCTTCCATCTTTGGCTGCAGAGAACATAATCAATCTGATTGTGGTATTGTCCATCTTGTGATGTCCATGTATAGAGTCACCTTTTCTGTTGTTGGAAAAGCAACCCTAGATACTACTAAAACATGTCTCCACATCCCAGAACACATATGGCCAGATTATGGTAATACTTCCCTGCTTCTCCCCCTATTGATACGGATATACAGTATGTGAAGATTAATAATCTATTCTTACAACACAATTCAGTTACGGTATTTTGTCTACATACAGTCCTTGGTTCAACAGATATTATCTCACAAAACATATGCATTATTGAGAAACAAATGTTCATTAAGTAATTTCATATGGTGATTTGTGCTAAAGGAAGTAAATAAAGAAAAAAATTGTTACGACGGTAATATTAGCTGCCACAAACAAAAATAGTCAATAAAAGCACTTTGGAAAGTTAAGAAGGCAAATGAATGAATAAATCTTTCCTTAAATTCAATAGTCCCTTGTATAAAATATTGGATCTTAAGCTTAATTGGCTTTCTTCTTAGCACAGTGTATATTCTTCTGTTTTATCAGCAGTTTCCCTCTCTTACTACTGGTAAATTCATTCATTTGCTGTAAAGCGCAGCTCACTGCCAGTGCTTTCCAGCACATCCACAGCTCTATGGTATGCTTGGTTTCCTCTAAAGTTCTTATTTCAGAAACCACTGATTCCCGATAAGTTTTTAAGTGCATATAGCCTAACAGTACTGCCCTATGGAACTGAAGACATATTAGGTGAACAAAACACATCCTTCCATCCTGATTGGGTGAAGCAAATTGTTGGACACCATTGAAACTCTCTATAGGGATGAATATATCCTTGGCTATGGAAAAGGAAAGGAAAACATAGTGTGACAACAAATCTAACGATGCTGCTTTTTGCTATATCAGATTAAACAACAATGATAATCCTCTAGCAAACAAGGTAATAAATTCCCTCTTGAGACTAGAAACTCATCCCTGGTTTCACTTCTTGTTTCAGAGATTGCTTCCACTTAACCCCACTGGAAGAAGACTCAAGAGGATTGGATTTTATTTGTAAACAAATAATGCTCTATGTGTAGGAGATAACTTGCAGAAGGGCGTAAGTGATACTCCAAGGATGGTTTAAGGAGCAAGGTGCATGCCTATCATGTTCAAGATGATGAAGAGTAAAACAGAGAGCAATTATCTTAAGGTTTTTGTAAGTTGCCCTGGTTACTTGTGTAGACAGCAAGTTTAGATCTTAAGCTAGTGAAAATGTTGATTCCAGGGAGAGAAAATTCAGTGCAGAACACAAGGGGAAATAAGAAGAATAATCTGATCTGGTGCAGTCATTTTCTTCACTTAGCTTTTCTGTTTCCCCTTGATCTTATATAGTTCTGATAGAAATGACAGACATCCTCCAACCATGGTTCAGTGGCCAAAAATAATTTAACAGGGATGAGTCTTAATACCGGAAGATGAATGTGAATATTAGTTCATAAACAAGTGTAATTAGGCAAACACATGTATTAATACAATTGGTTGTCCCATCCCAAACTATGGAATCTTGCTCATGACAGAATACAGAGCCTTCCCGTGTCTGTGCTACTCTACCTGCAGGAATACGTCTGTGAAGATTCTCAGTCATCCAGGTGTGTTTAACTGCAGGAAATGCATTTCTAGCAGTGCCTGCTCTGCTGATGGAGAGGCACTCCCTGCCAGGGCAGTGCATGGACTGGGAAGTGAGATGCTGTTTTACCCCAGATTTTCAGTGGAAACTACAGCTCTTCCTCTGGTCAGGAGCTACTGATGAAGACACCAGCTGAAATAACTCAAACACATAAAAAGGAGCAGCATAAAGCTGCTAGACTGAACAGAAACAAACACATTCAAAATTTGGAACTCCCTGCCACGGGATGTGGTGATGGCACTTGGCTTGGATGCCTTCAAAAGGGGATTGGACAGATGCCTGGAGGAAAACCCCATCACAGATTACAAACCATGATGGGGATGTGTAATCTCCAGTTTTTTTTATTATAAAAAAATAGGGTACTTCAAATGCCAGATGCAGGGGGGTGGTATCAGGAGACAGATGTCTCATCTTATGTGCTCCCAGATGCATTTGGTGGGGGCACTGTGAGATACAGGAAAATGGACTAGAAGGGCCCTTGGCTGATCCAGCATGGCTCTTCTTATGTTCTTATGAAATACCAATATGTAACAATACAAATGTTAGCATCGTTCTCAAAGGTCATCAACCATATGGCTGGGAAATGCAAATATCTTATAATCATGTATTTATCTACCAACTGAAGGTAACATTTGCACATCTGATGATAACATTCTCATCTATGAACATTTTCAGGCACTACAAGTCTCTTTGCCGGCACCATTTTCATACCTACCCCTGCAGTTACATGACTTATGTGAAATGGTGGCCACTTATCTTTCTCCTTTTGTAACCATCAGAGCTAAACCATGAAGAAAAACGGTAGGCATATACTGAATATCATGTCACTTTTCATTGATTATGCACCTTATTTTTATTACTATGTGTGTGTGTTGTGTCATTACAGTCGTGACCGACTCTACGTGACTCCATGTCCATGGAGTTTTCTTGGCAGGAGTACTGGAGTGGCTTGCCAGTTCCTACTCCAGGAGCCTACAGCACCTGGTATTCCCTGGTGGTCGTCCATCCAAGTACTAACCAGGGCTGACCCTGCTTAGCTTCCGAAATCAAGCGAGATCAGATGTGCTTAGGGCATCTAGGCAGCGCTTATTACTATGTAGTAATCTGAATAATTTTGGCTAGAATTACACTTATAATTGCAATTATAATCTTGATCTGCCCTTTTGCCTCTCTATTATTGTGCCTCTTTTTTACCACCTTACCTTTATATGAAATAATTCAGCTGCTTGTGGATGTAGATCATGCTATGAAGAAGGAGATTTGACTCCCACCCCACACACACACCCTGCACCCACACACAAACATACACCCTGTTACAATACCGTCCAATGTTTAAGTTGGGCACATGCTATAATGCAAAGCATCCAATCTCTCATTGAATATATTTCCTTTCCTTTCTTTACGTTCTCACCTATCTGATCTCACACCGTCATCATTTCATGTAGCATGCCTATATGCCTGTTTATTTAGCTACAAATTGATTGATTGGGAAATAAGTGCTTTTCTCGTTGGCAATGTAAATAACAAAACTTTATTAGAGATGTACGTGACACATTTTATAGTGCTAATTTTCTGAACGGCTCTGGATAATTCATTTGGCTTTTCTGGCAGGCTGTAAACAATGGGGTTTTGTGGGGAAGTCGCTAATTTGATGGCTTTAAACAGAAAATAAAGGCAACCAATTTAGAAGCATTTACAGAGTGCCACCTTGTGGAGAAGAATAGAACCATCTGAAAAAAGCAAGACTATCTGCTCTGAGTATTGTTCGTTTTTAACGTGCTTTCAACTGTCTATGAAAAAAAATTGTGTGTGTGTGTTACAATCAGCAAAATGTTTTACCATGTACCTATAACTATGAGCCAAGTGATCACCAAGTTACCCACACTGCTATCACAGAAAGAGAAAGAGAATTCTGGGGGAGGAGTGAGCCACAATGCTTAGCTCAAATCATCTATACATATATAGTTTTACTTATTTAATAGATCAAAGGTGGGCAGTTTCAGATTGCTATGACAAATGTTCATGGGTGGTAATTCCCTTCTGTCTATATTAGCTAGCCTGGCAGGCCTGGTGAAAGTTATGCATGGGACTTACATCTCTTTTGGCCTTGTTAGGAATTGCCTTAGCCACAATTCTGGGGACTACTCCCTAAATAAATAAATAAATAAATAAATAAATACTAAATAAATAAATAAATAATCAAGCTCTTATAGGAGTTTTTAATCACGCAAAAATGTACATGATAGTTTTCAATCAGCCCCATCTGACACTTCTCTAGGAGCCATGATGTTGCTGTGAAGATGGGAGAAGCTACTGGAGACCCTAAGCTCCAGAGGAATTGCAAAGCATTATGGGAATGGCAGTATTTTGAAAGGGATGGTGTATGCACACTGATGGGCCAGGATGACTATAAGTCTCATAATTCCTTGTAGTTCCTCTGGAGCTTAGCCCCTCTCAGCAACGTCCCAGTTCTGGGAGAGGTGCCAATTGGAGTTGAATGAAAACTTTTGACAGCACTTGGACCTGATTAAAAACTCTGGCTAGTCTGGCAATGGTCCCCAGAATTCGGGATGTTGTAATTCTAGCAAATTATGTGACCTGTTGCCAAAATGATTGGAAAGCTCATGCATGATGGAAGATGTCGGCTCTTGGAAATGATATAGAAATTGAACAGATCAAATATTAGTTTTTACAATGCCAACTGAAAGATGTGTTAACAACTAAACAAAACTGATCTAAAATATGGATCTAAATCTGATGGTGTACCATATATATCAACTACTCAAAGAAGATTTTCTATACTTTTCCCTAAGATCTATAGCCTTTTCATTACCTAAATACCTGCTCTGAAGATTTTCCAGCTGAATGGAGAAATGACTTAGAGGATGTGGAAAAGGCTTCAGAGTGGGAGGTAATGTTTTCAACCCAGCCACAACACTGTTGGGTTCAGTTCACAATCTGATTGAGAGTGCATGTTAGTTGTATTTTCCTGTCAGAAGGTTGAGCTTGAAAAGGGGTGTGCACTGTCAACAGAACTATTATACTAAAATGGGTAGTTACATATAATATATAATTAAATGTGTTTGCCACTGAGCAGTGCAGCAGTAACGTAGATAAAATATCAGTATTGATATAAAGGGTTGCAGAGTTAGGCTAACAGGAAAAACAATGACAATGAATAGAGTAAAAACTCATATATTCATATATACAGCAATATATACACAGCATAACAACCAAGCATTATATACAGACAGAGTGGGGGGTAAACTGTTCTCACCATAACAGTCCCCCAAATACAAATGGCAAGCTAGTGCTATTTATACAAATCAGCACTCATAAGATCTGATGCAATCACTAATTAACAATCTGATGCAATCTGATCTAACCATTACAAATCATGATGTTACAATCAGTTCCACCTGCACTTCATCACTTAACATGCCTGTGATTACTTATCTCTAACACTTGTGGATTAACATCATGACACTGCAGAATCTAACTGCCTCCATTTTACAATTCTCTTTACACATTCTGTTAAATATACATAACATATGTTTTATCAACTTTTACATATCTTGACACACACTTATGGAACCATTGTTACATACCATACACTTAATTTATACTTATAAATAATCCTCTCAGATACAGGGAAAGAAGCTATACTCACTTCTTAATCTGACAAATTATCTTATCTTCATTTGCAATTATCATTAGAAGATAAAGCTAGGTTTAATTTGCAAGTCTCATTGCTCAGAACAGAGGTCAGACAAATATGGTAATAGCCGAAAGCATGTGATCCGCTTAGCACTTAATTTCACTGTAAAGGACTTCAGACAAATTAATTGATGAGCGTTTGCAGTGATGCACTCTGTACAGTTTACCAACTGAACGTTGCAAGAGAAAGCACTGGGGAAAAGGAAAGAATCCTGAACATAACCTGAAAGATTACCTATTTATTTTTGGTTTTTTGCAAATGCAAAAAACAACAACCCTTTATTAGCTCAAGAAGTTAAATTTAGTTAGGCTTTTTCTGTCTTGTGCCCAGCTATCCTTACAGGTCTGGCTGAAAGTTGCTTTCTTTTAATCTACCATTTCCCCATTACTTATTTAATGAGACATAAATCACACACAAAATAAGGAGACTTCCAAAACCATGGATGCTGTCTAGAACTGGTTTCCCACCCACCTGGCTCGGGTGGACACAAAAGGAGTTAGGATGAAGCTCTGGAAGGGCACGGTGTTTCCAGCCTCTTTGGTGTAGAATCAGCCCACTCATGCGCCCCATGTTACGAAGGGGTCTAACTGATCACTTCATGATGAATATTTTGGCTTGCTTCTTCAATTGGCTTAAAGTGTGTTTCTGCCCATCCTGGTCTTATTTGGTAAGATTTTGTCTGGAAGTTGGGTTATGTGGTTATTCTGTCACACTGGTGGGTAATGGCAGAAGATATGAGTTTGTTAGTGAGTATAAATCAGCAGTTGATAGGTGTGTGTGCCAGCCCACCTCCTAGCATTGAAGGCCTGGAGGACTTATCTCTGGGATGGGGGAGAAGGCATGGGTCCCCCAGGGTGCATAACGCTCAGAGCTAGGAGCCTTGGCTAGCCTGCATTTGGGGGGTACCCATTTATTATGCAAATTCACCAGGTAAGTCTGGCACTGGGAGAAGGCACAAATGCAGGCCATGCTTCTGCCCAACTCTAGGCCTCCTTTGGAGAAGGGGGATATTATGCTGATTGGTTTAACAAATTGTAGCCCACGATTCAACCCACCTTCTGTGTCATGCATCATTATTCTGGGCTAGTTTGGCAAAAGCTCTCCCCTTCCTAGCTAAGCAAGAATGCTGAATGCTGAATCGTCAGGTGGCAAGAGGTTATCACGATGGATCTTTGCCCAGGACAATGCAGTTCTATAGTGGCCAGGAAGCAGCTCCTAATGGTAAGACAGACAGCCTGTAATGTCTGATTCATGTTTTCAGGCCTGCTGACTGCTCACTAGTGATTAGGTTGCTAATGAGCTATGCAACCACAAACCCATTTCTTTTGGAAACAATTTGCATGTCATTTAGTTTAATTTCCAAAGAAAATCGTGTGTTCCCTCCTGTGTGTATATGTCAGAAAAGGAACATTATTCACATTAAAAACTAAACAATAAATCATGCAATTATCCCTTTTAAAACGTGGGTTTGCCTTTTTAAAAATTAAGTCGGTAGACAGACAGTTTAGAAGAGCAGAGCTTACACTTGCTTAAAAAACAACACTGATGCATGCAGAGGCATTGTCTCTTCTTTCTGCTTAACTGAATCCTCTCAGTGGGTATCCATGAAGGGTGTGTGCTCTCACTCCTGGAGGCCTAAATGTATCTGTCACTTGACAGTGCATAGGGAATCATGCTGTGTCAAGATGGATTGTCCTGACTCACATATGAATGATTGATAACATAATGGAAACAATAAGGTCAGGAGAAGGAGATGGGTGTGTCTGATAAAATGGTTACTAACATGACAAATAAATAAATAAACAAATTTATTGAAATAAACAGCAAATAATAAAAGGAAGAATAAAAAGAAGAAAGCACAGAATTTGACAAATGGAGGTTGGGTGCTGGTTTTATAAGGGAATTCCTATGCAATTTACATCCAGGTGATATTCAAGAGGAAGAGGAAATGCCTCTGATCCACGTCCCTCCATTTTCTCTTTCACCAGCCTTCTATGTGTGCATTTTGCTACTTTAAATTTTTTATTTATCTGAGAGCTAGGCTGGAACAAACTACTGTCTTACTTTGGAAGAGAAGAGAAGAGAAGAGAAGAGAAGATATCTATCTATCTATCTATCTATCTATCTATCTATCTATCTATCTATCTATCTATCTATCTATCTATCTATCTATCTATCCATCTATTTCCATGGATCAGAGGGAGGAAGTTTTTAATTTCTTAAGTCTCCCAATATCATAAAATGGCTCAGCTCTCTAAGCCGCTCATAATATTGAGAAACTGAACCTGCTGGTGTATGGAAGCAAGAAGCTCTGCTTGGTTCAAACACAGTGATTACACATGTGACAATGAAATAAAACAGAGCAACCCTACTCACACTTTTTAAAAAGAGTGCTCCCAACTAATGACCCAAGAAGGTGCAGCTAGGAACATTCTGGGGAATGACCTGGTTCATAGTAGCAATGACATCATTTGATTGTTGGCAAAACAAGGGAACCAGTCAGCTAAATGTAGTTAACTCCCAAATTCTCATCCATACATTAGTCTAGGGAGATTTGGATTGGGTCGGGGCAGAGCAGAGCAGGTCCTATAGTCATTCACAAAGACCATATTCAGAATGAAAGGAAGGTGACAGAAACCACGTTACTTTGGCAGCAATACTCTACATGTCTGCCTATCATTTTGTTTGTCTTTGGCCAATATACATCTAGTTTGAAATATGTGCTAGCTCTGCTATCTGTACTTGGCAAAGTGTCCCTATTGGTAAGATCTTAATTAGTGATGCTGCAATTTCAAATTATACAAATTGTGCATGGCCAGACTCAATTTTATAATGTCAGTAGCATCACTGTTTTACACTTAACAACAAGAATGAGCGTGCATTATAAATATATCATAATCCACAAAGACCACAGGAATTGAAATTGCATTTAGTTGTAACCTATATATAATGCTATCCCTGAGGTTTGGTGCAGCCTTTCATATTTTGCCTCCAGAGGTTTGATATGTGTAAGTATATGAAAAACTGCTTCCACATTTAAAAATACTCTCATTTAGTGGCATCTGTGCATGCTAATTCATGGGAATCATTCAAATCTGGTCTCTGTATTTTCTTGAGATGTCTATAGTACTACATTCATGCTACCTAACTATGTGACTTTAAGGAAGAAAGGGTTTCAGAAAAAGTCACAATAGTCTTTTGTTACAATTTCTAAAACCAAGTTTTCCAAGACAGTTGATTGTGCACTACGGAGAAGGAATAGAAAAAAGAATTATACAAGAGCTCACTTGAGCTGAAACATGATAGCACCAACAGATAAAATGATATGAATGTGAACTTACAGGATGACAAATATAGCTTGAGAATCTGCTACAATTTGGTACATTGCAACTGAGATCATTGTGACAGTCTCAGGATGTCTCAAGATTTCATAGCCATTCTGCATAGAAGAGGTAGACTTTAGCAAAGTGACAGTGGATACTGCAAATTAGAATGTACAGTATCTTGGCCATGGGCAAACAACATTATAGGTGGACCTAGTGGCAAAGATAGGAAGAACAAGGATGCTGCTTTAATTTGGTTTCTATCATCCTCCTCTCATTTCAGTTAGTCAGGAACAGTGTCAGGTATCAGAAAGCAAACCACAATAGGAATCTTGCTCTAACTGACCAGAATGAAGAGCATTGTCTACAGCAACAGTGCTATGGATGAAAATATTAGAATTGTGGCTGTCCATGAAGTGCACACATGTTCCAACATTTGTTTCTAAATATTGTAATATATCCGGGTTTGTTATTTTGTTCTATATTCTATGAGCTGCTGATAAATATGTGTTGAGCTGTTTAAGATGGAAATTTACTGAGCAATGGTATAGTGTTGGTTGCCAGCAAGTGGAGCACATCAAATTTAGTCTACCCTAACAATTTTGCACCTAGGGTGGCTGCCCCTATCCCCCATGCTACGCCACTGCAACAGCCTGTTTCCTACTGTTTCCTACTGCTGCTGTTGCTTCTGTGCCTGGTCTTACCTCCTACGCCTACTCCATCCCTGAATATGGGCAACTTTGTGCAATGAGCCTACAATCTTGCACAATCTGGTACATTTTTTTGCTGTTGAATTGGCCATTTGCAACTGTACAGCTTGTCCCCAGCCCGATTCCACTGCCTTCCTTGTTTCCCTACCTGGTCCTGCTGCCTACTTCTCCATTGTTGCAATGATGGAGGAGCAGGAGGCACCGAAGGATACTGATCTGTTGTCAGGGGTGGCCCAGTCTGTTGCCCTATGGGTCTGATTGATCATTTGCTGTCCCACATTCTATCAAGTGTTCTAGTGTCTCTTTGCCTGATCCTGGATCTTTCTCCGCTTCTTCCTCTGCTGCCATCTTAAGAGACAGGCTGAGCTTTCCTTCTCTCTCAGATTAACACCAATTCATAGGAATGCTGTGAGAACAAAGCAAATATTTATACTGCCTTGAATAGCTTGGAGGAAAAATGAGCACAAATAGTAAACAAATAGGCATTGTACTTCCACTGAGCAGAAAGTCAAGTGAGCAAAGTAATCTGGGACTACATTGTTTGTGGTGGTTGTGCAAATATGCATAGTATATTACATATACATACAGAATCCTTAATAATAATAATAATAATAATAATAATAATAATAATAATAATAATAATAATAATAATAATAATAATAATAATAATAATAATAATAATAATAATAATAAACTCAGAGACAACACCTGCATTCCCTGCCCAACCTCCTTCAAGTGCTTCACACTCATTTTCAAGCTGTAAAATTCCTAAGACTTGGCTTTCCCATTCTTCTCAGTCACATCTGCCATGTTGTGATCCAGTTGCTGTAGCTTTTTTCCCTCCATCCTTTTCTTCTTTAAGGAAGATATTATTTTGTAGTAAAGTAGTACTAAAGTGGTACTGATCTCTGATCAGCATCTGGCAGTTAGCAAGAAGCTGTGGTTTCGCTCAGGAAGACTAGAAGCAGTATTGTTCAACCATCTTCTAGTGGAAATGGTGCGCACCTTTTGCCATATGCCAAAAGAAGCTGTGCCATTTCTTAGGAGAACAGCACAAAATAGTAAAGAGAAATACTGATATTGTGAGCATTTGTGTGTGAGAAAGAAATTGGAAAGGCAAGGCAAGGAACACAGTCATAGCTATGGCAGAAACTTTTGGTCTCTCTCTGAAAATAACCAAATATTGCCTAACTTGAAATCACCCATTATATCCATTGTTTGCTGCTATGGCAGGATACATAATATATTCAAAGCTGGACTGGAAATGGGTTGATTTGTCCATCCTTTTAGCCAGGTAGCTTGGGACTTAGAAAATAAACGTTAATCTTTAGTAGTAACTACACTTACAAGGAAGTAAGTAGACATGGGCACGACTTGGCAAAATTCTTTTTTTTTATTTTTTTTTATTTTTAAAAAAACATATACAAATTACATGAAAAAGGCAAACATCAACAACAGTGCACCCCTTCACCAACAGGATCACTTTTCATATTTACATTCATCATCCTCCCCTCCAGAACAAAATCGATTGTTGCACGGAAACCTTACCCTTATCCCGTACAAGCATATATTCAATAAATCTACCCCATATATCATAGAAAATATCTTTTTTAAACTCTCCTTTTTAAACCTTTTAATTCTTGTTTCCGTTCCTCGTTTCCGTTACATAACGGAAACGGTAACGACAATTAAACCGTCAGAACTCGAACTCGAACCAAAAAAAGAAAAATTGGGTCTGATTTGTCATTGTCGTTCATGGCATCGCAGCGATCGCGTGATGCCAAGCAGCACAGAAAAAAAGTTAAAAAAAAAACCCCGATTCCAGGCCAAAAAAAGCAGGCGAAAATATGCCTGCCTCAGTGAGGGCACCTACCAGAGGGGTGGTTTCTGGCGGGGGTCTCTGGCCTCCCCCCTCTCCTGTCCTGGGCTGCTCTGGTGGGGGTCATCCTCGTCGTCTCGCCAGGCCATGCGGTGTGGGGGGATCCAAAATGGTGACCGCAATATTTATTTTGAAATTGTGGTCCAAAAACACACCAGAGCACCACAGAAACATGCGAAAATTAGGAATTTTAAATACCTGAATTTTTACAGTAGCAGCAGTGGGTTTTTCTTGCAATAAAACGTCTCCATTGATTTTATTTTTATATTTATATTTATATTTATTTTTTTACACCTGCACACGTGCAATGATGGGCTGGCCATGGGATGGGACCATGCAATTTTTTTTTGACGCATTCCACCAATTGCATGGCCACTTGGCCAGGTTTTGACTGAGACTTCTGGGATGTGCCAGTCGGGCATAAAAAGCCCACTAACCCTAGCCCTAACCCTAACCCTAACCCTAACCCTAACCCTAACCCATATGCCAGGACACTGTCCTTCTTAGTGGGTCAGAGGCACCCAGAGGTGCAGCCCACTAACTCACCCTAACGTTACCCGTAACCCTAAACCTAGCCCTTGCCCTAACCCCAACCCTAAGCCAGATCTGTACTCGCATTACGCAAGTACACTTCCCTTCTTAGTGAGCCAGAGGCGCCCAGAGGAATTCCTCTCTCACCTCGCTCACCCAGTCCAAACACCAAACCTGTACGCCAGTACGCCAGTACGCTGTCTTTCTTAGTGAGTCAGAGGCTGAGCAAAGGCACCCAAAAGAGAGGTGCCTCGCCCTCTGCCACTTGGTATGCGATGGCTACATGTACCCTTCCTTTTCCTTTACTAGCGGGCCAGAGGAGGCACCCACCCCAGAGAGGTGCCTCCAGGAGCCAACTAACCCTACCCCCCTAAACCAGTACTAACGACAGACGACAAACGAAAAAATTTCACAACAAACGGAAACGACCCGAAACGGGCCGGCTCCGACACACGACAACTCGAAACGTCATTTTTCCTGGTCGTGCCCATCTCTAGAAGTAAGCATTACTGAATTCAATAGAACTACTAAGGTAAGATCTCTTGATCTCTCTCTCTTTCTCTCTGTTTTTATCCCAGTTTTCTCCTTAAAAGGACTCAAGACAGCTGACATCATTAAAAGACAAGCTTAATTAAATAAAGATTAGCTATGCAAATATTAAAAGGGATAAAATAAATACCATACTAAATGCATAAACAACACCAAAACACATTCGGATCACTAATGTAGAAGAATCCATTCTAAAATACTACTCACTTGAAGAAAACATGCCTGTCTTCCCAAACTTACGGAAGGACAGCAGAGATGGGGCCAGTCTATCTTCCTGCGGAAGGGAGTTCCAGAGGGGAAGACTAGCAACAGAGAAGGCTTTCCCATATTCCTACCAAGTTCTCCTATAAGGTGGTGGGACTGTGAGAAAGATCTCTCCTTTTGGTCTAATCACCTGACCAGGCTCATAAAGGGAAAAGTGGTCCTAGAGACCACTTGGGACCAAGGGCTTTGGAGGATAGAATCAACACCTTGAATTCAGGCTGGAAATTGATTGGCAGTCAGTGGATCTGCTATAATTAGGATGGAGGCAGGTGCTATATGATCATTTTTTGAAAAAAATATTTTTTAAAACAAAGTAAAAAACATACATTGCTTATCTCCTGCCATGTTACATATATCTGAAGTTTTTCCCAATAGATCGGCCTAGCTATTCCATAATTCTCTTCTCATCTTAAACAAGATTATTTTCACATTTCTATATTTACTAACTATTTTTCCATTAATGCTATTCTAATGTTTTTCCATCAATAGCATGTTCATCTTTGTTTATCCCTGTCTTCATCTAGTACAAAAATACCGATAGCAGATTACGATATTGTGTTAGCTAGTTTAGTCTAAGCAATATTCCCAGTCCTAAAACTTAATTCTTCATTTAATTGAACAGCTCAAATTATATTTGACTATTTCGATATATAATAGGTATAGGCTTCCATCTATTTTTGTCTAATACAAGAAGTTAAAATAGGGAAGTACACAATTAAGCTAGTCTGTCTAATCTACAACCTTAGGTATATAATAGACATCATCAACTCATTATATTTTCTCTGTTCTAATGTGTTTCACCAAATTTTCAAAACCTTATAAGTCTAAGATGAATACTTAATGGGATATTAAAAGAGAAAAAGCCATACATCTTGTTCTCTGTTTCTTATTGTATTAAAAGGAAAAATCCCTGTCTTTCTTTGCCTGGCTAACATTTAAAGATCTAACAAATTGCCATCTCAAGAGAGTTTCCATATTCCATTTTTCATTTTTCATGTCCAAATATTCAATTAATTAGATGGTCCATAAACAAAGATGTTAAACTGGTCTGTCTAGTTAACAATAGTTAACAGTGGTCTTAACTGGTCTTCACAGTGACTGACCACTTCAAATGGTTTCTAGTTAATTTAGTAAATAAATGATATTGAAGACTATTTTCACATTTAACAATTAATTTCAACATTGAGCAACACTGAACAAGACCATCAAGTTTTAACAGAGCATTCAATCCTAATAATAACTTTTCAAATAGCTAATCTACTTTATTTAATTAAACTACGATATAATGGACATCTCAACCAGTTATGTTTGTATTTTTCATGAGAGGTAGATAATTTTAACAGCTTTCTATCACGTGTCTAACTGGAACAAAGCTTTGTTTTGGGATGGCTTGCAGGTTTCTGTTATCCATTTTCCATATCATTATAGTTCATTGTAATCCATTAATAACTTTTCATGTGATTGATTCATTAAGCCAGAGATTCATAAGTTGTTTCCCTGTCGGTCCATCCCATGATGTAGAAACTTCCAGCGCAGAGCTCTTCAAACATCCCCCCTGCCTATTTGTTGAGATCTGTAGATTGGGGAAAGTGTTCTGTTCCAAACCTGTGCTCCCAGAAAGGTTGGGATTGAGACTCTCTTCAGCTTCTGAAGAGTATATATGATCCTTTTAATCAATACCAGTCAACAGTCTAGTAACAGCTTTGGAGTTGTCTGTTTTTTTCTGATACTTTCTATAGGCAGCCCCAAATAGAGTGCATTACAGCAATCCAGCCAGGATGTAATTAGGGCATGTGTCACCATGGCCTGATTAGCCCTCTCCAGAAATGAGTGCAGCAGGTGCTCTTATGTATTTATGTATTTATTTATTTATTTCTATACTGCCCATCTTCCAGAGGAAATCCAGGCAGTTTACATCAATCACATTTATATCAGAAGGAACATATTCAGACACATCATCCAATAAGAATAGACAATAAAACAAAACAAAAGTTAATAAAACTAATTTAAAAAAACTAATACAAATCCTGGCCACTACTGAAAATTGGGTATTCAGGCTGAGAGATGAATCCCGGGGGCACCCCTAAGCTGCACACTTGGTTTTCAGACGGAATGAAATCCCAGCCATCACAGGCTGAATCTACTTTTCAAGTGACCAGGAGAAGCCCTGTCTTTTCTGAATTAATATTCTGTTTCTTCACGCTCAGATACTTACATCAGACATCCAAAGCTGATACAGCCTCCTCAGATTTAGATGGCAAGGAGGGAGAGAGTTGGTTATCATCCACATATCGGTGACAGTAAACCTTGAAACTCCAGATAACCTCTTCCAGTGGTTTCGTGTGGATGTTAAATAAATAGAAGACAAAACAATAACCCTGAGGAACCCTACAGGCCAGCAGTGAGGATGTCTCCCAGCACCACCTTCTGAGTTCTCCCCTCCAGGATGGATCAAAACAATTGCAGAACAGTGCTTTCATGTGTCATCCCAGAGAGATGGCCCAGGAGGATACTATGGCTGATGCTATCAAAAGCCACTGAGAGGTCCAGCACAATCAACAGGGACACACACCCCTGTCCAATTCCCAGGGAAGGTCATCTATCAAAGCAATCAGCACATGACATTGGGCTGTTAGATTTTGCATGTAATCCATGTAGAACTTTCAGGAAACTTTCTAAATTCTGGGAAAAGGTATGTCTTGTTCTGAGCCACAATTCAGCAGCTGAAATCCTGTTTCTCAGCATAGCACTAGAGGTGGGCACGAACCAGAAAACACATGGTTCGGGTTCGTCTGGTTCGGGCCCACCCTTGGTTCGGTTCGGGTTCAGGTTTGTATGAATTTTTTTAGAAAAGTATGAACTCAAACTGGTTTTGGTTCTTACCAGCGCCAGCGGCTCGGGTTGTAGTTGGGCGTGAGCTCCTTGAAGCGCTCTGAGTTGCGGGCGATCTTGCCCTCGTACCTGCCACTGGACCCCAGCGACTTCTCGGGCATGTTGGGGCTGAACTCCTTGTAGGCAAGCAAGATGAGTTTCCTGGGCAGGGGGTGGCAGCTGCCCACCACCCAGCCTAGCCTGGCCCACAGCTGTGCACCACCAGCACCAGCACCAGCGCGCAGCCTGGGGCCGGGTGGGCACTTATTTTATTTTCATTTTTTTTACTTTCATTTTTTCATTTTCATTTTTTTTATTTAAGAACGCCAACCCTGCCACCTCTGGGGCCAGGTCAGCGCTTATTTTTGTTTTAATTTATTTTTATTTTGGGGTGGGTTAAAAGTCTCCAACAGGGGCTTTTTGAGGCACTGGCCCCAAGCCAGAATCTCATTTTTTTTCCAAGCACCGACCGGGCAGCCCCTGGGGCTGCGTGGTCGGTGCTTGATTTATTTTTTTCATTTTAGAGGGCTGACCCAGCTGTAGCTCAGGCTGGTCGGCTTTTTTAAAAAAAACTTTTCCTGGCCACGGGCCAGCTCCAGTGCTTGCATGCCGGTACTGGGCCTGTGTACCTTTTATTTGTGTGTGTGTGTGTGTGTGTGTGTGTGTGTGTGTGTGTGTCTGTGTGTGTGTGTGTCTGTGTGTCTGTGTGTGTGTGTGTGTTTACTGCTGGCCACAGCCGCCTACCAGCTGTAGTGCAGCTGGTCAGCTTTTTTTTGGGATGCCCCCTCCTTGCAGCCAGGAGAACCCATCAGACCAGGAAGGGCATCTAGGTCCAGTAGCAGCACCAGGTAGGAGACACCGCCAGAAACAAAATGAAACAAAATGAAATGGAAATTTCAATTTTCTTTTGTTTGTTTTTCTTAGAGGGGGCAGTTTCTTATTCATTTTGTTACATAACAAAATGAATAACAAATAACAAAACAAACCAATACGTTTTTTGTGCCCATCTCTAAGAAAAACAAATATCAAACAAATCAACCAATTAAAAAAGACTCAGCAAGATGGTGGAACAGAACAAAAAATAACACCCACAAAACTTAATGGTCACCAAATGCCTCTCTGAAAAGCAAGGTCTTAACTGCTTTTTTGAAGGCTGCCAGGGACTGTGCAAATCAAGGTGAATCTCACACGGCAGTTGTTCCAAAGTGTGGGGGTGGCCACAGAGAAGGCCCAGTTTTGAGTAATCAATTTCTTGGCCTCCCTTGGAGTGGCCACCCAAAGTGAGAAAACCTGCAACATTCTGGTGGGTTGGGCCTCCTTTCCAAATATTTGAGAAAACTAATTATGAAAAATGGTGAAAAATGATTGGATAATTAACAGAAACAACACTGATGGCAGAAACTGAACATTTTATTATCTTGTAAGAAATATGAATTCCTCCAGTACCTTGTAGATCACTGATTGATTGAACTAAATTATTGAAAGCTAGTAGAGGAGATCAGCACAATATAGATTAATTGCAAAATGAGAATCAATATTTTATTACTGCACTTCATGAAACATTTACCCAGCACACTTGAGTAATTAAGAAATATAACATCCATGTTAACATGCCATTTTTCTTATTCATGTTTAGTGGCCAAATGAGTAAAAATAAATCAGTCCTTTCAGGAATACACACATTCCTAACAAAGGAAATTTGTGATTACGTCATGTGTCTTTTATATGATTATATTACCTTGAAAGAAAAGAATGATCATATTTTAAATGCATTTTAAAAAGCATTTTGCAGTTGAGCAGGAAGAAGGGGAAAAGAATAGTGGTTTTGTGGTGACACAAGATGGAAGAAGGAATATGAATGTTCACTGCAGGAAAATAATGCAACCCTCCACAGAATGAATAGTGTTTGTACTGAATACCTACTGCTTGCAAAACCAATGACATCTCTCTGTACATAATGGCAAATAATATACTATCAGTGGTTTGAGGCACTGACCTCAGCTCTTCTCACAAGTGATTGAGCAGATTGCCTGTTACCATCATAAATTATAGGCCACTAGCACATCAGTGCCTTTATTGCATTGTAATAACTTTGAAATGGCTGTTAGCATGTTTTACCGTTTGGCATGCCTGGTCAGACCTAATGACTGTTCTGGCTGTTTAAACGTCCATACAGATGACATGATGACTATTAACCTGATCATAACATTTGTTTCTCTTCCAACATTTTGCAGGTGAATTGAACGGTGAGAAGAATAGATGACCTTTCAGAGTCTCTTCAGAAGACCAGCATGCCAGTAGAGAATTTCAACTGCTGTTTGTTCACTATGTGGATGTGTGTGCTTGTGTTGCTCAATGATGTCTATATTCAAACCCACATCATTCTGTATAGATCAGTTGTGCCAGATGGTTGGAGGGATAATGTTGTCCTAGTCTTCAAAAAGGGCAAAAAAGTGTAACCTGTGAACTATAGACCATTCAGACTGACATCAATCTCAGGTAAAATTCTGGAGTAATCTAGAAAACAGTCACTCTTGAAACTCATGGAGAAAGGTGGGGTAAAATATTCAAAATAAATAAAAAAATAAAGAAATAATAGCTAGAAGCCAACATGGATTTCTCAAGAACAAATTCTGTCAGACTAATCTTATCTCATTTTTGATTGTGTGACCTCCCTGGTAGATGATGGGAATGCTGCAGACATAATATATCTTGATTTCAAACAAAGCCTTTGTCAAAGTGTCCTATGATATTCTAATTAGCAGTATAACTAGGTGTGGGATAGATAAAACAGCCTAAGGAGATATATAGCTGGTTACAGAATTATACTGTTAATGGCTGCTAAGAATAAAATTTAACGGAGATAAGTACAACATTTTACAGCTAGAAAACAAACAAACAAACAAATAGTTCCAAGATGGGGGACACATGGCTGAATACTCCTATGAATGAGAAGCATGTTGGAACTATCATAGACTGTAAATTGAATATGACTCAACACTATGACATGGCTACAAAAAAGGCAAATACTATATTAAGCTGTATTAACAGACATATAGTATCCAGATCCAAAAACTTACTATTATTACAGGTCTCATAAGTTACTTCCCCTCTATTTGGCACTAGTTAGGCCTCACCTTGAATACTGTGTCCACTTTTGGACACCTTAAGAAGGATGCCAACAAATTGGACCAAGTTCAGAGGAGGGCAACAAGGATTATCAGGGGGCTGGAAACCATGTCCTATGAGGAAAAACTGAAATAACTGAATGTGCTAAGCCTGGAAGAAAGAAGGCTGCAAGGAGATATAATAGTACTGTTCAAATATGTGAAAAGCAGTCATACAGAGTAAGGGCATGATATTTGGTTGATCATGCCAGAGTGCAGAACATGTAACAATGGGCTCAATTTACAAGAAGCCAAATTTAGGCTGATTATCTAGGGGAAGGGTTTTTTAACTTAGGGCAGTACAACAACCGGACAACCATATGTCAGATCTGCTTTGATTTCTTTCTTGCACTGAGCAGGGAGCAATTTTCAGTTCCATTATTCTAAGACTCTGTGAGTCTCCCCTCCATTTTGCAACTTAAGTTAATGCTTCACAAAGTGGGGATTCCTAGGAACAAGTTTTAATATTGGTAGAGCTAATTTTTTTTTGGTAATATAATTTTTTATTTAAAAACAAATTACATAAAAAATTTTATTTAAAAACAAATTACATAAAAAAGACAAACATCAACAACCGTGCACCCCTTCACCAACAGGATCACTCTTCATATTTGCATTCGTCATCCTACCCTCCAGAACAAAATCGATTGTTGCGTGGAAACCTTACCCTTATCCCATACAAGCGCATATTCAATGAATCTACCCCATATATCATAGAAAATATCTGTTTTTAACTCTCCATTTTTAACCTTGAGAGAACAAGTCAATTTATCATTTAAAGCAATAGTCCATACTTCATTATACCATTCTTCTAAACATAGTTCATATTTAGATTTCCAATTTCTAGCAATTATTAATCTAGCTGCTGTCAACAAATTTGTAATCAACTCTTTAGTTTTAACATCATAACTATGATCCATAAATATTGATAACAAAGCAATTTCAGATTTGGGCTCTATAGTCATTTCTAGTATGTCACTTAGTTCTTTAAAAATACATTTCCAAAATTTCTGTATCTTTTTACATTCCCACCACAAATGATAAAAGGTACCAATCTCATTATCACATTTCCAGCAAAGCTTAGAAAAATTTGCATTCATTTTATTCAGTTTCACTGGCGTCAAATACCATCTTAAACTTATTTTAAAGAAATTTTCCTTTATTCTAACATACATAGATCTAAGTATTCTCATTCTCCACATTTTAGCCCAGTCTTTTTCTCTTCTTTCTTTTTTAAAATCTTGTTTCCACAATAATTTCAATCCAGATCCTCCCCTATTTTCATCTAAATCCGAAATAATTTTATATAGTTTGCTAACAATACCTTTTACTACTATTTCCTTTTGAGTATCCTCATACAACAATAAGAGTTGTTCATATTTTGTGTACCCTCTGCATTTATTATTTTTCTTTATCCAAGTATCAGTCCATTTCTTTAATTGTATAAAATTAAACCAAGATATATCCCTACCTTGGAGAATTTCCTTAATTTGTACTTTCCCTGTCATCTTGCCTATCCAATCTTTCAATCCAATCACTTGTTTATTCCTAAATAATTTTTTGAAAACTTTTCAAATTTATAGGGAAATTCTCCATTTCAGTTACAGATCTCAATGGTGAGTCCGAGGGACATAATTTTTTCTTATGTAAGTACCATGCATTTAACATAGATCTAAGAAAGGGGTTATTAATCTCGTTTAACTTTGATTTCTTAATAGTGCCAAATAAGTATTTTTCAATATCCTCCTTTATTTCTGATGATTCCATTTTCCACCATATTAATCTTTCTGGACTAAACACAATATCCCCAATAAACCTTATTTGATTTGCTAAATAATAATTTTTAACATTCGGTAAACATATACTACCTTTATTTTGGGCCATATACCAATATTTTTTGTTTATTCTAGCTTTTTTTACCACTGTTACAATAGTTATTAATTAAATCTTGCCAAAATTTAAGGTAATCCTTACTTAGCTGTATTGGAAGCATCATAAAGAAAAAAAAATAACTTTGGTAAAATTTTCATTTTTATCAATGCAATCTTCCCAAACCAAGAAAGTTTTAAAGTTGAATATTCTAACATTTTATTCTTAATTTCTTTCTTCAGTTTACTATAATTAAATTCCTTTAGTTTCCGTGTATCCTTTATTAATTCTATACCTAAATACTTAATTGAGTCACTTATCTTACATCCGTAGTTATGGGTAAACACTTCTTGTTTTTCCTTGTTATGATTAAACAACATCACCTGAGATTTCTGCCAATTAACCCTCAATCCAGATATTGAACCAAATTTCTCCAAATGATATTTAACTCTATCCATATTCTCTAGTGGGTTTTTAATTGTCAATAAGGATTCATCTGCAAATAAATAAATTTTTACTTTATTATCAGTATCTAATCCGCTAATTAACTCATCATTCCTTATTTTATCCGCAAACATTTCAATCATTAAACAAAATAGAACTGGGGAGAGGAGGCAACCTTGTCTAGTACCTCGGCCTAGAGATATCTGATCTGAAATCCCATCATTAATTATTATCTCAGATGTATTTTCAGAATATAATTGATCCATCACCCCTCTAAATTTCATTCCAAACCCCCAATTTTCAATCACTATTTTTAGTGTTGGCCATTCCACACAATCAAAAGCCTTAAATATATCCAATGATAGAATACCAGCCTTCTGTTTATTCATTTCTCTATCATATATCATATTCAGCACTCTTCTAGTTAAATGAGGCATTTGTCTTCCCTTTAGAAACCCATTTTGATCTCCCTTGATATATTTTGTAATAAACCCATTCATTCTATTTGCTAATATTGCGGTAAAAATCTTAGCATCTTGATTTATTAATGAAATAGGTCTATATGAACTAGGGTCCATCACAACCTTGTTAGGTTTTGGAATGAGATTTGTTAATGAATGTGTCCAAGATAATGGTATTTTGTCTCCTTGTAAGATTCTACTGAAGAGTATTTTTAATCTTTGAACTAAAACTGATTTAAACAATTTATACAAATCTGAATCTAGTCCATCACAACCCGGGGTTTTACCATTTTATAGCTTATCGATAATTGCTCCAATCTCTTCCTCTTGAATTGGTTTTTCTAGTTCCCTCATGTCTGTCTCTAGTATCTTTTCTTTAACAATTTCTTTAACATACTCTTCTATGTCTGCTTTTGAGACATTACCTCCCTTATATAAATCTTCATAAAATTCTTGAAATATTTGAAATTTTTCTTTCATCAGGCTACACTTCTTTCCTGATTTATCTCTAATCACACCTTCATTTCTTATTGTATTGGTTTAAGACTAAATGGTTTGGGACTAGAGATGGACAGGAAATGAAAAACAAAATGCTATTTTATTGTTTCATTGTGCAATGAAATGGTAAGACGAGTTTTGTTATGGAATGAAATGAAATGCCATTTTCCCCTCTAGGAATGAAATGATTCATACCAAAATTTCAGGGAGCTTCCTCAAGCTCTTCTCTGTAACTTCCCCCCATTTGGAGATGTTTGGGGTTCAGGGGGATGAACTATTAAACTCCAAATGCGGTCCCCCTAGGATAAATTTCTAATTGAGTCAGGAAGGCACTAATAGCCCCCACATAGAGGTGAGCAATTAGCGGCTTCCCAACTCAATTAGAATTATTTTCTCCTACAGGGACCCCCTTTAGGGTTTAATAACTCAGCCCCCTGAACCCCAAACCTCTCCAAATATAGGGGGCTTACAGGGAAGAGTCCAAAGAAGGTACCCTGCAATTTTGTGTCAATACATGGCTGCAATCCATATTTTCGAGTACATAAGCATAACAAAACCCAACTCAATAGCTTGCCCATGGGAGGGTTATTAGTGGCTTCCTAACTCCATTAGAAGTCAGTAGGCTAGAGCAGCTCTGCGGTTTGATTCCCATGCGCCACGAAGCAGAGGAAGCTCCCACTGTTAATCCCAGCTCCTGCCAATATAGCAGTTTGGAAGCATGTAAATGCAAGTAGATAAATAGGTACCTCCGTAAAAAGTGGGAAGGTTAAACAGTGTTTCCTTGCAGCCATGCTGGGCCACATGGCCACAGACTTGCACGACACTGGCTCTTTGGTTTGAAAATGGATATTAGCACTGCCTCTAGAGTCGAACATGAGTAGCACGCATGTGTGTGGGGGGGAACCTTTACATTTTTAAAAACATACCTGCAGAGACAGGAATTTTTATGAGCTCTTAACAATAAAACATAGTGGAAGTCCTACTAAGTTTTTTTAAAAAACATGTCATGTTGCTTTATGTGAGCACAAATAAGATTATTATCACTTGCTCCAGTTAAACTGACACTGAAAAGATATATGAAGAAAATGAATGTGTTCATGAACATATGTGATTAGAGATGGGCACGACTCAGAAAAAAATTTTCGTTTTTGTTTTTGTTTTCGGCTAGGGTCCGTTTCGTTTCGTTTCCGTTTTCGTGAGCTAATTTCAAAATTTTTCGTTTTTGTTTCGTTACGTAACGAAAATGAAAAAACGAAACCGAAAACGAAAAAATTTTCGTTTCTCCCCATTTAGCTCCATTATGTGTTTTTCCAGTAACGAAAAACGAAAATTGGCTCAAAATTAGTCGTTTCGTTTCCGTTTTCGGTCCATTTTTGAACCGTTTTTCGTTTTCGTTTCATTACGTAACGAAAACGAAAAAACAAAATGAAAACAAAAATACCGCTAAGTCGTGCCCATCTCTATATGTGATGTTATTTATTCCACATTTGATTATATGTGCCTCTTCGCATTGTTATAATCCTTTCTTTTTTGTATTGCAATTAGCGTTAAATAAATACCAGTTTAAAAAAGTCAAATATCAAAGCTTGCTCACACTTCAGTTCTTTGCCTTAGCTTTTTCGCTTTTATTCTCACACATGTGGACAAGTACGTGTTCTCATATAATTGTTTCAAATCCCCTTAATCAATGCAGAGCTTTAATATAGTGCTATAATTGCTTTGATATACATGTCTTAGAGCTAGCCTGTCTTTTTCAGAGCTTAAATGTATTCAGATCATTTAATTCTCCCCTAAATCTTCATCTAGTCTAAAGAAAACATCTTTTAAAATAGAAACCAAGGAGAAAAGGTCAATGCTATTCGTACAATCATGTCTGCAAAGTAATATTAGAAAAATAATTGCACCTCTAGCTAATCAAAGTTGTGTTTAGTGAACTAAAGCTGTAAGCATACTATAAACTCAGAAATAATCAGGTGTTTATGACTTAACATTTAGTGAAATGTTAAGTCTTGAAAATGGGATATGAAATTGCTTGAATAGGTTATTCTTGACAGCCTGTATGTAAGGTATACAGTTGTGCTACCTATTTGGGAAAGAATACTGAAGGTAAATCTCTCCCCTCTATCCTCTCTATCCCAATTAGTTGGGGCACAGAATTTCCCAGGCATTTTGGTTGCCACAAGCATGATGAAGTTGGGAATTCAGAGTAGAGTGCACTGACTCATGTTAACAGCCAGGTGACACTTGTTTCAAAGTTATTTCATGTTAAAAGAGCTGGAAAACCATTGGGCAATTCACAATAAGGTAAGCCTAATTTTCCTCCTTTTGACAAGAAGTCATAAAGTTTCCTCTACCAATAGAGAAGAATTCTCCTCTCTTTTTCACAGGGGATGAATGCATTTTTCTCTAAAATGGAGAAGGAAATGCATCCCTTCATCCTTTGCACAATGAAATGAAACAATTCTTTTTAATGGCTCCCCTGGTTCCTACAGGAACCAAAACTTCAGGGGAGCTTCCTCAAGCTCATTAAGAGCCTCGTGGCGCAGTGGTTAAATGCCTGTACTGCAGGTAAAACTGTGCTCACGACCTGGGTTCAATCCCAGGTAGCAGGCTCAAGGTTCACTCAGCCTTCCATCCTTCCGAGGTCGGTAAAATGAGTACCCAGCTTGCTGGGGGGGGGGAATGTGTAGCCTGCACTCTGTAATTAAAATTGTAAACCACCCAGAGACTACTTGTAATAGTATGGGGCGGTATATAAGCAGAAGCAGAACACTTTGAAGTCAAATGCTTTTTCATAAACAATGAAGCAAACAAAAACATAAATGTTGACATCAAGACATCACTGAACTAATATTTGAAGACTAAATAATGCCTCCTGAGTTCCAAATCCAAATCTGAATTGGACATCTCCAATGTTCTCTTCTTACTTCCAGCATATTCTTAAATGCAGGGGTCTTTAAAAATAGCTTCAGGGTGACTCATCAAACTGATTTCTCAGTGTTCATTACAACTATTTGCATTTGGTTTCTTTACAAGTGGATTTCTCTTCAACCTCTGTATTATAACTTTAATGATTATGTGGGATTGGTCAGGGATTATGGGACAATAGATGGCCGTTTGAGCATGCCATAGTTAGGATGTTAGAGTAGGACCAGGGAAACACACGTTCAGCTCTTTCTCTGTCATGAAGCTCACTTGCTCATCATCATCATCATCATCATCATCATCATCATCATCATCATCATCATCATCATCATCATCATCTTACAACTGCAGAGCTGGAAGGGGTCCCATGGGTCATCAGGTCCAGTTCTTATCATGGAAGCACAGTGGGAAACCAAGCTCCCACACTCTGTCTTCACAGCCAGGTACCTAGGTAAATCACCGAGCTGTCCAGCAGTTATCTCTCAGCCCAACTTACATCACAGGGCTTTTGTAAATCAGACATTATTTGACAAAAGTGAAAGGACAGCTGAGAATAACGGCAGTTCTAATTCCGTGTAGACAATTCAGAACTGCAACATAATGGATCTAATCTGTCATTCTATTGGTTTCCAAAAACTTTTTTGGCCTATAACTCCCAAAAATCTTGGCCAGCACAGCTAGTAGTGAAGGCTTCTGTAAATTTGCTCCCCCCCCCAAATCTGAGGAATTTAGGTTAAAACAACTGTGCTGTTCCATCTACATAGAGCACTTGGCCCTCTCGAATTGACCTGCTATTACAATGTTTTCCTACAACTGACACCCAATGATTCAGTGGCTTCCAAACATAAAGAGCACTGCATTTTATACTGTCACAAGCTCTAAAACCCATAGTGTCCCCTAAATATGGTAGCAATTTCCTTTTGCTTTCTTAGAAGGCCTTCTTTTGTCCCAATTCTGTTGACACTCAAGATTGTTTTTTGCAAGAATGAGATTACATAAATTGCATCAACGTTTTTAAGAATAGTTGCTATTAGACAGATGTTGAATACAAACCCTATCTTGGGAAGCCTAAAGGTCCTTTTCTTCAACATTTTATCAAAAACAAATCCCTCACATAATTTTTTCATTGCTATATAGAATAGGCTTCAGTTTTCCAGGCTTTCTGTGGAATTTTAGAAGAGAAGTTGTAGTAAGCATTGTTTCTAGTGCTCCAAATGAGATGTGAAGTCAGATATAATTTAACTCTGAAATCTATTTTCATATTACCCTGTCTGTGTTTAAATGTTTATTAATAAAAGATTAAAGACTATTATGGGCTACTCGACTATTCATTTTCCTGTTGTTTGCAATGTGTAGTCGGGTAACATAAAATAGACAGTAATCATATTTTCGATATTCATTAGTATGGAAATACCTCTGTGTGTATTCCATAGAACTCTATCTCATCAACAAATCTTACTGAAGCCCATTAATCTTGTATTTAGAAAAATGTCTAACAATGACATTTTAATCTGAAGAAATCCAATGTGAAGAGGCTAGTTCAGGGTTTTAAACATTTCTTTAGTGAGTGTCAGTTTGCTCCATTTATCTCACCTGAAAGTATAGTAGGCCTCCGAGGACACTAGGTGACAGGAAGGGTTTACACATAGTAATGTCCATGCATGTATGCCGTATTTCCTCCATTCTTTATGAAAAGTGGGGAGGGAGTTGCTTGAAGGCTTTCATACTACATTCTAACAGAGTGTTCTTGGAGAACCTTAGCATATTCTATATAAGGGGTAATATTTGGCCTTCTGGATGTTTTGGACCGTAACTCCTAGAGTCCTTTATCATTGGCAATATAGGCTCTGAATTGTGAGGTGCACTCCAAAATACTGTATATAGAGGGCCAAAAATTCCCACTTCTGTTGTGTATTTGTCCATCTAAAATGTAAAGGTTCCCTCCGCACATGTGTGCTAGTCATGTCTGACTCTAGGGGCAGTGCTCATCTCCATTTTCAGGCCAAAGAGTCAGTGTTGTGCAAGTCCATGGCCATGTGGCTGGCATGGCTGAATGCATTTCTGCGCACGGCACACTCTTTACCTTCCCACTTTTTATGGCGGTTTCTCTATTTGCATTTACATGCTTTCAAACTGATAGGTTGACAGGAGCTGGGGTTAACAACAGGAACTCATTCCACTGTGTGGCACCTGGGATTTGAAGCCCTGAGCTGCCGACTTTGCAGCCAACAATTTCAGCACTCTAGCCTGCTGAGCCACCATGCCCCTCAGATCTCAAATGTAGTTGGCATCAAATTATTCCCACATTTGAATTTTGAATCTTTCTTGTTTTCACACCCAAGGACAAATTACCAGCTATTTTCTCCCACTCTTCCAGTGTAGGAGCAAGATATTGAATAACTTTATTTATTTTATTTATTTATTTTTGCATTTATATCCCGCTTATCTTCAAACGAACTCTAAGCGGCTTACAAGGGCTATGTTAGCCACACAAGTACAAGGATAAACAAATAAAATTACAACAATAAATTTAAGAACAGTAAAACCTAGTGGCACCTCATCAACTAAAGCGTATGATGGCGGAAAAGAGAAAAGAAAAAAAAAACTAAGAATAAGAATCGCTAAAGGCCTCTTGGAAAAGGTAGGTTTTTAAAGCCTTCCGGAAGACCAGCAGGGACTCTGCAGAGCGCACTTCGGTAGGGATGGAATTCCAAAGGCTAGGGGCCGCCACCGAGAATGCCCGGGTCCGAGTACTTGTCTTCCGGGCTTCTCGGACGGTGGCGACCCACAGCAAGTGCGCTCGCACTTGCTGCGGGTCGGGCCGAGGTGGATCGCTGAGCGA
The DNA here is from genome assembly GCA_023846285.1 of Phrynocephalus versicolor. NCBI lineage: Eukaryota > Metazoa > Chordata > Lepidosauria > Squamata > Agamidae > Phrynocephalus > Phrynocephalus versicolor. The sequence goes on along the minus strand of JAHTLZ010000379.1, from coordinate 11,513,843 downwards.
TACGCTCTGCCAGGTAGTCCGGTCCCAAGCTATGGAGGGTTTTATAAACTAAAACCAGGACCTTGAATCTAATCTGGGCTGCAACGGGCAACCAATTCAGGCGGGCCAGGACTGGTGTGATGTGTTCATGATGACGCACACCAGCCACCACCCTAGCCGCCGCATTCTGTACCCGCTGCAGATGCCGGAGAAGAGTTTATGTTGTTCCCAAACTTTGCAATCATGAATTTATTTAAGCTTATGGTTTGTGTCAGAAAATATTAAATGAGTATTTTATTTGAGGACTTTACCTGGATAATTTTATAGCTTGATGATATAGTAGTGATACAATGTACTCAGAGCAATATCTAACATACAGAAACTACTAGTATTTTGCCATCTTTGAAAAGCAGATATGTAATAATAGTCCATTGTTGTCAGCACTTTCAGTGCACAAAAATTATTAGATGGCAACCTTCATGTTTCAAGCAACATTTTCCAAAATCATTACAGAACTGCACAGCTGAGGTTGAATGCACAGTAATTTTACTGCTCAGACTTCATAAGTTACCAGCATAAGAACACAGGTAAAGTGTTGGCATCACCTCTGGCTGTTGCTGCACCCTCTTTAAGAACAGTCTATAGAGCAGTGATGGCAAACCTTTTAGAGACCGAGTGCCCCAACTGCAATTCAAACCCCACTTTTTTTTGCAAAGTGTCAATACAGTAATTTAACCTGTATACATGTGGCTATGAAGGGGCAATGTCAGGTGCCCACAGAAAGGGCTCCAAGTGCCACCTTTGGCACCCATGCCATAGGTTCACCATCACTACTATAGAGGAACCAGTCTACTACACATGAAACTTCTCCACGCTAATGGGTTTTTCAGGATACCCAACTGTGTGGAGATACACCACACACAGCAGAAACTTTTCTCCTTGGACAGTCCTTCTCATCAAGACATTGGCAAGCAGGAATAGGACTAATGCTCACTCCCTGCTCATACTCTCAATGTACCCCTTTTTACATGTCATGCTAAGGTTAATGCAGCAGCTAAACCTCAGTGATGAGAATCCCATAATAATTTTTCAAAAAGTAGTCCTTGATAAGATTGTTACATGGTAAAGGTAAATAAAATATATTTGAGTTACTCTTTAGAAGGTCACAATTTTGTTAGAGTATTTTAGAAATTTCAGTTATTTGATTTTTATAAATTTATTATGATGAAAATGCAATGACCAGAACTCTTTTAGCTAGATATGCTGGCAGAATGCACTGGAATACACTGCAATGGTGAATTGCCACCAGGTAGTAAGTTAAGATGTGCATTACCCATTGGTTGCCAACTCAGTTATGATCACATGGAGAAATAGATTGCAATTTGAACCACTAGTGAAATTTGGTGCCTTCTATATCCTGGTGTACAGAGGAAGACTGTGGTGCTGAGGCCCCTGTAAATGAACAATCTCCTATATCACCTGGAAAAAAAACAATATTTATAGCTCCCTTGAAGACACTGGGGAAATATTGCTGGAATACAGTTCAGCACAAAGACTAAAAAGCCCAGTAATTAAAGGAAGTCCACATAGAGAGTAATGGTTCCAGGAGAAGGGGCACTAGTGGAGAAGTAGGAGATTAAAAGGGGGGGGGGGGGAGAGAAGGGAAGGTGGAAGAGACTGAGAGAAGTCACACAGTAAGAACAGTATTGCAATTGATCAGAAGCAATTAGGTAACCATTTGTAACAGTTAAAAGTTGTTAATGATTTGCTGAATTGTTTATAAATCCTGTTACATTTGGACATTTGCTCATTTTCTTGTATGGATCAAAGGATGGAGGAAGGAGACCCCAGTGGCTATGTCAGGGAAAATACCTGCGGATCACACTACAGATGGGGAAATGCCCTTTAGACCAACCCCGGTCTATCTTTTGGTTGAGTTTTAGGGCTTCTACTTTTTGAGGCCACGGTACAGCAATTCCCCAGAAGATGGGAGGGTTGCTTTATGGGAAATCACTACCATAAAAGCAGGTCTCTCCCCTATCACCAAGCATGCCCCTTTGAAGTTGTCTGATTGAACCAATGTTAGGTTGCAACAAGAGATACAAATGGCAACTTGTTAAGCAGCAGCAATTTGCCCGTGGGTTTTATCCAATTGCCCATAACAAACCAATAGGTTCTGCCATTGTGTAAGTATTGTGCCAGATTTCCCTGTTAGACACCTTCCCCTTTGTTTTGGTTTAAATCATTAACCCAAAGTCCCATCTCTGATACCATGAAGCATTTAATAAAATTTACTTTTAACGTTCTAAACAACAAATTTGTGTATTAATTCCCCCTTTTATTTAAAAAGCCATTTGGCGCATTTAAATCTAATTTATTAAATTGCACAATGGAATTATTATGCAGCTCTAATTAAAATTTACTGGCAGTTTTAGAAAAAAATGTATGGCAGATAATTACTTTATTTTAATAGATTTTTCCTCCAGCAAGAATTAGCGTGAATATTCTGGTATTTTATTTTACTTGTGTCAGAGTGCCTTATGAATAATGTGCTCCTACCAAATGGCTTGGCTTCATTGTGGATTATAAATGTTTTCTTCCATTCAGAGCATGCTGGGGGTGTGGAAGCTTAAACTAAACATTTCAGTGTTTTGTCAAAAGCCTTACCTTGAAAGTCCTTTTAGGGTTGGGCCCAACATGATGGCAATGAAATAAAATAAAATATACTGGTTTGGTCACTAGTGATGTTCAGCATTTCTTTCAGTTCCAGTTTTGAGAAGAGGTTACCAGACTTAGCCAGTAAGTTCATGTTTAATTGAAAGATGCATTTTTTTTCATGAGCATGGGAGTAAACAAAAGTTTCGTCTTTCCCTGCTGCATGGCCACATTTGGGTGATTACATAGCAGAAGGGCCAGGCAATTCTAGGATGTCTGTGGCCAACTTTTTGGTACTGGATCCTCCAGGAGCTTACTAGACCACCCAACTGAAAGTGGCTGGAAAATGGCCAATTTTGACATCATACACAAAGTCAGTGGTTGCAACCTGTGTAGAAAATGAATTGTCGTGCCTGAAGGCTTTCAAAAGTGGCAGTATATCTTCCTTTGATTTAGGCCAGGCATGTCCAAAGTCAGGCCCAGGGGCCAAATGTGGCCCATTTTCAAATTTTGAGTGGCCTGTGACCTCTTCTCCCCACAGGCTTAGCCTGTCATGCATCCCTGTCAGCTGGCCCCTCCCCATACCGGATGGAGGCATCTGCTTGCATTTTTATCTTTTGCCTGCCCTCCCTGCCTCTGTCCACCCCCCCCCCCAAGCCACCTGCCCAGCCAACCTGCCTCTGGCTCCATTGCTGCAGCATCCTTCCCACCTCCTTGCATGTTATAGAGACCTGTCCAAAGTCTGGCCTGGGAGCCAACCGGGGTTGAATGGTTGGCTCCCACAAATTTTCACCTCACCCAATCTGGCCCTCCTTGTGAAAAGTTTGGACACCCCTGGATTAGGCAGAGGACGGGGGGGGGGGAGAAGCTTTTAGGGCTCCATGACAGCTTCTGCAGTAGGACAACATCCCAATCACTCTCTGGAAGCAGCAGCCATAGTAGGGAATGTTACCAAACTGAATAAACTGAGGGATACTTGAGCCTTGTGGTGCAGTGGTTAAATGCCTGTACTGCAGGTAAAACAGTGCTCACGACCTAGGGTTCAATACCAGGTAGCAGGCTCATGGTTGACTCAGCCTTCCATCCTTCCAAAGTCGGTAAAATGAGTACCCAGCTTGCTGGGGGTGGGGGCAATGTGTAGCCTGCATACTGTAATTAAACTGTAAACCCGCCCAGAGACTATTTCAGTGGTATGAGGTGGTGTATAAACAGAACACTTTATATCATTTTAATGATCTAGCACTTTTGCAAAATACTGGAAACAGTTTCTTTTCCACACTCTGAAATGGATCTGGCAGTTTTGTCTGATCTTGTAAATTAGTATGATGGCATGTGGTTGTCTGAGCTGTAGCACTGGAGAAGCAGGGTGAATGGTAAAGTAATGAGGATGCTAGGTACTTGCACAACAAAGCAGGGGATATACAAGAGATCTTAATAGCAAGGTGGTTTCTAGATCAGTACAGACCCACCCTACCCTGGGGAGAGGTACCCACCTTGCCCTAATCAGGGTATTTTGAATTTACTTTGTATTAAAGTTGGATGAATCAGTAGATCAGAAAAATCCCAATTATGAGATGTAGCAAAATTGCCTTTGCTTTAAACCACAGATCTTGAACAAGTGGTGCAAATTTCTAGTTTAATTTGAAAGCTAAAATATAGGTGTTGTTTGGCTAATTTATACAAAACCCCAGTGGCAAAACACAGGAAGTGGTTTACAATCGTTGTCTCTGCCGATGCTTAATTGATTTCTCTGAAACGTGAAGGAGAAGCTGTAAAAGAGATATTTACTTTACAACTGTCTTTGGAAATAGATCATATGCCATAAAGCTGAAATGTGTTGAGAGACACAAAGTGAGAGGGAAGACATAGTTACATACATTTCGAACAGAGTCAACTTAGTTTTCATTTTAAATATTGCAGTTTCATGAAATCAGAAAATGATTCTAGGGATCCCTGGGGTGACATGTTTGAGCGGGAGAAGACGGAAAAATACAGGCTATTGCTGTCAGATTGCAGTCCCAATCATTTCACCTTTTGAATTTGGTTAGAAATGAATCGATTGGTGCCATTTTCATTTAGTGCATTTCTGATCTAAAGTTCTTAAAGTCAATGGAAATAACCTGTGATCAAATAAAATTCTAATGCGAGAAAAGGCACACACTTCTATGCCTGCATTTGTTGAGATGAGGATTTTGGTTAGCCATGAAAAAATCAATTCTGATATATTACTTACTAAAAAGGTTGTATTAACAACTTTTTTACACTTCCTCCTCACTAGGAATCAAAGCTGTTGCTTACATACATTTCATTTATTATTTATTTATTTTGAATATTTTTACCCCACCTTTCTCCTTGAAAAAGGATCCAAGGTGGCTTAGATTAATGAGGGGCAATATACAGTCCAGAACATTTAAGACATATTCAGTTTAAGAACAGAGAATTTGAAGAGGCATCTTACAACAGTAAAGGTAACATTAGTGCAAGAACAAAAGAAAAATCAATTATGAGGTGTGAAAAGCAACATGGAGAACACTAGTTTGAAATCAGTCAATGCAATCATGTATGGTAATCCATATAAAGTCATATACCGTAGTAGGTAGTCCTTCATTCAGAGAAAGCTTGCCTTAAGAGGAAAATCTTTGCCAGCTTCCAGAAAGACAGCAGAGATGGGGCAGTCCTGGCCTCCAGGGGGAGGGAGTTCCAAAGTCTGGGATTTATATCCCGTATGTAGGTCCAGTTCCAAAGTCTGAGACTGTAAGCTAAATTTGTATTTCATCTTCTGTTTGCTTGCTCTAGTGAATTATTAGATTTCTTTAAGCTATTATCAAAACAATCAGTTCAGCATATTTTTCTTGTCTGTCCTAACAGGACTCCAGGCCAAGTTACAGAATTTCTGTGGAGGATGGTGTTTTCTACTCATGGACTGCATAAAGGCCATCCTTCCCCTCTCCCAATAAAAACCCAAACTTAAAATAAAAAAGAAACAAGTATACTATGGATGTCATATAATTTAAAAATAAAGCAAATGTTACTATTTCTGGTACAAATCTGACATTTTCTTTGACATAATTTTACCCTATCAAGAAGAAAAACCACAGGAATGGCAAATTTCATGCCAAGGAATTAGTGAACTTAGCGCTTTTCAGATTAAAAAAACAACAGGGAATCACATTCAACACTACTGAAACACAAGGTGCCCATTGCAGGAACATAATGGTGGTTACTTTATGTCCTTCTTTGTTCCATGACTAGTTTAGTACTGTGACAGCATTGGTCGCAATCACATGGTTTTGTTCCTATTTTTTCAGTGTTCTCATGGTCGCAATAACTTGTCTCATGGCAAGTGTTACCTCACGGTCATGTACCATTACAAACACTGAATTTGTCTAGCTTGCTTTCTCCTTTTTTTTGGGGGGGGGGTTTAAAAATTATTTTTTTATATTTCGATTCTGAAGAGTCAAAATAATAATTTAAAAAACCCCTGGACACAGTTTTCTGAGAGAAAGGAATGTATTGTTGTGTGACAGTTGTTACTACACAACTGTCTTGGAACAGAAATTAGGAACAAAGAGTAACAAGGGAAAACCCTACCCCAGCACCAGGTACAGTATTGTCACACTTAGCACCTGTTCTGGGGGCGTGGTCGAGACAAATTTCAGTAGTTGCATGATGGACGTGAAGTAACATTTTTTGTACCGCTCCTAAGCACAACACTAACAAATACAAAATAATGTGAAGTAATATGCCAATGGCATATTTTAAAATATGCTAGCCTTTAAAATGAATGAAAGATTCCTCCAAATGCCTAATTGATTTTTCCCTAGCTTGTATTTATTGTGTTGCTGATTTGTTTGCTGAAATTATTTTAAAGCAATATATGTTGTTTGCAGACTTCTTGATGGTTCAATACTACATTAGACAAGTCAGACATGGCATTATCATTGATTAGGAATACGCCTAGGTATACTGGGCAGACTGAGAAATAGGATGAGATTTTATGTTTTTCTACTTACTGGAAAAGTCAGCATCACAGATTACTCTCCCTTTCAACACTGAGAAAATGCACTTATGTCCTATTTTATTTGTGGTTTAGACATTCATCACCAGTGCCCATATATCTGCATCTTATAGATATTTGCTGGGTGTTTACTATTATATAACTAAGAAAGGAGGTGAAATAATAAAAATGCACATGTCATGCAAGCAATGATCTTGATGCTAATCTGAAAGGTGATATAATAGTCTTTATGTGACATTTTCACAGTCTAATTTCACTTGATGGTATCCCAGGTCAATTTCAACCAAATATACATTAACGTAATATATTACATATAACGTAATATATATTATAATATAGATCATGGGGGTGGGGGGGATACTTATTTGAGTTCATTTTTTTTTAGCCTGCCAACCAGCATCAGCCAGAGGGCATTGGAGAAATTGTGTTGTTTTTCAAATAAGTAAATTTTTCATGTTCTACAGTTTATTCTCTGGATTCCACATGATTGCATTCTTGGAAATTTAAGTTGCTTTTCTACTCTGAATTGGAACATAGTCTACATCATTTATTTATTCAACCCATTTCATACCAGAGTTGTGCAAATATCTGCTGGAGTGCAAATCAATAAAAAGCAATCTTTAATTATTTTCCATGATTCTCTTTATTTTATTTTATTTTATTTTATTTGACTTTTATACCACCCATGTAGCCCTAGGGTTACTCTGAGTGGTTTACAACATGGGATAACATGACAAGCTAACAAAGGAGTACATTTAAAAGACCAAAATGCAAAAAGCACAATAAAACAAAATATACATAAATCAACATCAATAAGCTAAAATTAAGCTAAGATGAAGATAACAATAGCAGGATATTGATAAAACAGGAGAAAAAGAGAATAGTGGGGCACCTCAGTCACTACTCATCTCTCTCAATGCTGAAAAATGGCAATTTGTGATCACACAAATTGTAACAATAGCTGTGCATCTTTGGACCCTTAAGTGGGTGGGTGGGGACTCAAGACATCTGCCTGTTTCTTCAGTCAGCTATCCCAGAAAGTTCCTTCCTGCCAGTCCTTGCCTGCTAATGGCATCCAATCCTGTCTCTCATCTGAAGTTTGGTCCTGAAATCTCATGGGATGGGATGCTCCTGCCCAGGCAACCCACTGCTCTTGCTGTAGCACTAGACTAGCTACTAATTTATTCCAACGCCCAGGTAACATGCTTTATGGTTTGGGAATGAAGTGATTTAAAGAAAATTCATATGAGATTATACGTTCAGTAAATTCAACAGAGGCCCTAGTTCAAATAGCCCCTGAAATCTGGTTCAGTCCAGTCCTGGGCTTTTTTTACTAGCAATAGTATAAGAAATTGCTATAGCAATAAACTCCTCCCCTTCATACAAAGCAGAACAAAAAAGCGAGGGTTGGGAAGAGAGAAAAGGTGTAGTGACTCATGAAGAAAAAAAACCACAAAGAAAGATAAGAGGAAAGTCATTTGGTTGTCAGGGGACTTTTTGCTAAAATAAGCACAAAATAGTATTTAAGGGGGAACAAATGCTGCATCGAGAAAACCAATTTCTCAGAGAGAGAGAGAGAGAGAGGAATGGTACTTGAATGTTCCGAAACTTTCTGGTGAGAGCATGTTTCTCCTCTGATTGATTTTTTATGTTGCTCAGCTACTCAGCCACAGCTTTCAGTCCAGTCCAAAGAAATAAGAGCAGCTCACAGAAGAGACTGACAGGGAGACAGAAATAGTGTGTGTTGAGATATGAGTGACCAGATTCTTCTCTTGCAACACTTACGGTGAAAAGCTTGTTATAGAATACCTCCTTTAATCATTTCCAGCAGAGTCTTTCCTCCTCTCTTACCTGTCTATCCAAGTGGTAGGCTGGAAGAACTCTCCTCTAATTGTTAGTCAGAGTGATGGAGGATTGAATTATTTATAATGCTTGCCACTGGCTTCCTATTCCTTCTTTGTAAAGCCTGAATGCAAGAAGCGTCTGGCTCCCACACTGCCACTCCATTAAAAGTGCAGCATGTTGGTATGGAAATTCAACAAGTGTTCTTGAACAATGATGTTTCACATAAAATCAGTTACATTTGTACAACAGGTATCTACAAAAATCCTCTTAATTCAGCCATTGACACCTACAAAATCTTGGATGTGGAGCACCTTTCTGTTGTTGTTGTTGCTGTTGCACCTACTCTGGGGAGATACATAAAATTGTGCATGTGGAGCTCAAAACACACAAAAAAGCACATACTGTACTTTTTTTGTCTCCAAAAGTCTCCTCCATTTAACTTGCACTCAAGTGTGATGAAGAAACCAAAATGGTGCTTGTGCATCTATCAGCTGACTTGATTTTCAGCAGATGACCTCTTGTGACAAAGTCAAGAGCCAGGGACTTGTTTTCAAAATGGCCTGACAACATATAAGGATGTGTTCTCTCATTTTTGAAATACTAGAAACTTAGGAGTATATTAAACAACTTGAAATTGCAAAGATGGCAATTAGAAAAACCATCTTACAGAGTATCGTAGGGTTAGAGGCTCATTAGATTTCTGCACTTTAGGAATGTCTGCAGTGTTTCTGTATGTATGCTATGCATGCAATATATACCATTTTCTTCTTTTTATTGAGAACTAAAAGCAGCACACCCTAAGCACATCCGATCTTGCCTGATTTCAGAAGCTAAGCAGGGTCGGCCCTGGTTAGTACTTGGATGGGAGACCACCAGGGAATACCAGGTTCTGTAGGCGCCTGGAGTAGGAACCGGCAAGCCACTCCGGTATTCCTGCCAAGAAAACTCCATGGACATGGGGTCACGAAGAGTCGCTCACGACGGTAACGACACAACACAACACACAAAAGCAGCTCACAATGAGTTGAAGCAACACAGTCACAGTTGAGAACACCATAAGAGATAATTGCTTTAAAATATAATTCCCCTCCATTTCTCAAATTTATTTCTAAATATCTGTTTTAAATGGCAATGTATATATTTGTTTCAAGTGGAAAAAGATGTATGTCTGTCTTTTCATAATTTACGTATCATCCATGTATTTAAAATTTGTTTTCATGTTTCTCTACTGAGGGACAAAGTTATTGCTTGCGAGGCAATCCATAGAAACAAAGACTTTGGAAGGTAATGCTTTACTGAAATGTACTATCTACTAAAGAAATAATTTATTTCAGAATCCTGCTTGCATACGCACAGTGTCTCCAAAAAATTATGTTCTTTTTTCTTCTTCAATTAACCCAGTGCACAAATCTTGCTTGAAAGAGTACTCTTCAGAGATCAGTAATAGACTGGTCAAGAGGAGTCAGCCAAAGATTGTATCCCTGCCTCTGCGGAATAATTTATTCTGTTCCATAGAAGAATAAACTTGAAAGAAGTTATTTCTAGAGACCTCCACACCAGGCTCAATTTTTTTTAGAGATATGAATTATAGAGAATAACCATTAGAACTAACATTTAATTAAAGACCTCAAGAAGGCTGTTAAATATCTGTGATAGTCAACTAATGAGAGAAACCTTGAATATTTGACCACCCTGAAAGGAATGTTAGCAATGCATTCACTGTAACCCACAGACAAATGTCAGCAGGATCTTTTAGGGATGGGCACGAAAAATAGCATTTTGTTTTGTGCCCACCCCGTTTCACTTCGTTTTGCTTCTTATGAATTCTTTTTTTTTAAAAAAATCATAGGAAAGGAAAGGAAAGGAAAGGAAAGGAAAGGAAAGGAAAGGAAAGCATACGGCCTCTCAGCCACTAAGTGAGTGGGTGGAAAAATTGGGGATCCCACCCGCTAACTCCCTCGGTGCACCCGTCAGCCCTTCTATTACTTTCGGCTGCTCTTCCCATGGCTTCCTGGGTCCTTGCCACCACTCTGGCACTCCCCTCTTCCATTTTTAAAGGGATTCCAGCCAAGTTGTCATCACTTGGATCCCTCTGAAAATGGCTCCCTGGCACCAAATCTGGTGCCTCTAGGACACAGGGGAGTCACCCCCACCTGGCAGCTGAGACGAAACTGGGGCTGAGAGGAGGAGACAGGGAGTGTTGGAGAGGTGTGGGGACCCACCTCTTCCTGCTCTCCCTCCTGGGCTCTGGCAGTGGTGGCAGCGGCCGAGGCTCCTTCCTGGCCTGGTAGGCCCCGCCTTCCTCCTCCTCTTGGTCTCCAGCAGTAGCTGTGGTGGTGGCTCATTGCAAGCCCAGCAGGTAATGGAGCTGATTTACAGCAAAATAAAACAGCTGGTTTTAAACAGAAAAAAATGCCATTTCATTTCATCTGCAACGAAATTCTGCTTCCTCGTTTCATTTCATTTCATTTCATTTTGTTAACTAACACATTAACTAACAAAATGACAAAACAGCATTTCATTTCTTGTTTTGTGCCCATCCCTAATGATGGGAGAAAGGAGCCTGCACAGCAGTGTGTTATCATTTGCACTCACTCTTTCCACCACTACAACACAGGTTGTCTGTTTGTATACTTAAAAAAAAATAACAATATTGGATTTGGGAGAGCCATATCTGACCCATGGCATCTGCATCAGTTTCACATGCATAGAAATGCTGTCTTGTTTATCTTGTAAGTTAGGAGTTCTAGTACAATCTTTCCAACCTTTGGGAAACATTTTCATCTAGAATTAAGGATGGCCATTGCCAGTCATTCTAAACATGACTGATTCAGTGTAGAACTGTACATTCTGGATTGTCCTCCAAATCTTTTCTCCTTAGTCAAGCTCTCTTGTCAAAATGTGATAATTCTGGAGAAAAGTACTTGGATAAAGTGGTTACAGAGCAATAAGGATGGACATAGGAAGCAGTGGAACATGTTGGTACATTGGTTCCTCAGAAGGCTCAAGAAGTTTAGAACCCTGTAGGTAATTCATCATTATCATCCCTCCACATGACTGTGGAATTCACTTGTTATTTGAAAGAGAAGAATTAGTGGCTTGCAAATTGAAGTTTGATTGAAAATGTGAAAAAGTCAACTTATGGCCTGGCTTGAAAGAGTCTGCTGCCATGTTTGTCATGGAAATTATCACTTTGGCCAAGCAAGTGCTTCTGACTTTTTAAGCTGCACATTAACTTTTCATTGCAAATGGCTTGGATATACTATGTACAAACAGTTCTCTTGCTGAACGAGTGAGATAAGCTGAAAAACCATGAGCTCTCTGCAGTGATACCATTATTCCTAGAAGAGAAATGACAGGCGTAATAATTGGAAGGTATATTGCAAATTAAACTACACAATCATTAATTGCATTGGAGCCCAGGTTCCCATTGACAGGAGAAATAATAAAATTAGAAAGCAAAGACCTCTGTACAAAGAAAACCCCCACAGCCTTCCTTTGGCAATACGCTTTTAGCCTGGATGGACGGCAATTTCCTTAACACATTAAATTAATTAATCAGATCTATCCCTGGCAGCCAAGCTTCCATCACTGTATTTAACCATCAGTAATTTCACAGAATACTAAATAGCAATTCAATTCTGTTACTTTAATGTCCATTAAAAAACAAAAGTGGAAGAAAGACGATCATGGTCATCTAACTAATTCTAATTAAAATAAAATGAAGAAGTAGTTGTAATTTACTCTCCACCTTTGATGGGAAACAGATAGAGGAGTTTATAGCATATGCTAGTGAAGAATTACAGCTTTTAATTAAAATTTTAGTAGTGTAAGTTAGAGACGAACATGCAACACCTAAGATGCTCAGATCAGCTTTTATCGGGAAAACTGGCTATTTGTATTACAGCTAATAGCCTATCACATTTTTTGCTTTGTCATTATTATAATATATTGATGCTGAGTTCTGACCAGACCTGGGCCATGTTAACTTCCTATTGTAAAAATTAAACTCATTAGATCACTATAGTTAAAAGCATCGGAGATGTCATTCTCATGCACATAGTAGGATGATACCAGTGTGAGCCACATTTTGAAATACCATATTGATTCCAAGTTTTAACATGTTAAGATGCCTGTGGTTCCAGCATTCTCTGTCATATGTGTGTGTGTGTGTGTTGTGTCGTTACAGTCGTGACCGACTCTTCATGACCCCATGTTCATGGAGTTTTCTTGGCAGGAATACTGGAGTGGCTTGCCAGTTCCTACTCCAGGCACCTACAGCACCTGGTATTCCCTGGTGGTCTCCCATCCAAGTACTAACCAGGGCGGACCCTGCTTAGCTTCTGAAATCAGGTGAGATCAGATGTGCTTAGGGCACCTAGGCAGCTCTCTCTGTCATATAGAAACCATAAAAGAAAACCATAAAAGAAACACCAATTTTCAAGAGATAAATATCTCAGGATTCTAAACTCTTTAAACAGATATACAGAAACTTGGTCAACAATAATGAATGTTTCCTAAACCATTACTATTTTTGGTTGGGGTTTCCCTAATATTTCTTAAATGGACTCTATAGTTAGCATATGCCTTAGTATTGAGCACGTATACCTCAATTTAAATGCACACAATGCTTGATTAAAAAAAGAACTCCACAAGCTTCATCAGTATTAAACACTGATTACCTGAGTTCCATTTAAAACAATTTTGTATATTTCTCTCTCTCCCCCTCCCTCCCCCCATGTGTGTGTGTGTGTGTGTGTGTGTGTGTGTGTGTGTGTTCATGTCAAGGTAAGTTACAAGGAAGATGCTAAATTCACTGTACAGGAAGCTATTGTTTCTGCATTCTCTGTGTACAAACCTGAGTTTGATAGGACCGATTAAATACCAATGCAATCCTGCATGGAACTTTGGTGATGGGAGGTACTAAAGGGTTTGCTCATGTGCATTATGAAAATGACAGAAGTTGTGAACAGTTGTTTTCCTTGTCCTTAACCCACTGAATCCAATAGTAGAACATTAAGCAGGTATACACATTCATTCATTATTGAAAATCTGGGATCGGGCCACATCATGGGACCGAATCAGCCCTGGTCACATTGCAAGATGACATGTTGAGGGGAGCTGACAGGGGTTGCTCTACCCTGTTGGTCCTCCTATCTCTTCTCTCTCTAACCCTTAACTGTCTCTCAGACCCTATCAGTCTCTCAGTCTGTGTAAGTCCCTATCACTCACTCACTCACTCAGTAAGTGTAAGTCCCTATCTGTCATTCAGTCAGTCCCTATCTATCAATTCAGTGTTGGGATGAGCCTTAAAACCACTCAGTCTCCTGCCCCAAACTCTCCCATTGGTCAACAACCTATCAACACAGACACATCTCATGAATTATTCATCACCAAAAAGTAAACGCCACAGCTTGTTTTTTCATATTTTGATTTTTTTTGTCTCTATCTTTCAATGGTGATGCTCATAATCAGAGACAACTTATTTGCTTGAGTTTCAGTTCCCTGTCATTCTCTGAAATGCCATTGAAACCTCCTAGTGATTAATGAGTATTGTTAGCCACTCTGAACAGCCTTGTGCAACTCTTACTGTAATTAGTGGCTGGTTTCATAAGGTCTGACAGCATTGTGAGATGGGGTGGTAAAGGACAAAGTTCAACTACTGATGACTTTATGATTTATAGTGCTGCTGTCATAGTTGTACGGTATATGCAGTGACTTAAAATATATCCACTGTGCTGATTTCACTTTTATTAATGAATAGAGATGGGCACGACTTAGCGGTATTTCCGTTTCCGTTTTCGTTTTCCGTTTCCGTTACGTAACGAAACGAAAAACGAAAAACGGCTCAGAACTGGAACAAAACGGAAACGAAACGACTAATTTTGAGCCAATTTTCGTTTTTCGTTACTGAGAAAGCACTTAATGGAGCTAAATGGGAAGAAACGAAAAAATTTTCGTTTTTGTTTTCGTTTTTTCATTTTCGTTACGTAACGAAATGAAAACGAAAAATTTTGAAATTAGCTCACGAAAACGGAAACGAGCCGAAATGGACCCCTAGATGAAAACAAAAACGAAAACGAACAATTTTTCTGAGTCGTGCCCATCTCTATTAATGAATTATGGAGTCTATCTGTTTCATCTTTTATTATTTTTAGATCTCCATTTCCCTCTTATGCCTCTGATTTTAAAAAAGGAAAAGTATATTCAGCAGTCAATATTTGTGGCTTTCAGGAATAGCCTATAATTCATAAAGGCTCGTGTTTCTTGACTACCTGTTGTGGGAACGCTGAAAGGAAACTTAGGTAATGCACATAAGACTCCCAAAAACCACAACACCTTGGCATGCTCACTGTGTGTGCATGGTGTGTACTGGTTGTTGAAAAGCATTGTTAAGCTCCACAAGGAGGCTTGGGTAGCAATACATCTGTATAAAATATCCATTAAAAATACCAGCACAGCATAACATGAAAGTGTTTTTCATTTTGCAAACATTATAACTGATCTTTCAGTAAGTCTTCACCACATTAGAGCTCCTATAGAACACCCTGACTTTTGAACTATGGGAAGCTGCAGTAAGTTTTCACAGAATCAACCAGAAGCAGACTGGGTATAAACACAGATAGAAGATAGTCAGTTTACTACTAATTTTGTGCAGATAAATATTCAGTAAAGTAAGCCTGTAACTGCAGTCTAAATGGATACACAGTTTACCAAATCAGTCAGAAATAGGCCAAAAGCTACCAATCTTGCCCATTACAGTAGCTGTCATTGAAATAATAAGTACACGTTTCCATGTAAATATTCTCTCAACTGTGTTGCTTGTCTACCAGGTGTTTGGGTGGTGTGTAGAAAGTACTGAACACTCCACAGGTAATTTGCACAGCCACTTTTTAAATTATTACTTTGTGAAGATCATGAGATGAAGCTCAGTGTTTTGCCTGTCATGATAATCTACCAATTGGTAGAGGTCACTGTAGATTTGAAATAACACGCTCCATGTGAACTGATTTCCATGTAAGTAATCACACCCTGGAAAATAAATATTGAGAACTTGAAAGGCCATGTACACAACCCTTCTGCAATGTGCTCTGTTAAAGGACACACAGGGCATACTGTGCTTCTCTGAATAAGTGGCACATAGGCTGTTACTTCATGTCCCTTTCATAGTGGTTCGCTGTCCCACTTGGGACCGGTATGAAGAAATGTTACTCCATGTCCATTGCGTGATGACAGGAGTTCATCCTGACCATGTCCCCCTGAACTGGGATTTAAGTGGGATGAGCAATTCCCCTTCCTGGCCTTGGGAATCTGCTCATCTCGATTCTCATTCCGAGATGAGTGCCCATGAGGTAAGGCTCGTCACACAACGTGCCATTCTCCATCTAGTGAAAAATGTTAAAACTGCTTAACCAGTCCTCTTTACACTTCTGGTATTTTGCATATAAAGAAAAAATAAAAGCACCACGTGTTCCTTGTATACAACCTGAAGACAAAAGTGGAGGATACCTTTATTAAACCACCTGAAAGAAAGAAAGAAAGAAAAGAAAAGAAAAGAAAAGAAAAGAAAAGAAAAGAAAAGAAAAAACAGTGTTATGCTTATATACCTCTCCATATCAAACAAGCAAGCAAGCAAGCAAGCAAACAAGCAAGCAAGCAAGCAAGCAAGCAAGCAAGAAAGAAAGAAAGAAAGAAAGAAAGAAAGAAAGAAAGAAAGAAAG
>JAHTLZ010000379.1:11479887-11497615 GCA_023846285.1 Phrynocephalus versicolor | reverse complement strand
AAGAAAGAAAGAAAGAAAGAAAGAAAGAAAGAAAGAAAGAAAGAAAGAAAGAAAGAAAGAAAGAAAGAAAGAAAGAAAGAAAGAAAGAAAGAGTGCATCCATAACCTAGCTCTTGGCCACATGCAAGTCAAATTCCATATAGGATCTGGGCATTGCTGAAATATTTTCTTTTGATATCAGAAACTTAAATATATACTTTTTTCAATATTAAACTATGGGCTCCATAGCAGATCTGAGGATAATGAAACCAGTTTATGTTTTGAATATTGAACCTATCATGTATCATTTTGTGTATTGAGCTTACATTTTTTAATTGAGAACATTATCTTTTGCAATAAATTTTAGATTGTTATCAAACCTGTCTGCTGTCCATTTAATGGACAAAAATATTAATTCACTGATGTTCATAGACAGGGACATGGTAGTTAGATGGATGTGAGAAGTTATGGTGTGATAAATAAGAAACAGAAAGTGCACTAAGGAAAAAACAGAATGGTACTTGATATCTGTGTTATGAGAGAAGCAGAATAAACTTATTTAGAGTTATAAAGAAGAAAATAAAAACCAGAGCAAATCCATTTATCTTTTTCAGAGGAAGGAGGAATGTGTTGAGCTTCACCTCCTGTTTAGTCTTAATTATTAGGAAATGTACGATGAACTACTCTGCCTTGCCAGACGTTCTGGGTGAATGTTTCTCTCAATGTAGGTATTTGCTTGCAGAGCAACAAAGACCACTTTTGGCATGATAGTGGTCCTTCACATATGGGCCACTGGTGATATAGGCAATGATGGATGGCCAAGGGTAGGTTGAGCAACTATGCTTAAGCGACCGCTGCAGCCTCCATGATGCTTAAGGAAGTTCTGAAGCTATAATATGGAACTAAGAAAAACAATCCTGGTGAACCTCCTTCCTATACAGCCTGGCAAACAGAACACATGATACAGAGGGTTTTTTTTTGGGGGGGGGACTAGGTACCTTCTGAGGTTTGTGGAATGATTTACAGCAGCCAATGAAACTTTTTTTAAAAAAATACTCCAGGCCCTGGCTGCCAGGTGTTGGGCAACAAGAGTTGTTTAAATAGCACTGCACTCCCTATGTTGCTGCAAGATGGCACGATGGAATCAGGTGCTTTCTCTGCTGTCCTCCGTCCCTCCTCACTCCTGACTTTTTGGTGTGCCAGTGCTATACAAACATGGCACACAGGAAAACGCCTTGGCACTGAGCCAAGGAGCTATGGTGCCTGTTCAGAATGACCGGGGGTTGGTGTCTGGATTTTAAAATCATGTCCAATGCAAAAATCACATTTTCTACTCCTTTTTTAGATCCAAAATAGAGGCCCTCCGGACCGGTTTTGATTCTGGTTGTTCTAGTGTACTCTTGGCATCCCCTGCTGCTGCACCCCCTCGGTCTCCCCAGTTGGTTGAATTGGGGCCTGTTTCCTCGCTTGAGGCCTCCAGGGCCCTTGCCCACTGCTGGCCTGCATCCACCCCTTTTGATCCTTGCCCTTTCTGGCTCATAAAAGCTGCCGGTGGGAGCATGCCGGAATGGGCTTCCGTTATCGCCGCTGCCTCCTTCAGGGAAGGGATCTTTCCCTCTCGCCTGAAGGAGATTCTGGTGAAGCCCATTCTGAAAAAACCTGGCATGGCGTCGGGCAAATTGGCCAACTATCGCCCGATTGCCAATGTTCCCTTTATGGGCAAGGTAATCGAGAGAGTGGCTGCAGTCCAGCTTCAATCTTTTTTGGAGGGTGAACGGGTCCTTGATCCATTCCAATCTGGGTTCAGGCCTGGTCGGGGGACCGAGACAGTCTTGGTCGTTCTGCAAGATGACCTCCTCTGGGGGGGGGGCGACAGGGGTAACTCCACCCTGTTGGTCCTTCTGGACTTGTCAGCGGCCTTTGATACCGTCAACCACAGTATCCTGCTGGGTCGGCTCTCTGGGATTGGGGTCGGAGGCACTGTTCTCACCTGGTTCTGGTCCTTCCTGGAGGGCCGTCCCCAGCAGGTACAGCATGGAGGGGAGTTGTCGGCCCCGTGGATACTCCCTTGTGGGGTTCCACAGGGGTTGTCCTTCTCCCCCATGCTGTTCAACATCTATATGAGGCCACTGGCAGAGGTCATAAGGAGATATGGAGTCTGCTGTCATCAATACGCTGATGACACGCAGCTCTATCTCTCCTTTTCCACCTCTGCAGATGAGGCTGTCCGGATCCTTGACCAGTGCCTGGGCACGGTTATGGAGTGGACCAGGGCCAACAGGCTCAGGCTCAACTCTGAGAAGACCGAGGTTATGTTCTTTGGGACTTCCCCATCTGGCTACGGAGGCCCTTTCCCAACTTTGGAGGGTGTTTCTCTCCGTCCATCGGACAGTGTCCGGAATCTGGGCGTAGTCCTGGACCCAGCACTCTCTATGGAGGGGCCCAGGTGGCTGCTGTGTCCAGGATTGCTTTTTTCCACTTTCGACAGATAGCCCAGATTTGTCCCTATCTAGATGGGGACTCCCTCAGGACAGTGGTGTAAGCGCTAGTGATCTCAAGACTAGACTATTGCAATGCACTCTACATGGGGTTGCCCTTGACTCTCCTTCGGCGGCTGCAGCGGGTACAGAATGCGGCAGCCAGACTGGTGGCAGGTGTGCGCCGGTTTGACCATATCACCCCAGTCTTGGCCCATCTGCATTGGTTGCCCGTTATGTCCCGAATCAGATTCAAGGTCTTGGTTTTAATTTATAAAATCCTCCATGGCCTGGGACCTGACTACCTAGTGGAGCGGATCACCCAGCGGTCAACATCGGCTCAACCGACTCAGTTGTCGCGGGCACACATGCTGCGGGTGGCCACGCCTAGGGAGGCCTGTAAAACATCTACCCATTCCCGGGCTTTCTCTGTGACTTGCCCTGCCCTCTGGAACCACCTCCCCAGCGATGTGCGCCTTGCACAGTCCCTGCAAGCCTTTCGGAAAGCTTTAAAAACCTGGCTTTTCCAAGAGGCATTTGGTGGCTGATTTTTTTCCCTCCTTTCTCCCACCATCTGCTTCCTGCTGATTGTTTGGTTTAATTGTTGGTCTAACTGTTGATTAATTTGTTTTTATACCGATTCACTTTTGTTTATTGTTGTATCCTGTGCTGTGAACCTCCCAGAGTGCCTTTGGGAAGACGGGTGGTATAAAAGTTTAATAAATAAATAAATAAATAAAATAATCCATTCTTTTGCTAAAGAAAAGAGGTTTTAAATAGAGTAGTAAAGAAGCACCAAGGTGAGTATATGCTTTGTTCTTTTGCTGCCCTCCATTTTAGTCCTTTATATTACTTCTCTAGACTACTTTCCCTTTGCAAAGATCTATTGTTAAATTAGGGATTATGTTTCACTAATTTATAGGGGATTTAAAAATACTTATCTTCCTTTTGCTCCTTTCTATTAATTGTCTGGAATCTTATTTTCATAGTGGCGGTGAAATCTTAAAGAAGTTATAATGAAAATCAAAGCAAATCTGTGTTATTTTCCTAATTTTGTAGTAACTACAAAATTCAACATATTTAATATTTAAGGTTTTGAGAAAATACATATTATACAAGTCATATATTTCAGCTTGCTGTTCTTTGCTAGGCTTAAGATGAACCACTTCAGTCTACAACACATCAAAATAATCCAGGCATAGACAACAGCAAAGTAGCAGCCACATTAATTTCTCAATAAGTAGGTCAGAAGAAATTATTTCCAGGCTTAGTGTAATAACCCAACTTTCCATTTGTTTTTAATGTCTTTGCATCTAACCTAATTGGATTTTTAAGAAACACATCATATGGTAAAAATAAATACACTGGATATAAATAAGGCTAAGCTGGAAAAGCAATTAGTTTCCTGTACTTTCCTTTAATGCTTATCAGTCAACTGAACTATGCAGTGGCTAGTCATCCACCTAAATCACAACAATCTGAAAATAACTTCATGCTTTCTTAATTTGTCAGGAAGTTGACACAAAACATGAAGAAAGGGTGAGGCAGACATCCCAGGCTCTGTCCCCTAAAGAATCAGTTCAGTTAATTACATGCAAATTGGTGTCCCTAACAGCTGCCTAAATAACTCAGACTTGTCTTCATAACCCAGGGAGTCACTATACATTTCCCAGGGAATTGGACAAGGGTTATTGATCAAAATGCCTTGTGAGTTGCAATCAGCTCACTTGGAAGTGGATCTTGGTATCTTCAAAGACTGGGATATATGCATAAAAAATAGAAAATGCTTTCAGCAATTCACTTGCTTCACACTGGAAAAATGACTTCTCCCCCGTTAGATTTAAGAATCCCAGTATGTCTAACAGTAAACTGATTTGGAGGAGCAGTTATGTTATGCTGTTGCAACAAAGAATTTAGGGCAGGGGATAGGTAAAAACTAAAGGTTCACCCACACATACCTGCTAGTCGTGTCCAACTGTAGGAGCAGTGCTCATCTCTATATTCAAGCTGAAGAGCCAATGTTGTGCAAGTCTGTGGCCATGTGGCTGGCATGGCTGCAAGGAAACGCTGTTTCACCTTTCCACTTTTTATGGCAGTACCTATTTATGTACTTGCATTTACATGCTTTCAAAGCACCAGGTTGGCAGGAGCTGGGGTTAATAATGCGAGCTTACTCCACGGTGTGGCACCTGGGTTTCAAACCGCTGGGCTGCTGACTTTGTAGCTTACAGTTTTCAGTTCTCTAGCCAGCTGAGCCACCACAACCCCTCTAGGGCAGGGGATAAGGAATCTCTTATTCTGTCGAATGCCGCATTGCTTTGGAGATGATAGGTCAAAGTGGTTGGGACAGCTCTATCCTCTTCGTATCTATCAATTTCCCTTCCCTCCTGCTTTTGTGCCATCCCTTTTCTCCAGGACCAGGTTTACATTAGTCAGAATGAGATAGAAGACTTACGTAGCAGATCTTGGCTATCCTGAGAAGATAATACATTTTGTTATTCCTGTTTTCTGCCAAGTATAGGAGGAGGAGGAGGAAAGATGGGGTATAAAAGAAGTTTTTTTTACAGAACATATTTGTTTATTTCATTTACATACTTCTCCATTAGTGCAAAGCATTGGTCTTGGTGATTTACATATAGAACCAAACAAGAAATAATAATAAGTAAAATAAAATACTATAATAATCCAAGATGGACAAATAGGCAAAATAGCCTTGATGGCACAAAGAGAAGCATCTTCAGAAGTCTCTTAAGATGAAGAGGCATGGGGGGGTCAGGTACAGCTCAACTAGGGTCTGATTCCAGAAAGATGGTACCTTGATGAAAAGGCCCAACTTCTTGTTGAAGATTATCTGGCCTCCTTTGGAGTGGCCACCAGGAGAAGCATAGGTTGGAGGATCTGGTGATGTGTGAGCATGACCTTCAGAAAAGATCCCCCAACAAGTAATGGGATCCCAAACCATGAAGATTTTTATAGGTGAGCATCAAGGCCTTGATCTTGTGGTTGAATCTGGCTGCATTCTATACCTGCTTCACTCTTCAGATCAACCTCAGGGAAAGCCCCCACATAGAGAGCATTACAATTGTTGACCCTGGACATCACTAACACATAGCTCAACATTCTCAGGGGTCCACAACATCTCAAGGGCCCAGTATAACTGGGTGGGTCTTGGTGTTTGGGTGCAAGAATAACTTGGGCGGCTTTGGCCTTTAGAAACTATGTATTTTTAACTGGGTTGGTGAACAGTTTCATCAGCGAGCAAGATCTGGGCATTTAGCTTTGTTCCCTATTTGTGATGTCTTCTTTTCTACTCCCTCCACTTCCCTCATCCAAGGCTGTTGGGGAGGGGATGCTCTGTTCTAATAAAAGGTCTCAAAATGATTTATTGCAGACAACTTCCCTGCTTCAACAGGTCAGTTCATTTTTTTCTTTGTTTTATAGCCATTCCCACCATCACCATGATGTCTCACTCTTTCCAGCTTCTTCCTACCTGCATAGAATTAGAATCCACCAGTTGCCCTTCTCCCTAGATCTACATCTGTTATGCTCTGTCATATTTAAGCTTTTGTTTGCTTATGCTTTGTCAAATACACTCTGCTTTTCAGTTCCTTTGCGATAAACACTCTGTCAAATACATGACATGCTGTCCTCATGTGGTAGAAGTTGATATAAAATAGCATGAACCATGCCACTGTCTACGGAAAACGAACTTCTCATACTTCCTGTTTGCAAACAGGCCTTGACAAGGGTTCAGCCACGTTGTGTAAATTATCTGGGATATCTACAGAACCTCCTAAATAGCTGCCAAATTTGTTTAGAAGCATGTGGACACTGTGCATTTTGTGTGCACATTCATTTGTAAGTTTGCATAGTGTCTACCACTCATCATCACAATGTAAGCAAATGATTATATTTATCATAATACTACTTACATTTATGTTTCTAAATGTTCATGATGTCCAAAATTCAACAACATGTAACCTGTGATCAATTTAGTCTGGAAATTGTCACATGTCTCATGCATACATTTTAGAGACAAGGCTAACTGAAACTGATCTATAAAATTATCTTGGGTCTGGAACTTTCCTCTGACCCTATCCTTTTTGTAGGTAATGTCAGTGATACAATAAAGATGCACATCAAAGGTAGTGTGATATGGCCTGACCAGGTACAAGAAATATTCTGCCTATGATCATCTTGGAAGAAGATGGATCATAGTAGAAACTAGGCACCCTGAATCAATTTTCAGTTTGTCCTGAAAATATAATAGCAGATGAAGAAGTAGCTCCAAAGAGATATAGCAAACTGAACCAATTGTATGGTAGCCATGGGTACTGCTTGTGCCATTGTAAAGAGAAGTACCATACAAACACGTATAATTTCAGGAAAATGAAAGCAGTTGAAAATGTTACATAACCAAATTAATTCACAACAACTTAAATTTGAAGAGCTATGCCAAATTAAAATGTTGCATACCCTTGTTTCTTTAAGATGGGCTTCTTCTAAATGTTTTCCCTAAATCCTGTAAATATTATTACATTTGGTAATATGGCTAGGAAAAGTGATTTATATTGATGGATTGCATGGGTGTTCTGAAGGTTAAGGTTGTAAATAATAAAAGAATAGACTTTTCCACTTCTGTTTTTTGTTTTGAAATGCAAGCCTTGTAGGTTTTTAGAAATGTCTTCACACTTACTCAATGATGAATTCATATCAACTTGTGCAATATGTATATATAAGCAAAGGAAACAAAGCAAAGTATGCTGCTTATATATCTTCCCATAGCGCTTAAAGCAATAGCTTTGTTTCTTGCTGGAATTGTTCCTGATTAGTCTTTAAACAGTTTTGAAAATGTTGCAGTCACTGGAATTTTAGTCCATGCATACTGAAAAGAGAATGCACATAATGATAGCTCTGCCAATTTACAGTCATTTTGAGGGATTATTGAGATAATTCATGTCAACCACAATTTACAAAATCCTGCTGAAATAGGTGCATTCCTTGAGACCTGTTCAAGACTATGAATAATGCCTAGGGAACATACAAAAGGGCATTCTGAATTATGAATATACTGAATGGAGAAAAAATGTTTCTTTGGAGTGAATGTATAAATTACATGGACCTCCTGCAAACTCTTGCAACTTGTGGCATCGTGATCCTGGTAAAGAAAATACCCATGACAATGTGTCTAACTTCTTTTATTCCACAGTAACTCTACAGCATAAGTAGATTCCACTTTACTTTCTTGAAAGAAGACCCAAGCTTATTGTATGTATAAGCCACGGAGTCAAATATGGCCTTCCAGTCCTAGAAGCCAGGTTAACATGTTCCCTCTTGTCCTGAAAACCTTGATCTTCAGGCAGGCTGTTAATCATTGAGCTGTTTCAGGAATGCTGATATTTAAATTATAGATTTATAAATGCATTTCAATTGTTTTAAAACTTCATTTTAAAAATCTTATTATGTCATTTCCTTTTTAAATGTGTATTTATACAGTATTTTTAAAACTGTTGATACCCTATGGAGATAGATAGATAGATAGATAGATAGAGATTTTCTCGTGGTGGTCTGACATTCCATTATCCATTGGGCTAGTCTTTGCTTGTTTGTGTCTTTTTTTCTATCCAAGGCATATAACAAAACAAGCTGAAATAAGGGCAACCATTATCATTGTCATTGTCATCATTATCATTATTATCATCACCATCATCTAGGAATGGCAGAGCAGAAAGGGACACTATGTATCATTGAGTCCATCCCCTATTATGGAAGCTTCCTTGTGCTTTACATTCATAAATTGAATGAAATAGCCACCTTTTGTATATACATATACACTTAGGACCAAATCTGGACTATACTGGTATATATGTTTAGTATAAATCCCCTGAGGCCAACAGTTTGCTAACTTTGATTCACTACTTTTCCTATTCTAAAGAATTGTCTGCTATTGGCTTTGTTTGATGTTAAAATCCAAAATATCTGGAGCAGCAAAGGTTGAAAAATCACACATCTCAATCATACCTGCCAATATAATGACAAACAAGTTGAGCATGGACAAACGTCTCACACTAGCCTCAAATTTCTCTTCCTTTCCAAAATGTAGTAGTGAGTGATACATCAAAATTATAATTATCCATGCCTTGACAAGTGCACATTATTTCCTCCTGTGTAAATAAACTCTAAAATTAGGAGCCAGAAAGCATAATGTAATTTATCAATTACTTCCTTTTAGTTTCCCAGTGACTACCACTGGAGCACAGGCAGGCAATAAAGGTCTCAAATTCTAGGCACCTCAATGTCATTCTTAATAAAATTGAATAGAAAATATACCATTCTTAGGAGAAAAGTTTGATCCCTCTCCCAGGTCTCTGTCCAAAACAGTGAGGCTGTAAAATTCACATTTGTAAAAAATCCTATGAATAACAGTGGAAAGGTTTCAAGTACAGTAATACCTTGGATAAAGAATGCCTCAGATAACAAATTTTTCGGATAACAAATGGAAATTTCCAGGTATAGGGCTGCCTCGGATAGTGAATGTTCCCTATGGGCTGCCTTGGATAACAAATGTTTCATAATGCCTTCAAAAATGTGTACCCTGAATGCATTGCTGGATGCATAGTTTATGGAGGGGTGAGAGGAATTAGAGCATTTTTTCATGGTGTTTTGGAGCCATTCTGGACATGTTTTGCTGAGGGATTTGGACCTTTTGAACTTGGTAAGATAGGGAGCTAGCTTTTATTAATCTTTGCTCTGCTTTTCTTTGAATTTTTGGCTGGAAGAGGCTGGGGTAGTCTTGCTTCATTTCTCCTGTTTGCAGTCTTTTTTTCATTGCTCTGCAGCCAAAATGGGCTGGGTTTTTCTTCCTGCTTATGTTTGTTTGAATTTTTCCCCATTGCACTTTGGGTGGGAACAGACTGAGGTAGTCTTGCTGGTTTCTCTTCATATTTGTATTGCACTGCAGGGGGATGTTCTGGAGGGTGTTCCAGCACTGCAAGCCTTTAAAGTGCATTTTATAAAGAGGTCTGGACCTCCCCCCACCAAGACTTTTTGCCTTTTTTCAGACCTCCAGAACGGATTAATTGGTTTGCCATTCATTTCAATGGGAAACCACGTTTCAGATAACAATTTTTTGGATAACAGATTGCCTCTGAGAATGGAGTAAATTTGTTATCAGAGATACCACTGTATTTGCAAACTGTCATAAGGAAGATACATCAAAGTGGTTTCCTGCAGTTTGAGCAGGTTAAAAACCCAGACCAATGAGTTCAAAAATTATAGGACAGAAGTTTATAATAATCTTGTAATAGTTGTCTTGTGACTGCAGAGTAGAAAGAACCCTATGAAGTCCAGCCTCTGTCAAGAAGGCACAGCGGGGAGTCAAATTCCCAATCACTGGCTGAGATAACTAGCAGTTCTTATGACTCAACATTGGACGGTACATAATGGTAGGTGTTGTTCAGATGGGGAATATGTTGCCTTAAAACATGGTGTATTCTTCATGAGAGTTTTTCCAGCAATTAGGGTGGCCATCTATCACACAAGTGTTGTTCTGGACTTTCTGCAGTGGCAGAAGGCATTGAAGCATAGATTCAGAAGACCTTGAGCATCTAGCAAAATAATCCTTGAGGGAACTTCAGGCTCTGCAGTTTTTTTCCCACTGAAATCCAGTAGTAAGTCACAGTGAAAGTAGGTCCAGTGGATCAGTGGGGATTTTGTGAATCATCTCTCCTGTAAATTCCATTGATGCAGTGGACTTACTCTTACTGCAATTTAATACTGGGTTTCAGCCTGTTGATATTATTAGAGGTCATCACAAATTTAAGGGAAGTTTAGATTTCTGTTTGGCTTCTCTTGGTTAGCAGAATTCATAATAACACTATGCAAAAGAAGTCTGGTTTTTTTTTAAAAAAAAGTCTTCAGCTGCTGTCTTAATTATAGATGGAATAATGCTCAGTGATACTAGTTAGAGATACCTGTGTCTGAGTCATTTTATTTCTATCTATATATGTGTCTATGTGGGTCTTAAAATGTGTAATCCTGAATGGAAACAAAAAAGGAGAGCTTTTTATAGTGTTGGGATTTGAGATTTCATAAGAATAACTCTCCTTTTGTCTTGCGTCACACAGAGATGTGTGGGGAAATGGGGGAAATGCAGAGTTGATTAGTATGGTAGCTTTCGTCCCATGATAAAACATTCTGTTCTACTTCTATTTGGAACATTTTAGTGTGCAATTCAGCCTGTTATTTTCTATTTCAAACCTCTTCAATCAACCCTCCCTTTTCAGCTTCCTCTCTGCCATTGATTTATTTCAATTAAGGATTGCATGTTCAAGTACCATAATTGCCCCTTGTCACTATTAATTCCCATCCCTTCAAATTTATAAATGGATGCAGAGTCCATAATGAGAAGTTCAGAAACACTTGCTTCACTCCGAAGGAGACAAATGACAGTGGTGGATTTTGGAGTTAGAATCCTCACAAGCTCAAAAGAACCATGACTAACAGCAGGGAATACTGAAACATCTTGGACCCTGGAGAAGAATCATTGAATAGAACACATTCATTGTAATTGAAGTGAATGGATAGGTGAAGACAGTATTGGATTTAGTGAAATAATTTATGAAGGCTTCTCTATGCATCAGGTACAGCCTGAACTGGAGGATACTTGGCTATGTGACAAATGGTTGTAATATAATATAACCCAGAGTTGGTTTTATTTTAATATTTTTAACTTGCTCAGACTTTGGATCTTGGTATGGTGTTTCGATATTTCAGTATTAGAGCCTTGCATTCTATTTTATTTGGTCAACTTTTTGATTTTAGAAA
Source organism: Phrynocephalus versicolor (assembly GCA_023846285.1). Lineage (NCBI taxonomy): Eukaryota > Metazoa > Chordata > Lepidosauria > Squamata > Agamidae > Phrynocephalus > Phrynocephalus versicolor. The sequence goes on along the minus strand of JAHTLZ010000379.1, from coordinate 11,486,334 downwards.
TAACTTCTTAATATTCTTGTTAGTTAATATTTTAGAGCATAGAAACACATTGCAAATTCAAATACCTTTTTCTTTTTAAGCATAGCAAGGTGTAGATAATAGTGTTACTGTTGCTCGCATGGCTAGCAGTAAAGCAGAATATTGTTTTACTACAGGTTCAAAGAGCATCTAAATCAAGCAAACCCACTTCAGGGGCCTGCCCTATCATTAGGCAAAGTGAGGCAACCACTTCAGATGCCATGTTTTAGGTGAAGAGGTAACAAGATGTTGGAAGACAGCACATGGTCTGTTTGAGCGCTTTATGTTTGCCTGCTGTTTTCAGCAAGGCACTGTGCTATTATCAGCAACTCAGCATCAAAACAAGACTGAGTTAGCAGTGCAATCATTTTCTCTATATGTATTGGAAGGGTACTTAGCCTTTTGCCCTTTGCCTCTGAGACCATAAAATGTTTTGTGTTTGTCCTAATCCATATTTTAGTGCACAAAAAATGGCTTTGGGTTTCAATTGACCCTTTACAATGCATGGACACATTCAGTTCTATAGAGAGGGGAAAAGAGAGGGGGATTTTAAGGATTCTTTGAATCTGTGGTTTTAGGTACCAGAGACAGAAAATAATTGCTTTATAGTGTTTTTTAACCATTAATTATAGGGGATGTGGTATGTATTAGAGATGGGCATAAAACAATTTTTTTATTCATTTTGTTATTTGTTATTTGTTTCATTAGGGAATGAAACAAATAACGAAGGGACTCATCAAAGAAAAATGAAATGAAACAAAATGGAAATTTCTGTTTTGTTCACTTCATCTTCGTTTTCCCATAGGAATGCATTGACACATCGGTGCCAGGGAAAGGGCGGACTTCCCCCGCCCAAGCCACCACCAATAAGCTGGAGTGTGGGCTGTGGCAAGGGGAGGAATTTAAAAATCCTGCACTTTCCCAGCACCCACCTGTCATCCACTGGACCCCTTTAAAAATAGCTCAGTCTGCACGGGGGAGGGGGGACTGCCTGGTTGTGGCTGGGCCATTTTTAAAGGGGTCCAGCTGATGAAAGGTTGGCAGGAGACATCTGAAAATGCCCTGGTTGCCAGCGCAACACACAGAAATGATATGAACCAAAACAAAAAAATTAAACAATTTTTAAATTAAAAATTCATTTCAAATGAAACAAAATGAAATGAAAGGGAAACGAAATGAAGCAAAATGCCATTTTTGCATTTTGTGACCATCTGTAGTACGTATGATTATAGCTGCACAATAGTGCAACTCTGTTATTATGGTGGCAGAACAAATCTAAAAGGCAATTTTTAAAAGGGTGCCAGCCCAAACAAAAACTTGCAACTTCACAATTGGACTTTGGATCAGAAACAATTTGGCACAGTCAGCTCTTACTCTGCCAAATTCTGGGAAGTTTGGGAAATTTATATATATATATATAGCTCTTTAAAATTATGGAAGGAATCGAGGCTGCAGAGGCTGAAACAATGATTTTGTAAAGCATGTGCAAAATAGTTTTCATTACAAAGCCCAGAAAGGTCATGTTAGGATCAGTCCTGAGTAAACAAATAGCACCCAGTAAACATTCTCTTGCGATTTCAGAGACCTGGCTCCTGACACAAGTCTTCAAAGGGGGAATTAGCATCAGGTCTGGGGCAATTTGGGTCCTGACAGTCAGGACCCAATTATTTATTTATTTGCAAAAAAATAAATAAAAAAATAAAAAAATGCCACCCCATTAGGAAGCAGTCTCTGGGCAGCATACAGCAATATATTAAAACAGCACAACCACAAGTTAAAATCCATCAAAATAACCAACAGTTAAAACAATCATTATATAAATAGTAAAATCCTGCTATTCATGCACCCAGCTAAAAGAACATTAGTTAATTAAAATACTGGCTAAACAGGAAGGTCTTCACCTGACGCTGAAAGGTCAAAAGAATCAGCGCCGGGCAGATCACTGTTGGGGGGCATACCAAGAAGGCCCTGCTTCAACATGCCACCACCCTCACCTCTTTATGGGATGGTACCTTCAGCAGGGCCTCCTGCCCTGATCTTAGTGTACGGGCAGGCTCATATGGAAGAAGGTGGTACTTCTTAGTTAACTCTAAGTGGGACCCCAAGGCATGATTCATACTGGCAAAAGAATTCTGTTTCAGATTATAACAAGATTTTAAAATAATTTTAAAAAATAGAGAACAAATATTCAGAAGCTCAGTCATTTCATGTTGTTGTTGTTGTTGTTGTTTTGTTTGTTTTTTGCTTTATTGTTGGGGATAGTCCTACTCAATGTTTGCAGAACTTTGGTGCCCACATGCTGTCCTAACTTTAAACATTCCAAATGACTTGTCACTAAACATTTGTATGATAATTAAGGAAAAAACTCCAAAGATGTTCAGCATCATTAAGTCACAAGTTACTGTATGTATGGTGACTCTATGATACAATGATCTCCAACACGTCATATAATTTACAGCACTGCGCAGATCTTGCAAAACAACAGCATCTCATATTTGGTAGTTCTCTCTTCCTACTGCTTCTCTTCCTAGCAATACCATCTTTTCCAGTAAATTCAGCTCAGGTCCTACAGTCTAACAGCCATGGCTTCCTTTATTGAGACAATGTGTCTCATGTTAGGTCTTCCTCTTTTTCTGCCATCGCTCCCCCATTTAGTCCTAAAATATTGCCTTCTCCGGTCAGTTCTGTTTCCTCATATGTGCATGGTAGGGGAGACTCATTTTATTTGTTTTGTTCTAGTGAGAGTTTAGGCTTGACTTGACCGAGCACCCACGTTACTAGCTGTCAGTGGCATCTATAGGCTTCCCTTAAACACCACATTATAGAAATATTACAAGGGATCCAGTTCAGAACAGACTTTTAATTACCGGTATTTCTATCTGTTTATTTCTTTGGGGGTTTCTTCTCTCTGTGTTTCTTCCAAGAAGAAGTCTGGCATCCATCTTGCCAAGTGAACTTTTAAGAACTCTCTCCTGGCAAATTACATCCCTTGCCATGTTAGGACTTTTATACCTGCTTTGAAAAAGAGAGCTTGTATTCTCGAAAGCTCAGCAACTTTTTTTATTTTTCTACTAGCAGCCTATGAAGGTATCACCCATAGTCTAGTTTTGATTTTGTTTGTTTTAACGGCTGCACGGCTCCAAACTCCTCTCTCTCTTTGATATCTTCCTTTCTTGGATGAATTTTGCTACCTGTTTTGCTTTTGTAAGAGGGAACCGGGGGGTGTATGTGCTTCTTTTTTTCTTTTCCTCCTTTTCTCTCTGTGAGTACTCTCCTTGCTTGACTTTAAAAAAAATGCTCTACCAGCGTCGTGAATGCAGTATGGGAGCAATTTTGCCTGCCTGACGTTTGACCTGATTGGGTTGTTGGTTAGGGAGCCGGGGAGATCGGCAGGAGTAGTGTTAGGGGGTGAACAATAATTTTTAAAAAGCAGGAAAATCTCACAGGCTAAAGGCAGCAGGCAATAAGCGGGGAACATAGAGAGTGACTTAAGGGGAGGGGTGATTGCTGAGGGGTAACAGTGGGTGTGGGCACATGCCAACCCCTTTTTTCAAGGGCAGAGCTAGTGTGGGAATTCCTGCCCCCTTTGACCTCTTTGGCACAGATAGAGCACATGCACCCCTTGTTTCCCCCATTCTTCCCCCCCTCCCTACCTCCAGGCTTAGCCTCAAGCCCCTGGGCCTGACTCCCCCCCCTCCCCAATAAAATCCTACAATTTGGATTTGGGTTTGGAAGAACTGGTAGGTTATTAGCCTAGTTGGGAGGTGGTCCGGGTAATTTGTCTGGCTTTGGGGTTGATTGAATTATAAGGGTTGGCACCATGGGACCCAAGAAAGGGCAGGGCAATAAGAAGGGAAAGGGACAAGCCAAGAGAGAAGCAGCCACCCTGCTTTGCATTTCTAACTCCTCCTTAGATAAGAACGATTGTCCTGAATTTGGGCCCATTTTGGCAAGATTGAGTTATTTGGAAAAGGAGAGAGTGGTTCCTAAGGGAGCACCACCAACTGGGGTCAGGCGGTCTAGCAGGGAGTCAAAGGCTCGTAAGTTGGCCGAACCAAATAGTGCTGTTCTCTATGTAGTTGTCATTCCAAATTCAATGACAGTTCAAATCCCATTTTCTTCATTCCATTCTATGTCCTTCACCTCTCCAAAGCTGCTCATTTTTACTGTTAAGAATTTAATAGACATAATCTACTGTGCATTATCTGCATAACAAAACACGGTTAATGTACAAAATGTATGTGATTAGAAATTCACAAATAGGTATAGCATGAATTCATTTGCATTTCCTCTTTCCTCCTTCTCTTTCCTTTCTCTCCAGTGGTGTGCTTTTTATCAAACATCAATATGAATAATTTTCAGCTACAGATGTGCATAAAAGATCAGAGTTTCATCAATACCACCTAAGTTTGTGTGTGTGAAGGTGGAAGAGGGCAGACACAAAAGCATAGAAGATTTAATTTTCAGATCACATGAATTTCTATTGCTGCCAAGGGACAAAACCAGGCACTATCTGTAATTTGTATCTGCTGTGCTTATTTTACATGCCTTTGTGTTACAAAGCTAGGTAACCAAAATAAATAAAAAGACTGGAGGAAACTCCAGGGAATCTTTCCAAGAGATGTATTTCTTTCTACAGAGTCAATTTCGGACATAAAACCAGGAGATATTGATCATCTTCAACCAAATAAATGTCCAGATTTATTCAGAGCCATAAACAATGATGTGATAAATAGGAAAATGATATATGGATTGACCTTGGACATAGACTTCTGTTAAGCAAGAAAATTCTTTTTTTCCACTGTAACAAGAAACAAGTCTCCACGCTGGTCCCTTGGACTTTATAGACGTAGCACATCAAATTATGCAGCCTCCCTACAAGTCTCTTTATATGTTGGTCTCAGTGAAGTCACTGAAAAAAACACCTCTTCATGACAGCCTGCCACATGTTTCTTCTTGCAAAGTCTTATGGAACCTGTTGTACAATCTTCCTGCAGTATTTCTGTTTTATGTCATTTTTTGGTTAAACTGGTAATGTATTAGAAGAAAGGGAAGTTGCTAAAGATGCCACTATTCTAGAACAGGAAGGACTAACTGGAAAGTGGGAAAATAAGGCCTTGGTATCAAATAATTCAGCAAGTCTCTATAAGCAGACAACAAAATATTCCTGTGAAATGTTTTATATATACCCGAACACCTCAGGCAGAGAGCCTCAACTCATAGAAGTATAAATCAGGCTTACAGGCTGTACATATTGACAGGAAGAAATAATCTCTACCCTGCTTTTTGTTGTTCTCACAACCACTGACAGAGATCAGGAGAGCAGTCAGCCCAGGGTATTGGAGCCTTTTCGTAAGTAAAATATGGATTATAAATCCTTTTCTAAAGCTAGATGGACCCCTGGTTTGTCAGTATTGAGAAGTCACTTGGCAGAGTAGTCCAAAATAGGTGTATAGTGTCAAATTAGGATGAAAAAGATCTAGTTAGGGATGGGCAAGGAACAGAAAAATTGTGTTTCAATTCATTTTGTTCCATTGACCCCCATGATTCGTTTTGTTTTATTACTAACAAAATTTTTGGAAAAAAAAATTGTACAAAAGGAATCAGTAATGAACCAATTTGCTTCTCTATAAAACAGGCCCCCAGGGTGGGTACCTTCCTTGGAACTTTAATCTCTCCCAATTTGGAGCAATTTGTGTTTCGGTGGGCTGAGTTATTAAAATTCAAATTGGGTGCCCCTGGAAAAAAATTTCTCTGAATAAATTTCTGTGCTATAAAATAGTGATCCCAGGCAGCTTGCAGCATGAAAATGGTGTGGAGCTTTCTCAAGCTTGCTCCTTGAAGCACCCCCAATTTTGAGAGGTTTGGGGTACAGGGGGGCAAGTTATTCAACTCCAAATGCTCCAGAAAAAAAAAATTGTAATGTAAAAGTATTTGAAAATACTGATCCCAGGAAGCTAGCAGCATGGAAATTGCAGTGGAGTATCCTCAATCTCTCCCCTTCAGGCCTACCAATGCACATTGGGCTGTATCAGAAGAATTGCACTCCACCAGGCAAGCAGGCAGGCAGGCAAGAATTAAATCAAGAAGACCAAGGCAGGTCTTAGAAACACATGGGTCTTTTAGATCCCATGACATGCAGGCAGGCTAGCAGGCCTAGGAGGAAGGCAAACGCTCACCAGAATACTCCAGTTAGGATTAATGAAATAGGAGGACTCTGGTTCTTATTTTGTTGGTTTTTTGAAATGGGGCCATGGTTAAGAGGGATGGCTGGGCACATCCGTTATTGTGCTACTAGATAATGGGGGAACTGGTGGGTGGTGGACTGGGAATAATGTGTGTGGATGGGAAGGAATGTACTTTCAAGGGGTAAGAGGGGGAAATTTATTTATTTATTTATTTATTTATTTATTTATTTATTTATTTATT
>JAHTLZ010000379.1:11442651-11476222 GCA_023846285.1 Phrynocephalus versicolor | reverse complement strand
AGACTTTAAGCCATGACTGTGGATCCAACTCAGTGGCTGAAATCTTGTTTCCAGAATCTTCCATGATAGCACTTTTTTTTTTTCAGAAATAAAAAAGGTCTGTTTCTCTCTGAATATCCCAAATTCCTGTAGGTTCTCTTTCCTTGTGAGAAGCTATTTTTTTTTTTTTTTTTTCCCAAAAACGGTTATGCGTCTTAAAATCACTGTGGCCAGAAAGATAACCGTTTTTGGGAAATTAAAGACATCTTCCCACCCGCAACCTCCAACAGTTTTCTCCTGACACAAGGAATTCCATGCAAGCTTCGGCATAGTTTGTAAACTGGAAATCATCATGGTTGATGATGGTATAGTCAGCCTTACATGTCATAGGTTACAGAATAGGATTTTAGCTAATGTCAGCTCCATGGACAGATCCTCCGGCCTGCGGAGCTGTTTTGCCCTCTTGCGCGAATGCGAGAGAGAGCCAGATGCGAGTTCGCATCCAGAAGAGAGGGGGAGGTGCGCCCTATAAAGGGCAGCTCCTCCTTCCACCGATGCCTTTCGTTCCTCAGCATTCCCCACCCACCTACCACTTCAGGTACTAGTGTGAGTGTAACTGGTCACTTACGGGGGCCAGATAGGAATGTTTGACCCACACTCTAAATTGGCTGTTGAAAGCGGGGATTTTTCACCTATCCCACACTGGTAATGGCCATTTTTATCATTTACCTGTTGGTTTGGTCACACTGGCAGCAGAAGCAGATAAATGGCAGCTGGTGAGATGGAACAGAACATCTGTCTCCAAATACCCAACAACCACAACACTACGGATCCTGAGATTACAGTGTCAGGGTGGGTACGCGGGGAGGCCTCCCTGGGTGTGGAATAACCCTTTGTGATCCACTAGGACCCAGTGAGTGGTACATCCATTGATTGGCCCAGTGGGTGCCGTCAGCTGACTGCACCACCTGGGAGTTATAATTCAACCTATGCTGCCTGGTTGGAGGGGTCCCAAGAGACCCCGGGGTTCCAACCCATGTGATGCTTCATGACAGGCCCCTCTTGATGTTGTTTGTTGACCTGAAGTTATGGGTTAATAAAGTGTGGCCCAGTTTAAACCCCATGACAATGTCTCAACTCATCATTTCGCGTGGGAGGGCAATACATTTTAATATTGCTGAAAGGAGCTAGAGGCCCATACTCTTTTCAAGACCTAAACTGGGTGGTTTACATGAGATATAAACTTACAAACACTCAAAAATCTAGTTTGTTCCTTATCATCTTTCTAACCACAAGGAGGGAAGGAACCTGGACTATTATTCATTTATTTAATTCCAGAGGCTAGAGAATGAAAAAGGCACAATTCCCTAAATATTCACCTTTTGGTCCTCCCTCAGTGTAGCAACTTTAACGACATGGATTGAAAGGAGTGTGTGGGGGAGAAAAGCAGATTTCTAGACTAGATGGTCCAACAATAGGTCCTAAGCTATTATGGGCTTCATAGAACACTGAATTGAGCACAGAAATTAACAGGGAGTCAATGAGGTGCACCAAGACTAGGAATAGATCAGTCCTGGTACTAGTCCTGGTAATTATCAGTATGGTTGCCACATTTTGCACCAACTGAAGTTTCTGTACTATTTTCATGGACATCCTGTGAGCAGAACAATACAGTAGTCTATTTTTGAGATTACCAGTGCACAAAGCAGTGCTAATAGACATTTTTTTATCCAGGTTTTGGAAGGGGGAAAATGGACAATCAACAAAAGTTAATGCCTTCACAGTTGAAAATTTTCAAAGAAAAAGAAGAAACTATATTTCACTTCAAAATTCACTGTAACTCTAATAGTGTACTATTGTCTTTTTCTCTACCTTTGTTGTTGTTTATTGTTGCTTATCGTGTAAATATAATTACAATAAACACTTACAAAAAAACACAAAGGTTAATAGAAGGCATTCTTGGCCATAGCAATGTATTCCTCTTCCCCCTATGTACAGGGAATGGTAAAACAATTTAACCCCAATCCATGCCCAATGTGACTTTTTTGTTCCAGCTATGGGGCTTCCACTTTTGGAAGGTGAACTGGAGGTATTCTGTGGCAGACAGAAGGGTTATTTTAAAGGAGATTGCTCTCTGCAAAGTGACCCTTTCTGCTGCAATTGGACAGGCATCTTTGCTGCCATCTGATCACACCTTCAGTTTCTCCACTCTGCCTCTAAAAGAAAGTGTGGAAAGCCCTTTTCCAATTTTGCATCCCAAAATGGGACTTTACATTTGATACGCTTTGATCTACTCTCATATCTTCCTGTGGTGCCCAGTTTGGTGTAGACAATAAAGTGACAGCCTAAGACTCAGGGAACCTAGGTTTGAACCCTCAATTAACCACTGAAACTCACTGATGAAATGGAACTTGTAAAACCACTCCTCAAATATCCCACTTACATTGAAAGCCCTATCGTTTCTGACTTGACCGCACATAAAAGCAAGAATATGTACCTGTACATTATATTTCTGTAAGCTATGAAGTTAAAAAAAAAGGTACTCAGTTATATTTCCAGCCCATCCCACACCTTCTGAATTTCAAACACTATTTTTGTACTTGAATACTCTCCGGGCAGGAAGTAGAGAATAAATACACAATCTTAGCATACTTGTTGTTATTATTAATCACAGTCTTCATGCAAGAGAATACACCTGAGCAATTCTGGTGCACAGAAATCGGAAGAGATGTGCCAAGATGCATGATCATGCGCTACTTCAGAACTGAATTCCTCCAAAACCTTTTTTTTAAGCAGTCTTTTATCTGGAGATGAGCCATGGAAGGGAAAGAAGAAAGATGAACTTCCTTTCATTAAAGAGAAAAGAAAAGAAGAAATTTGAGATGTTTTTCAGTTTTTCAACTATCGCAAGATGTCATTATTACATACCATGCCCCACTATCAACACACACACACACACACACACACACAGAGAGAGAGAGAGAAATCTCAGCTTCAGCCCCCCACCCACCCCACCTTTCATTGGTATCAATCGGGAGTAGGTTCTTTTGAAGTCTGTTGATTTGCACCAGAAGCCAGCAGGTAGAAGCACAGAGGAGTAGCTCATGGGAGTGGAACAGTAACTTCCGATATAGATCTGTCATTTAGGGGAGATGAAGGGTTGCTGCTCAGTAAGGGTTCTTTTTTAGGATTTCAAAGATCTGATTGATCTGTAGCCTTCTCCTCACCAGCTGTGCCTGGCAACACTGGCATTTTCCCTTCATTTTCAGGGACTGGGTATAAATATCCTAAATTTCCTTCAAACATCTGGCAATGAGCATCCCAGCAGGAGCTGTAAAATTAGTGAGGGCCATCTCAGTAGAGCAAGATCTAAACTTCTGTGTGCATATGATATGTGATTTGTCTCTCTGCTTTTCACAAAAGAAACTCTCCTTTGGAACTGTCAGCAGCCCCTCAGATTGTTTCCGTCCCTGATGTATAATCCATGTATCAATCCCCTCACTGTTATTTCCCGTCTTTTAAAAATGGTTGTTGAATTGCAGTTCTGGATATCAGATTTAAACTGATAATGCAAGGGTAATGCAAGGGAAAATAAAATAATTCTTGTATTTCCTTCCCACTTGTAAATTGAATTTACCAGGTTCTAGGCTTGGCATTCTGTCATTATTTGCTGACATTTGGGAGGTGGAGGAAAAAAGCATTGTCTTAAAACAAATGTGGATGTAGATCAAACTGAACTATTTCTGTGATACCAGAGTTACTATGGGACAAAACAAGGGAATACTCTCTGATAGAGATGGGCATGAACTACTGGTTTGGTAGATCATAATGGTTTGTTTCTTGGACACACTCGGGTGATATATGAATGTCCTGGTTTCCCTCCCTTAACTTCTCTGCAGGGCATTCACTCAGGTGGGGCAGGGAATCCCTTGATGCTGTCTCTAACTAGGTGCCCACCAGAGCTGGGGGAGGGAAACCAGGGTGCCTGCAGAGCGACTGTTAATCCGAAGAATGAACCATTGCAAACCATTGAACTGGTAGTTTGTGCCCATCTCTATTCTCTACCGTTGGACTGCAACACCACCACAACAGATTAATTGTATCCCATTCAGCATTATCAGGTTAACAAAACTGTCAGCAATTTGAACTGAATAATAATTTCATGTAGTGACTGGGGAAACCATTGGTGTCAGTAGATATGCATGTTCTCATAATTTATATGACTGTCCTATGAGGTCTAACTAATGGGCAACGAAACTCAGCTTTATGGTGGCTAAGAGACTTATACTCAAAGCCTGGAACAATTAACATTCACCATCTACTACACAATGGCTGGAGGATCTGTTAGCACTAGCAATAGTGGAACGAGTATGGGACAAATGGTAATTTCATGAGAACATTTACTTGATCACCTGGAAGGTCTAGATTGATTTCTATGCTTATTTAGAGATTTATGTAGGGAGGGTTACAACTATATTCATATTGAAAATTTATATTGAGTACTAACATTATTATAAATACTATTCTTGGTTTTTGTTCTTTTTTCTTTTCTGAACTCCCAGTATCTTCTTTGGATATTTCAGTTACTGTGGCATGAAAGGGGGTGAGTGTTCTATGGGGTTTGAATGGACTTAATAAATGCATAATTGTGGAAGGGTAATTTTTCTACGGGGTTTGAGGATCTGAGTGGCTAGGTCACACAATTAGGGAAGTGTATAGTTTCCCCTACCCCAGTAATAGTTGCTTTCAAACACACACTTTTTTTTTTACATGAAGAGTTAGTAATCCATATCTAATGACTCAGATCAAAGGATGGAGCAGGTCAACATGTTTCCTTAAGGATTAATACTGGGTTGGCTTTGATCTGTACATCTTAAAGGTGTACAGGGTGAACAAGAGCTTTCTACACACTTCTAAACAGAATCATTGGGCTACACAATGGTGTTGACTGGTTCTTGATAACTCATCCTGTCAGTGGAACTCTAGGCTGGTTAATGTGGAATTCATTCTAGTTATACACCATTCCGTCCAGTGTAGCCAAGTAATGTTGCTGGTTCGGAATAGATTTCATTAGTTAGATGCAGAGGAAATTCGCCATGCAAGACCAAATATGAAAATGTATGTGAGTGTTGGTTTATTTTTGTTCAAGGCAGCAATAAGTTTAAAACACAGTCCTCCTAATTTCTAATTACAAGGGTGGGCAGAAAATAGCAGTGGAACACTTTTCAGGTAAAATATACCTGTACATCTGACAACTGTAGTAAATATGACTGTAGTGAATACAGTGGTAGTAAATTGAACTGCGCATAATTTCTTGTACAAAATAGCATGCAATGAATGAAGGGGTAAAAACAGGAGAAACAAAGCAGTGGTGTAGAGGAAGTTGGCATGGTAAGCATGGGAAATTGCCCATTTAAAAACAAACAAGCAAAAGTCTTCCCACTCCTAGTGCATATTGGCAACATTTATTATGCTGGAACTCCAAACAACTATTCGGGGATCAAAGCAATATTTTCATGGTATGATTGACTCCCTTCAAATACTATGGGTTATTATCTTTGGGATTATCTTTTGGTCTTGCATGGCCAATCTCCTCAGCATCTAACTAATGAACTAATGTGACCCCTGTTGTATTAATTGTTTCTATGGGGGGGGGTCAATAGGGAGGTCTGCCGGGCCATTGTGATGCAGTTTGGAGCTGCAGTGATGAAAGTGGAAAAAGAGGAACTTTTTCATGGTGATGGGATACACTTGTCAGATAAAGGTTTTGATGTTTTTTTGGGTGACATCAGGAGGGGTCTGGAGGTGGAGGTGTAATGCTTGGTTGGGTGGCATGGGCCATAACAAGTCTAGGCCCATGGCCGTGGCGGTAGTATGGAAGGAAACACAGGTGGTGAGTCATGGGGAAAATATCTGGTCTTAGACCATCCAACCTTAGGACGCTGTGGATCTAGAGTTAACAGTATTGGGGGAAGGATGCAATGGGATGCCACACTGGGCCAAGAGTCACCAAGGCTGGGGCTTGAGGTCATAGCGGGAGTTTTGGATGGAGGTTACCAGCCATGGAGGCACTGTCTTACGTACCATGATCCCAAGGTGTAGTGACTCACCCAAAATCTGGCTGGTTGGAGGGGTCCCAGGAGACCTTGGAGTTCCAACCATTAACCCGCACTACAGCAGCCCCCTCCTGAGTTTGGCAGTATCAGGTTTCTTTTTGGAGTGTCAATAAAGTGTGGCCTGAGTTAAACCCATCTCTGAAGTCTCACCTCTTTATTCCGCCTTGGGGGGGGTGGCAAAGGTGCTACTCATCTTTAATATTTAAGTGCAACAAAGTCCTCTCTTTGAGGGAGGATGATGCTGTGCCTATTGAACCCCGGTTGTGAACCCAGGGGAGAATTTTGCTGTAGCCTGTGTTTAAATGAACATCCACAGATGTCAAGCATGTCCACATTAGCAGATTTGTAGATGGATCTGACTCTTGAAGGGTGCTGGCCAAAAACAACAGCGGCAGATTTACTAACAATGTAACTTTACCTCACCTAATAAAATCCATCTGCTTCCCAATGTACTGCTAAAATGTCAGCTTACAGATGCTCGGTGGCATCCACCTCCCTGTTCACTTCTTTCCCTGCACCATAGTTTGGATGCATAGGGTACTGTAACTCAGTGTCAGCGTCTATTGTCTGTGTCAACCGCAAGTAAAATTGCTCTCTTAGCTTGCATTGATGTTGATGACAGATGTTGCAGATCAGTCACCAAGAAGAGATAACAGAGGATAACAGGAGTGCTTGGCATCATTATGGGACATGAATCTTCAGAAGTAATTATAGGTGTCAACAACTGAAATGACAATAAGCTCCCACCGGTCCCTAACTTGCTACAGAAAACAACTGCATGTGATATTTCCCTTCAGGAACATGCTGCCAGATATAGGACCCTGCTGTTTAATATTGTGTTGCAACATGCATATTAAGTAGAATCCATTCTCTTGTTACGGTTTCTCATAAGAATAATATTAAAATACAGGAAACTTGCTTATACTGAGTTAGGCTATTGGATCATCTAACCTTGCATGTATCAACTCCGTGTTCTTATCTCTCATCATTTTGGTTTCCTTTTCCTGCATTCATTTGCTGGTTTGTTTGTTTGTGTTTGTGTTTTTTTGTTCCCCAATGTTTACACATGGGGAGGTTGTTTGTTGTTGGATGTACTGGGATGTCCTAAGTCATCCAAATGCTACCTAGTAGAGATGGGCACGACCAGAAAAAAATATGTTTCGAGTTGTTGTTTTTCGGGATGGGTCCATTTCGGGTCATTTCCGTTTGTCGCTAAATTTTTCAAAAATTTGTCGTTTCGTTTTTCATTTTTTCGTTTGTCGTTTCTACCCGCTTTTTGCGCGATTTTAAAGCATTTCCGGGGGCTGCCAGTGCTTTTTATGCCCTCTGTGGCTGCCAGACCTGCCCAGTCTGCAACCTGGGCATGCTATTGGTTGAAGTTTTCCAAGAATTTACATGATCCCATCACATGGCTTGCCTCCATGTTGTGGCTGGAGTGGCTGGTGACATCCATTTTGTCATCCTTATCGCGATGGGAGAAGACAAAACCAAACGTTTTAAGGACCCCAACCCCCTGGTAGGTAATAATTTCAAATAATTCTCGCATTATCGCTGCATTTTAATGGATGTCCAGGGCGTTTTAATACCCAAGAAATCAATATTAGGCATCTGGGAGCCATTTTGGGTCAATGTCCCCAACTCCCCTTAAAGGAAAAAAAATACAGCGATATGAGAAAAGACATAAATGCACGTTTTAAGGACCCCCACCCCCCGGTAGGTATTATCAGACAGTAAAAATAATTATTGCTGCATTTTTATGGATGTCCAGGGCGTTTTTTAACATTTAAAAAACAACTCATTTCATTGCATGCCGCCAGTAACGGAAACGAAACTAACGGCCATAATTTTCATGGGTCATTTCGTTTCGTTCAATTTCCAGCTCAATTTTTGTTTGTCGTTTCGTTACGTAACAGAAACGACAAACGGAAACGGAAATGAAAATTTTGCTGAGTCGTGCCCATGTCTACTACCTAGTGTATCCATACATATCTTACTTTCAACACAGATCACTCTCCCCACTTACTTCACTCTTCACTTGTCCCTCCTTCTTTTATCCATCCATGGGGTGTTGGGAGAGGTGTAGAGATTTATTTACTTTAATCCATTTGTTGACCAGCAGAAAAACACCCACAAGGTAACATCAGATGACACCCGTGCACAAATGAGCAGATCAATAAAATAGGGAGGTCCTGCTTTGAGCAGATTCTGCACTGACAAAAACTGGAGCAAAACAGAACACAAATGCATCACCACTTGGCACTGCTGTAAAAAGAACAACCAGAAAGCAGTCCTGTCCTGCTTTGACTGGGTTGATACTAGTTTCAGCTCTGTGTTGTGTGGATGCCAGAATGCAATACCAATATCATGGATGGAAGGAATGTTGAACCCATGTGGCTGCCCAGCGTTTCAGGCAGGAGTCTTTCATAGTGCTGCACAGTGATGCTAGAGATGGAAGACACAATTTCACTGGAATCTATTGAAATATATAGGAATAAAAATCTATTTGATGTTAACAATCTTTTCTTTGTTAACAGAAAACATGAGTTGATATGCAGCTTTCAAGATGTTAAATAAGGGTATGGCTATAATACCCAAATAATCTGTCTTCATATTATTTAGAATTGGGTACTTCTTGTTGCTTATTAAGAATGAAGAGTGGCAGCCCAGATGCTGTCTTGGTGTATCCACCACCACCCCAGGCTGGCTAGGCTACTCACTTTCCTGTTTCTGACTGAATTTCATCTTTGTCCATGACCATCTTGTCCAACGTTGATTTTTCTCTCTTTTTAATTCTAAATGGCACAGCACTATTTCAATGGTGTAGACAGAAAGAATCCAGCACCTTGGTGAAACAGTTCAGACAGCAACCACAATTTCCTGATAGGGCAGCATCTTGTATGACCTAAAACACATCACCATGATATCAGGAAACACCATCACAAACAGAATACAATAAAACAGCTATTCATACAACCAAAGACATGTTAAAAACAAATCAAAACAGCACAATGCGGAGCAATTTAAAATCAACAACCTCTCAATGTGTTTTCAAAAAGTAATGATTCTTTAAAGAAAAGTGTGAATTTCCCCTATGCCTCCAATAATATCATGCAGTTGGAAAATTTTGAATTGTCTGGCATTGTGACAAACTCAGAGTAATTGGAGGAGTATATTGAAATTGCATCCTAAGTCTTCCCTAAATCTGCAGAGAAAAAGTTATACTGCTGTTGTCACATGGTGTCTAATATTCACCAATTTAATAGCAATCCTATGAGTGAATGACTTCTAAAATGTCCCATCGTGTCAACAGCTCTACACAACTCTTGTAAACTCTGGGCTGCAAATTCCTTTATCTATGTCATATTCAGTCTTCTTTTTTTCCTGATGCCTTCAATTTTTCCTAGCATTATTATCATTTCCAGAGAATCTTGCCTTCTCTTTACCCAAAGCATGACAGATTCAGACCTTGGTCCCCAATAATGATATTTCCTAATTCCTACCCTCCCTTTTAGTGTTCTTTATTTCTTGATTGGAGTTATGACCTTGAACTATCAGGATCTCCCAAGACAAAATGTTCACAGAGGAGGCACCAGACTGAGATGCATCCACTCAATGGCTGCATCAGCAGAAGACAATGGATAGGTCAAAAGATGATGATGATGGGGCCAGACACATTTCTGAAGAGAAGCTACTGGGCAGCAATAGTAGATGAGGTGGTCACTGTGGAGGATCTTTCACAGACAATGGATCCTAAATTTTGTTAGTTCTACACTGGAGAAGGCAATGGTGAGCCACTGCTGAAATTTCCTTACCTTGAAAGCTCTACGATCAACGGAAATGTTATGTTATATATCTTTGAGCTTACCAACCACAGAAAAATATGCTTAGTGCAAATGATGGGAAGCCCACATTCATCACTGTCTGTAACTATTTTACACTCTGCAGATACACCAATTTGCCTTTTTTTTTTTTAGCATTTTAGGTAAAAAAAATATATATTTTTGTCTCTTGCGGATTCTTGTATGTATCATGTATTGTTTATTTACATATTTAACTTGCTTATTCCACTGTTTTATTTAATTTGCTTTGTTGTTTATTTTCTTATTTGAATTTATGTAAACCGCCCAGAGTCCGTTCTGGGAAATCAGCGTGGTATAAAATGCAATAAATAAATAAAATAAATAAGTCTATATGATCCCATAAGGGGTCCAGAAGTGGTCTGGCTGCCAGTATTTGCTGTAGTTTTCTGTTGATCAGTTAACATAGTAGAAACTTTCTGGAAACAGGCAAAAACCTTTTGTTGGACTACCTACTGTACCTTTTTATGAATCTACCATGCATGGCTACACAGACTTGGTGTTATAACCACTAATAACTTTGTGTTTATATCTCTCCTTTTGTGATTGCATTGACACTGTGTTATCAATTGTTAGCTTTAATGTTGCCTTATAATGCTGTAAGATGCTCCTCAATTCCCTGTTTCTCAAACTGATTGTGTCTTAATTGTAATGGACTATATAATCTCTCCTTACTAGACATGGGCACAACTCGGCGAAATCCTCATTTCCGTTTTCGGTTGTCGTTCTCGTTTTGTAATGAGAACGGTAACGGGAATTACTCCGTTCCAGCTCGAACCCAACCCGATAAAAGACAAATTTGGTCGGGTTTGTCCTTGTCGTTCATGGCATCGCGGCGATCGCGCAATGCCAAGCAGCACAGAAAAAGTTTAAAAAAAAAAAAAAAAAGCCTGATTCCCGGCCATAAAAGCAGGCGAAAATATGCCTGCCTCAGTGAGGGTACCTACCAGAGAGGGTTGGTTTCTGGGGTGGTCCCCAGCCTTCCCCCCTCTCCTGTCCTGGGCTGCTGGTACCAGGCTGGGGGGGGGGCATCCTCGTCATCTCCATTTGCCATGCGGTGGGGGGGGGATCCAAACTGGCAACCGCAATATTTATTTTTAAATCGTGGTCCAAAAACCCACCAAAGCACCACAGAAACATTTGAAAATTAGGTGTTTTAAATGCCTGATTTTTTTATAGTAGCAGCAGTGGGTTTTTCTTGCAATAAAATGTCTCCATTGATTTTATTTTATTTTATTTTTATTTTTATTTTTTTACACCTGCGCATGTGCAATGATGGGCTGGCCATGGGATGGGACCATGCAAATTTTTGGAGCCATTCCACCAATCGCATCACCAGGTTTTGACTGAGACTTCTGGGTGTGCCAGAGAGGGCATTAAAAGCCCACTAACCCTAACCCTAATCCTAACCCTAACCCTAACCCTAACCCAAACCCTAACCCATATGCCAGTACGCTGTCCTTCTTAGTGGATCAGAGGCACCCAGAGGTGCAGCCCACTAATCCACCCTAACCTTAACCGTAACCCTAACCCTAGCCCTTATCCTAACCCCAACCCTAACCCATATCCGTACACAAGTACACTTCCCTTCTTAGTGGGTCAAAGTGAGGCACCCAGAGAGGTGCCTCACAGAGCCCACTCACTATCCCATTCCCTAACCTGTACGCCAGTACGCCAGTACGCTTCCCTTCTTAGTGAGTCAGAGGTAGGTGCCTCTACCACTTACCCCCCACCCTAACATAATGTAAATGTAATGCATGGTACGCGGTGGCTCTGCGAAACGCTTCCCTTCCCTTCTTAGTGGGTCAGACGTCAGAGGCACCCAGAGAGGTGCCTCACAGAGCCCACTTACCCCAACCCCAACCCCCAAATGACAAACGACAAACGGAAATGACAATTTTTTGAAAATTATTGCGACAAACAGAAACGACCCGAAACGGACCTGTCCCGACAAACGACAACTCGAAACGTCATTTTTTCTGGTTGTGCCCATCTCTACTCCTTACTGTAAGCCGCCTTGGGTCCTCTTCCAAGGAGAAAGGTGGGGTAAAAATACTCAAAAATAAATAAATAAAAAGTAAATAAATAGTGTTTCCTTGTCTAGACAGAAAGCATTTCCTCGGCAGAACAGAAACATGGCAAGAGCCATCTTTCACCCTGTCCCTTGAGAACAACAACATCTCACCCAATTTGTTTTTAACTCCATTAAGCCATTCTTAATAGGGCTCACTGATAAGAAATTCATTTCAGGTTTTTCTGAAGCAGTTTACCAAAATTTACTCATCTATGCAACTGAAAGATGAAACAAATAGTGATTTTAAACAACCAAACAAAATAGAAAGAAAAAGCTGGGCAAAGGATCCGGAAATGGAGAGGCACAGGGGTGGGACTTGGTCATGACATTTTTAAAACAAACATTTAAAAGCAGAAGGTGGTCCATTTTTATTGTGTGGTCCCTGTCTATGTACTTCCACTCTTCATTATTTTGTATAAATCAATTTTAACCCTAGGTTTAAACTGCCAAAATACCAATTGAGTGTTTTTTGACCTGGATGTAGAGTATGAAGGCAGTGCTCACGTTCTGCATTATACCCTCCTTGAAGCAGGGTCTTGCAGATACTTAGTGACTAGCAATTTTATTCTGTCCCTTGCCATTTGGACCCATTTAGACCTTTTTAAGAGGGGTGTTATGTCTTTCAGTTTTTTAGGATTTGTATTTTAATACTGTGATTCTTGGGTGGCGAGGACTTGTCTCTGGGCATGAATCCTTCTTCTTGGTAATTAACTCAGCGATAGTCGACAGTATATAGAACTATGTTCTGGACCTCTTGTTCTAACTCATTTTTGTGATTCTTACTTTTTTCTCTGTTTTTTTCCTTCTCTTCCTACACTGACTTTGTTTTCTTCATAGATTTTGTAATTATGGTTAAATTGTCTTCCATCATTTCCTTGTTCTCCAAAATGGGTGCAATAGGAAAGGAAAGAGATTTCATTCTGTGGAACAGAAGAAGAAAAAGGTGTAATCTTTTGGGGTGAGCAAAAGCAGAGATTAGCCCCAGAATGATGGCAGTAGATTGGTCACTTGTATCTTTTCAAAGGTCACTCATAGTGCAGAAAGCAATTGTCTGTCCAGTGGCTCACAGCAATTTCAAGAACCCAAAGCAGCTGCTGTGGACTCTGAAGAAATGGCTGCTTCAAAGTAAAACATGGCCATCCCAACTTGTGCAAAAAATTCCCCAGTATGGGAGGCCATTTTAGAAACTGTGAGGGAACTGGCACCCCTTTAGTCCTTAACAAATATATATGATAATGATTCCTCTGTAGAGCATCCGCTCTACTGGATTATTTCCTTCAGAAGTGGTGTATTTCTTACATGCCAAACAGCAAAATCCACCCATTGTGGTCAGTATGCATGTCTGTCCTGTAACAGAGAGTTTGGCTAACTTTTCAGGAGATATGCCCACATGGCAATGAGCCCTAGAATGACAAGAACAATCACTGTGTGCAAGAGCCAACTTATCCCACCTTGGTATGAAACTGTACCCTGGTTAAGCTCCTGTTGAGCACTGGGATTGTCATATTCCAGCACTGGAAGAACTCCTCATTTTAGCTTCCATATGCTGTTCCTGAAGCTTAGCATCATCCCACCCACCCTCCCTACCCCCCAGGCTTCAAATGGACATCTTGTGCTCCATATCATCCAGCTTCCACAGAAGCTATAGCCTATAACTTTCCGTTTGCCTTGTTTCAATTCCCTTCAATGAACAGGGCAATTTCCTTCCTTTGTGTCAGATAGCAACATTCTGTTCTCCCAGCATCAGGGCATGATGCTGTAACTATCTGTGTTCAGCCCTTGAAAACAGCCCATCTTGATGCATTGCAAATCAGCTTCCATTTTGTCTTAGCAGAGACCCTCGGACTGCCAGTCATAAATAATTCCAACATTCCCAAACATCAGAATGCCATGAATTATGAGCTTTTCATCAAGGATCAATAGAAACAGAGGGTGTCTAGATAAGCACATTTCATAATTACTGCTTAGAACTGCATAAATCAATTTAGTGACGCACTTCAAAAAGTTTTTCTAAATCTTCTCCATTTTTGTATGTAAAATTTATAAGAGTAATGGTGTCTCAGTGGAAGATTTCATCCCATCTCCTTTTTAATATAGCCTTTTAAGGAAATTTAATTTTAGCTTCAAAAGGAGTTACATTAAATATCAATCCTGTAGCATCGTATCTGACACATTTATGTTTCATTATTATGTTTTTTACCAAAGGAAATGAATCAATCATTTGGTTACTCTTCTATTCATCATCTTCTTATTCTGCAGCATCTCCTTGAAATACTCAGAAGACTCTGGCAGTAAGTTAATGAACAGGCACTTAAGGATTCCTTTCTTTCAGTCAAATACTCCAGGTAATGAGGTTGAAATGGATTGCATGATATGAGTTACAGAGGACTCTTCTCTGGCATTAATCAAATAAACTCTCAAACTTTGTATTAAAAATGTATTTGAACTTTCTCATTATGCAATTACAAAAGGCATATGAAAAGGTGGCATTTTATATGTAAACTATATTTGCTGAGGCTTTGTGTTCTCTGAAAGAACCTTCCTAAGACAGTTTATACAGAGGGCATGTTGCAAGGATTTAAAGAAGCAGTAGTCTTGGATGGTTACTTCATGTCAACTCTCATGACGGGAGGAAGTTTGTTGCGTGTTGATGTCAGTTGCAGTCACGTGGTCTTCTTGCAGTTCTGTCCCTGTTCCTGTGTACTCACGGGCATGAGGGATGATAACGGCAGGACTGTTACTGCATGTCCTTGTTCCGCGATGAGATGTGAAATTCCATGCCTTTGTTCTCCTTTTTTTTTTTTTTTGGCTCAACCTTCTGTTTTTCAATGTTTCGATTCTCTGAAGCCTTGCCTTCAATGCATTACGGAGCTGAGTTTGAGGCATTTGTCTTTTAATCTCTCTGCTCTGTGATGTTGACTCCATAGGGAATGTACTGATGAATGGCAGATTGCACTCCTACCACTAGATGGAGAATGGCACGTTGTGGGAGGAGACTGGCCTCATGGGCTCTCATATCGGAACGAGAAGTGAGATGAGGAGATTCCCGAGGCCAGGGATGGGAGTCTCTCATCCTGCTTAGATTGCAGTTCAGGGGGCGTGGTCGGGACGAACTCCCTTCATCCCACAAAGGATGTGCGGTTAGATTGCTTCGTACCGGTCCCCAGCGGGACCGCGAACAGCGATGAGATGGATGTGAAGTATCAGCCTTGGGGGTGTCTGGAGGGGACAGACTTGCAGCTTTGCTTTTTTTCTCTACAGTGTGACTTTTTCTCATGTTGTTTCTTCTATTGTAGCATTTCCCTTGTTGGTAAGAAAGCTGATATACTTTAAGGAATAGAACCTAGCCAGAAGTCTAGAATTGTTGTTGTATGATGCTTAGAAGAAAGCTGCCATAGTTTGGCTGTTGTGAGTTTTTCGGGCTGTTTGGCCGTGTTCTGGAAGTGTTTCTTCCTGATGTTTCACCAATCTCTATGGCCAGCATCTCCAGAGGGCAAGGAACTCAGGAGAGCTTGGAGTTCAGAGCATAGAGAGAACTCTTAGCTCTCCTGAACTCCTTGTCCCTCTGAAAATGCCAGCCGCAGAGACTGGTGAAATGTCAGGAAGAAAAACTTCCAGAACATGGCCAAAGAGTCCCCCCCCCAAAAAAAAAAATCACAACAGCCATCTGATCCTGGCCGTGAAAGCCTTTGAGAACATGAGCATAGTTTGTTTTTAATTCAGTATTAAGCATCTTACTAAAAATTGTCATTTTGTTTACTTTTTAAATTAATTGTACTTACCTTATATACCTATACCAACTTTCTTGACTATAAAATTACCTCAAGGCTTTTCACAGAATAAGAATCAAAAGAATCAAACAAATGTGTGTGTGTGGGGGGGGGGCACTAATTCACAAGAAGAGCAAGTAACTCATTTCTTTTTTGAGCGGGGTTGTTTATATTTCAAGAGAGAGAAAAAAATACCAGGATTCAAAATGACCTTGACAAACTGGGGAATTGGGTCACCACAAGCAATATGAGTTTCAACAGAAAAAACTATGTAAACCTCTGTTTTTAGGTATGAAAAGTCTGATGGGATGATTAAAGGAAAATATAGGATGACTGACAGTTGGCTTGAAAATGGCATATATGAAAAGGATATCGCAGACATTAGACAAAACAGCAGTCTGATGCAGCAGCAAAAAGAACAAATGAAATGCTTGGATTTATCAGCAAAAATATAGTGCCCAGATCATGAGCTGTGTTACTACTTTTTTGGTCAAACTTCAGCTTAAATACTTTGCTCACCCATGTGAACCCCAGATTAAAAAGAACAATGACATTTCAGACCATGTCAACAGGAGGGTAGTGAGGTGTGGGGGGAAAAGAACAATTGAGGGATAGTAAAAGGTGGGGGGGAGAACAATAGTCCATTGGTATTTTAATGTTTTCAACTGTTTTTATTGTTTATTGTAATTTTCAACTGTAAGCCATCCTGAGACCTTTTGGTAGTGGGTGGCATATAAGTTGTATAAATAAATAAATAAATAAATAAATAAATAAATAAATAAATAAATATTATCTAGGCTTGAGGTAAGCAAACAGTTCTGTCAGAAAGAATTCTGATGATTCTGTGCACCTTTCCATTTGTTGGCCATGTGCATTTTCACATTTCCAGAAGTGGGGGAATGGTGGTTCTGGTGTATCTGGAAAGGCCAGGCCTGGCTTGGCCACCCATTCATGTGTATTTATTTGTGCATTGAGTGGGTTGAGAAGACAATAGATATATTTTAGTATCCCCCAAGTGGGTACAATGTTAGCAAGCGCTGGAAATTACTTCCAGGTCTAAGAGTTTCTAAATAGACTATCATTTCTTGGGTTGGTAGCCAAGGAACAGTGCGGTACTTGAACTAATGTTTCAGCTGCGGCAGGCTGATTTGTATTCCCAGACAATTTAGCAGTGACTATTCCAAGAGAATAGGAAGATTTGTGTTAAACCTTGACCATTAAATCAATGTTTGCCACTTCATAATAAATTGTCTTCAGTGTTTAAAAAATCCCCTAAACCTGGATGCCAGCTGATTTGTTTCATATTGGCCCTACTGCATTTAAGCTTTATTGATCCTTCCATGCTTGAATGGTTTCTTTCATCTGTGGCCATTAATTTAACTCTTTCATAGTACCTGGTGCCATGATGATGTGTCTGCCAGTCAAATAGGTGGGGGACATTCAAGCCAAAGTTATATCCTACCAAGTCATGTTGATTTCACTTCATGAATGAAGAACTCACAGAGAAAAGGATTTTCCCTCCTTCCAACTCATCTTTATATCAGACCTCCTAACAATCATCTTTATCTCAATATCCCGGAACTGAAAACTAGTGATAAGAAACTTAGTTACTTGTACTAATAGCTATACAACTACTTTTTGATGAAGTGAGTAACGTTTTTCTAGGTACTTCAGAGGCATTTTACCAGAATTGTTCAGGTTTTACACAATTCTCTTATCAATCCCAAGTGTCAAAGAAAGAATGGTTTTGTCTTCTATTGTTTTTAAAAAAGAATTCCAAAATATCAAAATTTACCAATGGAGAGGGTTAGAAGTATTTCCCCATGTTTTTCTAACATGTGAGTAACCTAATTTGATAAACACACCCAACGAACCACTCCCGTTGACTATAATAAACCTAAACCTAACCTGGCTGCCACAAAGTAATGAGTAATACAGTAAGATTCAAAATAAAATTCAAATTGTGTTCTGTCTGTTTCTCCTCTCTTACACACACATGTGTGCACATGCACACACACACACACAGAGAGACAGAGACACACAGAGAGAGTTCTCACTTTTCCGTCCAACTACAGAACTCAAGTCAAAGCCTATGCTTCACCTGCAAAATTCTGGTTTCATGCATTCGTTCTTTGTCAGCTTCCCACAGAGTCAGGGAAATAGTCAAGTGCAAGGATTTGGGAGCAGCACTCAGCCTGTTCCTCATGTGGAGAAAGAGTTCAGAAACTGGAACTAAATACCTGTATCTGCATCTAAGAGCAAAAAAATTCACCATGATTTTTTAAACTGAATATTTTAACAGCTCTTATCAAATGCTTCCACATTTTTCATGCCTAGGAGTGCTGGGAGCACATTGCAAAAGTTGGTGATCTGACAGAACTTCAGGAAAATACAGATTGTGTTTTATGTGTACAATTCAGACAGTTGAATAACAGCTATCTGAATCATAATAATCCACAACTTTCCCCAAGAAGTAACTGAAAATTTAAATAAAAGAACAGGAAGGATAAGAAAGAACAAGCTGAGAATTAAAACATATTATCCTTATACAGTATGTATGTTAAATCACCTATGCAAAGAGCTCTGTGTTGTCATCTAATGTACATCATAATAGTAATAATGTTAAGACTACAAATCTGGAAGGGACCTTTTGAATCACCGAGTCCCACTTCAGCCATGGAGATGCAATATGGAATTGAACTCAAAACCTCTAGCAGTATGATCTCAAATGTTTACACCATCTGTAGGCTTGTGAAGTTTCTTCTGATGAGGTTCAATTTCAGATTGAAATTCCTGCTATGGACAAAGGGAACACCATGCTTTTCTTAGTTAAGAAGATGCTGAATTCGCTAAGAAGTGACAATTCTTTGATCTTCAAAATCCATGCAAATAGCTCTGCATTTAAGACTTCTTAATATCATGTTTCTAAAACAAGGCTGGTTTTTTCCCAGACACTCTTGTGTTCAGCTAATTATGTTAAAAGCTAATATGATTTGGTTATTTATGCTGTTTATACAGTAACGTAATTGGGAAATCCTTTAAGCATTACATTTAAGTTGCTCTTTCATGTATTTCAGGCTTTGCCCGTAGCGTCAAAAGGGATTATTCTGTCTGTGAAGGTCTGTTTCCCCTAAATTGTTTTGAGGACAAACAATGTGAGTTGCACCCTAGAAAAGGAAAAAGGGATGTGTCTTACAAAAGATTTGTCAAAACACCATAAAATTTATATTACACCAAGGGCTTGTCTGCATGGGCAGATCTGGAGTGGGCTGGTGTGGAGTGAACAGGGTTGCCTAAGGTCAGGCAAACGTCTGATATGCCATTTGGCACAATCCTCAAGTTACCATATTTGATCATACTCCAAGCTCGAAAAAAGAAAAAACAATAACAACCCATCCATGCACCATCCTGTTTCCTCTGGTTTGGGAAAGAAGACTTCAATTAAAAAATCCCCACAGTCCAGTGCATTAACATTGGCCTAATTGTGTGTTTGTGTGTATTTGTTTAAACTCTTCCTCCTTCTGTTCCATGGAGCTGCCAGTACTAATTGGACAATGTAACTCATACCATATATCTCAAAACCCACACACTTGGGGTTGCTGGCTTGGGAAAGTCCAGTTTTTTCAGTTTGGACGAACCTGATCTGACCCAAACCAACAAATCAGTGATTTCTCACAAACTTCCTGGTTTGTTTGTTTGTTTTGTATGTCCCCATCTCTACTAAGAACCTTTCCCCGCTTTTTTGTTCCAGCTCTGTGATATTCACTTTAACTAGCTATTTGGGGTACCTACTGTACTTACTCCCCCACCTGAATGCTGGTTTTACCAGAATCCCACACATTTAATAGGTGTAGCTACCATTTTACTAAGGGTGGGGAGAGAAAAATTAAGCTTCCTTTCACTACATGCTACATTTAAAATAAGAACCACACACACATAATGGACTTGCAGGTTGACAAACAAAAATCAAAGATGTCGGGTGCTACAACATGTGTAATTTATTTGCTTATTTAATTTAAGTTTATATACTGCACCAATTTTCCCAAAGGAACTCTAGGCGGTTTACAAACAGAGCAACATAAACTACTAAAACTCCCACAAATTCAGATTTAAAAAAATACACAACAAAATAAAAGAAAAGAGTCCATCAAGAGTCACAAACAATAATAACCAAAAACAACAAATCACAAGGGGCACAAAACAGACATTAGCAATCATCATAAACTTCTTTAAACAGCCAAGTTTTCAATAATTTCTTGAAGGCTATGAGAGATTATGCTGAGTGGATTTTGCAGGGCATTTTGTTCCATATAGTTGGGCCAACCACCAAGAAGGCCCAATGTGAGTCACAACCTTATAGGCCTCCCTGGGGGTGGCCACCAGAAACGAGAAGACCTGTGAGGCTCTGGTGGGTCTGGCCACCTCTGACCTTTGGGAAATGTGCACTGTCTGATATTCAGGTTCCAAGTCATGGAGGGTTTTGTAAACCCAACACAATACCTAGAACCTTATTCGGGAGGCAATTGGTAGCCAGTGCAGGTGAGCCAGAATTGGGGTGATGCTGTCAAATCTGCCCGCACCAACCATCAATCACCAATATGTAGTTTGACCATGTTACTAATGATGATCTGTTAGAAGGAGCATCAAGTTACTTGTATCAGGCAGGGAAAGCCTTACTATTAACAAACTTTATATCCAAAGACTGTGCTATGGAATACTTTATAGCTGTAGGACTACCATAGGTAGATATTGTATAACATACTGTAGTGTGAGGGAAAGGTATTTGACCTTCTTTTTTTTTTATAAATTTTTATTGGATTTTTAAGGGGGGAACAAGGGGAAAGAGTATGGGCGAGAGGGAAAAAAAAGGGGGGATACAGTTTTTAAAATTTACATTGAGTATATCAAGCAAAATAGAAATAGTAATTTAACATATTACTAGAATTGCCAGATGTTATCACAATACTAATGAATTTGTTACTTCTTGCCATCTTTCCCGAAAGATCTCGTCGTAGTCTCCCTTTAGATAACCAGAGAGTTTATCAATTTCGATACATTCTCTTATCTTTCCGTGAAAATCCTTCTCTGTTGGCATGTTTGGTTGTTTCCAAAGTTTCGCATACAGTATTCTTGCAGCAACAATTACATGATGAAGTACATATCTCTGATCATAGGAAATATTTATATCTACTATATTTAACAAGAATAGTTCTGGTCTAAACTCTATCTTAATTTTCAGAGATCTTTCTAAGAAAAGTTTTACCATGTTCCAATACGCCTTTGCTTCTTTACAAGTCCACCACATATGATAAAAGGTTCCACAGTCATAATTACATTTCCAACATTTAGGTGAACAATTATACATCTTGGATAAACGATGAGGCGCAAAATGCCATCTATAAAACATCTTATAACAATTTTCCTTCTTCAGGTGATCAGAGATGGAGAGGAAGATGAGCATTCTTTTGTTCTGGAATAGCCACCCTAGGATACAGAGAATGGCTTGTCAATGAAATAGAGAGTGGCATATCTTGACAGCATATATAATACTGTAAAATCAAGAGATACATGGATCCCTGATACTAAGGCATTAGGTCCTACAGTAGAGTCATCAGAATACCATGAGGACAGAGTTGGCAGGTAGGTCTGTCATGGAGTTTTGTTTTCTTGAATGTTCTTTGCCTACTGATCCATAACATGTTTGGCTACATAGTGGCCTGAAGGCAAGTACAGCCTTACCAACAATAGCCTGTGAAGGACCTATTGTTGTCCAAGATGGGCTATAGATAATTGTATGTTTGAATGGTTTTAGCTTGGATCTTAAGTATTGCCTCCTTGGACCTTTATGTAATATATTACATAAATCTGCTACCAGGGATACTGTCTGCAAAGATTCTCAGCCATCTCGGTGAGTTTATCTGGAAGTTGAGTAAAGGCTATTAGACTTCTTTTCTTGAGAGATCGAAATGTTTCACTGATCATTCAAGCTGCTTCATCAGTATGAAACATTGCCTTCAGACTGGCAAAGCTGCTTGGATGAGTAGTGAAATTTTTCAATCTCTCAAGAAAAGTAGCTCAATAGCCTTTACTCAACTTCCATATACAGTACCAGTGATACTATATTTATTATTTTTGGTCAAGAGGTTCTCCATTTTCATTGAGTGTTGTGATCTGAGAAACCTGCCTGATTTAAATCCTTGTTAAATATATCTCAACATTTAGGTTTGATTGTGTTTCTTTGCTTATACAGTAATACCTCAGATAACAATTGCCCTGGATAACAAATTTTTCGGATAACGACACGTTATTTTCAAGCCCCCCCCCCGCCCACAGCCCCAACCAACCTCCTCATTTACTCTTACTGGTTCCTGGTGGTGGTGGCGGCAGATGTGTAGGCCAGGCAAGATGGTGGAGGAGGCAGTGGCAGTGGAGGTTGGGGGGAGGAAGCGCCAGAGGCACGCAGCTTCACCTGGGTGTGCCCGCCGCCCAAACGTCCAGCGGTGGCGGCAGTAATGGAAGTGAGGCGGCAGCGGGCGGATGAAGTGCTAGAGGCACACAGCTTTGCCTGGGTGTGCCCGCCGCCCAAACACCCAGCGGCAGCAGCAACAACAGGAGCGAGGTGGGGTGGGAGGAGGAAGCGCCAGAGGCACACTGCTTCACCCGGTTTTGCACGCCGACCGGGTGCCCAGCAGTGGCGGTGGCAAAAGAGGAGAGGTGGGGGCCTTGGGGAGAATGGTGGGAGGCAGCGCCTGTGGCAGGGGTGGGGGAGGAGGGGGAGTAGTGCACTTTGAAAGTGCACTTTGTAAAGGGGTCTCAGGGAAAAAAGGCTTTTTTTTTTTTTTTTTTGCCTTTTTTCCGGACCTCCGGAACATATTAAAATGGTTTCCAATTCATTTCAATGGAAAACCATGTTTTGGATAACGATTGTTTGGGATAGTAATTTGCCTCTGAGAATGAATTAAAATAATTATCCGAGGTACCACTGTATCTCCATTATATTCTAGCCTAGAGATGTCCAGCAATTGATTCTCTTTCATAGACTGGTTTAGGCTTAAGCTGATGGTGAGGGAAAATTCTTTACATTCCTGGTTTGAGAAACAGAAATTATAAAAGTAAACTCCTAAGTCAGCCAAGAAGATCTGGCTAAGAGACCATAAGTGTCTTCATGATAAGCAACACCATAGCAATGACATTGTTCTGGAGATCTTCATTCTCCACAATGCTTACGTGAATTTCAAGTGGCAGAATTTAGTAACTAGTAATACTCTAGAGCACCTCCCTGATCATATTTCTGGTTCCTTTTGGTGAATCTTTGAAAGAATTTTGGGTAACGCCCCTCAGCATATGGGCAGCATGGTAATTTCTGGGAGACAGTAGATTGATTAATATTTCTTCAAGAATCCAGAGATATCCCATTATATAACTTGGAATGTTGGTGGCATATTAAAATGAAGTCTGTTTAACCAGATATCTCATCAGTGATAATACTGATGATAAAATCAATTGACCTGTGTGGATTTTATTTATTTATGTATTCATTCCTTCATTCCTTCATTCATTTATCTATTCTCATAGGATTCTCTTAATGAGACTGTATATGTTGTATAGAATTGCTTCCTGTATATAGCCTGTCCTTTTCATGGTCATGGCAATGCCTTTTTAAAAATAAAATTGGACTCTTTAATCGTGATGTTAGTTTTCTCGCTGAACCTGTGCATGATTGCAAAGCTGAAACTGTGTGTTAGACTAGGGTCTTTGTTCAGTACCTCATCTTGTGCATGGCATTCAAACCAAGGGATACAGCTCTTCAGAGCTCTTCTTTCTACAGCCCAGAGAATACATGATTGGCAGATAACCAGGTAGACATACGTATGAAAATTAAAACCCAATCATCTCTATGAGTTAATTAAGGTTTTCTCATTCCACAAAGCATATTGGTAGTAACTCTCAGAAGAGGATGTGGGCAACCCTGCATGGGGTTTTCATTACAGTGAGATGTTTCTGATTTATATGTTTCCATAACTACTGACAGCTGTTGTTGCTGTTGCTACTATCAAAGAAAGCAGGGTTATTTCTTTCCTTCCTTTCCTTTAGCCCTTTTATATTTTCCCTGTGGCTCTCTCATTTGAATGATTATTACCAAGGGGAACATTAGCCTATGCCATTTCAATTGGGCAGATTCCTACATAAAAACTATTTTTTCCCTGATATTTGAATTGAAATTTTGCACAATGGTTTTCAGAAACCATGAAATTGCCTTAACAGTGAGCATTACTGATTGAAATTACATACTTGTCAAAATGCTCCTAATTAGTCATTACTCGGTGAAGCAGGCAGTCTCTATTCTTGTCTGTGATGAAAATAATTTTCCATTAGGATCTGAGGGTAGGGATGCATTTTGTGAATATGTGTATATATAACTTTGACCTCCAAGTAGCTCTGTATTTGCAGGATACAAAATGTTAGTCTAAGAATCACTCTTAGTCTTAGGACTGTCCCAGGGTATCGTGCTTCATGAGTCAAGGCAGCACACTTGGATAGTACTAGGAGCACACCTCTGCAACCCAAGGCCAAATGGCTGAGGGCTGTTCCTCAAGCAATTTGAAATAAAAATGATGATGGAGAGGTGGGAAAGAGGAGGAATACAAATCAGCTGCCTGTGGCGGCACATCGTTTGCCTCAAGATAAAGTTAGTTAGTGCTACAGCCTTCAATCCTCTTATCATGAAACAGAGCTGGTGAAGTCAATCAGATTTTATTCACCCCATTAGTTTTGCATCACGTGGAGCTATGGATTGACACACAATGTGCTCTTGAGGTTGTTTCCCTCAAAAGTTAAGTCTCACTGGGTTTAGCTCTTGAATGAATAAAGTCAGGACTGTATCTGTAGCCTAGACCAAAATGTCAGAAGAAAATACTGCAGGAATTAACCAGAGGTATCTTAGATGTTGCTTGTTTAAGTAGAAATGATCATTGAGATCTGAAATCCTGTTGTTTAGAGTAGTGAATCACACTAGACTACAGCCATCAATCAGTAGATATTTTGGTGAGTCAGCTTATCCATAAGTCTCATTGGTTCAAATGGGCCTACTCTAATTTCGGCTTATACTGAGCAGCAGGATTTCAGCCACTGGAACAACTGACAGTTCTAAATTATCGATTTCTAGAGATGGGCACGACTTGGAAATTTTTTTTTTTGAGTTGTCGTTTTTCGGGACGGGTCCATTTCGGTTCGTTTCCGTTTTTCGCAAAATTTTTCAAAAATTTGTCGTTTTGTTTTTCATTTTTTCGTTTGTCGTTACCGCTGCAATTTAGCGCAACTTGACTTCCCAGAGCATGGGGTAGGGGGTAAGGGCTAGGCTTAGGGTAACAGTTAAGGTTAGGGTGGGTTAGTGGGCTGTACCTCTGGGTGCCTCTGGCCCACTAAGAACACAGTGTACTGGCGTATGGGTTCGGGTTAGGGTTTAGGGTTCGGGTTTGTGGGCTTTTAATGCCCTCTTTGGCACACTCAGAAGTCTCAGCAAAACCTGGCCATGTGATTGGTGGAATGGCTCCAAAAATTTGCATGGTCCCATCCCATGGCCAGCCCATCATTGCGCGTGCGCAGGTGTAAAAAAATAAAAATAAAATAAAATAAAATAAAATAAACTGAGACGTTTTGTTGCAAGAAAAACCCACTGCTGCTACTGTAAAAATTCAAGCATTTAAAATAGCTAATTTTCGCATGTTTCTGTGGTGCTTTGGTGGGTTTTTGGACCACGATTTCAAAAAAAAATATTGCGGTCGCCATTTTGGATCCCCCCGCCTGCACACCGCATGGCAAAGGCAGACGAGACGATGCCCCCCCTGCCTGGTACCAGCAGCGCAGCAGTAGCACCAGCCAAGGAGAGGGGGGCGGGGAACCCCCCCAAATAAAACACGCTTCTGGCCTGGTAGGTGCCCTCAGACAGTTTTCGTCCGGGAATCGGGTTTTTTTTAAACTTTTAAAAACTTTTTTTCTGTGCCGCTTGGCATCGCGGGATTGCCGCGATGCCAGGAACGACAACGACAAATCAGACCCAATTATTCTTTAGTCGGTTCGAGTTCGAGTTCTGGCAGAGTAATTCCCGTTACCGTTTCCGTTCCGTAATGGAAATGAGTAACGGAAACGGAAACGGGAATTCCGCTAAGTCATGCCCATCTCTATCCATTTCATAATCCATCTCATCCCGGAACTCCTGGAGCTGATAAGCTACAACCTACTCTAGCACCTTGGCCAAGAATGGAATATCTTTTCACTCAGGAGATAATGCATAATGCTACTCTCTTGGAAGGAGCAGCAGAATGTAGTTATAGAGAGTTTTGTCATGTTATTGTATTCATTGTTACTGAAAGCAACTTCCCAAGCTCTGATGTGCAGCCTGGCAATTATCTGGATCACAGCAAACATGTGGAGGCCAGAAAAGATTTCTTCCCTGTGCTGGGGAAAATCTTTTCTATGAAGCCAGTGATTGTTTAGGGCTGGATTTCCTGTTCAAATTCAAAGAAGCATTTAATGCCAGATGTAGCTGGTACCAAAGAGGATTTTTCTCATTACTCAGACAGAATATCCTTTCTAATCATGCTTGTGTGCATTTATTTTATCTTATCCAATCTCTGTTCAACTTCTTGTGTCCCTAGGAAGTTGTATTATCACTGCACTGTCTACAAATCCTAAGGATTACAAAATGCCTTTGAGCATGAAGTATATCTTTTTTCACCTTGCCACCTACTAATCTGCTAAAAGTCTTGCAAAATACCAAACCCATTAGTGTGACATTTTATAATGTAAAAATTACAGTTCCATTTTTATCCTTTGAGGGGGGTGTTCTAAATTCTAAAAATGAATACCTGCAAGTGGGAGAATGCTAGAACTTGCTTTCATGGCATGGGTGATAAAATTGATTAGTAAAATCAATTGATAAATTGTACATCAAGATGGTTGAACAGGCAGAGCTGATAACATTTACTCTGTGTGGGTAGCTTTGGAATACATGGAGTGTAACCTTGGTAACAGAGTTTTTAAAATATGACTGATGATCACAGATGTGTAGAGACTTTTAATGCTCACTGTTTCCCCATGATGTCAGTGGTTCGCTGGAGCCCTCTGCAGAAGTTCAGTTCACCCTGCAGAACAGAGTTAGCCAGCTTCCATTAGTTCCTTCTAGACAGGGGCACAAAACAGAAAATTAGTGTTTCGTTTCATTTCGTTTCGTTACTCATTGTGTTTAATTTTGTTTAGTTACTAAATGACTTTTTAAATAGAAGTTTTGTAATTAAACGAAATGTGTAATGAAACAATTTGGAAGCTGCCAACCCCCAGGAAGTTTTGGGGTTTTGTTTGACAGGTGGGGGACAGCTTGTCCTGTCAAAAAATTCCACCTGGGTGGCAGCAGCTTCCAAATTGTTTCTCAACATCCTGACCTGTCAAAAACACCCAGCTAGGATGCAGGCAACAAGTCAGAACAGAGCAAACAGCCCTCTGTTTGAATTTCCTGCTGCTTGGTCCATTCTCTCATGTGACCCCACCTCCCAGCTGGGGCTTTTTCACAGGTCAGGGTGTGTCAAAAAGCCACAGCTGGGAGGCAGGGGAGGAACCACATGGCAGAAGTCAGCAGGCAGTGGTAAATAATATGCTCCCTTCTAGACCCATACCCCCCCCAAAAAAACCCTCCCAAAAATGAAAAAACCTGCAGTGGTCTGAGAAGGTGAGTGCTGATGCCAGCACTCAACTTCTCAGATCCCTGCTATGTGGGGAATCCCAGGGAATCCCCTGGACTTCTTGACATAGCAGCGGCAGTCTGAGATGGTGAGCACTGACATCAGCGCTCACCTTCTCAGACCCCTGCTGTGAGAGTTGAGTAGGGAGGCTTTTGGGGCAGGAAATGCAAAAGCCTCCCTACTCCACTCTCCGGTCCTCCCACTGCCACCCAGATCATTTTGACAGCTCAAGCTATCAATATCAGCTGGGTGGCGGTGGTGAGAACAGAGCAGGGAAACAGCCATAGAATCTCACTTTAATCCAGGAATGTCCAAACTTTGGCCCTCCAGATATTTTGGACCACAACTACCACAGTCTTTTGTCATTGGCAATCTAAGCTTAGAATTCTGGGAGTTGTGGTCCAAAACATCAAGAGGGACCAGAACTCCAAAAAATATGGGGAAATGCAGCATATGATTCTACCAGGTTTTTATTTTCTCAGAATGATTTCTGGGGATGTCTAAGACTCGGTGTTCAATAGGAATGATCAAATATTACAGGATAAAATTCAGATATGTGATCCAGAAATAAAGTCCTACATCCATGTCCCACCCACCCCCACCACAAGCTCATGCCAATGTTTTTGCAGTCCAAAGTTGAGGGGTGTTTTTTTAATTTCTTACCCGGTTCTTCCATCTACATTTTAAAAAAACATGAGGTCAAGGTTTGGACATACGCACACTGACTCAAAATGCAAACAAAGAAGTGGAGGGCAGAGATCAGAGATAGACAAGAAATGGAAAACCCGTGGTTTCTGATGGTTTGTTGCTACTCACAAGTAGAGATGGGGAGAGATCAAAAATTGAACCAGGAAATTAATGGCAAATCACTGGTTCATTGGTTCTGTTTGGTGTGTCACAGTTGAAATAAGGAACCATAGCAATGCATAATGGAAAACTTCTGGAAGGACTTTGTTATATCATCCTTTTCTTGAATCTTTCTCTAAAGAGTAAAAGTAAAAGGGGGGGGAACTAAGCAGTTATTTAAAAAGTAGAAATTGCAAGAATGGGATTTGGCCCATGTGCCCTACTTGACAATTGTTAAGGAGTTAACTAAATAACTTAGCACTTAACTGTGTATCAGGCAAAGTCCAAAGGGGAAAAAAATAAATTAAAAATTAAAAAGCCAAAAATCTATGGCACTTTAAAGACTGACTGTTGCAATTTTAATGTGAGCTTTTCAGACTTGTGTAAAACTCCGTGAAATACAGAGTTCACAAGTGAACCATTCATTCTGGCTTTGGGAGTCAGTGGTGTGTGGCTTCATCTCACACATGCAGTTCTTTCAAGGACAGGTTCTGTCAGCATTCCCACAAGAGAAAGAAAACAGAAAACAAACAAGACCAAAGAAGAAGGGGTAAGGTGTTGTAGTGCTATAAGGACCAGCTCCAAGCAGTGACACGATTAAAGGGGACAGCAGTGGAGCAATGTATGTTAGATTAGATAATTTGTATACACATAATAACACATTTGACCTGAGTCATGGCTATTGGACTTCATCAGACTGATGAAGCTATTTGGATGACCAGAAAGAAAAAGAAGTTCAGTAGCCATGACTCAACTTCCAGATAAACTCACCTGGATGACTGAGAATCTTCACAGACATAATACCTTTGAGTAACATATTTAGGTAATATTTGACATACACAACAAGCCAAGCAATCCCAGTGTCTCCGCCATTCTCAGTCAGAACTTTCACACTACAATTTTATCTTGCTCATATTCTAAATGCTAGTAATTCTGATTTTGATTCATATTCTCTCTTCCTCTAACACAAAAAAAAGAAATGGGAGTCCACATTTGAATTCTGATGTTTTTCTGATCTATATTTTGTGGCACGGACCTTAACAAGAAAGTGACAAAAAACATTCTTTGGTTGCATTTTCAAATGGGGGAAAAACAGAAAAAGGTTGAAACAGTAATTAGGCCCTACATGTGTGATTTGCTTTTGCAAAGGAAACATGGAAGGGAAAACTTTAAAATCACAGATCTACATATTGATTAATTTATTTAGCACAGTCACTTCACATACTTACAACTTCAGTTACTAATTCACAATCTGTTTTCTTTGTCAACAGCATGCCTTGTTAGATGCCTAGTTGTTTTATACTGAGTTACAAAAGATGTAACACATTGGCTAAGTGCTTAACTTGCCTCTTTAAATTCTTCACATGGAACTAATTTTGTCAGCTTGCCCTTTACAGCAATGATGGTGTAGAATATCTGATTAGGCTGCAGAAATCTATTTGGAATGGAAGTTTGACTGCATTTCTCCTAGGTCTTACTCTTAACAACAGAATCAAAGCACTACATCCACAGAGTATAAGATGATTTTCAGGTATTTTCCCCTCTTATCTGCCCTAGCTAGAATTGAAAATATCCAAGTCACCTGCTTCTGGATGCAGAAATAAATATATAGGTACAGAGTTTGCAGGGATTCGCTAGCCTTTGGAAACTAAAGTGCAAGTTCTTGTGGCATTATCAGAAAAAGCTCTCAAACTTTTTAAATATCCATAACTTTTCAAAAGGCTGTTCAATTTTCTATCCTTGGTCTTTTTAGAAAGGCCGAGATTTTTAGCAAATGTGAGTTTCTCTTTTTCATGCGATTGATCCAGAATTGGCATGGACCAAGGAGGTTCATTGACAGTACTCTCTACTCACTGATTGCATAGCTCACTGATAGAGATGGGCACGACTTAGCGGAATTTCCGTTTCCTTTTTCATTTTTCTTTTCCGTTATGTAACGAAACGAAAAACGAAAAACGGCTCAAAACTGGAACGAAAACGGAAATGAAACGACTAATTTCGAGCCAATTTTCATTTTTCGTTACTGGAAAAGCACTTAATGGAGCTAAATGGGAAGAAACGAAAATTTTTTTGTTTTCGTTTTCGTTTGTCATTTTCGTTACACAACGAAACAAAAACGAAAAATTTTGAAAATTAGCTCACGAAAACGGAAACGAGCCGAAACGGACCCCTAGACGAAAACGAAAACGAAAACGAACAATTTTTCTGAGTCGTGCCCATCTCTACTCACTGATTCATCCTAGCATCCTTTTAATATCCAAGTATCTTTGAAGTGCCACCTCTTATGAGTCTCTAGAGAAGATTCCAGATAAGTAAATTGGTCAGTTGCTCAATTGTAATCCACTTAAAAGTATTTCATTGTTCCAAAAGTCTTGCAGACATTTAAGCCTTGCTTATTTTCCTATACTTTGATCCTCCTGAAGAAACATTTAAGGTTTTATGAAACTTTTTCTTTTTCTTAAGCATTTGTCCCACTTGGTGGTGGGGTCTACAGGGCATGGTCACAGGCCACGTCAAGGCGAACGTGGGACAACTTCATGTAGCTGTCAAGGTGCCCCAATTTGCACCAAGCACTTAACATCTTGCTTCTTTATTTCTGGCTGGAGGGGCAAGGAACAATGTACGTCCAATAATGAAAGCAACACAGCTCATGCTGGAGTGCTAAATAGCTTCAGCTAGTTAGAAGGTCCAGGAAATATATGGGTAGTTTTAAATAAGAATAGCTTATGAAGGAGGCTGCATTCACTCCTGGCAGACAAACAATTGGATGCCACAGACACTAACTTATTAAGTTATTTTCATATATTGTCAAGGGAGCAACAGGATAAGATTGACAAATGTATTGAGAAATTGCAGGAGAACCTCCAACAAGTTAAGAAAACTCAGGAGCAGGGAAATGAAAACACTGACAATGGTGGTGAGGAGTCATGAGAATATTAAAAAGAAAATAAGCGTCCCTGTATAAATCAATGGGTGGATTCATCCCCTTTCTTTTTTAAAAAAAATCCAAGAGAACCAAATACAACTGATGTTCCTCCTTCCCATATAGAACCAAATATAAATATCATTTATGGAGGACTACCATCAATTTCTACTGAAGAAAACCCAGGAATAGGTGGGCAAATTAGGACCTGATTGACTAATATAGGGGGTAAAATAATTCTAAGTTAGGGTATTGAAAGATGGTCAGCTAGAATTACATGTGAATCGTTCCTACATTATTCATTTACAAGACCAAAAGAAAAAGGAGGAAATCTGTCTCTCTGATGATATTCTTTTTTCCTATTAAGAAAAATTAGACTGGAATGCGGGCCAGAATGTCTGGTTTTTTTTTTTCCTGCTGTTGCCAACATAACTTGTTCATTATTAAGCCTTGATGGCATTAAGGTAGCAGTTTCAGTTTTCTCAGACTAACTCGGTGCAGTACTGTGCTCTATTTATATTCCCCCACAATTAAGTCTGGTGGAAAGTTTCAGAAATGGTGAAGTGTAGAAAAAAACTATTGATGAGTACAAATTGAACTTTCCAAGAGTACTTCTGGGCAGGAAATTCAGTGCTAAAATTGTGACAATAGTGATAGTGTCAAGGAATGTGTGAGGAGCTAACCTCAGTTAGCAGAGTTGCAGCAATGTCAAGGATTAGAGGCAAAAATATGACAGACTCTGTTGCTGGTTTTCTATTGCAGTCTAATTACAAAATATATACAGGTTTCATTTGGTTTCCAGACTTACATCCAGTAGCATACATAATCCAGCTACTCTTCCTTATCACAGCCAACACATCAGGCTTACTGGCTAAACAGCCCTGGCTAAACAGCAAGAACATATTGCAATACATAAGGTATATATAGCATTTCTTTCCAATCAATTCATTACTAGAGATGGGCACGACTCAGGAAAAAAACCTCGTTTTCGTTTTCTTTTTCGGCTAGGGTCCGAGTCGTTTCGTTTCCGTTTTCGCGAAAAATCGGAAAAAATTAGTCGTTTCGTTTTTTGTTTTTTTCGTTATCGTTATACTGGTTTTTTGGGGGGGTAGCGGGCTCCTGGAGGCACCTCTGTGGGGTGGGTGCCTCCGCCGGCCCGCTATAAAGGAAGGGACAGCAGCAGCAGGCTCCAAGAGACCCCTCAACATGGGGGTCTCCCCTCCTCACCTGCTGCTGCTGCAAAATGGCATTGCACAACCATATGGTTATGCATGCCATTTGCAGGCAGAGCGAGACCTGCGTGTCGCCAGGCCAGGCAGTGCCACTGCACCTGCTCAAGCACCTGATCCGAGTGGGTCGCACCTGCCATCACGTCCCACAGAAGGGAATCGTACTTGCGTGTGTAGTGCAATGCAAGTCGATCTGGCTATGGGCTAAGGTGGATTAGGGTTAGGGCTAGGGTTAGGCTAATGACGGGTAAGGTTATGGTGGGCTATTGGGTTGCACCTCTGGGTGCCTCTCTGACCCACTAAGAAGACAGTCTGTGACGTATGGGTAAGGAGTCAAGGATTAGGGTTAGGGGGTTAGGGGGCTAGGGCAAGTTTTAGGGGGCTTTTTGGCACATCCCAGAAGTCTCAGTGGCCAAGTGGCCATGCGATTGGTGAGATGGCTCCAAAAATTTGCATGGTCGTCCCCTCCCACATGGCTGGCCAGGCCACTGGGCCAGCCCATCATTGCACACTGCGCAGGTGTAAAAAAAAAATAAAATAAAATAAAATCAATGGAGGACACAGGAGGAGAGGAGAGACATTTTGTTGCAAGAAAAAACCCACTGCTACTGTGAAAAATCTGGCAGTTCATACATTTCCGCGTGTTTCTGTTGTGCTTGTGTGTTTTTGGACCACGATTTCAAAAACAATATTGCATTCGCCGCCCCATTTTCGATCCCCCGCCCGCACCGCATGGCATGGCGACGAGGCGACTCGAGTCCGGCTGCCCAGGACGGGGGAAGCCGGGACACCCCCCTCCAGACCAGAAACCCCCCCTCCGGTAGGTGCCCTACTGAGTGAGTGCCCTTAGTCAAGCGGGCATTTTCCGCCTGCTTTTTGGCCCGGGAATGGGTGGGGGGAGAGTTTAAAAGTTTTTTCCTGCGCCGTCCGTGCCGCTTGTGTTTGCGGCGGCCGTCGGCGTCTCGGCGAGAGTGGGCTTTTTGCGAGCCTGCGGCGAGTCCCACCACCAGACCAGAGCAGCCCAGGACGGAGGGGGGGG
>JAHTLZ010000379.1:11419873-11442641 GCA_023846285.1 Phrynocephalus versicolor | reverse complement strand
GAGAGTTTAAAAAAGTTTTTTCCTGTGCCGCCCGTGCCGCTTGGTTGTGCTTTGGCGGCCGGCGGCGAGACTGGGCTTTTTGCGGCGGGCGAGTCCCACCACCACACCAGAGCATCCCAGGACGGAGGAGGGGGGGAGGCCGGGCGGGGACCTCCAGAAACCACCCCTCTGGTAGGTGCCCTGAGGCACGGCAGGCATATTTCCGCCTGCTTTTTGGCCGGGAACCGGGCTTTTTAACTTTTAAAAACTTTTTTTTCTGTGCCGCTTGGCATCGCGCGCGATCGCGCAATGCAAGTAACGAGCACGACAAATCAGACCAAATTGTTTGTTCGTCGGTTCGAGCTCGAAGTCTGGCGGAGTAATTCCCGTTTCCGTTTCCGTAGAGTAACGGAAACGAGTAACGGAAACGGAAACGGAAATACCGCTAAGTCGTGCCCATCTCTATTCATTACTTTCACGTCACATGTCACAGTGCTTCTCTCATCCACGCTTCTGAGCTATGCTTCCATTGTCCTTGGACACCAGCCTTCCTGTCAAGGCCACTTTACCGAGCTTGCTTCAATTCACAGCGGGACTCCATATCTCTAATTGCAAGTTGAAAAACACACTCACAAGAATATTCTTGACAATTTACAAAGTTGATTGGATCAGATAGCCCAGAGAATTTAGATCCAGCACAGTTTAATGGAGATTTTTAAAACCATGAAGTGAAAACAGGAGGGATTGAAATGGAAAGATATAGGATTCCCAGAAATTTTATCCGTCCTTCCCTTACAATAGATGCTTGGGGGGGGGGTGGTCCCAGGAATTTCCACATAGAGTACTTTGGACCAGTGTTGAGGGTTTTTTTTTTAATTTCCACTAGCAATTTGAGTTATAATTCCTTTATATAAGTAAATGATTGCACGGGAATAGATCATCTTCCTTTAATGCTTTGGCTGGCAGTTAAAGGAATTTGTAAACAGGTTTTGCCTGAGTTATGCCTATCATAACAGTTTGATGCTGTAGATGACAGTCAAAATCTCCCTGTATGGTTTCAATGGCATGACATAAATGGTGCATTTTTGAAAATAAGTTGCTCAGTTTAAGAAGTCACTATGGACATTATGTACTTTGTATTAAGATATGCAACCAAGGATGTAATGAATAATATCTACAGTGATTTCTTGACTTACAGTAACTGACTTTCTAATTTTACACCATTTGTATTACACCAGTATAACCATGCAAGAGGAAATACACTGGGAAATATTTCCTGCTCTTTTGTGCACCACCCTTTGATTCCTGTTCAGGGCCAACCTGTTACATGAAATATACATGTTTTGGGCAATGGAATAGTGAGTCTCAGAATTTTAATCCTGCTTTTGTGCTTCACTTCTAAAAGAGGGACAAATAATATATATATAAGAACTTTGTTGCAGAAGACAGCAGAATGGATGGCAGGCATTGAGGACATTTCCCAGGATGTTGACTTTGGTGCTTTAAAAAAAATCTGCAGTACCAAAGGAACCCAAGCCAACTTTGGTTCTTATTAAGGACAACAGTGGGATAAAAATATCTTAAATGAATAAATAATAAATCAACATTTTAATATACTTTAATTAGATGTGGAAGTAAAGAAACCTATTGGTTAGCTATTTCTTATTTTGAATCTACCATAGAATTGTAGAATAATGGAATTGGAAGGGGCCTGTAAGGCCATCAAGACCAACCTCCCCCTTTCTGCTTACTTCAAGAAACCAAGTAAACTGAGAGATGGCTGTTTAGCTTTCCTCTTGAATGCCTTTCATGCTGGAGTGCTCATCACCTCTTGAGGTAATAGGTTCCATTGTTCTGCTGCTCTACCATTTAGGAAGTTAATCTTTCTAAATAATACTCCATGGCTTCTCAGAGGAACATCACACAAATGTGCCTCCTCTGCAAGACAAATATGGATGTTTAAATGTAGGAATGGGCACTAAACAGAAAACTAAAGTTTCATTTCGTTTCGTGCTTTTGTTTCATTTATTAGAATTCTTTTTTAAAAAAATATTGTATGAAATGAAATGAAATGGCTTACCTGATTTGGTGCCCAGGACTCCGGGAGCCCTTTTTAAAGGGCTTCTGATGAACTGTTATCAGCTGGATCCCTTTAAAACTGGCCCAGTCAGCACCAGGGGGATCCCCTGGTGCCAACTGGGCCAGGTTTAAAGTGGTCCAGACATTGGCAGCTCAGCAGGAGCCCTTGGAAAATGGTCGGGAGGGCATTTCCAGCGATCATGCTGCCCTTCCTATCATTTTCAGAGGGCTTCTGCCAAGCTGTCAATGGCTGAAGCCCTTTAACCTGTCCCAGTCAGCACCAGGGGGAACCCCTGGTACTGACTGGGGCATGTTTAAAGGGCTCCAGCCATTAACAGTTTGGAAGGAGGTGGAAAATGATAGAACAAAATGGTTCATTTCAATGGGAAAAAATAACCGTTTCATTTTGTCTATAACGAAATGCTGCTTCCTTGTTTTGTTTTGTTTTGTTTTGTTTTGTAATGAAATGATGAAATAGCATTTCATTTTTTGTTTCCTGTCCATCCCTATTTAAATGTCCACTACTGACTGGTCATTTAAACAATATCCCCTTCCCACTGCTAGCTTGCACCAGTGCTGCTTATAAATTGCATGCATGTTTCATTTGAAACTGTATATGCTAATGTATACTCTTTTCTACCAGTGTGGAAAAAAATCTCTCTCTCTCTCAATCTCTCCTTTAATGGTCTTGTCTGCGGGGCATAAATATTCGTTAATCACTGTGCAGTCCATGTTGACAAGTTAACATCCTACTAAATTGCCACAGAGTAGGGGGGTGCCACTATTTACATATTTAAAGGGAAAGTGTGTGCCAGACTTCTCCAAGGCTGTGTCTAATACAGCACTGTAATTGCTTTAAGACCATAAACATTTCAGGAGCACTGGTCTGTTATGTGTTAGCTGACATAGGCTAAAGGGGAGAGAACTGATGTCTGCAAGAAGAGAAGAATTCCATCAAATAAGCTTTCTGTCCTCAATTGCTGCAACTTTCTTCTTATTTGTTAATTAAAATTCAGGCATGGGACATTATTAGGAGCTATAGATTTTGTTCTTATGTTCTGGTGAGTCCCACCAGCCATGGCAGCTTTGGTGGGAGTTTCTTCCTCTATCCCCAGTTCTATAGAAGATACTGTAGAAGCATCAATGTCAGGATTTATTGGAACATAAGGGGGACACATACAGCACAAGGAGCTCCTTTCTGGTTAGCTTTATTCACTTCCTATAAGAGTTGGCACGCACGCACACACACACACACACACACACACACACACACACACACACCACCACCACCACCACCACCACCACCACCACCACCACCACTGGTTCTGTTTCTTTTCCCACCCTTTTCAATAGGTTGCATCCTGATGCCCATTTCCTTGTCAGCCACAACAAGGAAGGTTTTTCTGCCCACCAGAAGACAGCAATGGAAGTCCTGGTTTTGACTGGTGGATCAATCTCCCTTGTGTTTTGTTTATTCTCTTTTTCATTCAGCATTTTGGCAGGGTTGTAGCTGCTTCACCATTCTGTGTTTCCTGATGCTGAACATTTCCACTCCTGGCATTCCTTTGCCTCCCATCAACTGGATTTTGGATGATACTTAGGATTCAGATTATTCTCAGTCCTTTCCCGGACTACTCTTAGTTGTACAATAACCCCAGTCCAGGGGGTTTCATTGTATGCATACTTCCAGTCACCAAGAGCTCTTAATCTTCTGGGGCTTTTTCCTCTACTTAGTAGTCCTCATGGGCTCCTCCTCCATCCCCCTCATCTTTTTCACCACTTCCACTATCACATCTGAAAAGTATGCTGTCATCTGTTCTGCTTGCTCTCTGTCTCCCTCTTTTTCCTAATCTTCCTTTCTCATTTCCAGAACCTGCTTTATATTTTCTACTAGCTTGCAGGGGCCAGTTACTTCTCCTCCTATGGGGCATTACTCTTCACCCAGTTATTCTTCTAGTGACACTCCCCCAAGGATGACCTTGGGTTCTCTATTTCTGGGTTCCTTAGCCTAGGCAGAATCCTATGGGTACTGGAGGTCTCACCTTCATCTGGCACAAGTGAAATGGGAGATGATCCACCCACCAGAGCCCCAGTGATGGTATCTTCCTCCTGACAGCTTCTTT
This sequence comes from Phrynocephalus versicolor, assembly GCA_023846285.1. NCBI lineage: Eukaryota > Metazoa > Chordata > Lepidosauria > Squamata > Agamidae > Phrynocephalus > Phrynocephalus versicolor. The sequence goes on along the minus strand of JAHTLZ010000379.1, from coordinate 11,438,460 downwards.
GAATATAAAGGGAAGGTAATTTTGAATGGCAAGGAAGGCTATCTAAGCAAGATGAGAAATATAAAAACTAGAACATTCAGATCCCAATGACAAAATGACAAAAGATAGATGAAAGGTTGAGCAGCTTTCCTCAGCAATTGCTTTAATGCACTGTATTTGAAGAGTTGATCAAGGCAGGGCAGTTTAAGATATTGTGTTGTCTAAATCAAAATATCAAAAGTCATTTCTTGCCCATTTCTCTTAATCTCCTTATTCTCTCTTACATAGCCTCATGACCACACCCACCCCTATATTAAAATATGTTACTGTAGACATGGCAGAATTGACCAGAATTTGCATTGCAGTAGCAACACATGTAGCTTCAATGCAAAGATTGAAGGCAAAAGGAAAAGAGGATGGCAGAGAATGAGATGGTTGGACAGTGTCATCGATGCAACCAATATGGATTTGATCAAACTCCGGGAGGCAGTGGAAGATAGGAAGGCCTGGCGAGCTCTGGTCCATGGGGTCACGAAGAGTCGGACATGAATGAACGACTGAACAACAACAGCAACACATGCTGTCTTGGTAAGGTAGCAATGTGCTATGCATAGTCTGCAGACTGGTGTGAAGTGAAACCAAAGTGAAGAATAAACTGGAGGTCTCTAGCAACCTTCCTTGGACTGAAGAAACTATTTTGATGAGTAGTGGTACATTTCAATCCTACAAGAAAATAAGTCCAGTTGCCATGACTCAACTCCTGGTTATTGTAACTTATTATTTACAACATCTGGAAGAGGGAGATACAAATAAATACCCACCCCATGCCAAGTGCAGGCAATAAAGGGTTAAAAATGATGGTAGCTCTACTGCAGATTTCATACCAAATCCAAACCAAATAACCAAATGCATACATAATTAATTTAATTATTTTTTTAAAAAAAGTCATTCTAGTCATTGACATTTTAATATTATCATTCAAATATTAATATACCTAGAAAAATATTAGTTTTAAATAGTTACAGTCGTTACAATGGCAACCTGAAGTCCACATCCCAGTGATTGTTATAATTGGGCATAATGACAAAAACTTACTAGTTACTTCATGGTTATTTTCAAAGGGAAGACATAAATTCAACAAACAAAAACCCTACACTTGATCTTAGCAAAAAGGCCAAGAAGAATATGAGTTTATGCCTGAATTATATAACCCCTTACTTTGGTCAATAAGTTTCCAGTCTCCTCAGCTATTAAAGTAACTAAAAATTAAAATTACATTGCAAAATGAGTGGTAGTTTCCCTTCATTTTATTACAATTTTAATGCCATACAGTTACACCTAGGATATAGGGGAAAGAATAAATTATGCATAGCTAGTTATTTAAAGCTAGTAATTTACAAGCTGTGGAAATTATTGTAGCTTCATGTCATTTTACAAGTTTACTCATGCATACAGTATGTATACCTCATGTTTTATCTGCAGTAGATTAACCTGATATAGGAGATAGTTTTTTACAAAATGCAGTGTTACCACCATGGGGATTCTTTGGATGCCAGTCAGTGATTGGCCATTACATACATAAGAATGCCAAGGAGATTATTACGGACTAAGATTTGAATACAGTCCTAAACAACCAAAGAAAGGGGTTCGTTCATACCAACATTCACTCAAGACATACAAACTGACCAGGGGACTTTTTGTTCAAATGTTGGCCAGTCCTTTGCCAAAGGCTGGATCTGGTCACAGCCACTGACTGACAGGATCCAGGAACAGGTTCTGTCCATGTCCATCTTCTTCTTTTAGACAACCCTGGTGTTATAGGGGTCATGGAGCAGATTCATGCACCTATGTCAGTTCTGGGGTGGACTCCTGCCCCCATGGGGCTGTTTCTTCTGAAACAGTTTGTTAGCCTTGCCATCTCATTTTCACACCAAGTCCAGTGACCCTCCGCCTATCGCGGGGGTTAGGGACCCAACCCGACCCACAACAATTGAAAATCTGTGATATGCAGATGCAGGTTGGGTTGGGCCTGGGGCGCCTAGCTGGGGGCTCTTGTACTTACCCCCAGCCTGGCGCTGCCAACCAGAAATCACTTCCTGTTTGCAGGGAGGCCCTTTTGGGGCCTCCAGAAGGCCCGGGAAGGTCCTTGCAGGCCCATTTTGGGCAGTCCTGTCCTGGGGTAAGTAAGGGAGGCCTGAAATAGGCCTTTCCCCCTACCCAAGGGGGACTTTTTCATATACTGCAGTCCCCCAATATAGCAGGACCGCAGTATATGAACCACAAATGGGTGGAGGACCACTGTATCTCATGGCTCCAACTTCTTTTTCTTTACAAACACTGCAGCTTCTTCAGATTCATATATTGTAAAAGTCCTTTGGTGTAAAACTGATTTTAACCAATTTGCTTCCATTTGTATGTGTCCCCCTGGTTATTTGCCTCTTTTATCGTCATACATTCTTCACCTGACAGTAACACTACATTTCCCTTTCTATAACATAGCAAATTCACTTCATGACTTCTAAACTATCAAGGAGCAACATGAGAAGCCCTTAAGTAGAAATGTGTCATGTCTCAGAAAATAGATAAAGAGGTAATAAAAATGAAAGGACAACTATCTTGTAATGTAAGAAAATAACACAGCACGTGACGCTAGATATGGATATTATTATTAAATCACCAGGTATATTTTGTAAAGTGTTCCATATAAAGGTGTGGGTGTCTATCACAGGCTGCACAGTCCACCACCTCCAGGTCAATTTTCCAGCCTTAGCTTTCCTCAATCCCTCAAATGCAAATGGGTATTTTAATTTTTGGCATCTACAAATGGCCTTTTCAGCTCCTGAAAGGATCTCATGGCACTTTTTACTTAGAGGGCACAATGATAATTATGGGCTACAAAGTCTATGCTAACTGCTGGCAACTCTTTTTCAGGGTTTTCCAGGTAGAGAAGACTCAGAAGTGGTTCTTCATTCCCTTCTTCTGGATGAGTTTTGGGGCTATGCAACTTGTCCTAAGAAGCCATACAAGCTGGCTGTAGTTGCAGGAGGCATAGTACTGAATTGAATGCCTAACCTCTGGCTTTGCATCCAGCTGCCTAAAGGTAAGCTATCCAGCCACATTTAGATACCTTAAGCCAAGCATGTCCAAAACTTCAGCCCTCCAGATGTTTTGGACCGCAACTCCCACAGTCCTTTGTCATTGGCATTGTAAGCTTAGAATTCTGGGAGTTGTGGTCCAAAACATCAGGAGGGCCGAAGTTTGGACATGCTTGCCTTAAGCATTCTGTTCTTTCCTGAGGTGAATGCTGAATCTTTGTCCTTGCAACCTCTTGCCCAGCTTTCTGTTAGGATTATTCTTTTAAATACACTGATTTAATGTGTTTGAGGATCCTCAGAGAGCCGAGTAAAAACCCAGACCACAATAACATTTGAGAAGGATGTGCTAAAACCTTGTTTTACCACACCAGTTAGCACGTGCAGTCTCAAAAGATTGGCTGACTATCTTCCCAATAATCTCTTACAAGGCCTATCATTTAGTTTTTGAAAGGATCTTCAATTGTGCTACCACACTCCATGTTTCTTCATGCCCATTAAACTTTTGCATATTTTAAGGCACATATAATAATTAGAAGGTGTAAGAAAATAATGGATATCAAAAACAATGCTTTCCTGGACCAGATGATCTATCTAAAATGAAACCTCCAATATAGTGGATGATAAGGGCATCTGGATGAATGGAATACCGTTATATGCTATTCTGACAGGCAAATAAAGCAGGCTAGGCAAATTTTAGATGCTTCACTGTCATATGAACTGAAAATCAATCAATTCGTTTCCACCTACACAATATAGAAAGAAAAGCTCACACAGGCAAGACAAGTATGATTTCCCATTTGATGAGTTTGCATTCGGCAGCTTAAGAAACCCAAGGGGATTTATTTTGCACTTTTCACAAACTGCATCAGTATCTGCTCACTATGCTCTTTGCAACTTGAATTTAGCACCTCTCTGGAAACTATAAGTGGATGTAAGTCTTTCTGTAGTTAAAGTAAGTATTCAATGGCTTTCTTTAATAACATGCTCGTTCAAAGTTATGTGGAGTGGATCCACAATATATATATACATTTTTCATTCTTTGTAACAGTTTCAGAATCTTTAAATGTCACCTCAGTGCTTTCTCAGAAGTACCCAAACCTTATTCTGGAAATTCAGTGATAAGCGGAAGAAAAGGTCGTGCCTTTCATCTATGATTTGAGCTTAAAGAAAAAAGGAACTTTTTACAATATGAAAAATGTCTGCAGAAAAGTAAGCTTCACTAGCTATGAAATCCTGATCCCAGCACAAACCAAATCGCTATTTTCTGTCTGCTTCTTTATGGTAATCAAAGTGTCCCTGCTACAGTTCTCAGGGCCATGCCCCTATGCTGATTTGCTGAGGTGAAAGAGTCACAGCCTGGGTGATTTGCTTACCAGAAAGGAATTGATGGAAAGTTACAGGACTAATACTTTAAATCGGTGTATTATATTTTATGTTTATGCTTATGTCACGGACCTGGGCTTTCTATACTGTCACCATTCCAATAAATTCACTTTAAATATTCATGCATTAAGAATGGGGTCTGACACAAAGTGTTTAAAATTCAAACAAGTGGATTTGTTTATTGATTTCACACAGGAAGATGAACAAACATTGAGAACATGTTCTTTAAACCATCTTAGAACAACATAGATATATATTTTCTTTTAACGTTTTTGCTGTATATTCTCACAGTTCTTATACCACTTCTACAAGACTCTAAACAGTTTCTCTCTTTAGATCCTAACCAAATCTTAACCAGTCCCTTTCTCTGAACTAACAATCATCAGAACCTGTCTAGACCCTATCCAGTCACTATCTGCCAGTTATTCCAGCAGGCACATGTTTCTATATGCTTTAGCCCTGCCCACAAGCTATTCCATTAGTTACCCAGTTCTCAGCATTTGAATACAACATTAATTTTTTAAAGTTACCGTAGTTTTTTTTAGCTTACACTATGATTAAAAAAATAAAAGGGGGACACGGCCAAAATAAAGGTAGAAACATAAACTGAAAATTGGTTCTAAGTTTTTAAATTACCTAAACGTTAACCAAAATTAATTTTCCCATAAGAGAGATAGAATGCAGTACGGGCCAGAGTAATAAGAAAAGTGAGAAATCTCTTCCTCCCTGAATACAATAGCCATTAGCACTATGCAATGGCATGGGGGATGTATGTTTCCATCTGCCTCGCAGTAGAGATATAGGTATGCACTTGTTCTCACTAGTTCAAAATGTGTGCATAACCTGTAACCCCCTCACACCCACACAACCGGATGTTTCAAATTCAGTCTCCAGTTTCTCAACTGCAGCTCATGGGAGAAAAATAGATAGAGGATGCATGCCCTATTGTCCCAACAACAATGTATGTTTCACTTTGGCAATAATTTGAAGCTTCTTTCCTTTAGAAAATAATTTGCATAATAATGCTTGTCACTTGTATTATGTATTTTTTCTTTTAATCTTTATAGTTTTGAGATCTATAACTTTTACAAGCAATTGAAGGAAAATATTAGATAAAGTTTTGGATTTTGGCTATTTTTTTAAAAAAAAACTATTCAGGATATCAGGAAAAGCCATCTCCAATCACCACGAAAGATACAGCATGGACTCTTGACATCTGCTAAGCATAACTGCAAACTGAAGGAAACACCTACTTCCAACCAATAGGTAACATTATTACTTTGGTTCCAATGGCTTTGAATAGTGAGTATACCACATTTTAACTCCTGTTCTCTGAGTTTCTGTGTTGCTTGGTTCCCCAGCCAAATAGGAACTCACCTTTTCAAAAGAAGACTATACATATGTGGGATGGGGTGGCATATACAAATTTATTTATTTATTTATTTATTTATTTATTTACCTTCTGTCTTCCCAGGGAAGTCCGGGCGGTTAACAATATGGGTTAAAACAACCAGATAAAACACAAAGGAACAATAAGCGAAAGAATCAATAGAAGATTTAGAAGAAAGAAAGTGAAAGAGAAAAAAAATTACATGCCGATTCTCTGTTTGAGGAGCTAGGGAGTGATATCCAACCAAAAGCTATCTGGAATATCATTTGAAAACCACACCTCCAACACAGGCTGCATTTTTTCTGATAGTTCTAAGAAGCAAGCCTGGCACAACTACCTGCTACAAATATTTGAGATTCTCCTTTCTAATTTTTCTACACTATCTGCAAGATATCAGCACGTGGCATAAGGAAGTGGACTAGCCTCACAAAAACTCACAGACTTTTTCCTAAGTGATCAAATAAAGGTATCACTTGCTGCTGTATTTGTATTGAAACATCTGATGTTATTTAAGGCTAATCCAGAAGAACTCTCTAAAAGGGTGATGGCAGGCAGGAATGGGTAATTAGTTCTTTTTCAGGCCAAATTAAGCTGTACTCCAAGGAGGTAGCAGTGAATTGACTACTTCATATTTCATAGGCAACATTATTTGAATCATGTTGAAATGTCCCACATGAACCAGGAGAGACTTTCATGATTTACTCTGCACAGTTGCTCCATGTTATTTATTTTTCCCTGTGCTAATGGCAAGCCATCAGTCATCAGAGCTGTAATCAGATTTTGCAGAAGGCCATGGGCATCATTTTCAATCATTTATGATGTGCCAACCTTCCTTCTTTCTCAATTGCCAAGAATATTGCTAAAGGATATCCTTCACCCACCATTTCCTCCACATATCTTTTAAACAAACTAATTGCTACTCTGGTTCCTGTAGGTTTCTTTTACACAATTTAGGCTACCTTTTCTCAACTCAGCCCCAATGTTCAGCCTTTCAATATTCATTTTTTTAAAACACCATAAGGATTTCCTATTTTCCTAATTTATATCAATTCCATGCTAATGCCCTGCTGAGGGGGGAAATATTAATATATTTGGTCTAAAATATCAAGAGTATCCCAGCCAACCTTTGAAGCTGTAGCTCAGAAGTAATGTTCCACATTTCTACAGAGGGCTTCATGTACAGAAGCAGGAAAAAGTGTTGGACATACTCTCTGCTGAATCAAAGACAAGTAAGAACCGTGTGCTTGCATGTGTTGCATCAAAGGCCCTCAGATGTAAAGCAATGCCTGTTGCACTCAACATACTCATCAATTCCTCTTTCCTGGTTGAATTATCCATACCAATGGATAAAGCTTAAAAGGCATATTTATAAGCACTGTGCTTGATCCAGATAAAGTGTTGCACCTACTATCCAAGGTGCTGAATTTATATTAAAGATACATTAGTACTACTGATTGCTGTTCAAGGGTCACTCCATATGTTCTCAACATCTCTGAGAGGTACAAACAAATAACTCTTTTCTTCTGCCACTGATGTAATAAACACAAACAAACAATTATTGTCTTAGAAGTCTTTGTAAGAGTGGATGATGGGAAAACAGGCATTTGAAACATCATACATTTGCCAATAATAAAAAGTGTCACAAGCAAGTCTGGAATATTGAACATAAACTTCACAGTAAGCAGAGCTACACAATTAACTGTATTATAATGAATGAACTTGTACTGCAAATGTGTTAAAGAGGAATTAGTTGGAATAGACTGTGTCTTCCATTCATAATGAATCAGATCATAAATCAAGATATTTGAGTTATTCGTTAATTCTCCATTCAGTACAGACAAGAAATAAATATGGTCAAGTTTCTCTTTCCCAGTATAGAATCTTCAGCTAACAAGAACAGCACTTTTAATGACACCCCTCACATCAGACCTCAGCTACCCAAACCAGTATTATCCACTCCAGTTATTCCAGAGCATACTTTGGGGTGGGGTTCGGGGTAGGGTGTGTTTGTTGACACACAGGATGTAATACACTGTTCACTTCCATGCATTTCTTCACACTCCATTCACTGGGGATTAATATCCTACCAAAGAAAACGGAATGGCCTTGTATAGGAAGATAAAATTTGACAATGGGAAGGCTGGAACTGATCCAAAAAAGTACAAGACATGGAAATGTGTTGTGTAGCTTTTCTTGGCCTGCTCTGTTATCTTGGCTAGACCAGAACTCTCAAGAGAAGACAATAATCTAGTCTGGACAAGAAAAGATTTACCTGGTTATCCTACTAGCACAAAATCCCCATACTCTTTCTACCAAGCTATTTCCTCTTAAACCCAGACATGAAGGGGAGAAGGCTTCCAAAGCAGTGTTTGCTGTTCTTGGTCTGCCTCTTCTGCTATTCTATTTAAAGATAAGCATATGAAGAATGTGACTCCCACAGACTCTTTCTCTTGGTGAGAATCTGAGGGGAAAAAGTCATTTTCTCCTCCCTACAAGGAGATTTCCGCATTCACACAAGAAATGTCACATGATTTTTATTTTATTTTGCTCTTTCATGCCCCCCGCAGATCATCACTAATCAACATGAGATTATTACAATTCCTGTTTCAAATTTCATCATTTCTGATGAAGTTTCCCTGAAAGATACATTAAACTGTACAGAATCTGGTAGTTTCTTGTGTGGAAGAACAGATATTGCATGAAAGAGGGGTCTCAGGAAGAGTAATAAAAAAGAGAATAAAAAAGCAAAGAGACCTCACAGGTAGAGATGGGCACGACTTGGGAAATTTGTTTTTCGAGTTGTTGTTTTTCGGGACGGGTCCGTTTCGGCTCGTTTCCGTTTTTCGTGAAAATTTGCAAAAATTAGTCGGTTCGTTTTTTTCATTTTTTCGTTGTCGTTAGTACTGGTTTGGGGGGGGGTAGCGGGCTCCTGGAGGCAGCTGCAGGAGTCAGCCAGAGCCACAAGTGACGGACTGGCAGACTCTTTGCACCCACTGCGTCTCACTAAGAAGGGAAACGTACTTGCATGTAGTGTAATGCAAGTAGATCTGACTTAGGGTTAAGATGGGTTAGCGCAAGGGCTAGGGTGAGGCTAGTTACGGGTGAGGTTAGGGTGAGTATTGGGGTGCACCTCTGGGTGCCTCTCTGACCCACTTAGAAGGACAGTGTACTGGAGTATGGGTTAGGCTTAGGCTTAGGGTTTGGGTTCGGGCCACGATTAGTGGGCTGTTTATGCCCGATTGGCACATCCCAGAAGTCTCTGTGGTCAACCTGGCCAAGTGGCCATGTGATTGGTGGAAAATTTGCATGGTCCACTCCCATGGGTGAGCCTATCATTGCGAATGTGCAGGTGTAAAAAAATAAAATAAAATGAAATAAAATAAAATCAACGGAGACTTTTTTTTTTTTGCAAGAAAAACCCACTGCTGCTACTGTAAAAATTCAAGCATTTAAAATAGCTAATTTTTGCATGTTTCTGTGGTGCTTTGGTGGGGTTTTGGACCACGATTTAAAAAAAATATTGCGGCCGCCATTTTAGATCCCCCCGCACTGCATGGCAAATGGATGCGCCCTCCCAGCCTGGTACAGTCAGCAAAACCTGGCCATGCGATTGGTGGAATGGCTCCAAAACTTTGCATGGTCCACTCCCATGGGCGAGCCCATCATTGCAAATGTGCAGGTGTAAAAAAATAAAATAAAATAAAATAAAATAAAATAAAATCAACGGAGACGTTTTGTTGCAAGAAAAACCCACTGCTGCTACTGTAAAAATTCAAGCATTTAAAATAGCTAATTTTCGCATGTTTCTGTGGTGCTTTGGTGGGGTTTTGGGCCATGATTTCAAAAAAAATATTGCGGTCGCCATTTTGGATCCCCCCGCCCGCACACCGCATGGCAAAGGCAGACAAGACAATGCCCCCCCGCCTGGTACCAGCAGCGCAGCAGTAGCAATAGCCAAGGAGAGGGGGGCGGGGAACACCCCCCCCAAATAAAACACCCTTCTGGCCTGGTAGGTGCCCTCAGACAGTTTTCGCCTGCTTTTAGGGCCGGGAATTGGGTTTTTTTTTTTACTTTTAAAAACTTTTTTTCTGTGCTGCTTGGCATCGCGCAATCGCGCGATGCCAGGAACGACCACGACAAATCAGACCAAATTATTCGTTCGTCGGTTCGAGTTCGAGTTCTGGCGGAGTAATTCCCGTTACCGTTTCCGTTGAGTAACGGAAACGAGTAACGGAAACGGAAACGGGAATACCGCTAAGTCGTGCCCATCTCTACTCACAGGTACAAGAGAAAGTATCAGCACAATAGCACAGTATGGCAAGACCTGGATAATCACCAAGACTGAAAAGCTGTTCGAGTATTACTCACATTCCAAAATATATAGGGATGTAACCCCTCACTCTTCGCCTTGTCACATGGGAGAATGAGGAACTAAAACTTATTCTCCTCATCCTGGAAGAAAGAAAAACATTGTCTTAAAAAGAGAGGAGAATGAGAAACTTAAGAAACCAAGGAAAAAAATTCCCATATGATATGAATAAAACCAAATAGCAATGGCTGTTGCTTGGGCTTATAAGGAGTAGAGGTCCCTGAGACATTGTTTCCTTTTTTAAATTTCCAGTAGTTTTTTACTTGTGCCATGTGTGTCTATGTGCTTTTCTTCTAGAAGGGAATTGTCACTAGTATCACCCAGTGACAATCTGTACAAATTCTGAAGACCTTAAAGAGAAATAAAAGTGTTGTTCTTTCTCTCCTTTGGAGAAAAGGGATCTTGCACCATGTTGGTATTCCTTGTCAAAGTATGCCCACGAGATAAGAAAACCTAAGTAGAGAGAACAAAAAAATGGGAAATATAAGTTATATATGTACATTGGATTTATGTTATAATACAATATAGCCCATTCCAGGCAGTATAGCCTGAAAACTATACTGGGATAGTGGGGATGAAATTAATTCCACAAATAGGCACCCAGTGCTAAGGTCTGAAGAGATATTTGGAGGTGTGCTCAGCTGAATGTACCCAGAAAACTTCCATGAGCAGAAGCCTAGTAAAGCAGACCTCTACAAGCTCAGGTTCACTCTAAGCATGTTCAACCAACTGTGGGAACAAATGCCTCTTCAAAACTGTGGGATCAATACATGAAAGTCTAACTTGGTGAGTGGCATACTGGGGTTGAAATTGCCTGTGTCCCTCTGTCACTGCCACGATTAGACTTCCAGGCTGTAATACCTGAATAGGGTTTGTGTTATGGAATGACAGCAAGGAAAAATGGACAGAACCTATGGAAAGGAATAGGCATCCATGCTGACATACCACATAGGTATGTTACACAGTCCAGTATGTCCATAACAATGTGAACCTAAGTGGTTAGGATGGGTAAAGGTCAGCTGAGCTGACACTAGACTAGCTGTAGCTGTGTTGAATGCAGACTCCCCATAGCCTATAGATGCTGGAAATTACCTGACTCCCCTTCACCCTTTTCTTAGTGTATGCCAGCATTCTCCCTCACCTTGTGATTTCTGTAACCCTTTTCTTGGCACTCCAGCCAAGATATCTTAGCTTTACAGATTGCTTATTTGGTAGGCTCCTAGCATTATCTGTTGAAACAGAGTTCTGCAAGGGCTTTTTGCTAGTAGAAGACTGTATTCAAACCTTCCTCCTACCACCAATGCATATGTGAGTTAGGATTGCACAGGATGATTCTTGAAGCATTTATTGTACTGGAGGCAGTGTCCAGTTCTAAAATAATTCTGACTATAAAGTCCCATTAGCCACTGTTCTTAGAAAGCTCAGCGGTGGAAATACCCAGAAATAAACAGGAGGAGGTCCAGGACTGAGATTGTGGCTTTTAATTATGGACTCTCCATTTTATATACAGGTATATCCATTTAGAGTATAGTACAGAAGTGAGTACAGTCCCTCACATTTTGTAAATATTTTAGTATCTAAAGAACAAATCCTATTGGAGAAAGCAAAATGGTTTGAGTAGGTGTGTTGGAATCATTCCACATAGACACATTATTAGGTTCAACAAAGCCAGGCTTCATGCAACAGCTTTCTCTGCAAGCATGAGTCCCAGGCTCTTTTATTAGTTGCAAAGGCAGGGCATCAGAGGTGGAGCGAGGGTCTACATGTCGGGAAGGTGTAGGCTAATGGATTCCTGGGAAGGGCTTATCTGACGTAGCAGTGTCTTTGGGCTGGTCACATAGCAAGGGTCTTGATGAATGACTACCAGACAGCTTGTTTTTTTCCTACGTACCATCTCATGGCCTTGCTGGCTAATGTGGGTGCCGGGGGGAAGAGAAAAGAGCAAGCCTGGCTTCCTGTGCATCAGGCCCCATGGAATCCATTTTCTTCTCATCCAGGGTTTCCCCACACAGATGGGGGGGGGGTTCACTGCTTCCCAAATGACCTTGCCCAGGAAGCCGGCAGGGGTGCTTTTTAATCTCCTCCAAGAGGATATCTCTATATAGGTGCCCATAAAAATGTTAAAAGTCATGGTCACTGTAGCATATGTGTCTTGAGCTGCACTGTCCATTTTCATTGTCTTTAATACACTCAGTTCATTCTATACAGAAACCCCCATATAACTGCCAAACACCAAGTTAAAACTGATTGTCTGGCCATGAAGGATGGTAGAGCAGGAACTGTGTCACTTTGATTAAACCATTCTCCCTTTTGATACTGAAACTGTTGACAGGGTGCAAGGGTCCTGTCCATTTTACTGCCAGAGGCAAAAGTTTGGGGGTGGTTGAAGCAGAGTGAATTTGCCAGCCATAGCTGAAGCTGCCAGTGCTTTGGAATTACTTGCTTGTGGTGGAGGAGAGATGAGAAGAGATTATCAGTATCAAATGGGGATGATCATGGTAGTACTTTTTAAAAATGGCAATTAAAGCCCTGTCATTTCAGAGAGAAGGAGGAGAAATGCATAGATTCTTCATCTCCAAAGTCTCCCAAAAGGCAAAAGTGAAAATGAAAAGGAAACTTTGGAAAAGGGGATGGAAGATGACAGAGGCTGGAATAACCATTAATTCTTCTCAGTGATACTTACTAGTCAAAAATTATCACAAGGTTCCTAGGTAGAGATGGGCACGACTTAGCGGTATTTTTGTTTTTGTTTTCGTTTTTCGTTTTCGTTACGGAAACGAAACGAAAACGAAAATCGGCACCAACCTGGACCGAAAACGGAAACGAAACGACTAATTTCGAGCCAATTTTCGTTTTTCGTTACTGGAAAAGCACTCAATTGAGCTAAATGGGGAGAAACGAAAAATTTTTCGTTTTTGTTTTTGTTTTTTCGTTTTCGTTACGTAACGAAACAAAAACGAAAAATTTTGAAATTAGCCCACGAAAACGGAAACGAAACGACTCAGACCCTAGCCGAAAACGAAAACGAAAACGAAACTTTTTTTCTGAGTCGTGCCCATCTCTATTCCTAGGTGACCCTTTCACTGACACTGCCTAAGAAACAGAACAAAGATCGCTTTACAGAAATTACTGGGTGCTAACCGCTAAAATAGCACTGAAAGGTAAAATGCCCAACATGTTTTCCTATTATCAAGTAGACTTTTATTCCACCAAAGGACTCACTAAAATTAAAACATCCATTTGGAGATCTGAATTCTTCCCTATATGTCCGCTTACTATGGACATAGTCATTTTGGTGTAGTTTCCTTCAATTTCATACCTAAATTAACCCAGAGAAGAGTTCCTTGGCTTCCTATAGCTTCTTTCCTTTTCAGTAAGCAAGAGCAAAAGTTTCCTGAAAGCTACAAAATGGGCCAGATGCCAAACCATGTATTAGAAGCCCTATGTAGTCACAAATTGTTTTACAAATTGAATCTTTCATTGATTCCCACAAAGGTCCCAACAAGTCTTTTGAAGTCCTGCTTTGCATAGTAATAGGGACTAGATTTTCTATTATTTAGATGAAGATGCTCAATACATTACCAGGGCTATGATCAGTTAAAAATCCTTTTAGGTAGAGATAGGCTGAACCACAGTTTGAAAGGCTGGAGCAGCATCTCTCAGCATTAATGTAGATGGTGACTCTCTATCTCTGTCTTTCTCTGATGTCTAATTGAATTCAGCACAAAGCAGGTTGCAACCTTTCTTCCTGCAGCTGATGGGAAATATATTACACTATTGTCCTTCTTTTGAGATCCAGGCACCTTTCCTTTACCTCTTGTGACTGAAGAGCAAGTAACAAGAGGGAAGTGAATGATGTTCCCAGAAGCCGAGCCTGAGTAATGAATTCTATTGTTGCCTCTCAAAGCAATCCTTGCAGAGCACAGAAAGGCTGTGGTGGGAGAAAGCATGACTTTTGAGGATAACAAAGGGCCATTTTATGGGCTGCAATCATAATGTGAAAGCTGGACTGTAATGTTGATTCTAATAACTTCCACGGAAACTAGAGAATATGGAGATCATCTGTTTTTACACAATGAAGTGCCCATATGGCAGGGTCATGCTCAGATGATCTGCATGTGATATATCACAGGCTCAGGCTCTGTCATTTCCTATTCAACAGTTTCTCTTGAGTAGCTGATGTGCACTAGAAGAAAAAGGAAAGAATAAGGAAGATAAGATTGTAGGTGTGGCAGAGCTGATGACAGTCAAAGGAGACACTGATGGGCTGGCTGGACCATTGTTAGCTCCTCCAGCAACCAGTTTTTGACGGCTTCATCTAATGTATAACATGCAGTATATCACAGAAGTGATTACACCTTCTCACATTTTGTAAATATTTTAGTATATCTATTCATGTAACAACACTGAAGAAATTACACTTGGCTACAATGTAAAGCAGTGAGTATACAGCTTGAATAACAATGTAAATGTGCTATCCCCTCAAAATAACACAACACAGAAACACCAGTGTCTAAACTTCTGGCAACAAAAGTGAGTACACCCCTAAATGGACACAAAGTGTCAATACTTTGTGTGTTCACCATTATTTTCTGGCACCACCTTAACCGTCTTGGGCATAGAGTTCACCAGAGCTTCACAATTTGCCACTGGAGTCCTCTTCCACTCCTCCATGATGACATCACAGAACCGATAGATGTTAGAGACCTTGAGCACCACCACCTTCCATTTCAGGATGGTCATAGATGCTCAATGAGGTTTAGGTCTGGAGACCAGCTTGTCCAATCCATCACCTTTACGCTCAGCTTCTTTAGCAAGGCAGTGTTTGGGGTCATCATTATCATGTTGGAATACTGCCCTGCAGCCCTGTCTCCAAAGTAAGGGGATCATGCTCTGCTTCATTATGTCACAGTATATGTTGGCATTCATGGTTGCCTTAATGAACTGTAACTCCCCAGTGCTGGCAGCACTTATGCAGCCCCAGACCATGAAACACCCACCACCATGTTTAACTATAGGCACAACACACTTGTCTTTTTACTCCTGATCCTCCACCACACCCCTTCAACTTCTGCAGCAATGCTGGCAACAGCCATGGTGGCAGCACTCATACATCTATTTTCCAATGCCAACCTCTGGACATGACACTGAAAACAGGCATTCAATTTCATTGGTCGACCATAACCTGTTCTGAGTGGATCTTGCCGTTAAACCTCCATAAGGTCTTGACGACCATGCTGCAATTCACTTTCAGGGTCTTGGCAATCTGCTTACAGCCTAGGCCATCTTTACATAGAACAACAATTCTTTTTTCAGATCCTCAGATAGTTGACTAAAGTTGACTAAGGTGTCACTTCGATAGTTGACTAAGTTTTCACTGAGAGTTGTTCTCACTTTTGTTCTTTAGAAAAATTGCATCCTAGAAATCATGGTCGTGGGGATTGATCCCAAGTGGCTTCGCTTCCCAAAAGAAATTTGTTTGTTTACCATCTAATCTTGATACCTGCAACTAGTTTGGTTTCTGGCAACCTACCTCTAGTTGGAACATGATAACTCCTAGAAGGTAACCATTTCCCAATACAGATCTCAAAATATGTCAAAATTGTCCCAAATATTTTGAGCATTTCCTTTTCAATAAACAAGGGGGTGCAAGAGGGACAAGGGGGAAATTGCATGGTGCCATTACCTCCATTACCATTTAATCTTCTTCTTCATAGTAATGTTCCTTGAGGTGCAGGGTTTGCTCTTTGGATCTTAAAATGCCATTTTGCCTGATCACTCTAGTAGCTGTTCATTACTATTTAATCACACACTGAAAATGGAAGAGTCATAGCATTCAGCTTACGAAATGGCTAGGAATGGGAGGTGAGGAATTTCATGGGATGTCCTGGGCATGAAATCTCCTAGGGTCAGGAGGCTCGGGTAAGCTGGGACCTTGAAGTACTCTTTTAATTGATTACCAAAGATGTTCTGTAAGGTGAGCAGCATGATTCAGTGCCAGGAATGCTTCATTTGGAAATTTGTCCTGTGGTCAAATGACCACAGACTCCAAATATGATTTCACACAATGCTCGTTCCCCTTGTCAAAGGAAAAGTTCAAGTTTAATATTCAATAAAGATGTGTCCTATTTAACCCAAAGCCTGTGCCTCAACTCTTTATTCTAGCCTGGGTGGGCAAGGCAAGATTCTTGGAAAAGACAATAATGCTAGGAAAAGTTGAAGGCAACACAAAAAGAAGATGGCCAAATACAAGATAAAGCCATAAAGACCTGGCTTTTTCGTGAGGCATTTTTTGACTGTTATTTTTTTTTGGTCAGCCCGCCTCTTGCAAGTGAATTTTTACTGTAGTTTTATTATGATGCTTATTATGATTTTTCATTGTTTTTATTATTATTGGTTTTTCTTTTTCTTTTTTAACCTTTCTTATTTAGTCTGTTATTATTGTTATCGTTTTGTTGTAAACCACCCATAGTTCCTTCAGAATATAAGGAATATATAAGGAGTATATAAATATTAAAATAAATAAATAAATATAAGATGATTTAACCCCCCCTAAGTCAGAGTCTTGTGTTTGCAAGAGCTGTGAACCCCTCCAGGGGTTTATTAATACAACTCTTCTGGATGCTGTTTTTGTTTTTATCTTCTCTTCCACATGGCCTTTCTTGTTTATTCCACAATATACAGGAACTTCACCCCAGCAGCTGGGTACTCATTTATCCAACTGCAGAAGTTGGAAGACTGAGTCAACCTTGAACCAGCTTCCTGAAGCCACTGGGACTGAACTCCAGTCATGATCAGAGGCTTGATAAGAGCACTGCAGTTTAACAACTGTGCCATGGGGTTATTGTCAATAACTTTCACCAGCAGGGTTCAGAATGCTAAATCACAAAGGAGTATTGCCTGTACTGATTTCCATCCACTTCCCATCTCTTACTTCAGAGAGACTCACAAATACATACGGAAAAACTTCTGCTTTAAAATCACCACCATTTGTCTTTCCAAACCAGGATGTGCTATTCGTTCTCATAAGGGTTTGTATGGAGAAGATAATTTCAGAACCTGTGGCTAGAAATTGGCGAATTGGGAGAAATTATAGATTAACCAAAGCAAACTTTGTCCTTGTGGGGGTAAAACAACAAAGTGAAAAGTGGAAAGTAGAAACTGATAGTGAAATCTTTCTTAGCACTTGTGTCATATGAGAAAACAGAAGAACACAGGAACTTGCAGCATATGCAATAACTGGTTGGGGATTCTGAGAATTAATACTAGTCTCGAGTTTGCTATTTATGAATTAACAAAGCTTAGTAATATGACTAAACATAACATGTGCATTCTGTTGTACTGTGCAGAAAGTCGTGCTGCACATTCCTGTACCCCATGTATAACACAACCCCCCTCACACTTTTCTAATCCAAAATTACAGTTTTGCAACTGTCCAGTTCTTTCCTCATCTTCTGTGTATAAGACAGCCCTCAACTTTTAGTCTAACAATTGTCGACAAAAATATAGTCTTCTACATGGAAACATACTGTACTTATGTAGGAAGTGACATGTACACCTTCATGCTTCTGTGCATGTTGTTGCTTCAAGTTTTGTATTTGCTACTTATGAATTAACAATAAATCTCACATATCTCATGAGCCGTGAAGTAACACAAACAAGGGAAACAGAATTAGCAAGGGGAAATATTCAGGCACCCAAAATAATGAAATAAAGGTGGTTTATATGTTTTGTTGTCGATGTTCTATAAATTAATTGGTTTCTTTGAATGCAGTACACAAGAGTTTTCCCCCAGCCATTAGCTGCATTAAGCTGAGGCACAGTTCTGTTTGTTTTTCTTTCTGAATAAAGACAGGATGGGTAGGAGAAATTTTACCATAGAATGCTACTGCTCTTATTTTTCCTCAAACATAAGCTTTCCCTTGTCTGTAATTTGCCCAACTTGCACTTGAATTAATAAATGGCAATGCGTATATTGTTGTTGCAATGATGCTGAAAAACACATACAATTAGTTTTGACTTCCAGCCTGACTGCTGTTTGCTTGAATAATAAATAATAACGGGGGGGGGGGATATGGCTCATCTAATCCTTGTTCTCAGGGCTGTTAGTGATTACTCTTGACATCTTTCACGCCTCCTATGATTGCAGCAGTTCCAGAAAGTCACCGTAGAAGGGGCATGGGGCAGTATATAAGCAGAACACTTTGCTTTTTTTTGGACCACAGAATGAAGACAAGAACAAGGATGTGGTGGTTATTCATAGCACCCTCTTGACCCCCCTGAAGCCCAAGAGATTTTCAAATGATTACCCAATGTTCTTTCCATATAGGACAGCTGCACATGGGTTTTGTTTGCCCCACATCTTGCTAAT
>JAHTLZ010000379.1:11389176-11413601 GCA_023846285.1 Phrynocephalus versicolor | reverse complement strand
TGACTGAGAATCTTCACAGACATATTGCTATTTACTGTCATCTCAGAACCGTCATGTTATAGTGTCATGTTATAGTGACGCTAGTAGGACTTTCAATGTACAGACAGTAAGATACTTAAGGAGTGGTTTTACCACTTTCACCCCCATGAAGTGACCTTCCATGGCTGTGTGGGGGTTTGAACCTAGATCTCCTGAGTCGTAGTCCATCATTCTCTGCACTACAGTGCATTGGGCATCAACATTAATTATGGTGCAATGCTTTATAAATAGCATATGTACAACTTAATCTTATATGTATTTTAAGAAATTATAACAGGAAAAAAGAACAAATTCAAGATGGATTATCTCCTTGAAGGAAGCTGCATAATTTGATTTTAAGACCTGCAAGGCTGTTGAGGACAGGGCATTTTGGAGATCACTCATTCATAGGGTCACCATAAGTTGGAAATGACCTGATGGCACATAACAACAATGCATGGAGAGTTCATACCAATTCTTGTTATAAAAACAGAACATAATATTACTTTGAAACTATGAAACACTGATGAAGTGGAAAAACAAATGCCGATCCATACATAGGAGTGAGACAAAAGAAAGTCCACAACAGTGTGGAACATATCTTGTTGAGTGTCAAAATCACAACATCATTCATCCTTTCAAAGAGAAAAAAATCACAAAAATAGATAAAGGATAGCTCAGAGAAACTGAAAATTCATGCAAAACAGTTGCTGTTCAAGGAAGCAACTTAGTTACTGTATCTGTCACACTCTAACATTGAAAATCTGGAATTCAAAGTTGTTTAGTGTATAAGGTATCAGTTTGAAAGCTGGTATCAGTTGGCTGTTGAATGAAGTCCAATAAAACAAATGAGTAATAATTTACAAAAAATAAAAACATAAAAATCAACATGTTATTGTTCCAATTAAAAAAGATTTTTTAAAAAGAGTTTGACAATGTAGAGTATGTAAAGCTGACAGGGTGGCTTTGAAATCTTTTTAATATCATTGGAGTTACAGAATATCACATGACTTTCCAGTTCTTAAAAAATTCTTTTGTAGAATAAGTGCTGTGGATTTTTTGTTAATATTAACAGTATTTTAACATTGATTTTGAAGTTGCCTAATTAATAAGATATTGATGCCTTAAATAATCTCCCTTTGTTTTGCATTCAAAGGAAGTATTTGTGCTATCTTCAGTGATAAATCAGTTAGGCCTCATCTCTGTAAAATAATAAAATGAAAAGAACAAAGACTGCTGAGGTATGAATTAGCTATTCACACTACCCCTTCCCACAAACTCAA
Source organism: Phrynocephalus versicolor (assembly GCA_023846285.1). NCBI lineage: Eukaryota > Metazoa > Chordata > Lepidosauria > Squamata > Agamidae > Phrynocephalus > Phrynocephalus versicolor. The sequence goes on along the minus strand of JAHTLZ010000379.1, from coordinate 11,412,300 downwards.
TGCGGTTACAAAAGAGTGTGTCAAGTAGATCAGTTTAGTTTGCTGCTATAATTATAAGCAAAACTGGAAGTGACAAGTGAGCAATAAAAACATAATGCAAAATTATACAAGACGTTTTACATTGTTTAACCATGTACAGTCAGTGCGCACCATCAAGAGTGATCAGAACAAACATGCATGATAAATAGTGACTGTTTATGGATGAAAACACAATATTTACAACTTTGTGTTCTGTGACAAATACAGTAAGAGATTTCTATTTCATTTATTCCCATTTAAAATGAAAATATGTCCTTATCTCCAAAGATAACTCAATATGTTTCACATAAAACTATACAAATAAGTTTCATGCAAGCATCTTTCATTGTACATCATGGGGCTTCCACAAGAAGGGCCCAAGAAGTGTGGATCAGGTCAACTGATATTCAAAACCACAAAAGAGAAACTGTTTCCCCAGAACAGTGGTGACCAAGATGACTGAGGGTCTGGAAGAAATGTCTTATGAGGAGTGGCTTAGAGAGCTGGGAATGTTTAGCCTTACAAAAAGAAGGCTGAAAGGGGATATGATAGCTATGTCTAAATATTTGAAAGGATGTCACATTGAAGAAAGGACTGGTTTGTTTTCCATGGATTCAGATACTAGGATGCAGGGCAATTGTCTCAAACTACAGGAAAGGAGATTCCATTTAAACATAAGGAATAACTTTATGACAGTTAGAGCTGTTCAGCAGTGGAATATGCTGCCATGGAGGGTGGTGGAGTCTCCTTCTTTGGAGGTTTCTAAGCAGAGGCTGGATGGCCATCTGTTGGGAGCACTGTGATGGGGGTTCCTGCAAGGCAGGGGGTTGGACTAGATAGCCCTTGAGGTCTCTTACAACTCTATGATTCTATGATTCTATGATTCTATGAACAACCCTGAAAAACAATTGAATTGTTTAACTGTTAACTCTGTAACTACAGTACAAAGTATGCCTCATTCAGTGTTGGAAGATAATGATAATAATCATCTTAGATCTGAAGAGCTGGAAGGGTCTCTATTGATCATCATGTTTGACCCCTGTCAAGGAGGCACAGTGGGAAATCAAATTCCTAACATTTGGCCCTGCGTTCAGACACCTAAACCATTGATCTATCCAGCATGATTAAGCAATTGCCGATCTCTCTTTTTCTCTCTCAAGCTCTCTCCGCCCCACAATATACAAGTAGTCATCTAGGAAGACACTATGTTATTGTTACATGAGAGTTTGGCAACAGTGTGCAGCAAAACAAATTAGCATTCAAGAAGGCAATTTTAAAAGTGCGGGCACTCCATACAAAACTAGACTTTGCATCAGCATGAAATTTGGCATAGATACAGCAGACAATCTGCTCTTCCTCTGTACCAAATTTCGGCAATTTGGGGTAAACAGCTTTTTGAATTACATTTTTTTAAGTAAAGCTGTTTTACTGCAGACACTGGCTACTTTTTTGTCTGCAGATTTAAAACAAATCAAATATATTGAAAACACCAATCTTATATATCTTGAAAGAGAATGGTTAATCCCATACATAGCCACAACAGCATTCTATGTCACCTGGTGCAAACATGGATTAAACACACACACACACACACACACACACACACACTGCTGAGGGTTGCAGAATACGACAGAGTACAAGTACTATTTTGGTGTCCCTTCCCTCCAAGTATGACACCTGGAGCACTTGTCCTCCCCACCTCCCACCTTGTTGCAATTTTGACTCCAGACACTTTTTAATTTAGAAGGAATCCAGGCTACAGGGGCTGTAATACTGACTTTGAAAAAAAAATTCAAAGGGGAGAAATCCATTATATGTACATAACAAGATAGGCTGAGTTTAATTATTATTCTAGTGAGATTTCAAGCTTGACTTGATTGTATCAAGTCTTGATAATTTATTTATTTATTCAGAGTATTTTTCACCCTGCCTTTCTCCTTGGAAAAGGACCCAAGGTGGCTTACAAAAATGAGGGACAATATACAGTCCTGTACTAGGGATGGGCATGAAACAGAAAAAAAAGGTGTTCAATTTTGTTCCATTTCAAAAAAACCCACCCCCACATTTCATTTTGTTTCTTTTCATATGAAATGAAACAGTAACACCCAGCAATTTTAAAGGGGTCTAGCTGATCTGTCATTGGCTGTACAGTGACCCCCAGCCATTTTGCAGTTCAGGTATTGTGGTCCCACTACATCGCAGGACCGCAGGACCTGTACCATGGTGGGTGGCGGGGGTGGCCGGGTTGCTTCGCGCCTCCCCCTCGCACCTCCGAGAAGCCTCCAGGGTGCGTGGGAGGGTGATGGGGGGATCCGGTCACTCCGCGCTGCCCCCATGCACCCCCGTGAAGCCTCCGGGGTGCATGGGTGGGTAGCGGCAGGCAATCTGGTCGCTCCGCGTGGCCCTCCCACACACCCCTGAGAAGCCTCCGGGGTGTGTGGGCGGGCAGCAGCGGGCGATCAGGTCACTCCGTGTGGCCCTCCCACGCACCCCTGAGAAGCCTCTGGGGTGCGTGGGCTGGCTGCAGCGGGCAACCTGGTCACTCTGCGCGGCCCTCCCACGCACCCCCCGAGAAGCCTCCGGGGTGCCTGGGCGGACGGCGGCAGGCGATCTGGTCACTCCGTGCGGCCCTCCCATGCACCCCCTGAGAAGCCTCAGGGCCTCGTGGGCAGGCAGCAGGGGCGGGAGGTAAGATCCCTCTGCCAGCACTGGTGTGCCGTCCAATCTCCCCCGCAGGGGGAGTTACTGTACCCCTTTAAAAATAGCTGAGTCACCACCAGGAGGAACCCTCCCAGTGGTGACTGGCCTATTTTGAAAGGGCACAAGGGCACAGCCAATGATAGCTCTGCTGGAGCCCTCTGAATCTGATGCCTCTAGGACCCAGGGAAGTCACTCCCCACCCACCTCCAAGATGAGAGGAGGCCAGAAGCCCAAGCTGAGAGGAGGAAGCTGGACCCTTTTGGAAATGGCTCTCAGGCATAAAATATGGTGCCTCTAGGACCCAGGGGAACTGTTTCATTTCATTTCATTTTGTAAGAATGTTTTCAAAAAATTCATTAGGAACAAAACTAAATGAAACAGGAGTGGGCATAAAACAAAATGAAACAAAACATTATTTTTCTGTTTTGTGCCCATCTCTATTCCTGAGACTTTTCATCAGTAGTCTCACACAGAGTGCATAGAGTAGTCTAGCCGGGATGTCACTAGGGCATGTGTCATCGTGGCCAGAGCTGGTTTCTCAAGAAACAGGAATACTAGCCTTAATTGTGCAAATACACGGACACTTGCAAAGATGTATAGACTTCTTGGATAAAGAACAGAAGTCTATGGTCCATCATAGCTGACATTATTCCATGGGTAGTGAAATGTTTTGATCTCTCGAGAAAAGAAGACCAGTTCCCATGACTCAACTTCCAAACAATATCAGATCATTTTCTGACATTTTGAATTGTGATTAGAATTGGGCACGAAACAGAAAACCAATGGTTCAGTTGGTTCTGTTTTGGGTCCAACAGTTAATTTGTACGAACCCAAACCAAACCAAACCGGTTCATCTTACCTGATGGCGGCAGCAGTGGGAATCCTGGCGGCGGCAGCGGCAATCTCAGTGGTGGTGGCGGCGATACCGGCAGTGGCGGCAGCCCAGCAGCAGCTGCACCAGGCAGCGGGAGGCCTCACCATTGCATCCAGAGCACCGGCTGCAGCAGCACTGGTGGCAGTGGACCGCCCCACCGCCGCCTCCGGAGGCCCAGTGCTTTTATAAAAAAAAAAAATTAAGAGCCCTAGGGCTGAAGGGCTGGCTTCCCCATGCCTGTTTTTAATTTTTATTAGTATCTTTACTTATTTTTAGCACCAACCAGATGGCCCCAGGAACCAGGTTGGCACTTTTTAATTTTTTTTATTTTAATTTTTTTTTAAAGTCCCCATCTGGGGGCTTTTTGATAGCTGGCTTCCCTGTGCCTGTTTTTTATGTTTATTATTATTATTCCTTATTTTTAGTGCTGACCACATGGCTCCACAGGCTGTGTTGGTGCTTTTTTATTTATTTTATTTTATTTTATTTTATTTTATTTTATTTTAAGAAGTCCCCAGCCTTTTGAGGGCTTTTTGAGGTGCTGGCTCTACAGGGACTAGCTTCCCCATGCCTGGATTTTTTTTTACAATTTTTCCCCTCCTGGCTCAGCCAAACCAGCTGGCCACAGGCAGTACTGGCTGGCCTGCAGGCCGGAGGGACATTTTTTATTTTTTATTTTTATTTTTATTTATTTTTAATTTTTAAAAGTCTCTGATATTGGGGTTTTTTTTTCCCCTCCTGGCCTGCGGTGGCTGCCAGAGTTCCCGGAGTTCCAGCGGCGGTGACAAGGTGGTGGTGGTGGAACAAAAATGAAATGAAACGAAATGGAAATTTCTGTTTCATTTCATTTTCTTTTCTTTTAATGGGTTGGTTCATTATTTGTTTCGTTAGCTAATGAAATGAATGACAGAAAATGAAAGGAATTAAAAATTCATTTTGTGCCAATCTCTAATCATGATTACAAAGGCCTAATATCTGTTCACATTTATAAACTAAAGGTTGTTGTGTTTTTTGTTGTTGTTGTTGTTGTTGTTTGGAAGAACTGAATTCTGTTCCTCAGTGCTATGTGTGAAGATTAGGCATGGGCCTTTCATTTTGGAATGGGTCTGGTTCTGAAACAAATCATGGCATTACAGCTGCTGTTTGGAACTTCAACCCACCCTCTGAAATGAAATCACTGATTGACTTACCTTGCCTTACCTCACGCAGGGCTAAACTCTGGCAGGAAGTAGCCTCCGAAGCATCATTGTTCATCCTCTTTGACACTAGCCAATCAGAAGCTGTGCAGGGACATGCATCATCCCACCTCCATTTCTGATTGGACAGCACCAGAGAGAACAAATGATAACGCATTAGAGGCTACTCCCTGGTTGGAACTTTGCCCCCCGCAAAGTATGGCAAGCTAAGGCAATGAGTGATTTCATTTTGGAGGGTGGGTCCAAATTCCAAAGAGCAGCTGTGCTGCAATGTTTAATTTCAGAACTGGACCTATTCTGAAATGAAAGGCCCATGCCTAATAAAGATATGGGGGCTTTGACCAGGCTTGTACTGGGAGGGGCTTCTTTGTCTGCTCGCCTGATGGAAACACACTGGCCAGCTGCCAGGCTGGTCAATCGGACATTGCCAGCACAGCTGGTGAGATTGCCAGTGGCTGACCATTGGGTCAGCTTACCACCAAGTGAAGCCCTAGGTAAAGGGCTAGCAACAGCATCAATCCAGGCTTTAAAAAACTGGATGAAATATTTCCACATGAAAAACAGTATTAAACCTTCCTTCATTCTCCCCAAACCTTTAGGTAATCTTCCTTTCTTCCCTTTAACTTACCTCAAAGTATCAGCTGACAAAGACATTATAAGAAGGATGATACACTTTAGCCATACAAATTATCCAAACCATAGTATGCTTATTGACAAAAATAAATTAGTTCCTGTTGATAAGTTAGCTTAAGCAAGGACCACATGAAGAATTTATGAAAAGCAAAAATCAATAGTTTTATGTATTTCAATGCCATGTAAGACACTGGGTTCCAATAATATGCACACATAAGTGTTACTGTTATGTTATTGTGTTGATGGAATTTACATTATTATGCTGTTGGAAAAGAAAATACCTAATGAACATTGCCCATTTTCTCTTTTCTCTGTCTCTCAGTATTATGTATCTCTATGTAGATACAGATCTCTATGTAAAGTAGGATATGTACTTTATATGCAAATATGTATCCTTTTCCATTCTGTTTTGCAGATGCCCGTACTCCTCTCCCCTGTGTGGCTTGTCTGTCCTTTCCAAGTTTTGCTAAAATCATGGTGTCTGGCACATACCTGCTTCTGGATCTCTACAATGAAGTGTTGAGGGAGGAGCCTGTTTCATAATTAAAAACTGTGCCTCCTTGATGTAATTTTCACTTAACACAAGCCTTTCACAGCTCTGCAGTCTCCAAATTAGTTTGAACATCATAAGATAAACAGAGCATCCATTGACATGATTGCGTGGGCACAAAGGTAGTTAGGGATTTGTCCTTTTTATTTTACTCCAACTTTAGAGCACCTCCTAAAGAACTATGATCCCCAAGAAACACTGTAGCAGTTTCCTTTTTTGTATAGTAAGGTGTGAGACAGCCAAGAAAGGCTCTACTCCAGATGAATGAAAATACAGTAAGGTGTATGTAGGTCTGTAAGCTAGAATTTCCAGAATTCTACCTGGGAAATTCTTGGAGAATTCTGGACAGTACAAGTAGAAAGAAAGAAAGAAAGAAAGAAAGAAAGAAAGAAAGAAAGAAAGAAAGAAAGAAAGAAAGAAAGAAAGAAAGAAAGAAAGAAAGAAAGAAAGAAAGAAAATGGAACAGCACATCCCTAGCAGTATTACATATTTTGAAGGATAACACAGTATTTTATTACCTTCTGATTTTGAAGCTGCCATCTCATCTATTTATACCCTTAGAGTACTAAAATAATGGTATCTCAGCCACTCATCCCCTATAAGAGTTTTTCAGGTACATGTACCTCTTTCCAAAGACCTGCTAAAACAGAGTGTATAAAGAACAGTGAGGCAACATAAAATCCATGACCATGAACATTTTATCTCCCCCATATTTTCCTCAGGATATATAATGCTAGTTATATGTGGACCCAAGGAAACATTTGAAGATGCATACAGAGTGAAAGATAAAACATTTGCACACTTTCGATGATCTTCTTTGTAACTGCAAATACATGTGTGAAATCCTGTTCATTCCACCAGTCCCCTGAGGTGCCTTTCATTTAAAATGCAGATGAGGCCAGGAACTTGATCTGTTTTAATTTTGATCAGGCACACTGAGACCCCCTGACCTTTCCTGTTCCGCCACAGGAAGAGTGGCTCTGAATATGATAGAGTGTATTATACAAACCAAGCAGCATTAGTTCAAATGGGATTATAAAATGCACCAAGGTGTGCTAATGAGCTCCGCTCAACAAGAACAGAAAGGAAAAGGATGGACAGATACACTCCACTTATCCCAACATGGCTTATGGCTCTTCTTGCACTTGAAACAAAAATATTCCAATGATACATTCACTTTTAGCTCATTCAACACAGCAGAACTGATTGTCGTCTCAGGTGAGACAACAAAGGGAACCCCCGGGCACCTTCCACAAATGGACAGATGCACCTTGATACAACTTACAGATTTATTGGAAGCAATAAGTAGTAAGAAGTGTGTAGGAAATGACAGCCGCACTGAATGAGGAGTAGATCCCAGCTGAAATAATCATCCCAGTACACAACAGGGAAAACAATGAGTTATTGACCAACAATATGCACCCCCAGGTACACATTCATTAAGGTGAAGAATAGTCCTTGGTTTCACCTATGGGAAACTCTGGCAGGCCTGCCCTGCCCCTATGGGAAACAAGCCATGCTTGCTCTGTCATTTCCCCACCTTTCACTCTTCCCATTATAACTAACAATGGGGAATCCCATTTCCTGGGATAGGGTCCAATGCCTGTTTTTTCCATGTTATCTGATCCTATGCATCAAATCACCCCAATCAGCTGCCAACCAAGTAGTTACAATCCTGCAGAGCATGTGATGAAAGCAACAATGATCTATCTGCTTCATAAACTAACATGTAATGTAACAAAAACAAACATAATCGATCTCATTGATGGTGAACATTTTAGAGCCCGAGTGCCCAGACTGCAATTCAGAACCCACTAATTTTTCACAATGTGCCAATATAGCAATTTAACCTGAATACAGATGGCTGTGAAGGGATGATATCAGGTGCCCACAGAAAGGGCTCCGAGTGCCATCTTTAGCATCCATGCCATAGGTTCACCAACAATGATCTATCTACTTCAAATAATAGCATAGAAAGCAACCCTGTAAAACATGCAACTCCAGCTGCCAAAAACTATGTACTTCATAAGCCAATATATAATGCACAATAAAGAAGGTATGAGGGCAACTTCCAGAGAGGATCAGAAGAGGATGTTTTAAGTGGGTTGGCTGCTGAAAGACGTGGGGACAGGCAGCCCAAGCTCCTGGTTGGATTAGTACCCTGTTACAGCTGAAGAACCCTGGTTATGCACAGCAATGTATACCTGTCATGTGCGTGAACCACCCAACTCCAATTCCAAGGCAGCCTAATCCTACATATATGTGTTTTAGAGCTTTCTGTCAATCAATGTTAGCAATACAACCCAAACTGAGTACTGCTGCATTTGGAAGGATGAGGTTCTCAGATGAGAAGTGATGTTTGTGGGAATAATCTGTAGTAGGTCTGTGGTATTTTAATGCATCTCTGGCATGGAGGAGATAAATGATAGATCTCACATTGGCTAGCAGGCATACCTTATCCTGAAACTAGGGAAGATCTAAAACATGGTAAAATTGTTCCATGTACCTACTACAAAAGCTGCCTAGATGCCCTAAGCACATCCGATCTTGCCTGATTTTGGAAGCTAAGCAGGGTCGGCCCTGGATAGTACTTGGATGGGAGACCTCCAAGGAATACCAGGTGCTGTAGGCTCCAGGAATAGGAACTGGCAAACCACTCCAGTATTCCTGCCAAGAAAACTCCATGGACATGGAGTCACAAAGAGTCAGTAACAACTGTAACGACACAACAAACACACCTACTACAAAATGCTCACCAGAAGTATTTTAGACTTGGTGTGTGCACAATTTTTTTCTGGATCTATAACTTTTTTTCCAGATCAAGTTCTTAAAGCACACTAACATTCATATTAATTTATTTTTCCAGTCGCATTGATATATGAACATAAGAACATAAGAACATAAGAAGAGCCATGCTGGATCAGGCCAAGGCCCATCTAGTCCAGCTTCCTGTATCTCACAGCGGCCCCACCAGATGCGTTTGGGAGCGCATGAGACTAGATATCTGTCTCGTGATACCACTCCCCTGCATCTGGCCCTTGAAGCACCCTGGTTTAAAGCCTAGAGATTACACATCTCCATCATTGTTTTTAACCTGTGATGGACTTTTCCTCTAGGAATCTGTCCAATCCCCTTTTGAAGGCATCCAGGTCAGATGCCATCACCACATCCTGTGGATTATGGTAAGAAAAATCCAGAGTTTCCTCAAATAAAAAATGATGGGTTGGAAGCCCAAATGAATCATGCTGAACCATTAGTAGCTTGTCTCATTGAAATAAAGGGGCCAATATATAACTAACTTAATCTGGATCCAAAACAATTATCAGATTTTAAAATTTGATTTATTGTATCCAAATATGATCTTTGGTCTGTTGTGACATAGTTTCCCTATTTCATCCCTTAGTGTGCTTCATATCAGCTGAAACCATTTCCATATACTGTATATCCCTAATACATCATTTCTTACTGTGCATAATTTTTAGATTATGCTTTTTAATTTTCTCACTTATGGCCAGTAGGTAAGACTAAATCAATTTTAACAAGGCCCTTTTTAGTTTTAAATGTAGCAATTATACCACCATGAACTCACTCCGTTTCCAGTAAGAAGGAGGAATTTCTCAGTCTACCTCATCATCTTTAATTTTAGGAGAGTGTCGTAATTACTGCTGAATTTTTACTCTTATTAAAGAAATATTGTTACTTTTTCTCTTTTCCTAATCTCTCATCAAGAGTCCATGTTGTCGATAACTGGTAAAAACAATAATGGAAAAATTACCACGGAGTCATTCTGTGTGAGTTTCTAAACATAGCTAAACATGTTGCTGAGTATGATTAGCCATGTTTTATCTAACATGGCAAGACTGTGTTTCTACAGGTGTGGTATCCCAGAGTGACCCTAGAAGAAAGAAATATTAAAATACCTCTTTAACTAGTCAACCCTGGAATGGGTTTCCATAAATTTATAGCATATAATAATTACTTAACCATTATCCTGAAATTTTAATGTCTGGGTAGAAGGAGGACCAAATCCGTGTTTAGGGTATTCTCGTAAATTGCCCTGTAGTGGATCACACCCAACATTGGATGCCTCCTTCCATTGATGGCTCTGATTGTCAAATCTAGCAGTAATCTAGTAGCCTGCATAATTAAATTGTAAACCGCCCAGAGAGTGCTTGAAGCACTATGGGGCAGTATATAAGCAGAACACTTTAATAATAAGAAGCAGTAGTGGACAGTCACAAGATCATCCTAATCCCAGATGATTGAACCTAATTAGTTTTTCCACTGTATCCATGACACTGTTCAGGGGCATTGGGGAATACAAAAATGATGACTGGATCCAGTCAATTGGAATAAGAGGCTAGTGAAAATAATGTTTTAAGGGTGGCTCTAAGGATGGATGAATCGATCAGTTTTGCTTTATTTAGTATTGTAGACTTGTTTTAAAAATGAGTTATTTCCATTTAAATAGCAAGGGGGTTAATTTATTAATATGACTTCTGAGTACTTGCAATAAATCAAGTATACATTACTTACCAATATGAATCTAGTAAGGTATGATTGGGCTTGCAGGGCTCCAACAGTGGTGACTCCAGCTGCAGGCCTATGATGGTCTGCTGGGTCCGCTTGCCAGCTGGTTGGTTGCCTCCGGTGGTGGCAGCTTCAGTGGCAACTTTGGTGGCTACAGCAGCAGCGGCAGTGGCAGCAGGAGAGGAGGAGGGACACAACCAAGCAGGTAAGGGAGCCATTTTACAGACTAAATGAAATGGTTCATTTTAACCAAAAAACAAAAAACAAAAAAAACCCTCCACCATTTCATTTGATCTGTAATAAAATGCTGCTTCTTTGTTTTGTTTTGTTTGATTACATAACAAACCAATGAATCAGCATTTTGGTTTTCATTTTGTGCCCATCCCTAGTGTCAATTATTTAATAGCAAGGTTGACATTGAAACTAATAAACCTTCATTTTGACTTGGAAGCTTATAATTGCCTTTTCTATTTGTTTTAGTTATTACTTGTGATCCTGCCTACTGGAACAAAAAAACTGAGTATGTGCAGCTCACCTCTGGTGTTAGATCATTCTTGATGCATATTCCATAACGGGTCCAGTACATTTCCTGACTTCTTGTATTACACAACATTTATAATGATTGTTTGACTTTAGTTCCGTTCATCTTAAAAGGAAAATCATTTATATGTTGAGGGCAAGTGGGGAAATACATATTGAAAATGCAGTTGCCTACCACTTGCAAGATAATTTGAAGCTATAATGCAAAGCATAATATACCCACATAGTAAAATGCCTAAAGGGAGTCTGAGACTTTCATTACAGAAGTGCTGAAGTTTCTTGAGACTACATAAGCTACTGTATTGCTCATACAATTTTTGTGCTTTAGTTAACATTTCTCAGAGCAGGTGAAAGCTGAAGAGGCCTTAAGGGGCGACTCTTTCCTGTTTTCTCATTTCATGCATGATGTGCTGATTTTCCAGTATTACTTTTTTCTCTCTAAATGGAAACATGAAATTTGAGGAAGCCAGTCATGATACCCTTCTACATTCAAATGAGACATCTGTAATATACAGACTACAAAAAAGAAATATATGGGAGTGTAATGCCAAACGCCTGAATCTGAGAATGCCAACACATTGACAAGGGGAAAGAAAGGGACAATACTCTCATTGTCCATAGACCAAACAGAAGATAACCCTAGCCTAGACGTTAATCCAATTCTTTAATAAACCCTCCATTGTATGAATGTGGGCCATTGCACTACTCTATCTATGATTCAAAACACCTGGAAATGGCCAGATATTTCTGCACAATATCATGCCCACCTTGCCAGCAGGAAAAAGGATGCCATGCTTTACAAATCAAAGGGCAGCATGAAGGTTGACAACACCAATGGCAGTCATCAAGATGGTCTACAGCAGCCATTCACAATTTGTTTTTGTCCAAGGACATAAACACAACATGAAAGTACTCTAATTAGCCTGAATCAGGATTGTAAAAGTTGCATAACAAATCTTATAAGGTTGTGTTTGGAAATAGCTTTAAGGCTGTGGCCCCCTTCAAATGTGTGATGTGGCCCTCACTGAAGGTCTACAAGATACCCTCTTGTACATGATACCATTTCAAAAGTGACATCAGGTAAGGTACTATCCCAGAAGATTACTCCTTTTTCATCGTTTAACCACTTCTCACCCAAACAAAAAGGAAATGGCATGGCTGTTTTTCAACGAGCATGAATGGCAGTGAGCACAAGAGGAGAAACAGTTTTATGTTTTAAATTATAATTCATTTTTTTGCCCAAACAAAAAATTGTGATCTTGAAAAAAGTCTTTGAACAAGTACCAAATCTGGCACAAGGCAAGAACAGACTGTCAACTGTAAATGTGTCAAATTGGTGCTGGTCCAACGTCCCTTTTCAAAGTTTGATTGTTATTTTTTGGGCTACCCCATTTTTCAAATTGCCTTGCAGAATGGCAATTTGCTCTGCTAACACAATAATTGCTGTACTCATGTACTGTACAGCTTGTTTTATGATGGCTTTTTTGTTATTAACTAAATTCAGTTCTCTCACAGTTATTATTTAGAGGTCAGGGTACACTCATCTATTTCTGTGCAGGATTTTTTCCCCTAGCTTCTTCCTCTTTCTTCCTCCTCTTTCTTTTAGAAGAAACTTTCATTGTGTGTTGAATACACGCAGGACTGGGCTTACTAACTCTACTATTGACACTGCACATGCCAACATGGCCTTCCTCTACCTTATCACTTGTGCAAAGAGCTAAAAGCAGCTTTGAGTACAAAACATAATGGCAGAGAGAATACTCCTTAAATTCCTTGTTCTCATTGATTTGGACTTCATTCCCTCTAGCCTTCAGTGAGACAAACAGCTCTTTTTCTGCTTAATTTTTTTCTTATTTGCACAAATTGCCTCAAGTGGCTTTTCCCTTGGAGGAGTAAAGAAAACACACAGACAAACCAATCACAAAAGGCCTGTAATACTGTTTTTAAAAGACACAAAGACCACCCAGTGCTTCAGATTCTTAAACAGAGTAGTAGTCATTTTAACTTTTGGCTGTTTACACGATTCACAAATTAGACATGTTGCATAATCTTTGTGCAAAACCGCCAGTTCCAGCAAATTTTTGATTTAAATGGCAGTTTTGGACAAAAATGTCTATCAAAACTAAAGGATTGTCCTGTGACTTCTGTGATGATATCAATTTCAAAAGTAACTACAGTTGGTAGAAATGTTTATAATTAGAGGTCACCCATTCTTGCACTAGACAAATTACTTCATATAACAGTTTTAATCAGAAAACAATGGATACTGTTTGATGTTCAGTTCAAAACTCAACCAATGTTGATTTAGCTCATGCCATATTAAAGCACAAAAGAAAACAATTTCCCCACTGAAGGCTAGAGGGTCATATGAAGCTAGGGCTCCGTAAGTCACAGTGACACTTAACAGATAGTTCCCATTAGTTCAAGGAAGAACAAAACAAAGATCAATGCTTAGCCTTTAGGGTGGAAAGAAAAGCCTTCCCTGATGGGTGGCAATTAGGTACTGATTGTTTAGCAAGCTTTCTATAGACAGATTTGGCCCTGTTTTCATGAAATAGACTTTCTTTTAACACTAGACAGAAAAATAGTGTGGAGAGGACAAATTAGTTTGGGCTGGACAGCATCCCCAGAGACTGAAATATCTCCTTGAAAAATAATGTTTCACTCTGAGAAGATGATAATTACCTCCTGCTCAGAGCAGGGCCATTTACATTGTTATCATTTCCTGGACCTCACTGCAACTGCTTGCCACTAAGGTATGGCCATTGGGAGTTATTTGAATCAAAATGCAAGAAAGAGTGAAACAGTAAGCACAGGTTTGGTGTGGGGTTAGTTCCTTAGAGGCCTCACCAAGGGCTCTTAGGGGGATGATCACACCAGCATTTCTCCTCTGAATGGTCTAGTGTGGGTGGCTGGCTAAATTGCCCCTTCAGTTGGCAACCAGATGATGTAAGTGCCAGCATGGACTACTAGCCCATCCATAAAGTCTTCCTACTTGAACCTTTCTGGCTCCCATCCATAATCTTTCTTAGATGCAAGTAAATTTTATTTTGCTTGATTTCCCGCATGTGCAATCCCCAGAATTAAACTAAAGAGGAGCTCACTGCTTTTGATTCTCCTTACAATTTTAATTAACTAATATAGTCACCAGTATGTAATTTAAGAAGAGAGCTTAGCCATTTCACAATATTGGGAAATTGAAAATTTCCTCTGCTTCTCCATTCTGGGTCAAGGAAAAAACAGAAAGTTTTTAAACCTATTAGACAGTACAGTGGTTATAAAGGAAAATTTGCTTAACATAATTTCATTTAGAATGAATTAATTCCTTTATACAAGGTACCACTGTATAATTAAATTGCAAATTTCCTAAGTACCATGAAAGCTACTTGCTCTCAGTTGCGAAGCCAGAGGTTGAGACTTTGATTCCCCACTGTGTCTCCTTCACAGGGGGTGAATTTGATGTTCAACAGGGTTCCTTACTGCTCTGCAGTTTTATTATTATTATTATTAAATTAATCATGTATAGACATTGAGTCTGCGGAAGAGAGGTTCAGTTGACAATGGATTCCTTAAACAAAAATTATAGTGTGTGCCTTAACTTCAAATGTGGGTTACATTGGACCACAAAAGGTGGGGTCAATTCAGGTGTATCAAATGCCATCACTGGGACCACACTTGGAGGGGCTGCTCTTGACTTTGTAGAATCAGTTAAAAAGCCATGCTCCTTGTTTGAAATAATTGTCCGCACTAGGGAAGGTCATGACATGAAAAAAAGAAGAGTCATTTCATTTCATTATTTTTCCCCATGATTTGTTTCGTTTTGTTACAAATGATTTTTTTTTAAAAAATGTATGAAATAAACTAGTAATGAACTGATTCACTACTCTCTAAAACAGCTCCCCTGCAGGACCTAGAGGCACCAAACTTGATGGGCAGCTTCCTTGGACTATCCCCTTTAAGTGCTCCAAATTTGGAGTGATTTGGGTTTCAAGGGGCTGCGTTATTCAACTTCAAAGGGGTTGCCACCCAGAAAAAAAACATTTAGAATTGCAATATTATGTGCTTGAAAATAGAGATCCCAGGCAGCTAGCATTGTGGAAATTACAGTGAAGCTTCCTCAAGCTCTCCCCTTGAAGCACCCCTAATATGGAGAAGTTTGAGATACAAGGAACAAAGTTCCATAGGGAATGCAGGGAGTGTGGATCAGTATGCTGAGGGGAAGCTGTCAATTAATGCTCTAATTGCTGAAGCACACTGGACACACTCCTTTCATTAAGCACGCCCACCTCCTTTGGAGCTTAATATCTCTGGCCCCAGAAACCCTACCTCTTCCAAATTCCAAGTGATCCCCTAATATTGCATGGGGAAGAGAAGCCCGTCATTCTCATAATAAAATAATAAAATAATAAAAATATTTCTTAAAAAAAATTCAATGGTAAATTACTGATCTCAGGCATGCGAATGGCAGGCATCTCTTCCCCAAGCAATTTTATGGAATCCCTTGAAACTTTGAAAAGTTGGGGTTTCTGGGGGCAAAGATATTAAGGAGGTGGGGGTGCTTAATGGAAGGAGTCAGTGTCTTTGGCATACTTTACCAATTACCATTGTACAGTTAATTGATAGCTTCCCCTCAGTATGCCGATCCATACTCTTTTAGTTGTTTCCCCTGCAGCCCATTTGGAGCTCAATTACTCTGTTCCATGTACCCCAAACCTCTCCAAATTGAGGGTGCTTCAAAGGGAGAGCTTGAGGAAGCTCCACTGTAATTTACATGATGCTAGCTCCCTGGGTTCACTATTTTCAACCACATAACATGGCAATTCTAAATGTTTTTTCTGGGGGGCAACCCATTTGAAGTTGAATAACTCAGCCCCCTGAACCCCAAATATCTCCACATTTGGTGGGCGTAAAGAGGAGAGTCCATGAAAGTTTCACACCAAATTTGGTGCCTGTGGGACCCAGGGGAGCCATTTTTCAGAGAAATGAATCAGTTCATTTCATGCTAAAAACCGCTGGTTCGTTTTGTTACTAACAAAATGCTGCTTCCCTGGTTCATTTTGTTTCATTTCATTATCTAATGAATCAATGAATCAGCATTGTGTTTTTCATTTGGTCCCATTCCTAGTCCACACTGTTTGTTTGTTTGTTTGTTTGTTTTGCAAAGGTGCTTTTGAGTGTATTCCAAAGAATGTTGGAAATACTTTATTACTGATTTTTAGTGCTTATTGTCTCATGTTCCCTGTGAGGAGAACAGAAGATTTTAGCTTTATAAGCTTTTCCAAAAAAAAAAAAAACAAATTAGAAGCTATGGGGAAAGTATAGGTAGATTCAGATTTATGTCTTAGATAAAGATAAAGGTTCCCCCCCCCCCGACTGCCACACACACATGTGTGCTAGTCATGTCCGACTCTAGAGGTGGTGCTCATCTCTGTTTCCAAGCCAGAGCAAGTGTTGTGCAAGTCTGTGGCCATGTGGCCAGCATGGCTACATGCATTTTTGCTTCCTGCTTTTTATGGCCATACCTATTTATCTTCTTGCATTTATATGCTTTCAAACTTCTAAGTTGACAGGATCTGGGGTAAACAGTGGGAGCTCATTCCACTGCATGGCACCTGGGATTTGAACCATTCAGCTGCCAACTTTGCAACCAACAGTTTTCAGCACTCTAGCCCACTGAGCCACCATGCCTTAGCTCATGGATAAAGTGATTTGACAGATGCAGACTAAGATCTGTCTCTTTGACATTAGTGTGATTTAGATTATCTCATTCATATCAAAATAGTGATTTAGATTATCTCATTCATATCATATCAACATGATATAGTGGCCCAACCTTCCTTCTTTGGTTGTTAAAATAGAAATTATACTCGTCTCTGCAAAATATGCATTATGTTTTCATCAATATGTCTACTTTCCTTTGTGTTTGCTGTGTTATTTGTGTGTTTATACAGGTATTATTTCTGTGTTACAATGTAAATAATTGTATGGCTCCTGATTATTATGATTCTTTAACATTTTATCAGTCTGTTTTTGAAACTAAAACATTGCTTTCATGGGTGAGTAGTGAGTTTCCTGATCTCATAGATTCCAACTGAGACTCTGGTTCATGCAGTTCTTTCTCTGTGACACTTTTGGCAATGCCTCTCATTGGGAAGTAAGAAAATGTAGTAAGGAAAGAATTTACTTAAGGGAAAGATAAAAGATACAAGGAGACAAAGGAAGAGAGAGCATAGCAAAGTCATACAACAAAGACAGACCACAGGGAGTGAGTAACCACAGTGAGCAAACAGGGAGAACTAACAGGAGTCTGGCAGGAGAGGATGAGGGAGAGGCTCCTAATAAAATGTTTGGTTTCTGATTATAGTTATATCTTAGTGGACTTTCCAAACATCATTCTAAACACACAGGACAAAAGAAAGAGCTTTCATAGACAGAAAGAATAAAATAAAATAAAATAAAATAAAATAAAATGGTAACGGGGATTATGGAGGAAAGAGACACTTCAGTAGGGTGATATGAAAAGTTTGTGCAGTGTTTGCCTTTGTACCTGAGAACAATGCAGAGAGTTCATGCAGCAAGTGAAAACTGATAGAACTGGTGGAAGAAGAATTGAGATAACTGAAGTAGTAAGTGGCCAGGCTGAAGAGAAGATGAAGCATACATAGCAGGATTCTTCAGAAGGGAGGCACTGGAGGTGGAAGAACAGCAAGATAAAACAGAAGAGGAGAATGACGTGATGGAAGGATTGCCATTGCTTTTGAACCCCATGACACATATCCCTTTGTTCTCATTCATGTGGGAACAGATGACACAGCCAAGAGGAACTACAATCAAATCATGTGAACATTTAAAGATCTGGGATAGTCTTCTCACCCATCCAATCAGGACTCAAAGGGGGAATGGAATGGGAAAGGGAAAGTTTCTGGGATAAGAATTGGCGACAAATGTGGGGCTGATGTGAAAGATCTGAATTTTGAGATCACAGGCAACATTTCCTGGAAGATGAACTGCTGGCAAGTGATCGTGTGCAGCTCACAAGGGCAGGGGAGAATATATTCAGCCCCAGCATGAAGAACTTCATCAGGAGGACTTTACAATGAATTAGAAGGGAGAAAGACCCACACTCAGAGGTAAAGAAAGATGAAGGGTTATGCACAATAAGAGGAACAGACCAAGTAACCTTAATGGCAGCCAGAAATAATCTTTTTTTAAAAATGTACAAAGCAAAGCAGGCTACAATTCATATAATCTCCCATGTCAATATGTGAATGTCAGGAGTAGAGGAAATAGAGATGAGTGGTTCACCAGCCACTCCACCACAGGTGGCACATGTTCCCTTCCCCAACCCTCAGCCCTGTCCAGCTTCTTCATTCACCAGCTGGCACACCTGCTCTTTCCTTCCTCTTCACATGGTAATCCAGTCACCTGCTTCCCTCCACCACCACCTCCAGAAGCTGCCCACTCAAAGGCAGTGATTTGGGAATCTCTGCATCTTAATGGACGGCTATCAGAGGAAGCAGAGTGAGTGGAGTAACTAATCAGGGGTGGTGTTGGCAGAAAAGAACACGTATCACCTGCGGTGCTGTGTGATGAACCAGCAAAAACTTCCAAATTAGTTTTGTTCCCATCTCTAATGAGATACAAACAAGAAGTCTTAATTCAGAAGGGTCAATATGAGTTGATAGGGATTACTGAAACTTAGTGCTTGACTCCCATTAATGGAATATAGCAACTGAACGATGTATATTTCAGACTGGCCATATGGCTAGATGATGATGATGATGATGATGATGATGATGATGATGGTGACGGTGACGACGACGATGAAGACAAGGACAACGACAACAATGACAACAACGACAACGATGATACAAATATTGAAAGAGAGGAGGTCATTTGGTCACTGCATAGTATTTTGTTTTAAAGTACCTTCTGTTAACTTTTTCATGCAGGTAGAACTGATGAACAGAGATGGGCACGAAACAAACTTTTAGTTCATTCGGTTATTTATTATTTATTTAATTATCTAACAAAACGAGCCCCAGAGTGAATTTAGAGTGAAATGAACCAAACCGAAAAAAATTGGTTTGGTTTGTTTTGTTTTGTTAATGGCGGCAATGTCTCCTACCTGTTGCTGGTCTTCATTCTTCCTGGCTGCAGGGAAAAGCCAACCAGCCTGCACTACAGCTGCAGCACGGGCCACATGGTCAGAAGTAAAAAAATAAAAATAAAAATAAAAATAAAATAAAATAAAGACACCCCAAAATAAGGAAAAAAATATTAAAAATAAAACCAGCGCCGACCGGGCCCCAGGGTCCGCACGGTTGGTGCTTGAGGTGGAAAAAACAGCTGTAGCGCAGGCAGGAACCTGGAAGTAAAAATTAAATTAAATTAAAATTAAAATTAAAATTAAAAAAAGGAGTGCTAACCCGGCCCCAGCGGTAGCAGGGTTGATGCTCTAAAATAAAGGAAAAGAATAATAAAAAAGAAGTGCCCACCTGGCCCCAGGGGATGCGTGGTGGGGAGTTGAAAAAACAAACCAGAACCCGATCTGGCTTGTGGGCCCGGTACCGCCCTGTGAGCACCGGACCCAGCCTGTGGGCCGCAGAACTGGCCCACGGGCCTGAAACCAGCTGTGGTCACCACAAAAGAAAGAAAGAAAGAAAGAAAGAAAGAAAGAAAGAAAGAAAGAAAGAAAGAAAGAAAGAAAGAAAGAAAGAAAGAAGAAAAAAGTCAACCAGCCCATGCTACAGCTGTAGCGCGGGCCACATGAATTATTTTTTTTTTAAAAAAGGAGTAGCGACCCAGCCCCAGGGGTGGCTGGGTTGGCACCCTAAAATAAACAAAAAAATAAAAAAATTAAAACCATCGCTGACTGGGCCCCAATGGGCTGTGCAGTGGGCGCTTTAGAAGAAACAAACAAAAAAGAGGCACTGACCCCATGCCACAGGGGCCAGGATCTGCCGCCGCCGCCACCACCACCAATGAGCCGCCGCCGCCACCAGTAAGAACCCAAACCAGTTCTGATTGTTTCAGGTTCATACAATTTTTTTTTAAATTTGTACAAACCCGAACCTGAACCACACCAAGGGTGGGCCCGAACCAGTTGAATCCAACCATGGGTTTTCTGATTCATGCCCACCTCTACTGATGAAGACATTGAACATCAAAAAATCTTAAGGCTAGTATCTGAAATTGATCTGTCATGTACATATTATGCAGCCTACTATTAACCTGTCTACTCCAATTCCACTTTGGCAACTTAGATTAAAGCTTCTTATGGAGGAAGAGAGATTGCATTCTACTAGCAAGGATGACCATTCTTTCACTGCCATTAATAATTGTTCAAGTATATTTAGCTCATTTCTATACTTCTGAAATGTTACAGTTGAAAAGTGAGATCGGGTGCCAAGCAAATCCTAGTTTGAAACACAACTTCATTTTAGTTCAGGGAAACAGACAAGAGCAAATAATTAGGAACCTGTTTCTGCTTTCATTAGCAGTTTCTGCTTACCTAAAACACAGCACACCATTTGTTCCAGTTGTATAGCTGAAACAAATGGAATGTAACACAAGTACTCTCAACTTGTCAATTATCTACCTAACAGGCTTATAATTGAAACCACCATAATCATGTTGATTTCCTAATAAGTAACAAATGAGGTAAAGTAACACAGATTGCCCTTGTGGGTTTATCCCACAGCACTTACTGTGAATAACCAAAGTTCTCTGTCTTAAGATTTCGAAAAGTAATTAGGAAACTAAAAAAAAACAAAAAACCTGCTATATCCCAATACACCTGAGCACTATGGAACATCCGCCTTTCTTATTCAAGTACGAAAAAGATACACACACCAGTAACAACACTAAAGCGTGACACAGCATCATGGACTTAAGTATATTTCTGAAAGGTGGCTAAAAATGCACAAAAATAATAGTTTCAAATGTAACATTAACAGCAAGATAAATAATATTATATGGTCCAAAATCCTGTTGCTTAATGTAATAAATTACACTAAAGCAAGCCCATGAAATCAGTGGGCATTTGGTGAGTGAACTCCTCCATAAATTCAATTGATTCATATGGGACCATTTTAGTTGTGACTATTGTGACAGAAGTTATCCTGGTCAGTTAAAAAGGAGAACAAGGGATAGGTATGCATCCTGTACTGGATGGGGATCACCCTCCAATTGAAAAAACTGGTACACAGCTTGGGCATGCTCTTAGACTCATCCTTGAGCTTGGATGTCCAGATCACAGCTGTGGCCAGGAGCGCATTTGCACAATTAAGGCTATTATGCAAATTACACCCATGGTAATGCATGCCCTAGTGACATCCCGGCTAGACTATTGCAATGCATTCTATGTGGGGCTACCAATGAAAAGCCACAGGAAACTTCAATGGGTCCAAAATGCAACCGCCAGACTGCTGACTGGGCGGGATACAGAGATCACATTACACCCCTCTTAAAGCAGCTCCACTGGCTGCCAATCTGCTATTGGGCACAATTCAAGGCACTGAGCTTGACCTACAAAGCACTGTATGGCCTGGGTCCTAGCTACCTGAAAGACTGAATCTCACAGTATAAACTGACTCGGGTGATAAGGTCATCAGGAGAGGCCCTTCTCTCTATCCCTCCACACTCACAGGTATGCCTTGTGGGAACACATGAAAGGCCCTTCTAGGCTGCTGTGCCCAGACTCTGGAACTCCCTCCCACCAGAGGCCAGGACTGCCTCATCTCTGTTGACTTCTGAAAATAGGCAAAGACCTTTCTCTTCAGGCAAGTTTTCCCTGAATGATGGTCTACCTCTTATGTGTATTTTATATGAATCTACAGGATCATTTAAACTTTGTGTTTAAAACTACTTATAACCTTATGGGTTTACATTGACACTATGTTTTAAATGTTAGTTTCCACATTCATAACTTTACATGGAACTTTACTCCCCTTTACTTTTCATGTTCTCTTGTAGCTTTAATGTAATGTTGTGTACTGATGCCATAAGATGTCCCTCAATTCCTTGTTCTCAATACTTGAACATATCTTAATTGTACTGGACTGTATATTATCCCTCATTCTGTAAGCTGCCTTGGGTCCTTTTTCCAAGGAGAAAGGCAGGGTAAAAATACTCTAAAATAAATAAAATACATATTGGGATAGGTCTATTTGAATAAATGAAACTTATGAAGATGTTAAATCACCAATGTTGACTTCTCCTTGATTCAATGGGCCTAATCCAGTGTGATTTATTATGCTAAGCAAAAATAATTTGACCAATAAATTATTAACTGCGCCATTCATCAACAACATTTAGTCGCTAAAAATCTGAGTGCCAGATTGCTTCAATCTCTTCAATTTGTCATAAATGTAGTAAAGAAGATCCGTATCAATGTGTTGAATCCTAGGTTATTTACAGAGTTGTGTGAAGAAAATGATGAGGACTTTCATTGATTACTCTTTCACACTGAAGTACACTGGCTCTTGAAAGGCTTATGTTTGACAATACTTTTTTCACTTTTTGAAACAGTTTTAGAGTTTTTAGATGCTAAAGATCCCATTTTGAAAGAAAATTTATGAAATGAAAACCAGTTACAAGGTGATAATCTGAATTTAATAAAAATAAAGTCCATCATTGCAGATTTTCTTGCCAGAATTAATCCAATCAAAACATTGGACAGTGTGCATTTTCCCAATTCCCCAACTTGTCAGTGACAAATGTCCAGGATGATGACGTGTTGGTTTACATTCAACTTTTAAGTGTCCTTAACACAGACTTAAAACCAGGTTTGAGGATATTTTGACTATGGGAATACCACAATGGATTATCAATCCATATGGTGACATTGAAGAAACAGATGTCACATTAAAAGAAGAAATGATTGGAATAAGCACTAACTAAGAACTTAAGGTGCAGTTCAGAATGGAGTATCAGCAGCAGTTCTGGCATGAGAAAGATGTACCTGTTGCTTATTCTGCATTATGGAGTATTGAAAGAAAGTCTTTGATAGCTTTCCCATCTTTGTACCATGTGGAAGGGGGGGTTAGTGATTGCAAATCACTGAACATGGAGATTTAAGA
>JAHTLZ010000379.1:11345200-11383762 GCA_023846285.1 Phrynocephalus versicolor | reverse complement strand
CAGATCTTCTGTAACTGGGAGAGTGAGTTACTACCCTGGCACATGCATTCATTTCTCAGAGTCCTATTTGTGATCCTTTCTGAACA
The DNA here is from genome assembly GCA_023846285.1 of Phrynocephalus versicolor. NCBI lineage: Eukaryota > Metazoa > Chordata > Lepidosauria > Squamata > Agamidae > Phrynocephalus > Phrynocephalus versicolor. The sequence continues at coordinate 11,383,676 of JAHTLZ010000379.1, read as the reverse complement.
TATTATATGGATATAAATTTCATTCCCTTCTATGGGTCTTACTTTGAGCTGAGAAATCACTTTTGCTGAATTGTATGGTGTGACGGCCATTTTGACATCTGCTTTTCTAAGCCTCTAAGAATACAGATAGCTGTGGAAGTTATCCAAATGGTAGTTAATGATAGTATTTCTGGCATTATTATTAAGGAAACTCAGAAATTATAGCAAAGCTGCCATATACCACTAGCCCTGTTATGCTAATGATTATGCCAAAATACTTCACTCTGGTGGCCTATTCCCATTAAGAAAACTTGAAATTACTAGGGTCAGTTAACTGTGAGATACTATGCATGCAATGCAGAAATCTGTTATACTTAGGGAGAAATATAAACAAAAGGAAAGAGGCAATGTTTCAGAACTACCTCTCCGCTTATGTGCTGCCACATTGTTTTTCCAAAATGCTTTTCTGTGATCACACACTGCCCTGCTATGGTCATCTGTAAGTAGAGATGGGCACGACTCAGCGAAATTTTTGTTTTCGTTTTCATTTTTTCATTTCGTTACATAACGAAAACTAAAATGAAAATTTTTCAAAAACAAAACGGAAACGGAAACGAAACGAAAAATTTTGCTGTGTTTTTCATTTTCGTTGCGGCAAATGCATTGAACTGAAAAGAATGCTAACGAAACAGCAATTTTTCGTTTTTGTTTTCGTTTTTTCATTTCGTTACATAATGAAAACGAAAATGAAAAATTTGCAAAAAACCCAACGAAAATGAAAACGAACCGAAACGGACCCCTAAACGACCAAACGACAAACGAAACACCATTTTTTTGAGTCGTGCCCATCTCTATCTGTAAGTGGTATACTTCCAGACTACTGTCTGTCCCTGAAAATATCTTGACTTTTTTCTTGAGGGCATAGAGAGAAGACATTTGGTAGGGACTAACTGTGGGTACCAAAGAGCAGGTTTGCTCCTTTTGCCAATGAGCAAATGATAAAAATGCCAGTATAAACCAGCCAATCTTCACAGTGTTCTTACATATACCTTTTTGGGTACTTGTCATGAACTATTCTTTTTTTCTTCTTTTTAAGATACAGGTAGGATTGTTCCATTTTGGTTCTTTTCCAGCACATGCAATAAACAAAGCTTGCTGCTTTAAGTTTTCCGGTATCATTGAATCATGTTAAATGGGGCCTGGAAAATTTAAAAAAAAATCCCTCTGTTCCTTTTAAACATTAGGGTAGTGCTGATGCACCTTTTGCTGTTGTTTTCTTTATTTTCTTATGAACGGCAGTCCAATAGGGACACTTGAAGTGGATATGCCATGTGAATGCATGGACTGCATGAAATAGTGCACAGGATGTCTGTACACTCTTATGTGAACCTATTTCCCTACTTTAGTTGGTCCATGTGGCCAAGTTTGTTAGTAATTGAATCTAAATGAACACCTTTTCCCCCCTACAAAGTGTAGCATGACTGAATGGACCTAAATTCTGAGGCATGGCATAAGCATTCCTCTTTTAATGTGATTGGAAGAGTAGATAAAGCACACTAAGAGTTCAATACCATTACTACACATACACTCAAACCATTTAAGCAGGTTTTAGATTGAATGAAATTTTGGTGAATGCATGAGGTATGTGCAAGCATGGATTAATTTGACAGGTCATTGTGTCATTTTGAATTCACAGCAAGAGCAGCCAGAGGAGAGGAGTCAGTGGCAGTGGCATTGCAGGGCACACTTTCATGGCTGGAGTGGAGGAGGCAGAAAAGGAAGTGGTTTAAGTGAACAGGAGGCCCTTCTGGCTCAGTGCCAGCCAAGGAGGCCAAAGAGATGTACGTTGGGGTCAGGGGCTGAGGCAGTCCTGCCATGCTTCTGCTGAAGTGATACTGTGGAGACAAGAGGACCTGGAGGTAGTGTGAGGGGCAGCAACAAGAAGAAGAGTGGAGAAAGAATGTGTACATACTGTATGTGATTCACTCCCAAGGGAAAAACATCTCTAGCTAGTTTCACCCTTTTTTCTCTCCTTCATCCAGGCCATGTCAGTGAATACAAGGCAGTTTAACAATGGATTAAAATTTTCCCAAGAGGACACAGACACCAGCCCAAAAAAATCACAAAAGAACCATGTGGCTTCAAGTCAAAATTTTAAAACTCCTCAGTCCCTCTCCCAATTTATTTCCATAATGTAACTTTACTAAAATTGCAGCTGACTGATGGAGACTTTGTCAACTCCAATTTCTTCTAAATACTTGGTTAGCTCTTTAGGCACCACACCCAGTGTGCTGATTACCACTGGGACCACCTGTACCGGTTTATGCCAGAGTCTCTGAAGTTCAATTTTCAGATCCTGATATCAGGTAATTTTTTCAAGTTGTTTCTCGGTGAGTCTACTATCACCTGGTATAGAAACATCAATGATCCACACTTTTTTCTTCTCCATAATCATAATATCAGGGGTATTGTGCTGCAAAACCCTGTCTGTCTGTATTCGGAAGTCCCAAAGTAATGTTGCATGTTTATTTTCAATCACTTTTTCAGGCTTATGATCCCACGAGTTCTTTGCTACAGGCAGATGAAGTTGTGACACAAATTCCAGTGGACCATTTGAGCAACTACATTATGACACTGTTTGTAATCAGTCTGAGCCATTTTGTTGCAACAACTCAATATATGGTCGGTAGTTTCATCTGCCTCTTTACAGAGTCCACATGTGGGGTATTCAGCTGATTTTTCTATTCTGGCTTTAACTGTTCTAATAGCTTGTTCTTGAGCAGCAAAAATCAGGGCTTCTGTCTGTTTTTTCAGTGTTCCATTGGTGAGCCATAGCCAGGTCTCTGTGCTTTATATTTTGCCCCTGATTTTGTCAGGTATTGCCATAAGGCTGGCACTAGTGCCAACAACAGCACTACCATCTTATGTATTAACCCTGCATATTTTACCTGTAGATATAAGAATTCAATATGCTCAGTTATTCATGAATTCTACTTTAAGGAGACCAAAAAAAAAGCTATGCATCACATGTACTGTCAGCAGGAATCAGCATACATGACATCTAAAATCTAAATAAGAATCCCTCAGTACCAGTGCTGATAATTGTAGACAAAGTGGGCTAGCACAGCTAGCCTTTACACAAGGGAATCAATGCAGGCAACAGATTCTGTCATCCCTTTTCTTCAGACATCTCTCTCCATCCAATTTTTCTAGAATGCGGAATTGTTGTTTTGATATTTGGCTCAAATGTGAAATTGACCAAGACCAGTATGGAGGATTATCAATGCAGGTGGCCGTGACAAACCAACCATCTTCTCTTTTCCATCCTGCAGTTAATTGTAGGGATGAACAACCCTTCCTGGGTGGTGATGCTTCACCATTTGCTCTGAAATGCCCTTAGTTCCCCTGTAGCTGCTAGACATAGTTGTTATAGTAACATGAATAGGGCACCCTAGACCCTTTATTTGTCAAGGAAATATGAGAAGCACCATGCCATCCATGTGTACATTCTTAGCATCTTAGGGAATTAAATATAGAACCACAAGGATCAACAGCAGAAATATCAGAATACATCACTTCACATTGTTCTGTCTAGGCTAAATTCAATTACAGTATGTGCAACTGAATAGCATTCTATCAGATGGGATGCCAATCTGATATTCATTTTAGTTGGAGCTTTATTTATTTACTTCCTTGCACTGGTAATCAATCAATGTGTAGATCTTGTCTATAAAAAGAAGAGATGCTCAACTATTCCATCAACAGTCCCATGAGTAGAAAGCTAGCTGCCATAATGTATTTCTTTTGGCTGCCACAACAGCATTTCACTTACATTTCTACATAAAGGAAAATAAAGCCAACCAAGGACACAGTTATGCAATGCCTTGTTTATAAAAATGAAAATGATAAAGCAGCTGTAATATCAATACAAAAATGTCAGGGTGATCAAGTACAAAGTCTGTGGCAGTGCAATTAAAATGGCTCAACTTTATATTCGCAAAGCTAGGAAATTATAAGCTAAAGTTCAAAACTCAAAAAAACAAATATAAATCTGTAATGATGCTGGACAATACCACCACTTTGTTATTGCTTATAACTTATCCTCCATGTATCCACACTTCTCCTCGGCGCTAATAAAAATGATTAAAAGAATGTAATGCCTCGGCTGAGTTATTTTATGTTATTTTTCTTTTTATTTAAATTATTTTACCCAGCCTCTCTCCTTAAAAAAGGAATCCAAGGTGACTTACAGAATTAAAAAATACAATATTAAAAATTAAAAAGAGCCTAGAATTATAGAATTATAGAGTTGGAGGAGGCCTCAAGGGCCATCCAGTCCAACCCCCTGCCATGCAGGAACCCCCATCACAGTGCCCCTGACAGATGGCCATCCAGTCTCTGCTTATAAAACCTCCAAAGAAGGAGACTCCACCACCCTCTGTGGCAGAATATTCCACTGCCAAACAGCTCTAACCACCATGAAGTTCTTCCTAATGTTTAAATGGATGCTCTTTTCCTGTAGTTTGAAACCATTGTGCTGAGTTCTAGCCCCTGAAGCCATGGAAAACAAGCCAGTACCCTCTTCAATATGACATCCTTTTAAATACTTAAACATGGCTATCATATCCCCTCACAGCCTTCTTTTTGTAAGGTTAAACATTCCCAGCACCTAAGCCACTCCTCGTAAGACATTTCTTCTAGATATGGGCACAAAATGATTTTTTTGGTTTCATTTTTCATTTTTAATTTTGTTCCCCAATGAAACAAAAAGTGAACTGCTCCCTCAAAGAAAAACTAAATGAAACAAAATGGAAATTTGTGTTTTGTTCCACTTCATTTTTTGTTTTTCCATGGAAATGCATTGAAGCAATGCATTCCTATGGGAAACCGCTTTAAAAAGCTGGTGGTTCCCCCCATGCCACCCCAAGCAATGATCAGCTGGCATGTGGTGATTTGGGTGGCAAAAAAAGTTTTAAACCCCCCTGCTTTCCCAGAGATGGGGTGGGGGGAGGTGCAGGATTTTAAAACTTTTTTTTGCCCCATAAAGCCCTGGTGCCAACTGGGCCATTTTTAAAGGGGCCCAGCCAATGACAGCTCAGTAGGAACCCTCTGAAAATGGTTGTGTGGGCAGTTCCGGGCTGTTGCGCTGGAACTGCCCACCAGACCATTTTTAAAAAAAGTTTTAAAAGCCCATGGTTTCTCCACCCCAGATTGGGTAGCTGCTGTTTACCCCCTTTTTATTTTTTTGACCACCACTAGAACTGAAGAAAGTAGGGAAGACCACTGGGCCAGTCAGATATATTCTAAGTCAAATTCCTTATGAGTACACAGTGGAAGTGAAGAATAGATTTAAGGAACTAGATTTGGTGGACAGAACACCTGAAGAACTATGGATGGAGGCTTGTAACATTGTACAGGAGGCTGCAATGAAAACTATTTCAAAGAAAAGAAAATGCAAGAAAGCAAAGTGGTCGTCCAACGAGGCCCTACAAATAGCGGAGGAGAGAAGGGATGCAAAATGCAAGGGAGAAAGGGAAAGATACAGAAAATTAAATGCAGCCTTCCAAAGAATAGCAAGGAGAGACAGGGCGGCCTTCTTGAACAAACAGTGCAAAGAAATAGAGGAAAATAACAGAAAAGGAAAAACCAGAGATCTATTCAAGAAAATTGGAGATATTAAAGGGGCCTTTTGTGCAAAGATGGATATGATAAAGTACAAAAATGGTAGGGACCTAACTGAAGCAGAAGAGATCAAAAAGAGATGGCAAGAATATACAGAGGAATTATTTCAGAAAGATCTGGATGTCCCTGATAACCAAGATAGCGTAGTTGCTGACCTGGAGCCAGACATCCTGGAAAGTGAAGTCAAGTGGGCCTTAGAAAGCACTGCAAACAACAAGGCCAGTGGATGTGACGGCATTCCAACTGAACTGTTTAAAATCTTAAAAGAGCTTGCTGTAAAGGTGCTGCACGTGATATGCCAGCAAATTTGGAAAACTCAGCAGTGGCCAGAGGACTGGAAAATATTGGTCTACATCCCAACCCCAAACAAAGGAAACGCCAAAGAATGCTCCAACTATCACACAATTGCACTCATTTCACACGCTAGCAAGGTTATGCTCAATATTCTACAAGGGAGGCTTCAGCAATATGTGGAAAGAGAACTTCCAGAAGTGCAAGCTGGATTTCGAAGGAGCAGAGGAACTAGAGATCAAATCGCCAACATGTGCTGGATTATGGAGAAAGCCAGAGAGTTCCAGAAAAACATCTACTTCTGCTTCATTGACTATGCCAAAGCCTTTGACTGTGTAGACCACAACAAACTATGGCAAGTCCTTAAAGGAATGGGAGTGCCTGGCCACCTTATCTGTCTCCTAAGAAATCTATATGTGGGACAAGCAGCAACCGTCAGAACTGGATATGGAACAACTGACTGGTTGAAAATTGGGAAAGGAATACGACCAGGCTGTATACTGTCACCTTGCCTATTTAACTTATATGCAGAGTACATCATACGAAAGGCAGGTCTGAATGAATCACAAGCCGGAATTAAGATTGCCGGAAGAAATATCAACAACCTCAGATACGCAGATGATACTACTCTGATAGCACAAAGTGAGGAGGAATTAAAGAACCTCTTAATGAGGGTGAAAGAGGAGAGTGAAAAAAATGGGCTGAAGCTCAACATCAAAAAAACTAAGATCATGGCCACCGGTCCCATCACCTCCTGGCAAATAGAAGGGGAAGAAATGGAAGCAATGACAGAGTTTATTTTCTTGGGCTCCTTCATCACTGCAGATGGCGACTGCAGCAGTGAAATAAAAAGACGCCTGCTTCTTGGGAGGAAAGCAATGGCAAACCTAGATACCATCCTAAAGAGCAGAGACATCACTTTGCCAACTAAGGTCAGGATAGTCAAAGCTATGGTTTTTCCAGTAGTGATGTATGGAAGTGAGAGCTGGACTATAATAAAGGCTGATTGCTGCAGAATTGATGCTTTTGAGCTGTGGTTCTGCAGGAGAGTCTTGAAAGTCCCCTGGACTGCAAGGAGATCAAACCTATCCATCCTGAAAGAAATCAACCCTGAATGTTCACTGGAGTGACAGATTTTGAAGCCGAGGCTCCAGTACTTTGGCCACCTCATGAGGAGAGAGGACTTGGAAAAGTCCTTGATGTTGGGAATGATTGAAGGCAAAAGGAAAAGAGGAGGACAGAGAATGAGATGGTTGGACGGTGTCATTGATGCAACCAATATGGATTTGACCAAACTGCAGGAGTCAGTGGAAGATAGGAAGGCCTGGCATGCTCTGGTCCATGGGGTCACGAAGAGCCGGACACGACTGAACGACTGAACAACAAAGTACTCATCAGATGGCATGCAGGGCTTCAGGTGGCAAAAAATGTTTTAAAATCTTCCATTTTCCCCCAGATGGGATGGGGAAAAGCCCATGATTTTTAAACTTTTTTTTTGCCACCCAAAGCCCAGTGCAGCAGCTGATTGGTGCCTGGGACAGGAAATAAAAAGTTTGCACAAATCAAAAACATGAAAAGCACAATGCATATTTTTTATAAAAACAATTTTGTATGAAATGAACCCCCCTCCCGAAATGATTAATGAAATTGAATGAAACAGATTTTTTCTGTTTCGTGCCCATCGCTAATTTCTTCCATACCTTTAACCATCCTGGTCACCCTCCTCTGGACCTGTTCAAGGTTCTCAACATTGATTTAAAATTAAGCTGCACAGAACTGGACACAGTACTCCAGATGGGGTCTGATCAGAGCAGAATAGAGTGGTACTATCACTTCCCTTTATCTAGACACTATGCTTCTGTTGATGCAATAGCCAGGTGTCTCCCATTCCAATATATAAAATTTAAAATTAAATAAATATTATGTTGACATTTTAGGTAAAAGCATTAGGAAAATTGATTTACAAGCAAAAAAAAAAAGCAATCCCATTTGAAAACCTTTCTTAAACAACCAGTCACTAAAAGAAAGCCTGCCTGAACAGAAATATCTTCCCCTGCTTGTGGAAATCATGGGTCAGTGTGGCCTAATATAGGTGCCTGTCTTCTTCTGGTTCTTTATTGTCTTATGGGAATCTGGGACTCACTGTTTTTGGATGAATCCTCCTATGCATTGACCCATGCCTGTTTCTTGCTTACAGACATATCAACACATAACACGTGACATTACAATTTTATTTTCTGAACTACTGTAGTAGAACCAGCAGCTGACTGTGCCATGGAGTTTTTTGGTCTGCTCACAGTTCAGAATTGCAATGTCTTCAAAGGCTTCAGGTAGTCTGTCACCAAAGTCTTTTATTGTCATTGCCTTGTCCTTAAAAATGAATACCGTATATACTCGAGTATAAGTCGAGGCCCCTAATTTAAACCCCCCCAAACTGGGGAAACGTATTGACTCGAGTATAAGTCTAGGGTGGGAAATGCAGCAGGACCTGGCAGCTCTTCCTTTGTGAGCTGGTGTGTGATGTTTAAAATAACTTTTAGCCAGTGATGCAAGTGCTTGGGTCAGTGGCTAAAAGTCATTTTAAACATCATGTGCCGCTCCCCTGTGATGCAGAGGGGGGTCATGAGAAGTGGCATGCAATGTTTAAAATGACTTTTAGCCACGGATGACTTGCCTCAGTGGCTAAAAGTATTGACCCGAATATAAGCCGAGGGCCCCCCTTTTCAGCCCAAAATTAGGGCTGAAAAACTAGGCTTATATTCAAGTATATACAGTATATCCTAGCCATACTCTCTACTGGGCCTCCTCTCAATGGGGCCACAAACTCCTGGCTTATTCTCTGTCCATAGTGATTTCTGGCTATCTCCTCTAAGAATCCCACTCTCTAATTTACTCCATCACACCTGTCCATTCCCATCTCAATTATTGGGTAAATGCCAGGGTCCCAATCCTGAGTCTTCCCAAGTAGTATCAGAATAAATGGCAGGCCAGTGTTGCTTAAACTAGTGGAATACAGTATCAAGAAAGGGCAACTGGGTTTCTTTTCTTGTGAGATCAAAATGTTTCACTGTGAAATGTTTCAGTCTCACAAGAAAAGAAGTCCAGTTACCCTGCTCTACTGGATTTCACTTGAAGCTGATTTTTTTATTATTATTTACTTCTGAATAAAGTGACATGAGCCCAAAGACTTACAAATTAAAGTGCAGCTATTTATTTATTTATTCAAAATATTTTACACTGACTTTCACCTTACTTGCTTATGTTATTTAAAGGCAATATTTAAAGCTAAAAACAGTTAGTCTGCAAATACTACAAATACAAATTAAAGCCTAAATAGAACGTGTTGAGAGCAAAGCAGAGTGGAAAACCAGATGTACAAGAGGACAGTGCTTGGCAATGAAAAGCAAAAAAGACTACAAGGTGCTTCTTTAGCTTCGCTGTTTGAGAGGAACTATAATTAAATTCATGGATCGCTGTGTCTATCCTGTGTAACATAATAGAACTAAACCAGAAATAGTATCTTATAGCCTAGCTTCCTACTGCCTTGTTAATTGTCACGCTGCTGTGCTGCCCAGCAACCAGATTACATTTATACAGGATTAATTAGTGCCATTATCCATAAAGTTAATATTCAGTGTAAATGAAGCAGATTAGAATGGAATTATGCAATGGCTTATGAGGATGGAAAGAGGTTTTTTTTTTTTTTAAAATGGAGGAAATATTATCAAGTCAAATTCTACTGGAAGAAAAACAGAACTTTCAGAATTTCAAATGCAACTCCTGTAATTGGCTTTTCAGCGCTAAAGAAAGGAAATGAGTTTGCAGCAGTTGCTGGACTAGCCTTCTGTTTGGAGTCATGTTCACTTCCCGTCTAATTTGGCTATGCCGAAATCACCTCTATATTAAACTGAAGCATTTCACTTTCTCATCAAATGAGTGTAGTTCCTTCAAACAGACTACTCAAAGCTCTCTTGTGTTGGTGGTGAAAATGTATTTTAAAGGGGCAGCATAAGTCAGCTCTCAGCTGAGGCTCGGCTTGAGCAGCAGTCTAAATGGGAACACCATCTGTTTGCTAGATTTGTGCTAGGGATAATTCAGAAGAAGGAGTCTGAAAGCATCTCCAGATATAGAAAAAGCTGCTTCACAGATGGAGGCCCTAAGAGACATTTGCCATGCAGGTTTATACTGCAGGGTTATACTGCATGCAGGGCCGGCGGTAGGTTTTTTTGCACCCTAGGCGATGGGCGGAGGGGTGGGGGAGGGGGCAGGGGAGGGGTGGCAGGTGGGGCAGCAGGTGGCAGCGGGGCAGGGGGCAGGGCGGCAGGGGTGGGCAGGGCGGCAGGGGGTGGCAGATGGCAGGGGACGGCGATGGGCACGGGGGGTTGGCGGCGATGGGCGCAGGGGGTGGTGGGCAGACAGTGATGGGTGGCAGGGGGACTGACGGCAGTGGCCAGTGGTGGGGGGGTGGCGGGGGGCAGCCTAGGCCACTGCCTAGTTCGCCTTAATGGACACGCCGGCCCTGACTGCATGAGGGCCTCACCATGCAGCTAGTACCAGACTTTTTGTAAGAGTAACACATATGTTGAGGACAGCATCACCAATGAGGAGATGAAAGGCAGACATAGACCAATGAGGATGGATTGATATGACCAAGATGTGGAGGATGCCGGGTGATGCAGTGAAGGCCTTTTATGAGTCGTGATTACAACTTTGTGGATATGTCACATCTAGGGATGGGTGATTTGTTTTGTAAGCTACCAGTTCCAAAACAACACACAGGAGCCCAGGTAGTGTTTGAAAGCCTTCGAAATGCAATCAGCCAATCCCTTACCTTGCTCTGTGCCCATGCGGGGCTGAGCTCCAACAAGGAAGAAGTCTCCAACGTCATTATTCCTTCTCCCTGGCACTGGCCAATAAGGAGCTGTGCAGGAAAATGCATAATCCCGCCTCCCTGTCTGATTGGCCAGCACCAGGGAGAAGGAATGATGATGTTGGAGTCTTCTTCCTTGTTGGAGCTCAGCCCTGCCTGGACACAGTGCAAGGCAAGGGATTGGTTGATTGTGTTTCAAAGGCTTCTGAACACCAGCTGGGCTCCCATGTATTATTTCAGAACCAATAGCTTCTAAAATCAGTAGACCATCCCTAATCACGTCACTAAGTTTAATCCTCCTCTGCTTTTCCAATTATTGTCAGATTCCCCCGCTAGTTCTGTTTTTGTTTCCTTATTTTGATCATGGTATTTGTTATTCTTCATTTGCTTTTATAATTCATTATGTTCATTATGTTGTATTTCTTTATTTAATTATTGTGTCACCTTTGTTGTCATTTTATGTTGTGCACTTCCCAGAGTAGCCCAGTAGCTAGATGGGTGGTTTCGGTTTCAGGGAGGCACAGCGTTTGTGCTCCGTTCCCTGTCTTCACTTGGTTTTTATTTATTTTACACTAATTATTTCTGTATTACTTATCTTGGAACACTACCATATTATTATTACTGGTCTACTAATCTTTTGGAGCACTACAGGAGAAAAAGCTGCTGCAGAGAAATCAGGCAAGTTGAGAGCTGACCTTGAAGACTTCAAGCTCCCCCGTTGTTGTTTTTGGCAGCGGAAGAAAGGAGGACTTTAAGAACTCACAAGGCCATAAAGCAAGATTTATTGTCTTTTAACTGGAACAACTTCAACAACTTCAACAATTTTAACAACTTTAAGAAATATACAGGAGAAACACAGGAGAGAGCCTCAATGCCGTGGAATAGAGCTACTCCCTGGTGGTCACAGTGAGTCAGGAAACCAAATTGACTGGCTTTTTTTTCCTACCCCATTCTTCTCCATTTTATCTCTATTTTAACAACTCCGGAAATGGTGGCGCACATAGTTGCTGCAGCCCAGTGCTTTCCATGTCGGTTCTTTGTGTGTTTTTTTGTGTATGAGTTGTTTTTTATTCTGTGTACATTTTGTTCAGCGGACAAACTTTACAACCGGCAAGACCTTCTCAAGATAGGTGTGTGCTACAAGCAGAGTGTCACAGCTGAGTTTCTTAGATCACACAACATCCCAGAGAGCATAGCAAGAACCCCCGGTTCTCCATGGATTGTTATCCCTATGGGGAGGAGGTGGAGGCGGCGTAAAGAGAGGAAGCGGAAGCGAGGTTGCAGAGCTGGAGTGTTGACCAGACTACGGAAACAACCACATAAACCACCACTTCCCAGTCTCTATCTTACAAATGCAAGATCCTTGGCAAATAAGATGGACGAACTGAGGCTTCAGATTACAAGTAATAATATCATGAAGGATAGCTGCATTTTGTTAATTACAGAGACGTGGCTTCACGAAGGCATTCCAGACTCAGTGGTTGGGTTGTCAGGTTACACGGCACAGCGTCACGACAGAACAAAGGACTCTGGTAAAAGTAGAGGAGGAGGTCTCTCTGTGTATGTCAACAATAACTGGTGCACAAATACAGTGATCGTGGACAGACACTGCTCTCCAGATCTGGAGTACATGACTGTCAAATGTAGGCCCTTTTATCTACCAAGAGAGTTCTCTGTTGTCATGATTACAGCAGTTTATATTCCACCGGACGCAAACAGTAACTCAGCCATTGGACTCTTATATGACAGTATTAACCATCAACAGAGCACACACCCAAACGCGGTACACATTATAGCAGGGGATTTTAATCATGTGGATTTGAAAACAGCACTCCCCAAACTGTATCAACATGTCAAGTGTGCTACTAGAGAATCTAACACACTGGACAAGGTATATTCAAATATCAGGTTGGGCTACAGGGCCAGACCATTAGCACATTTGGGCCAATCTGATCACATGTCCTTGTTTTTGGTTCCTGCATACGTCCCCATCAGGAAAACTGCTCCTGCCGCTATAAAGACTGTGAGAAGCTGGTCAATTGGTGCATCTCAGCAGCTTCAGGACTGCTTTGACAGGACTAGCTGGGATGTTTTTGAACATCAAGATTTGGAGTTTTTCACAGACAGTGTTATGTGTTATATTAGGAACTGCATAGACACTGTTATGGTGGACAAACGTATCCGGATCTACCCAAATCGGAAGCCCTGGATGACTCAGAAAGTCCAGAGACTACTGAAAGAAAGGGATATCGCCTTCAGGTCTGGAGATAGGGCTTCTTACAGTATGGCCCGAGCAAACCTGAAGAGAGGAATTAGAGAGGCCAAACTGTACTACAAGAACAGGATTGAGCGGCATCTGGACAGTAATAACAACAGGAAAGTGTGGCAAGGAGTCCAGCATCTTACGAACTACAAGATAAACAATGGAGTTGTAGTGGGCGATGCAGCATTGGCAGAAGAGTTAAACATCTTTTTCAGCCGTTTTGAGGTGGAAGCACCAAAGGAAGCTGCACCACAGTCCCCAGTCCACAGCAGCTTTATCCTTAAAGTATAGGAGCATGAGGTGAGGCGTATGCTGCGGGCGATCAACCCGAAGAAGGCTGCTGGACCCGATGGAATTCCTGGATGTGTGTTAAAAGACTGTGCAGATCAACTAGCTGGAGTCTTTACCAAGATCTTTAATCAGTCTCTGGCTCAATCTAGGGTTCCATCTTGTTTGAAGTCCTCCACCATAATTCCTGTACCTAAAAAATCTCATATCTCCAGTCTAAATGATTATCGACCAGTTGCACTTACTCCAGTGGTGATGAAATGTTTTGAAAAACTGGTCCGGAATTACATCACATCACTTCTCCCCCAGAGTTTTGATCCCCACCAGTTTGCATATCGAGCAAATAGATCTGCAGAGGATGCTGTAGCTACAGTCCTTCACGCTGCATTGTCACATCTGGAACAGCGGGGAAGCTATGCAAGATTGCTTTTCGTGGACTTTAGCTCAGCATTTAATACCATCCTCCCTCACAGACTGGTGGTTAAATTAGGGGATTTGGGATTTCCACATTCTATATGTATGTGGATAAATAGTTTTTTGTCCGGACGTAGTCAGAGGGTTAGAGTAGGTCAATGTACATCTACGGATCTGAGTCTTAGTACTGGCTCTCCACAGGGCTGTGTGCTGAGTCCACTGCTCTTTACTCTTTATACTTATGATTGTATTCCCGCCTATCATAACAACATTATAGTTAAGTTTGCGGATGACACCACGGTAGTGGGGCTTATCTCAGCAGGAGATGAGTCTGCTTATAGGGATGAAGTGGAGCGGTTGATTGAGTGGTGCAGAGAGAATAACTTGCTTCTGAACACATTAAAAACTAAGGAGCTCATAATAGATTACAGGAAGAAGAAAACAGATCTTCAGCCACTATTCATCAGTGGGGACTGTGTAGAAAGGGTGACCGACTTCCGCTTGTTGGGAGTCCATATTGAGGAGAATTTAACCTGGAGTGTAAACACCTCTGAGCTGCTGAAAAAGGCCCAACAGAGACTGTACTTTCTGAGAGTGCTCAGGAAGAATAACATCACTCAGAGACTATTGGAGTCTTTTTATCATTGTATAGTAGAAAGTGTACTGACGTACTGCATATGTGTGTGGTATGCCAGTTGCACGGTGGCTCAGAGGAAATCGCTCCAGAGAGTTATCAATATGGCACAGAAGATCATCGGATGCCCACTCCTCACATTGGAGGAATTACACAGCTCCCGCTGTCTTAAGAAAGCTCAGAATATTGTAGGAGATATTTCTCATCCTGGACACTCTCTGTTTGTACCATTACCATCAGGCAGAAGGTATAGATCTATTAGAACAAGGACAGAAAGATTCAGAAATAGTTTTTACCCAATAGCAGTAACTATGCTAAATTCTGTTAAAAATTAAACTGACGGGTAATATTAGTGTTGAATGTGTTACATATATATTGTTATGGGGGATTGTGTATGGCTGTTGTTTTTAAATTGTAGTTTTTATAGATTGGGTATGAATGTTGCCAGGTGAAAGAGTGTAGGCTGTGTGTGTATGTTTGGTTTTTATGTCAGTTTTAAATGAGTGTAAGTGATGTTCGGCATGTGAATGTTGGAGTATCTGTATGGATGGTTTGTTCTTAAATTGTAGATTTTATATCTTGGATTTTTATGCTGGGTTGTGTGAATGACTGACTGGATAGCACTTTTAATCTCGTTGTATTTATACAATGACAATAAATTGCATTCCGATTCCGATATAAATCTAATACAGTAAATATATAATAAATAAATTGCCAGAAATATGAGCTGTCACATGGAAACCAAGTGTACATTTAATTGGTCCTGTCTCTGAATATTTATTCTTACTTTTGCAGAATACTGTTGTACATGGAGCTAATATGCGCATTTGAGTGTACATAAAGAAGCCAGAAGTTATATCAATCACCCAGCATCCTCTAAGCTCTGAACTGGGTACAAGATAAATGTCGGCATGCAATTAACTTATGATCTTCCTGCTGGTATCCATATTTTGCCAATGACTCTCATCTCTATTTTCCTGCACACTTAGTTATGTCTACAACAAAGCAGTCTCTTTTCATGTTTAATGCAGGCTATCAATTATGATTTCATGAATGAATTGCTTCATACAAATGGACAATTTTTATATTTTAATGCATTTGTGTCATGATATCACTGGGAAAGATCTATGGCTGCAGTCAAAAAGTGATTGGAAGTGCACAAACTATTTTATATCCTAATTATTTTCACTTAACTACCTCTTATAGTTTTAATTGATTTGGAATTTATCTAGAAGTCATTTGAATGACTTTTAAAGATGAGGGATTATTCAAATGCCCCTTCTTCTTAACAATCACAAACACTCCACCAAACTTAATACTTCTTGAACTTTCCAAGAAGAAGCGAAATAACAGGCAGACCCCACACCCTTCATTTAATTATCCTTTTATTTCAATCCTGTTTGACGGAAATCATTAGCAAGGCAATCTTGATTTGTTTGCAGATGGCAATCAAACACCCACCACCTTTGCACATGGAAGGCATGTAATAAGGTTTGATAAAGTGCAGATCTGTTAATATGATGTATAGTTCCATCTAATAATTTTATTTCCCTGTAATTCTTAAGCATATGTTCTTCCCATTGTTTTCACAAATCATAGAATGATGGAGTTGGGAAGGGACTTTATGTTCACTGAGTCCAACCTCTTGCTCCATGCAGGAATCCAATTGAAGTAAGTCTCTGCTTAAAGCAAGTTTCAAACTGTAGGCTGTAGGCTGGTGTCAGAAGTTCATTAGGACCCATTTATCCAAGGGATCAGTATCCACTGATTTACTTATGCACAGTCTGAAAATACTAAAAATATTTGAAGAAAGGAATCCAGAAAAAAAAAAACATTTTCACATAAATTAATAGAAATGGCCATTACAGGGAGCTAGAGATGGTGCTATGAATAGTTGTTAAGATAGTTGTTAAGGAAGAATACATAGCATGATCTCTGGTGCTCTCTAGTGGCCCGTTCTAGTAATGCGTGTGAATAATATCTATTTTTTCCTTTAACTCAGGCATGTCCAAACTTCGGCCCTCCTGATGTTTCTGACCACAACTCCCAGAATTCTTAGATTTCCAATGGCAAAGGACTGTGGGAGTTGTAGTCCAAAACATGTGGAGGGATGAAGTTTGGACATGCCTGCTTTAGCCTATCCCTGTCCCTAACCCTAACCCTAAAATGCCACCCACCTTTGCTTTTGAATTGTGTGCAAAGACCTCCCAACCTTCTCATTTTTTTAAGATTAATTGACCCTAAAAACACATTGAGTTATGCATTGACTGTGAGCATGCAGGGACAAGGGTGGGCAACTACTGCTTCTGCTCCAAACATGGAGTTTAGTTCATGCCCACATTTCAGGTTAGCCACTCCCTTGTTATGACAATGGGCCACCTAAAGAAACTCATCCTCAGCAATGCACGTAATATGCACATGTGGCCACCTGTTTCCAGCCATTACTCTCAGCTGAAGCCAAGGACAAGGGCCTCATATCATTTCCAAGCTGGTCATTGTAAAATATCTTGAGGCATCAATGTTCTTCCCCCCCCCTTTTCCTCCTAAAATCATCAAACTAGCTTATGATAGCTAAAATCAAACTGCATATTCTATTGCCAACCATTCCACAGCTCACATGGCAAATCAAAGTATTGGGGCTAGATGCTGTTATTTTTTTGTTAATGCAGAATGTCAAGTTGCTCGAGATGGATATTTGATATACACTATTAAAGAGTTGTAAAGGCAGCCCCAACCTCTGCTTTCACATCTTCTCTTGGAAATACAAATAAAGAAGCTGCATAAAGATTTGCTTAAATTCACAATGAGAACAAGAAAGAAATGATTCAAAGGGCTGTTTTTATTATTATTTTTCCTATCTACTTTCTGGATCCTGTGTTATTGTTTGAAGCCATCACATTTATTAAACCTTCCTGTACATGTCATTCTTCCACCACAGTCTGCTGCTCCCGTTGGCAAGACTCTAACATTATTATCTTGACATTTCCATAGGAATGGAAACAAAACAAATAGGGAGAGAGAAGAATACAGCTTAAAAGATCCCTTTTGTGACTGCTGTATGTATATACATGGCCTCCAATCAAAAACAGATGAGGTTTTGAGTCCAGAGTGATTCTTTTCCATGCAGGGCATTGCAAGATGGAAGGAGGAAAAGAAAAGTCCTCAAATCATTCTGAAGTAATGTCCCAAGATGCCTTGGCTACTTAATACTGGATTGGGCTGAAAGAATTTCAGAAGAAAATCAGGCTGTACTTTATATCTCAAAGCAGAAACTTTCATTGTGTGCATCATGAAGAGCTATGGGTCAATCTACAACATGGGTGTCCAAACTTTTTGCAAGGAGGGTCAGATTTGGCAAGGTGAAAATGTGAGGGGGCCAACCATTCAGCCACATTTGGCCCCCGGGCCAGATTTTGGACAAGTCTCTATAACATGCAAGGAGGCAGGGAGGACACTGCAGCAATGGAGCCGGGGGTGGGTAGGCTGGGCAGGTGGCTGGGAGGGTGGAGAGAGGCAGGGAGGGTAGGCAAACCATTAAACTGCAAGCTGACTTCTCCATCCGGTATGGGGAGGGGCCACCTGGTGGGGATGCATAACAGGCTGAGCCAATGGGGAGAAGAGGCTGTGGGCCGCTTGAAATTTGAAAATGGGCCGCATTTGGCCCCTGGGACTGACTTTGGACATGCCTGATCTACAAAAAATGGGTTGCCACTACATTTGATTGCCTTCATGGGTACCCATACTTTGGACAAGATGCTATTGAAGAGTCCAGGAGCACAGTGGTTCAGACAGCTGTATTGCAGCTATAACTGGGCTCACGACCTGGGGTTCAATTCTGGATAGCTGGCTCATGGTTGACTCTGCCTTATATCCTTCCAAGGTTGGTAAAATGAGTACCCAGCTCGCTGGGGGAGGTGGGAGAATGTGTAGCATGCATAAATAAATTGTAAACTGCCCGGAGAGTGCTGTGAGCACTGTGAGGCAGTATAAAAGCAGAACATTTTACTTTTTGGCTTTACTTTTTGACAGACTATGGAAATGTATTGGCTGTAAAATAAAACACCTCTAACTATGCAGAGGACTGGCAAGGAGAGGGTGCACAGCAGCCCTTGACCCATTTTTTAGACAAACTCCTGGAGGCTTTTAGAAGCAGAAACCAACTTTTCTGATTCCATTTTTAATCGCGGGAAGCATGTTTTGTTTTTTTTTTTTAAAAAAAGCATGGGTTGCAAAACTGGCCATAGAGGTTGCTATATACTACTGACTGCACTTTCTTCACCCCATCCTGTGATTTTAATTGAACAGACACAAGGCAAGAGGACAACAATTTTCAAATAAGCAAATTTCTGGTTAGACTCAGCCACACTTTTCTTCACACAATAGATGCCTCTGAAGGACATGGAAAAAAAGCATTTGTATGGTGTTTCTGGTCCTCTGAGGCAGACCCACAAATGGTGCTTCCAACTCCCAAATGAAGCGTAAAAGGGGGGGGGGGATTCCTAAGATTTGGTCTCCTTTCTAGTTGCCCTCTTGCCTAAAGTATCTGTTTTGATCTGTCTATTTTGGTAGGATCAACCCTGTTTCATGTTGTAGCTTTATGTTTTGTCCATTGAGGCAAATGTTGAATATTATGTGTCACCTGAACATCGTTTAGTACAGGCATGCCCAAACTTCGCCCCCCCAGATGACTTGGACCACAACTCCCACAATCCTTTGTCATTAGCAATACAGGCTTGGAATTCTGGGAGTTGTGGTCCAAAACATCAGAAGGGCTGAAGTTTGGACATGCCTGGTTTACTATGTTTACCTTTACCTAAAGCGGTGGTTCCCAACCCTGGGTAATCCAAGTGTTTTTAGATTGCAATTTCAGAAGCTCTGGTCTGCACAGCTGGTGGTGAAGACTTCTGGAAAATATGGTCCAAAACACCTAGGTTACCCAAGGTTAGGAAACACTGACTTAAAATATGCAGTCTTTTGGCCATTATGCTTTTTCATTGTATGTAGTTCACATCATTTCTGAATTGGAGTGACTCCAGAGTAAAACACCATGAACTGCAGTGGTTTGTGTACCTACAGATCAGAGTAAATATCAACCTAAAAGTATGACTATGCAGGAAATATTGGTTTCCAAACATATCCTTTCTTTGGAAGAATGCAATTAGGTATTAAAGCAGTGTCACCACTAGTAATTAAACATTATGCATACTGCCTCAATCTCATGTGGAGCTTCCAGGAAAATAATGTGTGGACACTGGGGCATTTCCTAGAATTTTGCATTTTTCTTAATTTGCAGTGACTGTACTTATAAATTGCTAGACATTTTAATTACTGTTACAGATACCTGCAGGCTTCTGTTGGAAATGAGCCAGTGTTGAATCCCATTGCTAATTAAATTTAACTGACTATTTCCTTCACCTGGAGCCCCATAAGAAAATTGTGTTTATCAAATGTCTTTCAGCCAAATAACCACTTACTTAATTTCAAATTGAATATCTTATTCAGGGTTGGAAATAATCCATCATCTGCAGGGAGCGGCAGCAGAATGTTATTGCAGTGTCATCTGGGAGACCCATCCCTTCCTTCCCATCAGAAGGAAATTATATTCCATTAGGTATTTTTTTTTTAAATGAACTCAATGCTTATTGTATAAAATACAGACTCGGTGTGTTTATTCTTGTAACAAATAATTAAAACTCTTGCCAGCCTCTGTGGGAGTGAAGGGCAACAGTCCTATTAATATTCAGAGGACATATTTAATGAAATCAATAGGAAATGGAAGTTAATACTATTAGGATTGGGCTGAAAGTGTATTGTGTATCTTTAATTGCCAGTAACTTTTCAAAGACAAACATCTCTGCATCTTCTTCATGAATAATAAGTGATGTGTGCATTTAAAATATGTAGCATTCATTTCTTTGCAAACTGTTGAAATAAAGGATACACATTTAAACAATGGAATAAATAAATCAAACCCCTGTGTCTTTAGCCCTGTCCAGAGATGGACATGAAGTGAGCAGCAAACTGGGTGTGGGGGTGTGGGGACATAAACTGCACTTGTTCATGGTTGGATTTCTGCAACCCATTTTGCTTAATCACAATGAAGTGAAGAATCTTTCTGATGACTTCTTGTTTTGCTTTAGTAATACAGATTCTCAACCACCAATACCCTATATCTGCTCCATTGCTTCCCTACCTGGTCCTGCTGGCTTCTCTCCATGTGGAGTGAAAACAAAGCTTGCTACAGGAAGGGAAGATGGGGTGCCATCTCTGCAGATGGCGACAGTGGTAACAGCAGGAGCATGAAGGGAGGTGTTATGCCATGGGAAAGAGACAGGTGGGCCGCTGATGGGGCAGAGGTGGTACGTTCATACTCCTCCAGCCACAAATTGAAAAAATGAACCCACACACAATTTTTCTGGGGTATGGGTGTAGTTTGTAATCAGAAATAATGAACTATCACAAACTGCTAATTTTCTGGTTCATGCCCATTTCTAGCCCTGTCCATAGTTTGTATGGTGCCACATCAGCAGCATTTCCTTAAATTCAAGACAAACACCTAGGAAACAGAGGACTGGGACAGTCCATTGTGATGTCATAGGGTGGGCCCTTTGATGTCATAGGCAGGGCAACCAAGATTTGTAAACAGCACAAATGGAAATGACCAGCAGAAATGGGACTGAGATAGTACTGGTTGCATTGGTAGATAACTTACAGAGGGAAATGGATAAGGGATCTGTGTCCCTTTTGGTTTTACTACAACTCTCAAATGCTTTTGACGCTATCAACTACAGAATCCTCCTAACTTGTCTCTCTGAAATGGGAATTGGAGGTGAAAATCTGCGGGAAACAATGCAGAAAGTGGTGTTAGGTGATTCATGTTCGACACCATGGCCTTTGACCTGTGGAGTCCCACAGGTTCGATTTTGTCTCCTATGTTATTTAACATCTATATGTAACCATTGGGAGAGATTATCAGGTCTTTTCGGGTTAAGTGCCACTAGTATGCCGATGATACCCAGTAGAGATGGGCACGAAATGAACAATTTTTTGTTTCCGTTTTCATTTTTTCATTTTGTTACGCAACGAAATGACAAATGAATTTTATCTCTAAAATGAAACGAAACGAACAGAAACACCAGAAATTTTGTTGTCCGTTTCGTTTTTGTTACGGCAATACATTGAACTGCTTTGAATGCTTAAAAAATCACAAAAAAACTGAAATAAATGGTAACAAAACGGTAATGAAACAAACAAAAACAAAAATGAACTTTTTGCAAAAATTCACGAAAAATGGAAACGAACTGAAACAGACCCGCTAAACGACAAGCAACAAACGAAATGCCCTTTTTTTGATTCGTGCCCATCTCTAATACCCAGCTCTACCTCTCATCACCTCCAAACTCTAAGAGAGCTGCTATCTCAACTTTACATGAGTGTTTAGCTGCAGTAATGAACTGGATGATGATGAACAGAATGAAACTAAACCCAGACAAGACAGAGGTGCCTCTGGTCAGTCAAAAGGGAGAACAAGGGATAGGGATGCAACCTGTACTGGATGAGGTCACCCTCCAATTGAAAAAAAGAAGTGTGCAGCTTGTGAGTGCTCTTGGACTCATCAGGACAGGGCCTGACTTACAGGTCTGAAGGTTGTTGCTGGAGTAAGATAACCAAAACAAAATAATGATGTCAACCCACATATGGGAAGAGTTGGTTGTCCAGTGGTCTGGCATGGGGAAGGTGGGGGGTAAACACCCAGACACAGAAACAGGCACCAGGAGGGAGCAGCCCTATTGGCACAAGGCACATTTCAGCAGAAGCCTTTTTCTCCATTCTGCCACCCTCACAGGTACATCTCATGGAAGCACATGAAAGAGCCTTCTGGGCTGCTGCGCCCAGACTCTTGAACTGCTTCCCACTGGAGGCCAGGGCTGATCCATCTCTGCTATCCTTCTGGAAACAGGCAAAGACCTTTCTTTTTGGGCAAGCTTTCCCTGAACAATGATCTACCTATTATGTGTAGACATGGGCATGAAATGGAAAAAAGCCAGTTTGTTTCATTTTTCATTTTGTTTTTTCCGTTTGTTTTCGTTTCTTTTGAAATGATTTAAAAAAAATCAGTGTTTTTGTTTTTTGTATTTATTTTTTTTACTCTTCGCAGCAAGCAGGGGTGGCAGAACTGCTCCTCCACCACCACTTGCCACAAACACGTTTTTTAAAACTCGACACTTCTCCCCCAATGCACCCGTTTTTTTTGGGGGGGGAGCATGTGTCATTTAGAATGTATTTGAGCCACCAAGGCCAGCGCATTAACTATAGGAGGGGAAAGGATTAGGGTGTTACAGGGTTTTTAAAAATTGCTTCACTGCATACTAACTTACTTACTTACTTACTTACTTACTTACTTACTTACTTACTTACTTACTTACTTACTTACTTACTTACTTACTTACTTACTATTTCTATGCTGCTGCATTAGTGTAATCACTCTGTAGCCAGTTCAAAACATAAAATAACAACTCCTTATAATAAATGCAATACACCCTATTGCTAGCTAAAAATACGAGCTGTCATCTGAGTAGAAAATACACAAGCTAAAACCTAATTTGTGTATCTCAGGTCAATATTCACATTATAGAAGGCAGCGTTATCTATTTCTGTCTTAATTGGTTTCCTAAAACTAGAAAGGGATAGTGCCTGATGAATCTCTGTGAGAAGCTTATTCCAAAGGGAAGGGGCCATGTCTGAGAAAGTTCAATTACTTGTGTTCACTTTTTTTTTTTTGCTTCCTTAAGTTTTATAATTCTTAATGTTAAAGGGTGTTAGATTTTGCTTATTAAATGGCATGCCCTATAGGAGAAACTTTCTTTAGGACATTTACATCACAAACTGTTCACAGTAGGGATGGTCACGAAGTTTTTTGTTTCATTACATATGAATTTTTGAAAAAATGTATGAAATGAAACAGTAACAGTCCTCCTCCTTCTGGGCTCTGGTGATTTCAGCTCTGTCAACGGGCCTAGGCAAGTTTGGTTTCCCTCTCAGGCTGGCTGGTGGGGCTCCAGTGGTGGCGGCTTTGGCAGCAGCAGCTCTGGTGTTGGGCCTAGGCTGGCCTTCTGGTCCTACTCACCCTCTCCAGCTGGCTGGCAGGGCTCCGGAAGTGGCAGCGGCTCCAGTGGTGGTTTTGGCGGCAGGCCTAGGCCAGCCTGCTTGGCCCGCTCACCATCTCTGCAGAGGGGGAGGATTCCAGCAGAGGAGGATGAGGAAGGACACAAGCAGGTAAGGGAGCCATTTTCCAAACAAATGGTTTTCTTTTAACGAAAGAAAGCCACTGTTCTGTTTCATCTGTTACAAAATGCTGCCTCACAATTTCATTTTGTTTCATTTTGTTAGCTAACGAAATGACAAAACAGCATTTCGTTTCTCATTTTGTGCCCATCCCTAGTTCACAGTTTTGAAAAAACGTACATGAACGTAAAACAATCAATGGACTAAAGACAGAAAAATGCAAAATTAGATTACCTTTATTCAGTTGGCAGCCCTCCTTGCTATTGTGATGGGAGGAAAGCAAAGAAATGTCCAGAATTTGGAAGAGAGCAAGGTGGGGCTGGTAGCTAAAGAATCAAGAAGCGTTGGAGGCAAAGTGAGGACAAACCATTTCAAAGCAAATCAAGTCAAGGGTGACTGGAAGAAGTATTCTAGCAAAGCTCTATTGCAACACCCCTGGGATATTTCTATTTATTATTATTATTATTATTATTATTATTATTGGAATCTGTCCTGATACCTTTTCCTTTTAGCTGATTCTCTTGAAAAGGAAACAGAATTTCATGCTTCCTTACCATGGAGGATTTGAACTTGTCCAAATCTCTTCAGGGTGCCTTGTACCAGAAGGAAGTATGACACTAACAGCTATTTTTTTTCCTGTCCAGCACGAAGGCCAAAAGACTTTCAAAATATGCCGAAGTCAAAGTCAGGCAAGAGAAGCCTTTTAATCCCACCAGGTATCTGAAGATAGCTGCAGAGCTCCATTTGTAGGCTGGAAAGTAATGCTATTTCATGCATCGTTTAGTTAAAAATAAATGTTCTACTGCTCGATTTCCAACTTCTCTCTCAGCGTTACTTGCACATGGTTTTCAGGCATATTAAAAATGGGCAGACTTTGGAACAAATTTTAATTCCCAAAACTAACTAACTAACTAACTAACTAACTAAATAAATAAATAAATAAATAAATAAATAAATAAATAAATAAATATATGTGACCACTGGGTGATTCTTAGAGCTACAGGCCAATCAAGTGCCTTTTCCAAATTCTTGAAAAAAGGAAATGATAGTTCCTCCATGTAATGTTATTTCCAAGCACAGTACTTTACTTCTTACTTTGTTTTGCTAATACCAGAGAAGTTCAGCACAAACTTTTATAGTGACTTGTGGAGGGGGGGTGGTGGAATTCTTTTCGTCTCTGAGATTTACAATTGCAAAGAGACAGAAAGAACAGCATAGGACTTATGGGTGTTATTTGAGAAGAAGCTTTCAGGGATCATAACCCATCCCTTCAAATATAGAGTGCAGCCCCACGAGACACACAATTATAGAAGCCTTGGGGAGGAGAGGAATAGGAAACGTAAAGGAAATGCAATAAATAACTAGACAGTAAATGAATCCAGCATAATAATGATGTTACCAGTGATCATTAAGGTTCATTAGTAGTCTGTGAGAACAGGTAGAGATCAAAAGGAAGCTCAGCAAATGAAGTCAAAACGAGGGGTCATGCCATAAAACAATACCATGTTTATATTTAGGGTGCCATGGGCTAATTGCTGGATTCAGTGATTTCTGCATCTGGCGGTGGAACCAAAAGTTGATAGTTTGATTCCCCACAGTGCCTCCCAGAGAGGCACTGCTGGACTCGATTCATAGGATCTCTTCCAGCTCTGCACTTGTAACATGATTATTAGCACTTGGGAAACAATGAACAAATTAAAGTAGAAGTTGATGCTGGGTTGGGGAAACATGTGCCACTCCATCTCCCATCAGTACTAGGAAAATAAAGGAAATTAAAAAGGAATGCAATGACTTTTAACTAGAGATGGGCACGACTTAGCGGTATTTTCGTTTTTGTTTTCGTTTTTTCGTTTTCGTTACGTAACGAAGCGAAAATGAAAAATGGTTCAAAAATGGACCGAAAACGGAAACGAAACGACTAATTTTGAGCCAATTTTCGTTTTTCTTTACTGGGAAAACACATAATGGACCTAAATGGGGAGAAACGAAAAAATTTTTGTTTTCGTTTTCGGTTTTCCGTTTTCGTTACGTAACGAAACGAAAATGAAAAATTTTGAAATTAGCTCACGGAAACAGAAACGAAACGAAACGGACCCTAGCCGAAAACGAAAACGAAAACGAAAACAAAATTTTTTTTCTGAGTCGTGCCCATCTCTACTTTTAACCATCAACATCTGGAAGACACAATCTCTGTCACTGGGTCAAGGACTGAGTTAAAGCTGAGGCCAGTGTCCTGTTGTGTCACCTCATCACAGAAGGGGGGTTGTGTTAGTGTTCTCTGTGCTGTGGCCAATTCCCTGCTATGTGCCCAGTTATGCCACTGGAACATTGAAAAGCTTACATGGTGTCCCTTATGCTCTGGAAAGGACTGTAACCTGAAGTTTTAAAAACATCACTTATGTGCATCTTTTTTCAACAACATATATTTAAAATACTTGCCGGGGCGGGGGGGGGGGGGAGAAGATTACCTGCTATAGGTATCCAGCTGCTGCATTAAGATGAGATTCTCATTCCTTCCATTCTGTGGTATTGGGAATAAAGGGGGTGGGTGAAGGAATGACTAGTGACTTCGTCAAGTGAAGTTCAAAATGGGTTCCCTCGTGCTGTACTTACCTTTCAGGAATACACCCAGAAATTCCACATATATAAAATTTCTTTGCAGTCCCAAACAAATAATCTAACACCATGTCCTATGGTAATATAACAATAAGAAGGTCATATTGGAGCACTGCTGATAAGAAGGAAGGTTAAGAAGTAATTTTATTAGGCCACCAAAATATTATAAGTGTTAAGTTTTCAAGAGCTATCATTAGGCTGGTTGTTATAAAACTGAGGACGACTGGAGAAACTGAATGGTCCAAAAATTATCCTAGCCTGATGTTATAGCAATGACTGAAAATTTGAGATGTGAAGTGAGGCTTTAAAATAATCTTGAGTTTCCAATTGCCTTTTCCCCCCCATTTCCATGGATAAGGGGGCTTCAACCAGGCATGTCCTGGGAGGGGCTGCTTTGTCCACTTGCCGGACAGAGACACGTTGGCCAGCTGCCAGGCTAGCCAATCGGCCATTGCCAGCACAGCTGGTAAAATTGGCCAGCGGCTGGAGACCGTGGTCCTAGCAAAACACAGACACAATTGGCAGTGAGAATTGCCGCATACAAGTTACTCTGAGTTCATCCACAGTTGATCATTCAGAACTTCTGGAAAAGCCCCTTACAAGGTGCCTGCTTTAAGGATAGAATATCAGGGAAGGGTGCTCATTATTTCAATATGACATGTATTACAGTGTTTTCCAGAGAACAGTGACGGTGGGAAAGAGAAGATAAAAGGGAGAGGAGATTGCCCTAGAAAACCTGGTGTTCTAGACATTAGGTTTGTATGACTTTGCTCTTTGCTTCAGTGACATAGCTTATCTAGGAAGATGAGAATTCCTCATCATGGAAATCCTAGTAGGAAGAGGCTCTATCCCTGAGTTCTGACTATCATCTAAACACTGGGAGATGCAGGTACCATAGAATTTGCAAAGATGAGGGGACAGATGTTAGAGTGCCTTCTCCCAAAGAAAGCCCATAATACCTGATCTTCCCAGGCTAGACATTTAAAAAAATTAATACTGCAAGAGGCCTGAAAGGAAAAATAAACTAGAAATAGGGACTTTTCTGCCATTGCCCCTCACCTGTAGAATAACCTTCCACCAGACATCTGCCTGGCCCTTCTTTGGCTGTTTTTTTTTAAAAAAACTATTGAAAACCTGGTTGTTTAAGAAGGCATTTCCTCAAATATAACATAAATCTGGTGTTCACCAACAAAAACATGATTTTAGCTGGTTTGCCCACCAATAATATTATAGGTTCATGAGAATTATATTTCATTTCAAGTTACTTTAATTTTATTTTCATTAAATTTACTGTATTTTATGTTTATTTTATATTTATTGTACGAATTATATCTGTTAACTGCCCAGAGTGGTTTTGCTGCCAAACGGGGTGGTATAACAATCCAATAAACACACACACACACACACACACACACACACACACACACGAATAGGATTCCCACATCCTTCTTATCTGTGTTGGAATTGTGAAACACAGACACAATATTGTCAATAATATTCAAACACTGTAGACTTTTCCATCCCTCCTACCTTTATCTTAATATGTGCCAACAATTTCCCAATATGGGGGGAATAATGCATGCCAGCACAGTATAAGAATGTGGGTGGGGGACCCTCAAACAATTCATACACTGTTCTATCACACCACATTGATATGATCTGGAAGAAAAGACTTGTGCCTTAAAACTTTTTTCCCTTATGGGTGTTCAAGAAACATTTGTCTATGCTTTCTAATCTCAGCCTATCAGCAGCGTTAGTCATTTCTGCACTTGAATATTCTCTTTTAAGATGAAATGCAGTGACAGTGTCTTATTAGATGAAGGAAGAAAAATTGCAGTTTAGAACTAAACTTTGCACCTAGCATAGTTCCCAATCTATTATTATGAGCTGCGTAATAACCAGTACTGAGTGCATGGAAAGATGCAAGCAGTGGAGACAACACTCTACCCCATTCAATTAGAGATTGTGGTTCAGAAATGACATGCTTGGCAGTTGCTATGATTTATGGCTAGTAGAACAAAGGTGGTTATCTGAAATTCAAATCAGCAATCTCTGTTCAATTAAGAAAAAGTGAAATGTTCTTCATCCTAGCCCAGTAAGGTGTGGGCCTTTAGATGCTTAGCAGCTTGAAAGCTCAAGTGCAGACATTACATAATGCATAATTGATATTGTACAAACATTATGGTGCTATTTTGTCGACCGTGGATTGTATAGATTTAACATATGGGAAGCACTACTTTTTGCAATTGTTGGAAACATCTCAGTAAAAAGCTCAGAATCATAACTGCACCTATATGTAGGTGCCTGCTTGTATTTATGAACATCACAGACATGTTAACTCAAGACACATGCAGAGAAATTCAGAAGTGACTCAAGGCAATGGCAGATACAGAATTTCCCAGTCCTTGTGGCCCTTTTCTGTCCTTGATGTACAGAATATGGCCTCTCAGCAGGAATTTAGCCTCCTTGTGCAATGACTAGAAGTGGGATGGTGAAGGGTAATATACTCCAATCCCACCAATGTGTGTAGGTACCTCCCTGCATACGGCTTGTAAGAGATGGGCACAGACCAGAAAAATGAGAAATGTGGTGGTTAGTAATTCAATCCACAAACCACCCACCCACCCTTCTGAACCCTGAAAAAATGAATCAATTTGCAGTTGTTGTTGTTTTTTTGGTCCATGCCAGGGAATGGGAGGGGGAGGCATTTTATTGAAAAGCTGCTATTGTCAGGAAGTTCTTCCTAATATTTACTTGAAATTTCCTTTCTTGCTACTTTGAGTCCTATCCTCTAGAGATGAAGGAGCAAGCTTGTTCATCTTCTACATGAAAGCCTTTCAATGTCATACCATAGAATATTTATTTATTTATTTAAATTATATGCCACCCATATAGCCTTGGGGCCTCTTGGGGAGGAGAGTGAACAACAACAAAAATACAAATTATAAAACAATCAAATCAAACATAACAATTATCACAATGAAAAATAAATAACAAAACTAAGACTGAAAATGTGATCACCAAGATATGGTGATCACATTTTCAGTCTTAGTTTTGTTATTTATTGGCCCTCTTCCCAGTCTGGCCCTCTTCCCAGTGGCCCTCTTCCCAGTCTGGGCTGGTCCGCCCTCCAGCTGGCACAAAGAGTGAGGAGTCTGGGTGTCGTCCTGGATCTGGACCTGTCCCTGGACTCCCAGGTGGCAGCCATGACCAGGTCGGCCTTTTACCATCTTAGGCTAATCACCCAGATTCGCCCGTACCTTGATGGGGACTCCCTGAGGACACTGGTGCAGGCACTGGTCATATTGAGGTTGGATTACTGCAACGCTCTCTACATGGGGCTCTCCCCTTGTTCGGCGATTGCAGCGGGTTCAGAATGCGGCTGCCAGGCTGGTGGTTGGTGCGTGTAAATTCGACTGCATCAGCCTCATCCTGGCCCGTTGCCTCCCGAATACGATTCAAGGTGTTGGTTTTGGTTTACTAAACCCTCCATGGCTTGGCCCCTGACTATCTGGCAGAGCGTACCTCCCGACGACTAGACCTGGCCTGACCCACCCGATCCTCCTTGGCCCTCTCGCTCCGTGTTGCCACCCCGAAGGAGGCCCGTAAGGTGTCTACTGGTTGCGGTATACAAGTTTGAAAATAAATAAATAAATAAAATATAAAATAATTAGGGATGGGCACGAAACAGAAAAATTGCATTTTCTTTAGTTTTGCTTCATTGGTCTGTAACCATGTAGCCACAGTTTCCGTTCCCCTTGGGTGCCAAGCCCCACTCCCTCAACCCAGACAGAAGCACCTCCGCAATGTTTCTGTCTGTGGCAGAGTCCTACATGCTCCGTGCCTGCAGCAGAACAACCCTGTAGCCTTTGGGTTGGCTGGTGGCCTCCCCCTGCAGCCCTAGCCATGATGCCACACATATGCTCCAGCTGCCACCAGTGAGCCATGAGGGACAAGTAAGCATGTTGGCTGCCGCTCCAGAGGTCGGATATGAAGTGGACCGACCGACGTCTGGCCTGCCTGCTGGAGCCTCCATCTGTGTGTCCTGTACTCCCCTCTTCCTGCTAGCTTGGGGGCACTTCAGCAGCCTGGAGGGAGTGCCTCTCCAGGTGAGAACTCAGGGCCGTTGAGGACAGATGCCTGGGGTCGCTGCCTCTGTGCAAAACCGTCTTGCAGGCATTGCAGGTCACCAGCCTATCAGCTACTCCTTCATTTTTACCATTATTGAGTGGGACCAGAGCAAAGAGAGAGGCCGATTTTCACCCTTGTGAGTACAGTTAATATGTTTGGCATACTAAACTCCTAGTTGTTTTGATTTCCTAAACATTGAAGACAAGTGATGAAGAAACAATGTGTATAAGATTGAATAGCATGAGGACGAGCTGTGCTTTCTCCAAGATGGCAGCTAGATAATAATACTAATCTCTGTTTTGGTTAGACAGAGCTCTTTGATGGTTGACTCTTCTCTTTCACTTCACAGATCTAGAGATAATGATAGACTCATTATATAGAGGCCATGACCATGCAGAAGATTATTCTGAGATTTATGTCTTTGATTTCTTTGGAGAAAAATGACAAAGAAATGTTCACTTTGTAAATGTCCTTGCTTTATACCCTGTTTCCTTTATTCATATATATGAAATTGATGGAAGATATATTCAGTCTGTCATTTAGTGCTTCTCCAAATAAATGCTTGTCCTGAGTAAAGATTTTCTCTGACACCTTTTAAAGCACAATGTCATGTATTCATGAAGAAATCCAGCTGGGGTAAAACTGCTAATATAAATGAGATTTACAAAGCAGAAGTGAAATTAAGAAAGCTCAGGCACTTTCTATCAGTCTGAGAAGCTAGAAAACTGATTACCCTTTCTCAGTGCAAATTGATACATGGTTAATCTCACAGCATGTGAGAGTAGCTAAGTAAACTGGAAAGTGCAAATATGTACCATGTGAAGCTACCTTAATGAACTGAGGGAGGGGGGACATTTCTATGAGGCAAAAAAGAACATGAGCTGTTATTTTCTTTCCCCTTTCTTATATATGCTGATATTCTCCTCTGGGGTTGTGCAGGTGGAGAATTCTTGGTTTGCTTTTGCTTTTGTTGTTTCTGCTCGGTCCTCTTTGAGTTTTGGGTTCTTTTAGATACAAGTCCTTTCAGTAAACCTAAAAATAACTAAAGCACTTTGGTTTTCCCATTCTGGTTTTTGGTGCTAGAGGAAATTAAGCTTTGCAGACTCTTCACAAGAAGTAAAAAAGCAAGGAAAAGGTGCTAGACCATCTTCCAATCTAATAGTGGGCAAAAGAACAGTACATAGGAAAGAAATTCAACCATCCACAGGTATGTGCAGGCACTAACTGTACTTTAAAGTTCATAGCAGTGCTACTATTTACCAGAATGACTTATGAGGTAATTTTGCATACAAAAGTTCAAATGGAAGTTATTTGAAATATGGAATGTATAAGAAATCCATAGGTTTTGTTAAGTTCTCTTTCCGAATTTGATTTTTTTTCCAAATTTTGGAGATACTATAATAAATTCACAAAAGATTCTGAAAAGAAACAAAAAAGATCATTTTTATTCACCTACTCCATTTGGATTAGTCTGAATGGAAGCTCCAAAGGAGCCATAGCGCTGGCTTGGGCTACTTTGCCCCACACCTGGCTAGTGTCATGTTTGTTCAGCCTAGGTGCTGCCCAGCAGGGGCCAGGACCTTCATAAGGCCTCACCACATGGTGAGAGGATTCTTTTGCGATCTAGCCATTTTTCCCACCCTCCCTCCCAACTGAGAGAATGAGAGTACCTGGTTGTGTAAGGGCCGGATGGGAATTTTTGGCTGCCATTCAGATTGGACCAGAGTGGCAGAGTGGTTTTGACCATTCCCATTCTCTTTTAGGTTGAGGGGAGATTTAAACTGGTCACAATTGGCAGGTAGTGCAAGCGGAAAATTTAAGTCAGGTCAAATTTATTGAATAATATTCCATAGTGAGCCAGTAGCCCACAATATGAATCAGGAAATGAATTAGGACATTAGGAACATTAGGTGTTAGATATAAATAGATTCAAAGATTAGGAATGGGTGCTGCCTAGACTGCAGGTTTTGGGAGGGCACTGAACAGGTGGGCAGCACACTTCTACTAAAATTAGAAATCATTAACTGATCTGCTTGCACTACAATCAGGACCCCTTGTTTAAGGGATGTTTAACAGTTGAATTGAGTGAATTCCATATCAATAAATTGTGGCCTTATTTTAATCCCCACAAATGTGTCTTACCTCTTTATTTCTGGGTGGGGAGGGCAAAGTCTCATCCTTATTTGTCAGCTTTATCTGACATGGATTATTTTACTAATGAAGTCCAGAGAATACCAACCAACAGCAACATAGGATGGGAAACACAGAACTGCCATAAAAATGTTGTTGTTGTTCTTGTTGTTGTTGTTGGTGGTGGTGGTGGTGATGATGATGATGAGGAGGAGGAGGGTTAAGAAAGAGGCTGTCCAAGACATTTTGCTACCAGAGGCAAAGAACAGGCTGGCATCTTCAGTTCAGTTTTGTCTGCAAGAGCCAATGAGATGTTGAGTTAGATATTTCCTTAATTAAAGTGTGGGGAGAACACATTGTTTTGGATCACAGAAGAGAGACTCCCATGCTGGCCAAGAAACTTTAAGAGCTCTAGTCCAAAAAGTAGCCCACGAAAATTGCTCAACATGGGACACAACATGTGAAAACAACAGGCCAGTCCATGGGGTTTGTATTAGGCCTTGTCTCAAATATATGTCCCTTCCAGGGCTTTGCTACCATCCTGTAATAGTTGCTGTTTTGATGGCCATCTCACTCTTCTTAATGATCTTACTTCTGTCAGAGAATTGAAGTCATAATGCTCAGTTGGAAGTTTTTAAGCTTGCAATTAGACAAGTCCATGGAGAATAAGGGTATCAATGGCTATCATTATGGATGCCTAAGAACAACCTCTGGGTTGGAGAGATAGGCAGGATATCTCTCAATGCCATTTGAGGGGAATTCTAAGCAGGTGAAGACATCTGCTTGGGAATACCCTGAAGCAAATGGTGAGCTGCTTTGTGAGATAGAATCCTGGGCTGGATGGGCTGTGGCCTGTTCCAGCAAGACTGTTCTTATGTTAGGTAAAATAAGTCCAACTGTGGACAGAAGCAAGCAAGCTTAAGTTGGCCTTGAAGAGAAGCAAAGTGCCCAAGGACTCTGAAGCGAAGCTCAGAAGCGTAGATGTGGAAAGAGCATATGTCATGTGATTATAAGGTGAAAAGATGATTGGTAATAGAATCTATATATATATATGCATAATGTTCTTGCTGACTGCCACTGACTGCCACTGACTGCTGCTTACTGCTGATGCTGATTATATGCTGATGCCATGATGTTACTGCTTGTTGACGGAAGCTGCTGATGGAAATCAATGGTGACTGAAAATGGAGAAATGCTGAAATGCTACTGAAGAAGTGAAGACTGAAGTACTCCGAGCAAAGGTATTGCCAATGAAGTGCAAATATTGTATATAAACTGCATATAAACCAACAAGTAGGCTGTCGTGTTTTCTCTAACCTGGACATTGCTGTTTATTTATTTATTATTTATTTATTTCATTTTGAATATTTTTACCCCACCTTTCTCCTTGGAAAAGGATCCAAGGTGGCTTACAATAACGATGGACAATATACAGTCCAGAACATTTAAGATATTCAGGTTAAGAACAGGGAGTATGAAGAGGCATCTTAGAACATTTAAAGATGACATTAGAACTACAAAGAAAAATCCATTATACATCATATACCTGACAACTTCTTGTATTTGTAGAGAAATTACAGCTTCTCCATTTCTGAAACTTTTCCTGGCTCTAGAATTTCTTTTAGTGGGACATGGTGATTAATCTTTGCACCCTTTTACTCATGCAACCACACCTGTTGCAAGCCTGAATTTTGATTACAGGTAGGTTGTTGGCAGGCCTGTTGCACACCATGTCATGGTGACCAACAACACCTTTCTTTCCAATGTTCCTATAACATATCTTTGAGTTTTAAGAAGTCATTTATTATGGCAGTAATTGAATGCACCTTGCTATGACACAGCTACTTGAGTGCTCTTTTAATTCCTTAATGTTTAAAACTACTTCCAAGGCACCCTTGACCACATACAGAGCCCTCTTTCATGTTTTTTTTATCATATTTCAGAAATGTATACCAGAGGACTCCTGTGTTGAAGCCCTTAAATGTTTATGACAGAAATGAAGACTGAAAGTGCTCCCCCTCAAAAACACATTCCCTCCTAAGCCAAGGTTTTGGCATGCATCTCATAACCATCAGATGTCTCATGATGTTCTTTCATTAGGACAGTGTTGCTTTAGCATTAATCTTAGAAGAAAACATTCTCCCTCGCCACTGCCTGTTAACAAAGCAAAGAGCCATGACTTAATCCCCTGAATATCTGAAAGGGTAGAAAAGCACATGTCTTCCTTTGGATAGAAATCCCTTTTAGACTTTTCCTTCTAGGAGAACAAGAAAGCTAGTGTTTAATACAGAAATGAATTGCAATAAAAAAGCAAACAGGAGCCTTTATTCTAAACAACTATGCTGGCAATGTCAGGAACCATAGTTGTCTTCTATGTCATGGGTACAAAGACAAGCTGTCCCTCTCTGTCCTCTTCAAGCTGGGGTCAGGAGAGAAATGTGGGAAGGAAGTGGCATCAGCAACCTTAAAACGTATGAAAATGTATTGGATAAATGCTGGAAATGTAAGTGTAAAGAACGGACCTTTTGTCATATGTGGTAGACATGTGAAGAGGCAAAGAGATATTGAGGAATGGTATAAAGATATTGCCAAAAATATGCTGGATCATATCTTTCTGTATAAACCAGAATTAATTTTGTATCCTTGAAGGCTTTCACAGCTGGGATCTGATAGCTTTTGTGAGTTTTTCGGGCTGTGTTTGGCCATTTTCTGGAAGTTATTCTTCCTGATGTTTCGCCAGACTCTGTGGCTCACATCTTCAGACTACAAGAAGCTCAGGGAACTAGGAGTTCTCTCTGTGCTCTGGGGTGTAGAATGAGTGAGACTGAGGGGTTTTAAAGTTGTGGGAAAGGGGAAACTTGGCCTGTGGAGGATAATAGGTGTTAGACATTGCCCACCCAAACTGAAATAAAGAGACGAGACAAAGTTTGGGTTTTACCAAGGGCCACAATTTATTGATAACAGTAATTAACTCTCTACTCGATTAGCGTAAATGGAAACTAAAGAGGGCCTGTGCCATAGCACAAGTGGTAGCTGTAGTAGGTGTTATAAATTCTCAGTCCCTCCCATTTATAAGAGATTCATCAGGCATGTGGTATGATGCCACGGATAAGATACCTTGCAGGTATGTAAGCATCCTTACCCTGCTGAATCTCATTAACTGTTGACAGCCCTCATTTACCTGACCAGGCCTGATGTTTAGCTGGACCTATTTCTTATTCCTATGTTTATTAATTATATATGAGGACTGCCAAGCACCTTAATGATGCACCATGATGGAGGGACCTGCTCGAATTAAGAGACCACTTGTACTACCTGCCACAATAAAGAGACACACTTTCTGTCTCTTTACCCCATGAAGCTGAGCAATTCGGCCCACAGGCCCTCTTTTAATTTTTTTTAGAAATGCATGCCACCAGGGCTCTCAGATCATCAATGACCTTGAGAATTAAAGTGTTACCATTTTCTGCACCTGCAAGACCCTTTCCTGTTGAAGTCAAAGCAGACCAGTCGGGGTTGAACCAACTGACCTGCTCCAGGGTGGGGTTGTTAGCTTGATCCACCCGCTGCACTAAGTGGCCACTATTGAACCATTCTCCTATCATGTTAATAAGATTTAGGTATTAAAATAGGGCAGGCCCTTTTTCTGGTTGTGCTCGGACTAACGTGCCTGCGTAAATTACAAAGGCCTCCAACCATTTGTTCCAGCATTTCTCCAGTTTCTTCTTCCTAAACTTGTCCTTCTCCTTCTCGTCTAGGTTGTTGAATACCTGGTTATCAGATCTACCTATTTGCCACCCACTATTTTCCCCCCACAATCACATCTGATAGATGGTCACCTAAGGGAAGGGACTCGTCACCTTCAGGCAGGTTGAGGATACCGGGTGGAACCTGATTGGACTCAGGTGTCAGATCAAGGGTGTCCACAGGTGGTGTAGCGGCCTTAGGGTCGATAGCTCCAGATGATACTTTGCTTGGTAGGGGGCCCTGTCCACTCTCAGTTTGTGAGCAGGCCTTGGCTGTGGTGAACCTGGTGGACTCCGGGTTGTGGTATTGAGTAACAATGGTATGAGGAGTCTCGCGCCCTGATGCCCTAACCCTGGTGGTTGGTGAGGTGGAGTAGGTGCGCTCGAATGTGGTGCATTCAACTTACCTGATGAGGTGCCAGGTACTGGAATAAGTGTCTGGATCCTATTGAATGCAGCTCCCATGGATAGGTCCATGGCATGAGACTGGTCCCTATCCAGAGTCAAGGGATGCATGGGGTGAGATGAAGTCACAGCAGGCTGCCTGGCAGTCATCTGCACCCCAATTGATGATGAAGGGGCATCTTGTCCAGTTGGTTGGGTGTCTGTAATAGCTAGGATGGACGAACTGGCCATCTCCCCTCCAAAAAGGCAATACAGGACATCATAAGATCATCCATAAGTTTCAACTCAGCCCTCTGCTGTGCCTTGGTGTCCCGTTGGACCCGCCCCCCCTGTAGGTAGCCTTGATCCTGTCACTTAGCATGTTCTTTTTCAAGACAGGACAATTTGTCCCAGATGGCAGTAAATTGCGGCCTCTCTTTGTCTGAAGATGAAGACAACTCAGGTGGGGGTTGGTGTGGGGCCCTCCTTTTAGCTGGGGCTTTTCCTTTTCCTTTGCCTGTACTGCTCTTGGCTGGCATGGCTCTGGACTGCACAGTCAATACACATAGCGGGATCATACACTAACTTAATGTCTAGTGTGTTTATTGGTGATGGGTGATTATAAGTAATAACTAATATTATTAGTATTATTACTATTATTATTGATATCAATATTAATAATATATTATTACAATTACAGACCCTTCTACCTAAGACTGGCTGCATGTAAGTTGGTTGTAGATGGGAGGGTAATTGGAAACAAAGGGGGCAAAATGGTCACCTCTTTCACTTTCCTGGCAAGCCCAAAACAACACTGTTAGTCATACAAGATTTTTTAATATATATAACAAGGCTGTGGGCCGGGGGGGGGGTAGTTTTGCCTCCTCAGTGGGCAATAGTGTGGCTATCCTGCTGTTGAATACTCCTAATTTTAATTTTTTGGCTCCTCATGGGCTCTTGCACTCCCTACCTAACAAGGAAGGACCTGGCTCCTTGTTCAAGTGGGTGGCAGTGGAATGCATCATGGCAAGGAGCACTGCCCCCTACTCTGACTGGGTAGGCAATTGGCTGTGCAGTTAGGCCCCCTGCCACCAGGCAGTCTCTCGAGAGGTTAGCCCAGCCTTTACCCCCCCCGCTCCCCTTCTCGCCAACCTGATGACTGTGCAGGCGGGGGCCAGGGAGTGCACTAGAGCCTTAAATAGGCATGCTCCCAACACCCTGAGCCTACGCAGCTGGCACACCACTTTTGCACCTCTATCGGATGGGTAGCAAAGAAGCCCCACCCCCAAAACAAGTTTGGCATGAAGCCACCATTGTTTCGTGATGGAGGGATTAAGAAGTTTCACTGCAGGGATCCTTCTCTGTGGTTGATGGCTGTTGTTAGCTGTACTATTGTGTGAACTGGTGCTTGTTGTTCCTGGGTGGGAATCATTGAACTTTGACCCTTTGCAGACTAGTTTTCAGTACTGGAAGCCAGGCTTTGTTGATTTTCAGACTTTCTTCCTTTTTGTTGAAACTTTTCCTGTGTTTGTGGATTTGAATGGCTTCCCATGTTTTGTGCAAATAACATTAACCTTGAGTGTTCCCGATGGGAACAGGAAAGGTAGCTAGCATCCTTTCCACCTCTACCAAACTTGAACATAGAAGGAACATAATAAGGCATAAATCATGAAGGTTGTATGCCTGTAAAGAAAGAATATTATTTAAATATATACGTGTGTGTGTGTGTGTGTGTGTGTGTGTGTGTGTGTGTGTGTGTGTGT
>JAHTLZ010000379.1:11334383-11345190 GCA_023846285.1 Phrynocephalus versicolor | reverse complement strand
TTTTTTATAAAATATGAAATGTTTGAACATTAAATATCAGCTTCCTTCACAAGTGAGCATTCAATCTTGATATTTATAGAGTTCTGGAAACTCGTAAGCTGGATGCATGATAAATGGCTATCACAGTGTAGAAATGTGGTAAGAATATGCTTCATACCACACACATCTAGTATATACTGAGGCACTATTATTCATCTTCCTTTTCATGGAGATTGTATAGGGATTCATTGAAATGCAGGGCCTTAAATAGAAGGTGGTAGGAGAATATGTGTGCTTTTCTACCATCAGCCTTGATAATTATTGTCTAGGAATTATTTTATAGTTCTTAACTAAATTTTTGTTTTCTTTCCAGATACTGATGTTTGATATGGCCTTGTTTTTGCATTAGGAGGATAAGAGATGGACATAAAGCAATTCATCTCATCTTGTCAAAATTTGTTCCCTTCACCTACCCCTCAGTGCAGGCTGCCCAAGTACTCCTGGTTGTGTAAGTAGCCAGTGCTGGAAGGGGAATGAACTTCCCTTCCCTACTTTTTCCATCAGGTGCCCACTCAGATGAGGAAGAGAGACAGGGAGAGAAGGTGGGGGAACAAGTGTGTATAAATTTTGACAATTGGGAGGGGGAGCTGAATTGAGTTGTGCCCATATCCAATTATGATATTATTTTCTCCTTTTTATTTGAGACTTTTGTACAAAGTACTGTGTGTCAGAAATAATAAATGCCCATCTTTTGTTGTTGCCGCAGATTGTTCCAATATGCACTAGCTTGCACTATCCTGGAAAGAAAACTCACAAAAATGTGCACCTTAAAAATACACTGAAAGTTGTGTGTGGAAATAAGAATGAATAGGAGAAGCTAAGAACTAGACCACCTTCCAAAATCTTTGGATAATTTATTTTAATTAAACCAAAATTCATTGGAAGTGGGATGTTACACAGAGAGGAGTGGATAAATAAAAGAGATGTTATTTTTCTAGCTTGTTTTCATGTCATGGGTATACAAAATAAAGTAGGACTAGATCAAATGAAAGGGTTCTCTAGTCCAGCATTCAGTTTCAACAAAGGTCATCTAGAATTTTTACACAGTAACTCCTGTAGCATAGCTCAGAGATTAGTCACCCCATTGTAATCTGTCATGAGAGGAGGGGGCACCTACCCTTTCCCTATCCACCATCATTTTCTCCAGATGAGAAAGAATGTTACTGGATATGAAAGGTTCCAGTTTATGATTGGGCTCTCTAGACATAAATAATAACCCTGATTTGGTAGTTTTCTTCCTCCTGTGTAACGTCTGTACCTGAATAGGAAGATGCATCACTTTTCTCACAAAGATAGCAAAGAGGGAAGGGAGAGGCTAAGTAATCCCTTGACTCTTATGGTAGATTAGAGGGTAAGCACCTTAGAGTATAACACCTGAATAGGGCTCTGGGGGAATGGGCTGCGAAACTGGGGGAATGGGCTGCGGGGGAATGGGCTGCAAAATGGCAAATGTGTTTCAATGGAGCAAAATGTAAAGTAATGGATATTGGGGGGCGGAATCAAAACTTTATCTATCAACTCATGGCCTCTGAGCTATACATGACGGATCAGGAAAGAGAGCTTGGTGTGTTGGTGGACAGCTCCATGAAGGTGTCTACCCAATGTGTGTCAGCAGTGAAGAAGGCCAATTCCATGCTGGAGATTATCAAAGAAGGGATTGAAAATAAAACAGCCAACATTATAATGCCATTATAAAAATGATAGTAAGGCCACAACTGGAGTATTGTGTACAATTCTGGTCACCGCATCTCAAAAAAGACATAGTGGAACCGGAAAAGGTGCAGAAGAGAGTGACTAAAATGATTACTGGGTTGGAACACCTCCCTTATAAGGAAAGGGTAAAACATTTGGGACTCTTTAGTCTGGAAAAAAGGTGCTTGAGGGGGGATATGATTGAGACGTACAAAATAATTCAGGGCATGAGTAAAGTGGATAGAGGAATGCTCTTCTCCCTTTCACAAAATACCAGAACTAGGGAACATACACTCAAATTGAGGGCTGGGAGAGTGAGAACAGACAAAAGAAAATATTTTTTCACCCAGTGTGTTGTTAGTCTGTGGCACTCCCTGCCACAGGATGTGGTGATGGCATCTGGCCTGGATGCCTTCAAAAGGGGATTGGACAGATTCCTGGGGAGAAAGTCCATCACAGGTTACAAAACATGATAGAGATGTGTAATCTGCAGGCTTAAAACCAGGGTACTTCAAGGACCAGATGCAGGGGAGTGGTATCAGGAGACAGATATTTAGTCTTATGCGCTCTCAGACGCATCTGGTGGGGCCACTGTAGGATATAGTAAGCTGGACTAGATGGGCCCTTGGTCTAATCCAACATGGCTCTTCTTATGTTCTTATGTTCACCCTGGTTTCTTCTCAAGATCAAACTGAAAATTTTGAATGGAGAGGTGTGTGTGCTTTCATCTCCACAAGGAAATTTCCATAAAGAAATGATTGGGGGGGGGGGCTGGATGTCTCAGTGATTATGCAGACATGACTGCCTCTTTTGATGTTCCATATTTATCCCATACATTGCTCTCTGTCATGGAGGGTGGTGGAGTCTCCTTCTTTGGAGGTTTTTAAGCAGAGGCTGGATGGCCATCTGTTGGAAATACTGTGATGGAAATACTGTTGGAAATACTGTGACGGGGGTTCCTGCATGGCAGGGGGTTGGACTAGATGCCCCCCATGGCACCCCCTCATCCTCACACTGATGAAATCTCTTCCCCTTCCTCCCCCTCCTTCATTAAAAAAAGAAGAGTTCTGCTTATTTAGGCTCTAGGAACCATATGTATTTCTTGTGTTTTATATAAAACACTTTGGGAAGACTTCTCTAAATCCCACTCTCCTATATCAAGTATTGTTCTTATATCCAGAGTTGATCAGTTCTCACGAGCTCTTTCAGTTCCATCAGGCTTCCATTAAGCCTGTTATCTTATCAGTGTTTGCTGTTATTTTGAGCCATATCCATTAATAACGAAAGAAGTGAATGTAACTGGTACTTCTTAAGGTACATTTCAAGACCTTTTTAAAAAAAAATTAAAGACACATGCAATATGTTATTGAAAAGAATCATTGATCTTACAGTGAAGAGCCATCTTAAGGCCACTGATAAATGGGAATACTTGATGTACTGGAGGCATTTAGAGATGCCCAGATACACCAATGTTTGAAATTATAGATTAAGATAGATATGGTTTCTACAAATGTATATGTGATAAATCTACCTTGGCATTTAAAATTTATTTACAATGGGCACAAAATGAGGGTATATGTTAGCCCCATCTCTCGTGTCACCAGTCTGCATATATGAAAAGCAACAAGCCTCCATGCATAGCACTGGCTCTTCTTTTTTAACCCTCTCCTCTGTAGAAACAGCTTATATATCTAGTTTAACCAAATTCTGGAACATTGAACTAGGTTTCACAGTTAGAGAAATTCAAGACTCAGACAAAGGCAGAATTTGTGAATTAAATCCACGCAAGAAGACTCATGGAAGTTGCTATAGCTAATTGATGAGGCTTCTGGCACATGATGTCTGGACACATGCCCAATCATACATCTGGCACATATTCAGCACCATGCAAGTTAGTCACAATTAGCGGTGACAACTTCTACAATTCCTTATGCATATACATATACAATACATTGACTAATTTACTGGTTTCAATAGAGGAAATTTAAGCATGTGCTCAATTCCACTACATTGGTTTTCTTCTGAAGTCTGAGCTGATATTTTATATGTAATGTAATTTAAAATACAACTACAGTGGTACCTCGGATAACAACTGCCCCGGATAACGAATACTTTGGATAACAACTGCAAATTTTCGGGTATAGGGCTGCCTCTGATAACAAATTTTCCCTATTAGCTGCCTTGGATAATGAATCGCAATTCCTAGGTATAAGTCTGCCTTGGAGAACAATTTTTTTTCTATGGGCTGCCTTGGATAACGAATCTTCCTATGGGCTGCCTCGGATAATGAATTTTCCCTATGGATTGCCTCAGATAATGAATTTCCAGCATGCATCAGTAAAAAAAGTTATCCCAGGTGAAATTGCATCTGTACCTTTAAAGTGCACTTTTTAAAGAGTTTTGAGCAAAAAAACAGGTGCCTGTGCCTTTTTCCTAGGCTCCAGAACGGATTAAACCGTTTCCCATTCATTCCTATGGAAAACTGCGTTTCGGATAACAACTAACCTCGGAGAATGATTTACCGTCGTTATCCGAGGCACCACTGTATTTTAAATTACATTATAATTTAAAATACAACTACCGGTATTTTAAATTGTAAAAAATTGTGCATATCTTAAAGCACTGTGAGATAAATGACCAACCAACACATCTGTGTCTTCTTTTAGAGACAGAATCTGTTTAATAAATATGACTGTAAAAGCAATAAACAATAGCAATTGTACATTACACTACATTGTAACCAACCAAGAGGTGAAAAATTACATTTAAAAGTCATTTTAAAATCAGCAGTTGCTCCAATGCTATAAGAAACAAACAAAAAACATTTAAAGTAACCTATAAAAATAACGCGGCTAATATTGACTTCCATGGGCTGGAATTGTGAGGTTTATTATACAGCCATTCAGCTACCTTCTCATCTTCCTAATTTTATAGCTAAAAGGTACAGCAGAATTATAAAGACGATTAGATATAAACTATTAAACAGCTTTGTTTCAGGGAAGGTTAATTTGGGCACAAACTCCATTTCAGGCCAAAAAGTAACAATAAATACAGGACAAACCCACTTAAACTCCTGCAATATCTGAACATCACAGAAGTTAAGCAAGTATTGGTGTCTTTCTTTCTTCTTGCATTTCCTTGTAGTTAAAGCTAGTGGACTTTGGAGAATCTGGGTATGACATTACAGCTAAAGGCCCTGGATTATCTCAGTGGCAGTGGGATTTCTTCCTTTTGATAAAACGCCACCCGCTGTCATCTGGCTGTATAGCAGAACACCTGAAGGTGGCCAACAAAGCTGATTATTGCCCAACGTGGGGAGGTCTACCAAGCAATGACGTGGCATCTTGCTTCATGTAACCAGCAGCTCATCTCGAACACTTCTCAGAGCTTTTAAACAACCACAGGTCTCATGAAAATAACACAATGCACATCATACAATATGATTATGTCCATTAGCAAGACATCCAGCCTACTGTTCACAAGCCATAATAGTTGGATCCAGGGTAGTTTGGTCCCATTGACTCAAAAGGGACCAGCAGTGGCTATTTGATCCAAAATATATATGCAATTGTTGCAATGCGCACATACACACAGTGGGATGTGTCTCAGCAGTTACAGAAGCGTTCTGCATGGGATGACTACACCTTGTCTCCTGCAATGACATTGTCCCTTAGCAATAAGACTGAACAATTACAAAACAGGCTTCTTCATGGAAGAAGCTTTCAGGTGATCCAACAGTTGGCCATTCTCAGGGCTGCTGTCTCAGTCACTTGAGGACTATACAACAGCTTTTTGTAAAGCTTGTGAACCTGGTCTTGTAGTAACTGCTTAGGCGGACATAATAGCAACAGTGCAACAGTACTAATTACAACAATACATTTGGATTTGCATTCTATCACACCCCTCCACCACACTTCTTTGCTGAAAATCAGAGTTTATCTGCCCACACTGGTTTAAAAAAAATCTG
Source organism: Phrynocephalus versicolor (assembly GCA_023846285.1). Taxonomy (NCBI): domain Eukaryota; kingdom Metazoa; phylum Chordata; class Lepidosauria; order Squamata; family Agamidae; genus Phrynocephalus; species Phrynocephalus versicolor. The sequence goes on along the minus strand of JAHTLZ010000379.1, from coordinate 11,339,492 downwards.
AACTGATATTTAGATTTAGTTCTTGAAATCTGCCCTATTATGAAGCTTTGAGCATATAGCAACACCTCAATGGAACCACTTTCAGTGACAATTTTGGTGCATGAAATTTTTGATTTATTAACTTTGTTTCAGTAATAGCAGTCATAACACTTTGACCATAATTAAAAACTCTTATTTGTCATGCTGTTTGTCAGCACTAATTCATAATTTCACAGAGCACATTTTAAGGTACAAGATTTCAGATGTTGACTTTTTAAATGCATTTTGACTCACAAGATTTGCATGGATTTAAACATTCATGGACATGGAATTCCAAACTAGCTTCAGGCTGCATCCTAACAAACCAAATCAGATTATCAACATATTCTATAGACACTGGTGTACTTCTGGAAGTAGCTCAAACAGACTGGATTTTTGATATGGATATTTGACATATACCCAAACTTCTATTTCACACTTCCAAAACACAACCTATCACTCCCTACAAGCACTTAGAAATTTTAAACTACTGATGGGCAAAGCCATCCATGTGGTGTGTAGTCATCTAAAGTATCTATGTATAGTTTGATGTTTCCACTTTTGTGCAGTACATGCCAGGGAGCTGGTAACACTAGGAATTGCAGCCCCCTGGAGAACCAATTTTCCAGGTTGACAGTTTTTCTGTGACCATCAATTAAGTTAATGGCAAATTCAGTTTCTCTGGACACAACAGCTTACGTCTCTGTAAGGTGAATTGGTGTCCAGTCTGAAGCTACATTGACTGCTGGAAAGTGGCCAGCAGGCCAGCTGATCGGCATTGGGGTGGGGGAAAAACCTTCCCCCCAGTGCCGATCAGCTGGCAGGCGGGGCTTGGGGGAGGGAAAATGTTTTTACAGGCAGAACAAAATGGTTCATTTCAACAACAACAACAAAAAACTATTCATCCCATCTCTAACAAAATGCTGCTTCCTCATTTTGTTTCATTTTGTTATGTAACAACATGACGAAACAGAATTTCAGTTTTTGTTCTGTGCCCATCTCTAATCAGGATCAATAGGCCATTTCAGTAAAACAATTAAATAAGGTGGATTTTGACTGCAACATGTGTTGTTGAACAGGGTTCTGTTGACTTCATGAGCCATAGTACGGTATGCATGGAAGTATGACAAATTGTTTGGTAAGTTTGGTAAAGAGTGTATAATTTGTATGGCCCATATTAATGGATTTTTTAATATGAATATGTCTTCTGTGAAACTGGGCTCAAGAATGTTTCTATTGTCTTCAGTTTGCTTCAACTCTGGGTAAAACTAAATGATACACTCAACCTTTGGAACTGCCTGTGGCTGTACAAATATCTTATATAATGTGTACTCTAGACGTCACAGATTGATATTTTTGAAAAAAGTCTTCTTGACCCTGATTTGAGGAAAGTATTGCTACTTATGGTTTATAGTCTTATCCCAATTAACATAGTGGCTATTCATTATTACATGTATTTCTTTCCTTTTAGTACTCTACCCAATGCATTTGGCCAGACATAACTTCAGAACAAAAGAAATAACAAAATGATACTTCTCCAAGACCACTTTTAACATTCTCAGAAATTATTGCCAAAACAAAATAATTTTGACAAGAAATTAAATATCAATGATTTGGATGCCAAGTGGAGTTCAATATTATCATCCTCTTCTCATATATGGTAGCTACACTCAGAAGAAACCTGTAGGAGAATACAAGTGATATTCACAAATGAGAAACTTGGATCAGTTCAGCTTTCATCCCATAGAGCAGTTCCTTATCTGTTGCAGGTCTGTTTCTTTTATGGTACCAGAGAGAAGGGAGCATACCTATACAGTACATATTTGGAAATACTTGGGTTTTTTTCCATTAAGAGAAACCTGGCCTGCTTTGGGATGTTGTACTTGCATCTAAAGAAGTAAGAACAGTTTACTGTGGACGAAATGTGGAAACCATCACTTAAATGGCGGGTGGAATGGCATGAAAACTTTGTGGTGCCTTCAAACTTAAGTGCAGTGTCTCTGTGCATTTTTCAGAAAGTTGGCTGAGGTGGCAAATTCAGCAACGATCCTGCAGAGCTAAAAGCATAAAAATTACACTGAAAATTCAAAAATCGTCACCCTACCTCCTTCCCTCCCCCACCCCCAAATGCCCCATGCACATTCTTGGCCTCTATCAGTACGAATCATCTACAAATTAAACTTGGATTAGAAAAGAAGAGAGAAGAGGATTGGGAGGAAGGGTTGTGTTGTTTTTTAAACCTCCCCTTTACCCAGTAAAATAGAGCACCTGTACACTGCAGTTCCAAATATCTTATCCAAATGACATCCACATGCACAGGCTTAAAGCTAAAAAACCTTTTGTCATCAGAAGAATCAAAAAGTCCAAAAGTACTGATCAGTTTCTTATCTTTTTATACATATATATAGATATAGATATAGATATAAGGGTGAAAGGGATAGAGACAGATTGGTGTCCTTGTTTCAAACATTTATACAAGTAGGGATTTCTTTTGTGCTTTGAGTCTCAGCAACTGTGGAAATACTTCCTGTGACAGAGAAATGAAGGAGAGAAAGAGAGGGGAGGGAGAGAGAGAGAGAGGGAGAGAGGAAAGGATAGTTAGTAAAATAATGAGCTGAGAATAACAAACCAAACAGAAAGTATCTCAATATCATGCCATTTGTCTTTGGATGTAATTGTTCCTCACAAACACGTCATGTGCTCCTCAAACATCTGCTCCTCATTCAAAAGGTGGGAGAGAACATCTTGCTGCTATATTAACAAATGCAGCTTAGCTGCGTCAACTTATGGTTCAGCACACAAAGGGAAAGAGGACCAGTTGTGTTCCTCTACCAACAGGTGTGGCGCTTTCAATGGCACTTGGAATTCCATACAAAGGTTTCACTTTTGCCTTTGCCCAGACAGCTAGGCAACTGTGCACCAAAGCAGCTCGTCTATCCTGTGACTACTTACCGAAGAGATAGGGGATGAGTTTTTAAACCAAATATCTTCTGCGGTTGATCCCTGTAAAGTCATTTCTAGGATCATGTAAACCCCTTCAGCAGAATTGCTTGATTTTTTAAGGGGGGTGGGGAATTGTGATATACCACCGTGATTTTTAGAATAAAAATGTGTCTAACCTTTGAATTTGTGTTGCCATTCTTATTATTTTACCATTATATAGGCCTTGGATACTTCTACTGATGTGAACATTAGTTGGTCACAAATAGTATAGTTTTTCTAAACTACAGCACAAGCATATATAGCGGTTAGTTGTCATGCAAGAGGGATAAGCATGAAAGATGCTTTTGAATGTCCCTCTGCAAATTTCTTCCTGCAAATTTGCTGTCAACTCAGAAAAATTACATAATGCAGATGATCCATCAGCATTTCACAGACATGAAAAGTAAATTAACTATGTGCTGCACCCATAGACTTCAAAGCCCATGTATTTAATTCACATTTATATTCTACCTAATCTGGCCACAAGAGGCCCTTAAGGCAGTTCATGTTGCAGTGTAACAGATGCAGGAGCACAAACAAGTGAGGCTTGGAATAAAATAGCAATTATACTAGCATTAAGAGGACCAGCTAGAATTCTGGGGAAAGTATATGGATGTTTTCTCATGCAAATTTAGAAAATAGTTCTTCTGGCTAAGCAGAAATGCACATACAGTTCTTCATTAAACAAAAACCTTAATCCCAAATAAATTGGCATTGTCTATGATCCCTCGGGGTCAAACTAGATGCATAAAATAAATGGCACACTTTTACAGGATATGATTTCTCTAAGAGGCAAAACATGTTTGTATATATTTTTCATTACCAGCCATGCATTTAGCATGCTTATTTTATGACTGGTCTTTGAAAGGTAAATACGGGCTTAATTTATAAAACTGATCCCAGAAGTATAGCATCTCTTGAGAAAATAGCACTGGGTAAGGGGAAAGGAGCTAATGGACTGAAATAAACTTTTCCCTCAACATCTGGTTTGACCCCATTGTGGAAAGATGATATCTGTGTGCTCAAGAAGCACATATTTTCTGGGTTTTTTTGAAAAAAAAACCATAAAGGCTGACCTTGGCATTGCAAACCCACTTTCAGGCTGAGCCCTCTTAAGCATTGGCATAGGTTAAGCCAAGGCTGAATTCAAAATAGGGTTGCCAGATATCCATGGTGATTTGGACAGGACAGAAACGGTTTTGTTCAGTGTCCAGGAAAAACATTGACAGTCAAGTGTTATGACTGGCAGCTCTAAAAGGGCTGTAGTCTGCCCATTCATTCCTCCAATCCTGAAGCGTTGGCCATTGCCACCATTACACAGATTCCCCCCAGCCCCCCACCCTTCCACTGAGCTGACCACCAGTCTGTTAATCAGCAGGTCAGCAACCCAGCGCACCTGCGCCTGACGAGCGCTCCTCATACATCTGACCGCCAGCGTGCTCATCGGCAGGGCAACAATCTATACACTGTCCGGTTCTGGACCCTGGGCAGTCCTTGGCTGTCTGGTCACGCTCGCTGGTTGGTGTCCAGGATGTCCAGGAAATTTTCCTCCCAATAGCCTCTTGGGTACAAGAATTGGTCTTTGGAAATCTGGCAACCCTACAAATAAGCCCAGCTAGAAAGAGTTAGATGAATTAAAAGCAAAGTTCTTGCATACTCTTCCGTGGGTGAAAGGGGAGAGGAAAGAAGGGAATAAAAGCTTGTTAAGAATAAAGTTTACACAATAATAAAGGGACATGTTTACACACATGCAATCACCAAAGATGTATGCAGAATTTTTCATTCAAAAATGTGCTCTCAACTAGTGGCAGTCTGACTGTTCCTACGTAACCATTGCCGCCCCTGGTTTATCTGATTTTTGGAAGCCAAGCAGGAATACTTGGATGGGAGGTTACCAGAGAATGCCAAGGATTCCTAGGTAAAGCTAGCAATGAATCTGGCTGAAAATCTGGACAATTATGATCAGTCAGAGTTGACAATACTAGGATGGAAGGGGCCAATGGTTTGGCTAAATATAAAGCAGCTTCCTATGTTCTTGGAGAGGCACCCATTTAGCCCCATTTAACATTCCAGCCATGTGCTCACCTGACTTACTTTCAATGACTTTAG
>JAHTLZ010000379.1:11317783-11333883 GCA_023846285.1 Phrynocephalus versicolor | reverse complement strand
TCAACTCCCAGATATTTGCTTAAATTATCATGTTGAGGGAGATCAGAGGTTTGAGTTTCAGAAGCACCCTTTGGGTGCATCACTCTAAGATCTAATTTAGGAAAATGAATTTTGAAACAAATATGTTGATGAGGAGTTGGGTTTTATATAATAAGTTTTGCTGTGAATACTGTTCATATGTCAAAAACCTGCAGGTGCAAAGTCTGTAGTTCTGCTCCCCCAAATAACCAAAGGGATAGCTTTGTCACAGGAAAAAAAAAAACCAATACGATCTTGTTATACCTCAGAAGTTACCATTGTTATTTGAATGCTTATGAAGAAATTTAAATCTTATATTGAGTAAAATTATTCTTCTTTAATTTGCCACTAGACTTTTTGTTGTCCTAATTATATTTTTTTTCAAGGATACATCACATCAAAGTCAAAGAAGTTTGCACAGATGTGAACCTTAGCAGCTTTTGAACAGAAATATTTGAAATCAGTTAGCAAAGACATCGAAAATACAGCTTGTGCTTTCAGTGAAAATATCTGAAATATTGATGGGTTCTAAAAAGTATGTTGAAGAAAAAATGGCATCAGACTTGCAGTGGCTTATGAAATATAAATGTCACAATCCTGCCAGTTAAGTTAATCTGGCTTGCACTCAGTCATCCACAATAAGAGATTTTATTAATTAACTTGCAAGAAATGGGAAATCATAAAAAGAACAGACTCTACATTATCATCACATTATCTTTGAAATTATTAGTGACCAGTACTGGACAGCTTCTTCTTCCCCTTACCTGTGATCCACATTTAAAACAATTGAATGTCTATTTACTAAAATGTTTCTACTTTTATATACTGCCATCATGATTTATATTTCACAGATATCATTTGTATCCTGAAAATACATCTTAGGTTTTAACAACACAACTTTAGCTGAGATTTAAAGTGGGATCACCATCTGAGAAAGACAAACCAGTCAGAAACTAGGTAGGGTAGACTCTGTTGTGTAAACTGGTCTGAGGCTACCAGTTGTGAAATTTGTCTGTTAATCAAGGCAAACAGTATAGTTTCATGCTATCTGGACATAAGATACCTTATTATGCACAGAGAGCATACCGTGGCAACAGTGGGACTGCTTTATAGATAGTAAAGCTTGGATGTTCAGTTTTTATTTTCTAGGTTTTTTCAAAAAAGAAAATTACAAACATCTTAGTGTACACGTGGCGTGGAAACTATAGATACAAGGAACTTTTATGGAACCTGTCAGAAGGAATTAAAATATTTCCTAGGAGTACACACTCTGGAGTAGAGATGGGCACGACTCAGAAAAAAAGTTTCGTTTTCGTTTTCGTTTTCGGCTAGGGTCTGAGTCGTTTCGTTTCCGTTTTCGTGGGCTAATTTCAAAATTTTTCGTTTTCGTTTCGTTACGTAACGAAAACGAAAAAACGAAAACGAAAACGAAAAAATTTTCGTTTCTCCCCATTTAGCTCAATTGAGTGCTTTTCCAGTAACGAAAAACGAAAATTGGCTCGAAATTAGTCGTTTCGTTTCCGTTTTCGGTCCAGGTTGGTGCCGATTTTCGTTTTTGTTTCGTTTCCGTAACGAAAACGAAAAACGAAAACGAAAACGAAAATACCGCTAAGTCGTGCCCATCTCTACTCTGGAGCTCTATAAAGATCTTTACCTTTGGAAAACCTACAATTTTTACCCAATCCAATAACTGATCTTTATTTAATTTTTTTCAAATATATTTGAGTTATTTTTTGCCACAACAAAAGAATGTTGACAAATAGAAGTGCTGTTGCAGAGATTTTTTTTTAAAAAAAGCCTGATAGCTGCCTTATAACCATGTTGGAACACTATATAATATAAAAATGAATAAACATGTATAATAGCTTTTATGTGAGGGTCACTTGTGACCATTTATTACTAATTATTAAGAGCCACACTGACATCTATAGTGTGGGTAAGCATCAAAAGAGAGGCAATATCATTCATTAGTAAAACAGCAATTTTTAGATTGCACACAATATACACAATCTTAAGCCTATGTACTTGAGAATGAGTTAACTTAATGGTTTTAGCTCCAAATTTCAGGATTGACTTCTGAGAATAAACAAAAAATTAACTAGGAAGAAATGCTACTGGTCTTTGGATTAAAACAATGAAGGACCAATGAAACAATGGCTGAAATTCAGTAGAAAGTTGCAACTAGAATAGGTCTTTTGAATCAGTTAATTTGAGTTTCTCTGTAAGTTTAGAGGGCCAACTCTAGTTGTGCCTACTGGATTTCAGCCAACACAATATGGCGGGGATTTTTCTTGAGAATCAATGAGGAAACTCCAAATTATTTGGGGAAACGCTTCATATTTTTCAAACTACTTGCTACAAACTTTAGAGGGAGTGCTCAGTCTATTCATACCAACGAAGGAAAAAGTTTGCTGTTTCTGTTTTCCAAAGGCTGCAACATTTGCATGCTGTTGAATTTAGAGGGACACAGATTCATCTAGAGATAATGTACTGTAAGTCTGTTATTGGTTATATTGAGCTACTTTCAATATACTGTAGTTTTCAAATCACTAAAAATATTTTTTTTAAAAATGCTGAGTGCTAAATATACATTGTGCTAAAATGCTGACTGAAATGTTTAGAAATCAATACCAACCTGCTGTTAAGTGGGCTGTATGGACAAGAATCCTAACCCCAGGCTTTAAGTTAAACTGGATGACATTTTGGTTTAATTTCTGGGCCAACAGTTCTGAAATCTGGAACGAGGAAATAAAGATGGAATGTTATACAAGAATATAAATATTCTCACAGAGGATAAGAAAAATATATAGTTCTAGAAAGAATACACCTCACAATTTTCCCATTGAACCACAAATAGACATTAATGGCTGTGTGGTGCATAATTTTGAGGAGACAGCACATTTACACTGTTATACAAGCTGTATACTTACTACTTGACATTGTAGCCAAGTGTTATTTCTTCATTGTTGTCACATGAAAATATATACTAAAATATTTACAAAATGAGAGAGGGTGTACTCAGTTCTGTGATATACTTTATAAATAAAAACCTGTTATATGCAGTCATTAAAAAAATCAGAAACTAACTTTCTGCCTGGGCAAAGATCTATGTGAAATCCATTTTTTAAACAAATGGACACACTACATGATGTAACTGCATAATGTAATTTGTTTTAAATAACCCTTCCTATATTTTCAAAGGTTAATGGGAAGTTATCAGGTTAAAAAAAGATATCATTTTGCAGCCATTTTCAGTCTTGCTAATTTTGTTGAATTCGTTCAGCTCTGTAATGTTCATAAGGTGAGAGATTTATCTTTAACTTTCCATTTTCTATACTTAATTTTAAAAATACTTATGGCTCTTGCATTTCATATTGGCCATTGCTTATTAGTAGCATTTTTCCTGTCTTGGAATGAAACAGGAAATCAGTTTATACATTCAACACTGAACTCGTTGGAATAACATTAAATTGACTGTACATACTGGATTTTTAAAAACATAATTTACAGTATGACACTATATCCTTACAATCCAGAATCTATAATGTTATACAATGTTATTCAAATCCAGAATATACAAATATTTATTATTTATTACAGTAATACCTCTTAAAACGGATGCTCCGTAAGATGAAAATTTTGTAAGATTAAAAAATAATAATCCAGGAATAGGGTTGCTTTGCGTAATGAAAATTTCCTACAGGATGCTTCACAAGATGAAAATCCATTACTGTTTTTTTTTTAAAAAAGTTTTTCTATGGGGAACTGTGGTACACTACATGAAATTTTCATAAAATAAAGTGACTCATAGAATGAATTAATTTCATCTTGCAGGGTACCACTGTATATCTCTCCATATTAGCTTAACTGTTCAGCCATGCTATTTCAGTGTTGAGATAGGACATGCCACTTTTGGCCTTCTGTTCCTTTTGGAGAATGTAGTTCAATAAGAAATCTCTGAAAACCTGGAGCATGCTGCCTGCTGGTTTAATATCCCCATGATGGGAAATGCCACAAGCATGCAAAAGTTGAAGTATAGATGAGGGATAGATTATCATCAGCATTGAACAAGGAATGAATCACCCAATTTGACATCGAGTAATTTATTAGTGTTGATGATACACTGTTTCAGGAGGCAGAGCATGGAATAGGAAATTTAGCAGGACCCTTGCTACTTAGGACGGCTTTCACTGCTTGACCAAACTGTTCCCTAGACATTACTAAGGACATCATGTATGTTGCTGTACAGGCAGGTTTTCTGGCTATGTTTCAGGCCTAGGCTGTCAGGACCCATTTGCACTGAAAAAGCAATTGGCATTACTGTACTAACTTTGAACGTCCCCATAGCAGTGTCCTTGATTGGAAGTGGACGGCTCTTAAATAGCAGCCAGATGTGTGATGCACTGCTGTTGATGTTGTGTTTCTTTCGCTTTCTGCAGGACGAGCCACCACTCTCTTCATCCAAGTTTGGAAAGATGGTATAGCCCTTTGCCTGCATCAGTCAGTTTGAGAGCTTGCATTGCTCCTATATACTGATTGAAACTAATGAGTGATGAACACCATGACTTTCGGTAATCCGCAATCCACAATACAGATTACAATCGTCTAAAAGAACTCTATCAGATGACACATTTCTGCCGAAGAACCTGTATTGTTATTTTGCTGCTGCTGTTGTTTCAATGTTTGTTCAATAATTTTTTTACAAAAGGGAATAAAAGACCTCTCAGGTAGCTTGAGAGGCAGAAGTCAATAGAAGCTGAGACTGGCTAAGTCACATCACTGACAGATCATCTGATGCCCCCTTAACAGAAAAGTGGAGAAACTACAGCACATTCAAATGATACTGGCTATACCCTTACAGCTTGTCTATAGAATCTTTAGTCACATCAGGATATTTGGTCACAACTGTAATCGGCAAAACAGGCCAAACACAACAGTCTAGCAGGGGATTTGCAGTCGTGACAAGGAATGTTCCGTGATATAAATTCTGTGGAGAAAATTGCCAAGACATCCAGCAGAACAGGTGGTCTTTTATGGTTCCATGGCTGCAGTACCAGCTTGGATGCACTGAAACAGAATATGAAATGATGTCCTGGGTTGCAGCCACAGAAATGTCATCTGCTCTGGAGGATCCATAAAGTTATAGAAGGTCACCTCATAAGAAATATGATCATCTTTGAGTGCCATGTCTTTGTAGAACATTTGCAATCAGTAGCATAATCTGTTTTTTTTTTAATCTAAAGCTATTCTAAATAGAGAAGCTGTACACAGTGTGAACCATTGGCTTAAATTCTTGAGCCAGAATTAGGGATGGGCATAAAATGGGGGGAAAATGCTGTTTTGTCATTTCAATAGGTAACAAAACAAAATGAAATGAAATGAAATGAAACGAAATGAAAGAAGGAAGCAGAATTTAATTACAGATGAAACTAAATGGTCATTTTTTTTCATTGAAATGAACCATTTTGTTCAATCAGTAAAAGGGGTCCCTTACCCGCTGGGGTTGTAATGGGCTGCCATCGCTTCCACTGCCAGAGCCCAGGAGAGGAAAGAGGAGGTGGTGGGTCCCTGCAGCTATTTTGCTGCTCCCTGCCTCCTCCTTCTCTGCCTGACTTCCGGCCTCCTCTCAGCTGGGAAGTGGGTGGGGCTTACTCCCCTGGGTCCTAGAGGCATCAGATTTGGTGTCAGGGAGCCATTTTCAGAGGCGTCCAGCACAGCAGTCACTGGCTGTACCCCTTTTAAAATGGCCCAGTCACCATAGGGGGGATCCACTGGTGGCAACTATGCCAGTTTTTAAGGGGTACAACTGATGACAGCTCAGCTGGACCCCTTTAAAAATGGTTCCTGGCACCAAATCTGGTGCTTCTAGGACCCAGGGATGCCATTTAGTTTAGTTTTGTTTCATTGTTTATGATTTTAAAAAAACCATAAGAAATGAAACAAAATGATACAGGGGTGCGCACGAAACTAAATGAAACATTATTTTTCTATTTTGTGCCCATTCCTAGCCAGAATTATTAGCATGAGTGCTCACTTTATATAGGTAGAATAGTAAAAGCAAAACCAGAAATCAAATATTTGAAGGGTATACAGCCATGACATATTAGAAACTGTATGTATGTATGTATGGTGAAAAATAAATTAAAAGATGTATATGGCATCATCCACCTCTCATTTCCCTAGCAGAATACAACTGTAGGATCCTTAAAACAGAGCTCGTCAGTGAGGAAAGGGCTACTGCCTCTCCCCCTACCCTTGCCAAAAAGAGAAAAAAGACTGCGAAGGCAAAGCAAAAAACAGAGTATTCTGCTGATGTACTGCCCCACAGTGCTTAAAGCACTCTCTGGGTGGTTAAAAGTTTATTTTGCAGGTTACATCATTCCACCAACCTTGGAAAGATAGAAGGCTAAGTCAACCATGAGCCGGCTACTTGGGATTGAACCCCAGGTTGCGAGCACAGTGTTGTCTGCAGCACAGCAGTTTAACTACTGCATCATGAGGCACCATTTTCTAAATAGTCCCTTGGAATAGCTGTTCCCAGTCTTGAGTCCCCAAATATTGTTTGATTTCCATTCTTCACACAGAGAACAGTCTGAAGTCTTAAATCCAGAACACCATAATCTCACACAGATAAGTCCACAATTTTGGACAAGAATTTTTTTAAATAGGAAAAAGGTGTGCTGTCAAATTGATTTAGACTTATGGTGATCCCTTCCAGGGCCTCCTAGATATACAGAGTATTCAGAAGTAGGTTAATTGTTCTGTGTTCCTAGGAGAACTTTGGGACTATGCAGCTTGCCCAAGGTCACACAGGCTAAGTATTTTCCCTGGAAGAACTGTGGGAACTCTGAGGAATTGACCTCAGGCTCTGCAGAGAGTTGCCCGGCCTGCTGAGCGATTAAAGTAACAGTTATCCTGGATGGCTGAGTAGGTATGTAGGGCGAGTCATCCTACCATTGAAGAATGATGGACATACACCCCTGCTTCAACTATGGCTTGTGGCCAGCTAAAAGAAGCGAGTTGAAAGGAATGGAGACAAAGTATCTAAGGCAGACAGAGGACGATGATGGAACAACAGTACAAGTACCACCTCTTTATCATCTGTTTAGGCACATAAAGGAATCTATTATAATCCCCTTCTATCCACTCTATCAGTTCTACACAAGTCTCAGTGAAATGAACAGAAACTATATGAATGTCATTTTATTTCAAAAGACTCTCAATAGAATTCAGATTCTGTCTGGACTGCATCCTACATCCAAAAAGGAAAATAAATAGGCATCTATATACTGTACATACTGGACCAAACTGCCACATACGTTTTTTCAGATTGCTGTTTTGTTCTGTTCTTATTGCCCCAGTGATGAAACAAACTATCCTGACAATAAAATATTGCAGGACTGCAATCTGGTCAATTCAGACTTTTGAAAAATTTCCCCTGTGAAAATAATTATCTCTCTGAATAAGGTTTGGTCCTTTGTGTAGCTTCACTCACTTCATCTGCTTGATTTGCAGAATTCGACATAAGGTGGATGTGGTTACGGGCCTGAAATAGAATCTGTTCTTTCCCTCAACGAGAGAAATATGATGAATAGTATCAACAAATAATTTGCACAGAGAAAGAGTGGGGTTGTTTAACTCACAATCAAAGTAACACAAAACAGTGTCATGGCTAGTTTGGTTTTGCCCCAAAACAGGCCAAAATAATATCACTATATGCATCACCAATGTAATTAGAAAGTAGATGTGAACCTCTTACAACTCCTGCCTTCCAGGCAAACTAGCTCAGAATTTTAAAAGTGGGTCCACTTAACCAGGATCCACTTAACCAGCACTGAATTGATGACAAACTCAAATCCTTCTTCTACCTGAGCAGCCATTTTTGAAATGGATTTATGTACACGAAATCATAAGCCAAGCTGCCTGGGTGATTACAGGAGATATGTCTCCCCTGCCCCCCCAAGTTGCTTTTTCAAGTTCTGCAAACAAGATTGGTCTCCTAGAAAATAATGTCCAGCTCAATTTATTTAGGAGATAGATTGTAAACTATTCCACAGAGGGTTCTTCCAAAGATTAGAAGAATCATAACACTGTGAGTTTTTAGGACTGGGCCTTCATGGAAGCACTGGGACCCATGTGAGTGGGGAAATGACAAACACTGAAAATCAGTGCCAGAATACAATTTGATGCAGAGATCCTAGCAGGGGAAGCTGTGATTCAGGCAGTAAAATGCTTGGGAGGACTACAAGCATTATGATTCATCATATGTGATTATATTCATATCATACAGCTGGCCAGCAGGGAATCTTTGTTATTCTCATTCCTCATGTTTGGTGACATTAGTTGTTATAACTCAAGTAATATGATTCCCCCAAAATATTTATCCAGAGAGTGTGTGCGGTAATATGCCCACCCGAGACAGAACAACACGCACGTCCTATAGAGGCTATCTTTCTAAAGTCTAATATGAAATGATGACACAATGGTATTTCTGGTGTGTTTCTATGTGTTTCACTAGGTTTCCAAAACAAATTATCATTTGACTGTGTCCATATTAAATCTGATTCCATATGGCAACATCACCGGAAATGAATGATTATCTTCTCTACTTTGAAGTACAAATGCTACCCAATATTAGTTACTGGGGGGAGGGAGTTCTTTTCACTACTGATATGATGGAACTATTGTTATGGTTATGTGTCATCCAGTCTTTTATCCCTATCAAAGTTCCTGTCATTAATGGCACTGCCATGTCTTGTAAACCAATCATGGCAAACTATGGTTTGTTCCAACAGGGAATGGATGGTGCAGGAATTAATGATGGAGCCTGTGAGCCTATAGGTGAACCATGCTTTGGTAGTTTAACACGAACTAACCACATCCATCATTGCATGCTGGTGCTATGCATCACATCATCTGATCATACTATTGGGTTACAGTCATAAGAGCTATAATGCTCAGTCTTACCATAATATTCTGATAAGCTGCAGGGAAGAGACAAATAGGATCCCTGTAGGTGAAGTAGCAATATGTGCAAGAAAATGTACAAGAATAGCTTGTATGGCATTATTCAGCCATCAACTATTTTTGACTACTTAAAAGCTCTATGAATTAGTGGTCACATCACAAACAGCTACATTAGATTCTTGTAAACCTAAGGCCATGGCTTCATATACTGAATCAGTCCATTTAATATTTGGACTTCCTCTTTACCTAAAGCCTTCTTTTTTCCCCCAGTGTGATCAATTTCATGATGTACCCTAACTATGGTAAAAAGGCTAACCCCCCCAGTACATACGTGCTAGTTGTGTCCTACTCTAGGGGCGGTGTTCATTTCTGTATTCAAGCTGAAGTGTAGCCGACCGTTTTCGGAGCCTTAGGCTGCTGAGCCACCATGCCCCAAATGGTAGTTTCAGTTTAAACATTTTTTTTTTGTGTGTGGAGAAGAGTGGGACACAAATATTTTAAATAAGTAAGTAATGAATAATATATTTCTATATTGGCGGTCTGGAAACATTCATATGTACAATTGTTAGGCTATCTCAAATATTTATTTATAATAATTGAAATTGTTGCTATGAGTCCTCCTTCATGTCTTTACTCATAGATAAAATCTTCATTGCCTTTGGTTCTTCTTTAATTTTGCATTCTAATTACCTATGATTATTAGCTCAAATTCTCTTTTGGTGCATTATCAATTTTTTTTTCTAATCACTCCCATAAAAGTGTTTAGAATGTTTTCTTTTTCAGCATCTATAGCTGTAAGAAAGACTTAGGTGACGGTGATGCTAGCAAGTTTTCCCATGAAATCTGAGAGATATTAGTGGATCAAGTTTTGTATTTTAGTCCCTGATGGCTTTTGTGATATCTCACCTGACAATTAGCACCACACATTTTTTCTGATATTATTATTTCTTTGTCCAATACAGATCTATTTTACAGGAAGAGTTACAAGAAGAGTACTTCACAGTTCTGATCACAGCAATGAGAGAGTTTACTGATCACATTGTGTACACCGATAAACTACCATTTGGTAATGAAATAGGATTATATTTAGGTTGCAATTTTATCTACACTTCCCTGAGGTTACTGCCCTTTGAATACTGTAAGACTCACCTCTGAGTAAACATTCGCAAGATGGCACACTTAACTATTCATGAGCTACAATAACACAGAGAGGGAGAATTTCTAACAGTAAACAAATAGATGCAGTCAGTCAGCACAACAAATACATCTACTTTCATTCTTTATCTATTTGTGACATTTTAACAGACTCTCAGGCAAATGTCAATGTCGCATTTGATAAATTCAGCCTTTAGTATTCATGTAGATTTTCATTTTATTATAGCATTTTGACCCGGCATAATAAGGGTATCAATGAACTGTGTAGAATGTGCATATAAAGTAGTCTGAATACATAGGCAAGTCTATTTCTGAGTGTGTAGGTATAATACTGCCCTCTAGTGGTATTTTGGAACCTGCTTGCCCCATAAATTAGAACAGATTTACTTCTCTACTTTATTCAAAGATTTTCTTCCCCCAGGGGTAGCCCTGTTACTGCAAGCACAGTCTTGTAGCACATAAAGACGAATGTGTTTTATTTGCCATAAGCTTTCCTGCATCTGAAAAAGTGGGCTGCCATCCATTAAACGTTGTGCCAGTGGAACACGTCTGTCCTTCAGGAACCACAACAAGGCTTTCAGTTGCTTATGCCTACAAAGATGTTGCGGGCGTGTCTTCAGAATAGTTCAAGGTGTGTTAATGAGAGGACTCACCTCTCCTTTTGCATATGAAGGTCATTCTCCACCCATCAAATGATTATGTCTGAATCTTTCTTTCATGAATAAAAGTGTATGTGTATGCAGACAATACATATTCAGGGTATTGCAGCCTCATCATCAAGTGAAAAATGATAAAAGGAGAGTTTAGGGAACAGAAATTCCAGGCTGATTCACACTGACTTTTGTGTATTGTATCAAGTAGAAAATATTGTGAATCAAACCATTCCACTCCCAGAATATTTTCCACATTATTTGCCAAAGTATTTTCACCCTGGTTTCACTTAATAATGTTGCCCAAAGTAAATTTTATGTGGCCATAATTTAAATAGGCTCTTTTAGATGAATCTAAGAATAAAATAAATGCCACAACAGAAGATGGGTATTTTCCTGCAGTTTTTGCTTCTGCCCAGTGGGCTAGAGCGCTGAAACTGTCAGCTGCAAAGTCAGCAGCTCAGCGGTTGGAATCCTGGGTGCCACGCAGCGGAGTGAGCTCCCGTTGTTAACCCCATCTCCTGCCGACCTCGCGGTTCAAAAGCATGTAAATGCAAGTAGATAAATAGGAGCTGCTGTTTAAAAAAAGCAGAAAGATAAACAGTGTTCCATGCAAAAAAATCTTTTAGCCATGCCAGCCACATGGCCACAGATTTGCACAACACTGTCTCTTTGGCTTAAAAACGTAGGTGAACATTGCCCTAGAGTCAGACACGATTAACATACAAATGCAGGGGGAACATTTACCTTTACCTTTATCTTAATTTTTTTTATGACAGGGAACTATGCATTGATAAACACTGTGCTGCTACATCTAGGTCATTTAAGAGGGTGATCAGATGTTGACTTCTCTTGCCATTTGTCCCATTGGAGGGATGGTTTGGTCCACTCTTTTTTAGTGTGCAATCCCGATGTAATTATTGGAGAAAACCAAATCAGCTTGAAAGCATCTTTCTAAGCTCTGTGTCGTGGGCTTCTACTTTTGGGGGCAGGAAGAATCCCTCTGATTTGGTCCATTTCCAGAGTGTGATTGGGATAGTTCTCCTACATAGATCAGTGATGATCTAAAACAATTGCTCAACAAATCCACAGAAAAGATGTTTAGAAACAGGGTTGAAGCTTTGTTTCAATGGTAAATTCCCATTGAATTTATCTTTGTTGTCCTTATTAAATAAATGTAGTTCTGGATAAATCTTTAACTTGTGTCTCAACTTTTTATGGGTTCTTCCATTTTATACAAAGAGAATTTCTGGACAGTAGTGGGAAAAGGTAATTGGGAGCTCTAAGATCACTTTACCATTACAATACTGAAATTTAGCTTTCAAAGGTGCCTTCTGTCACAAGAAGATTAGTGAAAGCAAGAGGTTGGGGGTCTGTGTAGGGATACCATTAAGTATAGCAAGTAGAGATGGGCACAAAGTGAAAAAATGGTGATTTGTTTTGGTTCGGTTCGTTTTAGGGTTCAGTTCATTTCGTTTTAAACAATTTTTTTGAAAAAAATCATTTCATTGATTTGTTTATTCGTTATTCATTTTGTGTGCATTGTGTGTGTGTGTCTGGTGCTTGTGCAACTTTGGCTGGGGGAAAGAGGGGATCAATCTCCCCCCCCCCAGCCACTGTGGGGTGGGGGAAAGAGCTGAGAGGCTCTGGCTTGGGGCCACCACCTCAAAGAGACACTTCTTTCCGCCCCTGCATGAGGAGGCGAGGAGCAGGGTCTCTTTTGACATTTTTCCCTGCAGAGGAATGCAGCACCGAGCGGGCACTGTCATCCACTGCGGGGACGATCCCTTTAAAGAGACCCGCCTCCCGCCTCTGAATGCAGAGGCGAGAAGCAGGGTCTCTTCGGACATTTTTCCCTGCAGTGGATGGCAGCGCTGAGTGGGCGCTCGGCGCTGTCGTCCACTGCAGGGAATATCCCATTATAGAGACCCTTCTCCCTGTCATCAGCTGGGACCCTTTAAAAATGGACCAGTCACCACCAGGGGTTCTCCCCAGTGCCGATTGGCCCGTTTTTAAAGGGGCCCAGCCCACGACAGCTCGGCAGGAGCTCTCGAAAATGGTTGGGAGACCAGCGGGAGAGCTCCAAACTGGTGTCCCAACCAATTTCAGAGGGATCCTGCCGAGCTGTCATCGGCTGGATCCCTTTTAAAAAGAGAGCTCGGCAAGAGCTCTCTGAAAATGGCCCCGTGGCCAGTGTGGAGCTCCTGTGTTGGCAATTGGGCCATTTTCAGAGGGATCCTGCCAAGCTGTCATCGGCTGGACCCCTTTAGAAATGGCCCAGTCACCACTTGGGAGAACTCCTGGTGGCAACTGGGCTGTTTTTAAAGGTGCCCAGCTGATGACAGGTTGACAGGAGCTCTCTGAAAATGCTAGGGAGGGCATCTCGATCCCTGGAACAGCCTTCCCTAGAATTTTCACAGGACTCCTGCTGGGCTGTCAGTCGTTGGACTGCTTTAAACCTGGTCCAGTCGGTACCAGGGGGTCCCCCTGGTACCGACTGGGCGGGGTTTAAAGTAGACCAGTGATTGACAGCTCAGTAGAAGCCCTCAGAAAACGGGTGGGAAGGGCAGCTGGTTTGCTGGAATTTCCCTCCCCACCCATTTTCTGAAGGCTCCTTCTGGGCTGTCCGTCACTGGACCGCTTTTATCCTGGACCAACTGGTACCAGGGGAGCCCCTGGTACCTACTGGGCCAGGTTTAAAGGGCTCCAGCCATTGACAGCTATGCAGGAGCCCCCAGAAAATGGTGGAGGAAAGGGCAGGCTTTTTAAAATCCTTTTCTCACGAAAGCCAGCGCTACAGCTGATTGGCAGCGCTAGCTTCTGGCTGGGAAAAAGCCTGCGGTTTCCCCACACCAATTGCAAGGGAACCCTTTCCCATAGGAATGCATTACTTCAATGCATTCCTATAGGAAAACGCAAAACAAAACAAACAAGCAGAAATTTCTGTTTTGTTTTGTTTTTCTTTGATGGGTCAGTTCGTTATTCATTTTGTTAGATAACAAACCAAATAACGAATAACAAAATGAATTAAAAATTCATCTCATGCCCATCTCTAGGAGCAAGCAAAACAAGGTCATAGAGAAAGAAAGCTGGAGAGGCATGATCTCCTGTTCCCCTGGTGGACAATGAGAACCTTGCCAACTTGGTTTAGGTAGTAGAATTTTAATATGTTTGTGCAGGAGGGGCATTGGAAGTATGAATCCACACTGCAACCTTAGTATATTTTCATTTGCATTTTATTTTAGGGCTTTAGAGACTGTATGCTTACAGCTGATTCATTTACGTTGTGGATATGCTACCTCTGTTGACAAGTATATCTGGGGCTTTGTTCTTATTTGACTTCAAAGAGATATTTGCATTCTTATTCCTTGTTTCTTTAATCAACTCCTGCTCTGGTGCTGGTATAAAGAACTCGGGGTGTACAAATCCAATTTTGGGCTATGCTGCATCACTGTTGCTGCTGCTGTTTTGTTGTTATGTGCCATCAATTCTGCTCTGATGACATATTAATAACAACAACGGAATTGAGTACGCCTATAGCACCATTATTTTTGTTGTTTGCCATATTGGTAGAGAGGCCTTATTTTTCCACAAATATACATGCTCTTTCTCGTCCTTCCTTGGTGAGTACAACACTAGCCAGTTCACCATTGTAGCATATGTTTGCTCCCATTCTTTTTCTCCTTCAGGAAATACTGTGGCCATGATGCTGGAGTCCCTTTTTAAAGCTCTATTACTCTTGTCTCCCTATAAAGGCTTATGATGACAATGTGCCAGTGCTACATGACTTTATGACCATAGAGAGTCTGGGAATACAATGGGAAACATATCTATATAATAATTTGTGGAATTCAATAAGCAACCAAGTGCTGCAGGCAAGTTGGGTCATCTATAAATCTAGGAACCTATGCATTGCCTTCATTTTCAATTTATTTGAGGAAAGGAGCTCTGTACAGCATAAATCTTTCCCCCCTTAATTTTCATTACAAGTATATGAAGAAGATTACAAAGTAAGCAGTTTGTCAAGCAGGGTAAAAGAAAAAGTACAAAGGAGATACTCTGTAAAAGAGGAATGACTCTTGCTTGGGCATTGTAGTGCAGACCAAAAGAACTCAGGTGCATCAAGATTTTCTCAAAATATAAGATTCCAGAAACTTTTAATTTTTTTTCACCTTTTCGATATTTATAAAAAAAGTCTTAAAATTTATGAGGGTTATTTTGGACAAATTAAGTAACTTTATTTTTATTGCTCAAATTATTAAATGAAAGTACTTTTATATTTTTGTTGTCTTTTAACTGTAGATATTTGGGTAGAATAAACATCACATCAAGACTTTGGATTAAAAGTCCTTCAAATTAATCCATTTATTACCAAGATTTTCTACAACCTATTTGACTTGAATTCACTGATGAACGACACACTGTACAATCAACTCTTCTGTGAGAAATTGCTCGGGGGGATTTACAAATCGTCCAGCCATCATCTTGACATGCACATCTTGCACTTAATGTACAAATACTGTACAGTAATCCACCACCTTTCACGTGGGTTAGGGACCTGATCCGACCAGATGTGCATTAACTGAAAATCTGCGATATGTGGATGCTGGGTCGGGTTGGGACTGGGGGGGTGGCTCTCTGGGACCTCCTACATTAAGCCGAGGCCTGGCATTCCTGCAAATGGGGCTTCGATGGGCTTCCTGTGCCCAGGAAGCCTGTTGGATACCCCGGAAGTGGTTTCCAGTGATCAGGGAAGCAAAAACATGAATGGAAGTCACCTTGGCTTCAGTTTTCAGAGTTTTTCCCACTCCTATCCTGTACTTTCTTTTGGCCCATGACCGTATTAAATGCAGAAGCTGAAATGACTCTTATGGGAATGAAGGGTGGGAAAAGCTCCAAATAGAGTGTAAAGGCAACCTCCAATGGAACCTGCCCTCCCACGAACTTTTGTGAGTCAGAGGGAATCCTCAAGGTTCACACACTGAATTAGGGCACTTTCCTTAAAAGAAGTGACACTGGAACATCATGGAGGTAAGAGGGCTGCTCTTGCCTGACAGCATGAGGGCTTTTACTCCCACAGTTCAGCCTCAGCAGCTCCTATGAGCTATGTATTGTGGACCAAAGAGTACATGTATTCTCTCTCTCTCTCTCTCTCTGTGTGTGTGTGTATGTGTGTGTGTGTGTGTGTGTGTCCGTGCGTGTGTGCACGCGTGTGCATGAGTGCATGCACACACACACAGTATGCATATGATCCCGCAATAATTCCCTACACACACACACACACACACACACACACACACACACACACAC
>JAHTLZ010000379.1:11288432-11317773 GCA_023846285.1 Phrynocephalus versicolor | reverse complement strand
GTGTGTGTGTGTGTGTGTGTGTGTAAATAATAAACACTCCCTTTTCTCCAATATAAAGGACCCATTACCTCCTTCAAATCTTCTGCTGATCGTTTGTCCTCTCCTGCTGCATCCTTATAGGGTAATATAAAGAGTTCAGCGGATGTTGGTAAACCTGGGAGGATCGCCACCAATATTTGTTCACTGGAAATTCCAGTTGCCTGAAAGAAAAATTCGCTGTCAAACAAGGACTACACCACAAACCTCTAGACAGTATTCATAAGTGGTTTGCCATTTCCTTCCTTTGGAAGCATGTTTGGAACTGCACAACTTTGCCCCAAGCTACACAGGCCATTTCTTCTTACAGCAGGTGGAACTGAACTCCCAAACAGTGGCTCAGCTGACAGACATCTTAATTCACTGGCCTATCCCATCGACTGAAATTCAGCTATGTAGCAAAAGAGCCCGGGAACACTTACTTAGGGGTGGGGTAGGGGTGGCAGTTGGGGGGTTGCCCAGGGGAATAGAACAGTCTGTTTTCTAATTCCTCATATTAATATCACAGTCTATATTCCAGGAGGTCTCGTGTTATGTGTGTAAAGATCCTTGCCATTTGGCACAGAAATTATGAATGCAGAAGTTTCTAGGAAGCTATGTCCACACAATGTTCATTGTGTGCTTGAGTGCACAACTTATTGTGCTACTTCTTGCTGGATGTGACTTTTCCCCCTTGGAATGAATTTTACAAAAGATTTTATGCATTTGAGTTACACAGGGCTCACCATATAACAGGATTTTGGCCAGATTCCTGAATTCATACAAATTTCTTAATAACTTGTTTTATACCACCAATCCATTATTTCCAAGTATCCCAGTTATATTTAAAAATGGAGCAAGGAATCATGCCTTGAAATCTGGACTTGGTCTGA
This sequence comes from Phrynocephalus versicolor, assembly GCA_023846285.1. Lineage (NCBI taxonomy): Eukaryota > Metazoa > Chordata > Lepidosauria > Squamata > Agamidae > Phrynocephalus > Phrynocephalus versicolor. Next base: position 11,316,865 of record JAHTLZ010000379.1, on the reverse strand, counting down.
AACAGTTTTTGCATATTCACATTTCAATTCAGCTTTGCTATAATCCATATCTTGCTGCAGCTGAATCACTCATGTTCCATATCCACTCCGGGTTAAATGATATGTTTCCCCCAATATGCATTTCTCTGCAGGGATTTTTCAAAGGTGACAACAGCTTAAATTGAACTGCTGTGTTTTTCATCAACTTTTTTAAAAAATATTTTTTAAAGCAGCATTTTAATAAGCGTTATCTTTTATGCTCATGGCACTTGCTTTCCTGCAAAACAAAATAATTAAAGAACTGAGGGGCAGAAAAGAAAACAGTGAGATGTGCAGTACTCTTCACAAAATATGGAAGCAGCAAGAGGCTGGTAGGCTGAAAATAGCTCATCTGGTGGCAGTAAATTCTTCAGTAAAATCTGGAGTGAGGAAGTTTCAGAACTGTATGACTCTGGGCTTTTTTTTATTTAAGAGGCAGCCCTCTAAAAAGACAAAAGAAAAGAGAAGCAGGTGCATGGTGGTATGTTCAGAAAAATGTTTGGATGTTAGTGGTTCATGGACGTAGATGAACCATGATTCAATGCCACTTTCCTGGTGCATGCCCATCTCTACCCTGAAACATTGTCTTTAAATAAGCTTCTTCTATTTTCATTGTATTAAAAACTACTAGGGACATTGCAAAAACCCTAAATGCTTTGGGAATGCCACTGCCCCTTTTCTTGCCCTCATTTCCTTCTGAAGCAACTGACCTGCTGCTGGACCAATGTCACAAGAAATATCTTCTTTGTAGAGATGGACACAAATTGAAAAAATGGTGGTTCATTTCATTTCATTTTGTTAAGGAGTTTGGTTTGTTTCGTTTTGTTTTTCATGAATTTTTGTGAAAAAATCATTTTGTTGTTTTGTTAATTTGTTATTCATTTTACCCGTTTTTTTCCAGTGCCAACTGTGCAGCCCCTGGGGCCCGGTCAGAGCTGGGGGGTGCCTACAAATGTGTGTGGGAGGAATAAAGAGGGGGAGCGGCATTGGAGCCATGCTGCTCTGGCCGCATAAGCACGGCGTCCTTCTTATCACCCTTCCCAATCAGCCCCGCGATAATGGGCCGTGGGAGGGAGGCGCAAGGGGCAGCGGCTTTGAAGCCATGCTACTCTGGCTGCCTAAGTGTTGCTTCCTTATCTCCCCTCCCGATCAGCCCCACGATAACGGGCCACGGGAGGGAAGCACGGCCTGCTTCTTATCTCTCCTCCCAGGGCTGGGCTGCGGCTCGAGCATGCTGCGTCCCTTGATGGCACAGACGAGGTGCGTGCTCCCTCTATGCAGCTCGGCATGAAAGGACCTCTGGACCAGCAATAAGTAGGAGACATCTCCGTCCCCCATTAATGAAACAAACCTAACCGAAACAATTTTTCTCAGTTCATTTTGTTTCATGTTAAATTTGCCCCTAGGGTTATTATTTGTTTCATTACATAACAAAACGAATAATGAATAATGAAACAAAAATCATTTCGTGTCCACCTCTACTTCTTTCTATAGTTTTTCTCACTGATGTATCATCTATGGTATGATATCTCAGCCTAGTGAGGCCCACTGGGTGCACCCTACACTATGGTGACCACATTTGTGTTTCTGAATAGAGGCCAAAGTATGAATTGTTGAGGTCAAAATGCAGGGTATATGAATGCAAATGCTTGTGTTAAATGTCTTGAAAATATCATTGTGTATATACCTGTCTGAGCACTGAAATCTGCCCGGCTATTTCTCATCTGCCCCCTAGTAACACTCTATTCAAAGACACGTGGTAGACTATCCTCTGCTAAGGTGCCCCTGTTGTACTCCCTGTGGAACTTAGGATGCCAACATTTAACCACCATTTATAATCTCACGAAAGCTTTTGGATTCTCAGAATCATGGATTTCCTAGGCTGTGAGAGTCAGACACAATACACATGCTACAGTATACATTAAGAACTTATCAGAAGTTTTTTTTTTTGTTTTATATACCACATGCTAAGCAGGATGAGAAGCACATAGATAGATAGATAGATAGATAGATAGATAGATAGATAGATAGATAGATAGATAGCAAACTTTTGATGTTTGTGTGCCAACTATTGGACAGTTCAGTGATTGCAGAGCCAGAGGGTGGGAGTTCAATTCCCCACTGTGGCTCCTTTATGTGGGCTGGACTCAATGATCCATGGGGTGCCTTTCAGCTGAGCAATTCTAAGATGTTGGTGGTGGTGATGGTGGTGATGACTAGCAGACATTGGAAAATGTGTTGTTTGAATACAGCTCCCAGAAACCCCTACTGGCAAGTATTCAAAAGCGGGTGATTACTGGATATCTTATTTGGTTGTGCTCTTGTTCTGTCCTGTCCTCACAAGCACTACATCAATCTCACTTACTTTAGTGGGACTGTGCTGATACTGCAGACCTGTAAATTACTTCCCCAGCAATGTTATTTTGCACAACAGGGTCCCTGGGCTCCCTTGATCTGTGTTCTGGAACACCTACTCTATAGAGAAAATGTAGCAAAGGTGCATGCATTTCAGTTTTATATTCCATCACTAAGTGAAGGCAGCTGGGATGATTAATGAACTGCATTATCCCAGCCCAGGCACAGGGCAGGTCGCAGTGACCCAGAAAGCCTGGATAACGCTGTTTGAATGTTACCACAGACATGGACAAGCTGCTAAACCGAAGCAGCATAAATTGGAAGGAAAATGAGAAGAGGACAGCAAGATGAATATTTCTTAATCAGAAATAAAATAAAATAAAATAAATTCAGCATGCCTATTCAGCCTATTCAGCATGCTGCAGAAAAGAAGCACCTTGGCAGTCATGTAAGATGAGACAAATGTCACTAGCTTCCAGAAAGATATTATGAACCATGAGAAGGGGGAAAGTGTTTATTTTCCTTAATAACATTAAGAGTTGTTTCCAAGAATAGCCTTGGAATGATCACAGAAGGATTCCTCTAACTTATCCCCACATCTCCATTTATCTTTTCTGAAGACATTCCAAAGCTTCCACTGGAAAATGAGGAAAGAGTGAGAGCTCAGTTTTCTGCTTACCTCAACCAGAACTGTCTTGATGACTCGACTAACATCCCGTCTCCACTCCGGAATGTCTGGATTGTATTCATCCAGATTTGAGGAGAATGATAACCGTAGAGATTGAAATTGCTCTAGGAAAAAAATATGCATGTAAGAAGAAGGGCAGGATTATAGTGTGTGAAATCTCCTGAGATTTGACTACTGGATTTTAAATTGTGCTTGGATTTCTAAATCATTCAGGCTGATGTTTGTGAGATTAAGACTACAAGTCCATTATGTTTTTTTTAAAAAAAAATCCCAAAATATCTAGGACAACCATTTTCCTGGTTCATGTTCACCTCTTGTCTCCCTCATTGCTGCATTATTTTCCCATCTCCAGAATGCAATATTGGATACTTCTCTATATTTCCTCCAAATGCAGGTATTTTATATAGAAACTAGAATATTCTAAAGAGATCTAAAACCTCTCTGAGAACAGGAGACCATGTGGAAATTACTTTTAAGGGCTCCACAGCTGGGGAGATCCAAGACAGGGCTTAATTTGGGGCCCCAACTGTTCTTGGACTAAAACTTCACCAAAAAGTGTGCTGGCCAGGCTTTCTAGAAGTTACAGCTCCAAGAATATCTGGGGACCCAAGGCTGGAATCATGTGCTTTAGAAGTGGCATGACAATTGAGTTCAGCACCTGAAATTTGGGGGAAAGGGAAAGTTTGATAGCAGTTTTGTAGAAGTTCTAAAAACTTCATTTACATTTCTGGATGAGGCTTTTTTACTCACCTCACTTAAAAAAAGTTTGTGAATACTGAATGACAGAATGCAAATGCATAATGCCCGTCAACAGAAAATAATTTTGTTAATGTGTGTAAGGGAAATAGATGAAAATCCACTCCCTTTTAGGGATGGGCACAAAATGAAAAACAAAATGCTGTTTCATTGTTTTGTTATGTAACAAAGCAAAACGAAACAAAATGAAACAAGGAAGCAGCATTTCATTACAGATGAAACAAAACGGTTGTTTTTGCATTGAAACAAACTATTTTGTTCTGTCTCTAAAAGGGGTTCCTTACCTGCAGGGCGGCCACTGCTGCTGGAGCACAGGAGAGGGAAGAGGAGGTGGGAGGTGGGTCACTGCCGCTGCTCCAGTGCTTCCTGCCTCCTCTCAGACTGGTTTCTGGCCTCCTCTTAGGGTATTTGTACACGACCCCTAAACTCCGCCGCAAATGGCTCCCAGCTCTAGAGCTTAAAATTGTTTCCCCACCATCTTCGGAGTTTACAGATAATTAAGTGAGACCACACCCACCTATGCGCGTCCCAGCGCACTTTTCAGGTACCTGCTCTCCGGAGGTGAAAATTCCTGATGCGGATATAACATAGTGACTGTCGGGCTCTCCTTGCTTCTGTTTGTTCTTTTTTTGCCCCCCGCCCCTTTAAGAGATCTGAATGCAGTGCTGGGATGGCAGAACGGAGGTGAGCGGCATTCTTTTCTTCCTTTTTTTCTCCCCCCCCCCTCACGCAGCCAGCAGCCAGGAGTGCGGAAGGAGTGAGAACGCAGGAACAGCGACAAACCCCTAAGATCTCTGGTCCAAATTTAAGTGGCCAGCGGATCTTAGGGGTTGTGTGAAAAGGCTCTCAGTGGGAGGTGGGGGGTTACTCCCCTGGGTCCTAGATGCATGGGACTTGGTGCTGGGGAACCATTTTCAGATCCCCTGGTGAGGACTGGGCCAGTTTTAAAGGGGTCCAGCTGGTAACAGCTCAGCAGGAACTCTTTAAAAATGGCTTCCAGAACCAAATCTGGTGCCTGTAGGGCCCAGGGGAGCCATTTCATTTTGTTTCATTTTGTTTCATATGAATTTTTTAAACAAATCGTAAGAAATGAAACAAAACAGGGACACGGAATGAAACAAAACGTTATTTTTTTCCATTTTGTGCCATCCCTACTCCCTTGCTATAATATCCCTGCTAAATTGTTTACACATGAATGGGTACCTTTTATTTTATTTTTTGTCTTTGGTCTTCTGCAGCTTGGCAAGGTGTTCAGTGTGGTACTGCTGAGGTCAGCATCTGACCCCAAGTGTTTATGGTATGTAAAATGGTCCTGTGCTTAATCCAACTCTACATCCATCATATTGTGAGATACCTATTGTCATTTTCAAAATCATGGAAGGTGGAGATATGGCCCCATACTGAAGTGATGTTAAGCTTTGGTGCCTATGCTGAGGGATGTAACATTAAAGACAGAGTATGAGGAGAGGTGTGGGTGATATGTTTAAGGAGCCAGAGGCTCCTAGTGGGTGGGTGGGAGAAACAATCAAACAATCAAACTGTTGAAGTGTGTATGAGTGTGTGCCCACAAACCAAGTACAATCCAAAACAAAAAAGAATATTTTTATGTCATGCCTGTGTTACACCATAGAACAGATAACACAACAGCCTTGCATTTGGCCTGATTCTTGATTGGACTGGCACACGAACATCCTACCTTCAATTGCTCTGTCCTCTCTATGCCCCTATTTGTCTGAGTTTGCCCAGCAGTTGGAGGAAATACCTATGGCAGTCTGAGGAATGACTTAGGGACAGTGAACAAGATAGGGCTCACCATAAACTGCAATTGTCTTGGTGTCCTGCAGAATGGTGTTTCCTGCAGAAACCTGTACCGTGATGGTGTTCATTCCTTCTGCAGAGAATGTAAACGTGATGCTCCCTTCCAAAGTGATCAATGGCTGAAAAAGTAAAGAAAATAAATGAGCTGAGGACTTAATGTTGTTCTATGCCTCCTCTTTGGACAACAGAGGGTTAAGCCAAGGATCCTTACTCTCTAAACTGTTACTGAAAAGAGACCTGGATCAAAGATACCCAGTATGGTTAGCCTAGAGAAGGGAACCAAGGACATGCTACTAAAACATTTCCCCCATCCCGATTACTACAAGTGCCATAAAAAACATCAATGGCTGCTATGTTTGTTCAGACTACAAGGCACTATTCCCAAGTAGCTGATTGGATCACTAGGGAGAGCTCACATGCAAGACATAGGCATGACAGCTTCCCTGATTTTAAGAAACATATTATGTGTAATAATATGTGATGCCAATCTGTAATTGCTCAATAGAAGATCTAATGGCAGTATTATTTCTCTAGGAAACTTCTCAAGGAACTCATATACTCCAGACCACATTGTTCAACAAGAAATGAATGGCAAAGAAGAAATGGATTCTGGATTATTCAAATAAGTGCACAGGAGAAGACAAACACTTATCGGGATCACTAGCCAGTTTTGACCTGGGACAACCTTCTTTCTTCATCCCATATATGATAAATAATTTCATTTCTCGGCATTTCTGAAGCCTTTTCACCAAAATTTTCCATGTTTTTCAGGAACATCACATGAGAATAACACAACTCAGCTCTGCCCTGCCCCACAGTTTTGTGTGGTGCCCCTGGTCATTTAATATATAGTCCAGATGTTATATAGCTCCTACGTTTACTAGACTAAATCCTTAGTCTTATGAGATACAGTATATACTTGGCAAATAGGTATGGAAGACTGTGCTAAAGTGCTACTGCACTACTGCTACCACCAGTGCCATGCTGTTTGACAAGATACACCCTGGATATACCATTGTTTTATGAAATCATTATGCTGCCATCAGCCACCATTATAAAAATGTCATTACGGAGGTGATGCTCAACATCTCTGTGCAATGGGACACTGGTCGTTTGAACATGATGAAAATTAGGGCAAAAAGTAATATGACTTGAACAGAGTCCATACACATTAGAAGTCAGATCACAACGTGGGTAGACATCAGTGATGAGAAACATTTGGTGCTCCAGGTGTTTTCACTTTACAACTCCCAAAATCTTTTCCCACTGACCATGCAAAGTAGAGTTAATGGGAGCTGTAGGCCAAAATGCTTTAAGGAGAAAAGCTTCACCAGTCCTGCTGAATATTTTAAAAGACTGTTTGGCTACTACAGTGTCAGCTGTGGGAACTGAAACTGGCAGGCAACGTAAGAGACCAGTCTGATCTCAATGTTCCTGCTATGAAGTGCCAGATGCTTTGCATACCCTCATTGCTAGACATATCATCATTCCTGAGGGTCAGCAATGACAAAGGATGCTCTTCCCACCATTCATGAGACCAGAGTTGTTTCATATCAAGGAATTTGAAGTAAGTGAACCCAGTAACTCTGGACAACTCCTGACCTGAGCCACAATACACAAAGACGTTGTCAGTCATGCTACTGTCAGTTCTCCTTATTATACTCTGCTGATGTATAAATCGGAATTTGTACAGGAGAGCCACATACATAAAGACCAATTTATCAAGCACCGGTTAAGAGTCTTCCAGCTCACAAATGATGGGATAGGCACGGTGGGTAGCGGATTATTCTGACATTCTTTCTGAATGCTAAATATTGTCCGTAGGCAAGGAAATGTACTACAAGTCATTTCTTCTCCTGGCACGTGGCAATGAGGCATTCTTGCAGCTTAACAGCACAAATGAGAACTTTGGAAAGGTTTAGCATTATGAAAGAGTAGGTGTTGGGATTTTTGGCAAACATTCCCTTTTATTAGACCTACAGAGCACACAGACCAAAAAAATACAGCTTCAACCCTGGAGCAATGCAGAGCGATCATGAGCAAAATACAAAACTCTGTCTCTGAAGTCTGGTTCTACAATAGAAAATTTTAGAAAGGAAAAGTGTGTGTGTGTGTTGGTTTGGGGGGGGTGGAATCTGCATTTTACATAAGGGAAGTTAGAAGGAGCCTCAGATCTTGAAACTTTGATAATCTGTCACCGTGCAACTTTCTTAGTTTGATCTCTTCAGCCGTGTCCAATGGGGGATTAGTGATTTGCATAAGATGCAAATTAGGCCTAAACACAGCCTGTTGAGCAAGTTTATTAAAAAGCTGATTTGCAAAATAAAAGCACTGATAATTTCTCTCTGTGATTTGCAGCGTCCTGGAATCTGCTGCTTGAGAGGATTCACAAGTCCGACAATAACATTATTAGATGAGTTAATCAATAAGTATGTAGTATGAAATACAAACCTCGGTGTTATTTCCAAACCACCAGATGTAAGTTAATGTTCCAACTTGACTAGGCCACAATACTGCTGTGGCGTTAACTTCTTTGTTCTTTGTCGTAACAAATGGCAATGACAAATGGACATGTTCCAAAGGGCCTGGAAATGAAGAACATTAAAGATGTATATGAGTCCATTTTTTCTGTTAAAAAACAGACTGTTCTAACTATTATGTCCAAAATTCCAATCTTGTTATGTTCTCCCCTAGATCAATCAGGACTACTTCATACTTAAACATATCCCAGCATTAGCTGCAATCTTGTGTGTGTGTGTGTTTGTGTGTGTTTTGGCTTTAGTGAACTCACTGGAACCTACTTTTGAGTCAACACACAAGCCTATGATTCTGTGTTGGACTTTCTGAGACTGCTTCAGATGGATTCATCAACATCCCATACAAAGCTAAAGCTAACTACAGCATCATACATATGCACCCACAATTACACAAAGAAAGTCATTAAGCATTGAATGTCAATGAGATTGACATTCAAATTGGAATGTTGTCATGTGTGAAACAGCCCTGGTGGGTATTGCCATATTGCCATTTCACACTTTCGCGTATTGACAGGAGTTCCAGTGGATGGCCTTATACATCAAATCTGTATGTCTATGGCACCTTCAATTCTTTCAGTACAAGGATGTGTTCATGGAGAACAGGGACATCAATGGCTATCATTATGGATGCCTAAGGACAACCTCTGTGCTGGAGAGATAGGCAGGATGTCTCTCAGTGGCATTTGCAGGGAATCATAAGCAGGTGAAGACATCTGCTTGGGAATATCCTGAAGCAAATAGTGAACCACTGTGTGAGACAGAATCCTGGACTGGATGGGCTGTGGCCTGTTCAAGCAAGGCTGTTATGATGTTATTATGTTCTTACGATATATCAGGGCTAAACCAGAGAGCATTCCTCAAGTTTTAAAATGTGCTGAAATACAAGGCATGGTTAGAGCAAATACATGACTGGAGCTTGCAATTTTGGCCCACCCCCACCAAAAAAATTCATAACAATCTCTATGCAGGAAAGAAAATGATCCCAATTTTCTCTGAAGTATAAGCATCTGAGCCACTCTTCCCACATGAACGCATTGCATGAGCAGCAGATATGAGCAACTCTGAAGCTAAATGCAGTGTTTATAAATAATACAAGATTCCATATCCTACAGCATAATGAGATTTTGCACCTCTTGCCTTCTGTTCATGTCAGGAAATCCACATTTGCTAAATATGTCATTAGGGAAGCCATTATTTTTTAAAATAATAATACTGACATATTTCTACCATCGTTGATTTCCACTGGGACTACAGGGGAGGGAGAAGGAAGACTTAATCCTTTTCTTTCTCACTGTAATTTCACTGAAAATCACAACCCCCACCACAATTATCTATCTATAGTGAAAAAAATTGTGTAGGTAACATAGACATTTTGCCATAGAGGGAGACAATATTGGTCAGGATTGTAGTGAGCCAAAAAAGCTGAAACCTGTTGTATCTGTGCATTGTGGAACTCATGACACACATAGTGTGTTAAACTTGAGATACCTCCTAATAAGTGTTGACTGCCACGTTTCATAGTTTACATTTAGGAACTGATCAATTTCCCCATATTTGCCACTGATTACTGGCATTCATATGTTGCAGTGAGAAACCAGTGGCCATGCACTGCTCATGAACTACCAGATTTTTGTTTACATATACAGTATATGAAAACGTGTGACAGTGAAAACCAACCAGTCAGTCAGTCAGTCAGTCTAGAAGTATATTAGCCTCCCAAGTTTTATGAAAGCCAGGCAAATCAACTCCAAACCATTTATAAGCCTGCATGGCTGTTTCTGCCCTGTCTGGGGAACATGGTGACATTTTGTGTGATACTGTGGCACCCACATGTGGCTGATGTGGAGATAGGGGCAGGTTGGTTTAGAAATCCCCCTGTCCTCAATGTTGGGCTTTTAAGGTTTAAAAGGTGTATGAGGAGGTGAGAGAGGTTTCGGAAGGAAGAAGATAATCAGTTATTTGAAGGTATCCAATGGAATACATTCTTGGACCCCAGCTGATGCTTGGATGTGAATTGTTGAACATGGTAAAAGGTTTATTGTGCTGTACTCTTTAAATATTTGCTGCCTAAATTAAAATGGTTATCCACTCCCTGATTGTTCTCTGTTCATTGTTCGCAAGTGAATCAAATGCTTATTTTGATTCTCCCTATTGGTTGTATAATTCTGTGTACAGCTATATACTTAGAAGTAAAGCCCACTGAATTCAACTGCGCTTAATCCCAGGAAAGTGAGCATAGGGTTCCAGTTTGAATCTCCAAATTTGCTTGCCATGACTGAATTATCAGAGTCTTGAATGCAAACCAAACCAGTAAACAAAATATAGTCACTTCTTTGTCACTGTTGTAGATGTTCATGCTGGTTCAATAAACCAATATGATTTAGGAAGTCTGCTGTTTCTAATCCTATTTAAAATGTGGGTAATTCTGATTAATTTACTGCAATAAAGGTGCCAGAAGAAGACAAACATTTTAAAAATGCATTTTTAGAACAGCAGATGGTGGTGCACTACTTGCTACATGACAAAGATAGCAATGAGGAGTATGCATAACTTCCCTCAGAATTTGTTGTCATTCCCTCCTCCCCATTTGTTACTAAAATCCATTCCAGATTTTGAAGAGTTTGCTATTTACTGCTATTTCAGGTTAATGGTATTACAAATTCACAACAGGTATGAGATATTAGCCTTATGCCGGCCTTTGGTTGCTCGTGTGAAAAGCATGCTGGTATGTCTTTTAGAACCAGATGCAATCATCACAGATGCCAGAAAAATGTTATGTAGGCATGATTGGCTCCCATGGTGTTGTTAAAACACAACCTAGTCTGTTTTTATTGTTCTGTTCCCTTCACAGTTCATTTTTTAAATCTGTTATTGTCTTCCAAACCTTCTCAATATATGTTTCACTATTCCTGCTAAAAGCATAAATAGTCACACCTATGTTTTTAGCCATTAAAGCATATGTTCAGCCATATAACTCAGCAGACTAGAGTGCTGAAACAGTCAGCTGCAAAGTCAGCAGCTCTGCGGTTCAAATCCCGGGTGCCATGCAGCGGAATGAGCTCCCTCTTTTAACCCCAGCTCCTGCCAATTAGATAAATAGGTACCACCATAAAAAAGTGGAAAGGCAAATAGTGTTCTGTGCAGCCATGCTGGCCACATGGACATGGACTTGCACAACAATGGCTCTTTGGCTTGAAAATGGAGTTCAGCACTGTCCCTAGAGTCGGACATGACTAGCACGCATGTGCCGGGGGGAACCTTTACCTTTATCTTCAGCCACATAAATTGGCCATTATGATCACATATCCTATGTTCTCATTCTACAAGAATATACTCTATCCCACTTGAATGAATGAATGAATGAATGACATACATCTGCTTAAAATAAACAAAAAAATGGACAACAAACAAATGTTAGATCAGGGACTAGGAGACAACAGGGGCAGCATGCAACATGACCCAACTGTGTCACTCTTCCCAATAGTGGATGAATCCCATCTAGAACCCTATACATTTTAAATATTTATGTAGAGCAGGTCTACACAACCCGTCAACTGCAGGTGACCATCAGAAGTTGCCCGCGATGTCGTGTTCAGGAGTGGGTTGTCCACCCGCCTGCCCGGATATTTGGTCTGGATTTCTACCCTTCCCCTTCCCTTCTACCACCACTATGCCACACCCCTTGCTCGGCTTGTCCTTTTAATCAGGAGCACCGGTGAAGCATGTGCGCACTTCAGAAAGTAGGCCGCGGGGATGTGCGGCACGTCAGGAAGTGGACCATGGGAACATCTGGTGGCTGGAAGTAGCCCACAGCCTGTTCAAAGTTGGACAGCACTGATGTAGATTATAGAGGTGGAAGGGTAGCAGTGGAGAGAGGTATACTTGGGGATCCCTCCAATATTCCACCCCATGAAGAAGATACCTGGCAAGATAGGGGTGAAGAGTCTTCTTGTTTTCATAATGTATACAGTATATAGTTCTAGTTACTGTATTGTCATGACTGATGACAAGTTTCTAGAATCATGGAATAATTCTTGGAAGGGGACGATAAAGCCATTAAGTACTAACCTTACTAAGTGCAAGAATCCAAATCAAAGCAGATGGTTGCCCAAATTTCTGTTCTATGTTATCTCTTTCACCTTAAGTAATTGCAGATGCCATGCATTCATTATTTTCAGCAACATTTCAATTACAACAATAGAAAAGCATAAAAATTCAGGAAACAGACATCCCCTTCCAAACGGACACACTGACACAGACCATTGGCACCTTTACATTCCATCTCAAAAAAAAAAAAAAATACAAGAGATAAAATCGACTCTTGGCTTTCTTAAAGCAAAGAGACTTCCACTTACCAAGGAAAGATCCACTAAACTCAACAGGCCTGCCTGCCTGCCTCAAATGCAGATTAGGTGGACCGCAATAATGAAAAGTCTGCAACAGTGGCTAGGACCATACTGCAGACCTGCTCTGCCATACTATCAAAGCTTGTGTTCCACTTCAGCTCTTCAACAGAAATGTGCTAAATAAGGTGTGGGGTTGCCAGTGAAACTACGTTGTAGTGCTTACATGTTGTGGAAGTTGTGGCATAAGAAGGGAACATCAGATGTGCAATATTATAGCAAAGAAGGGAGGATGGCTTACAGTATGAATTTATTTGGTTTGGGGAAGATAGGTTCATATTTATTTCTTTAACTAAATGAAAATATGTCTATGAAGATTCTCAGACATCCAGGTGAGTTTATCTAGAAGTGGAGCCATGGCAACTGGATTTCTTTTTCTTGAGAGATTGAAACATTTTGCTGCTCATCCAAACAGCTTTGTCAGTCTGAAGAAAACTAGTTGTGAGTCCTCCATTTTATAGTTCGCTTTGACCTCTTGTCACCCTGGTCTGAAATAGGCTCATAAGATGAACAATGGCTTGAATAGGCTCATTAGGTAGACAACAGTCTCAATAGCCTTAAGGTGAACAATGCCCTAAGGTGCAGAAACTCATAAAGTATGTGTCATTCGCTATGGCCTTGATGGTGAAGGCATGAAGTATTTTGTCTGGTTATTGCTGAAATCACAGCCTGATAAGTTGCGGATAGACTGTGCCTGAGCCCCCTACCTCTGTTGAGAGAGGGGTTTTCAATAGTCACATGAAGGTTTTCCCTGACCCCTCTCTAAATGAAAACAACCCAAAGTTGTCCTACTCTTTTGGGTATGCCTCTATAAATGATCACTGTCAAAGTTTGCCATGCCTGTTCACGCATTCTTCTATAATGGGTTGAAAGCTAGTGGATCACCTGCCTCCAAGCATTTTAGAACACTGTTCTCACGTCTCGATAAGCATGTTTCTAGACAGAAAACTACAAATCTGGAGAGTGTAACACTGGGGAAACCAGTAAAACAATATCTCAGTATGTCCAGCAGATGATGGAATAGATCCTGGCAAAGGCTCCTGTTACTGACACTGGACTGAAGCATTTTATGTTCCATTATTATTTTTTGTTTTCATGACCCACCAAAGCAGAATTTGGCACCTGTTTTCCCCTCTCTTGTCTTCTTGAAAAAAAGTATTCTACTTCAGCAATTAGCATATTTCATTACTGTACATAAGCACAAACCTCAGAAAGAGAAATGCATCTCTAAAATAATACATATGCCAACAGTAATAACATACAATTTACATGCAAGTACAGGACAGCACTGTCAGCCCCCAGGCTGTTTTCCACCTGTGCTGTTACTCGGAAAATCCCCACGTTCTGATAGATGTGTTTGATTCCATCTTCTGTAGAGCTGAGATTGGCATACGACACGGCACTGCCATCTCCAAAGTCCACACGGATGATTGATCGTTGAATATCACCCTAAATTAGACCAGGGGGTGGGGTTGGGAGGAGGAGAGAATCTTAGGTTAGTGAAATTTACATGTACTTCAAGAGAATTTAGTTTTTTGCTAATTTGGAATGGATTCACAATTAAGACAATGAAATTTACAGCTGGCATGGACAAGATGTAGCTTGCGGAGCTCTGTGGCCTCCAAAAAGCCCAGATGCAAATCTTGATGGTTCCAAACACCCCTAAGCCCCCAAACTTGCCACTATTCTTTGGAGGCAATATTGACTTTAAAAATCATTCTGGTCTGAAAGGATTGAGTAGGCCAAGTTTTCATGTTTTGAGAGAGTACACTATCTTACGATACATGGTATTTGCAAAAAAAAAAAAAAAATCTAGCCTTTAGAAGGTGCTAAGGAGATTTTTCAGTAAATTTTGAAGAAATTAGTTTACTGACATTTTAAAATAGAGGTTTAAGTACACATACTCTACACATAAATTTCAACAGAAACTTCCTTCATGTTAAATTTACTAGTGCTCATGTTGCCATGCCCACTCTGCAGAATGCAGATTACAAAGCTATGTTTCAATTTCAAACAATTTCCTTGAGGTAGGCAACAAGGTAATTAAGTCATAGTCACCACAACAGAAATAACTTGGAAGGTATTTTTTCTTAAGTACTAAACAATTGTATAGTGACAAGACAGTGGAATAATTGAAACTAGGGCAGGATGTAGGCACCAAAGTTTTGCTAAGATTAAGTAAGCCTATTCCAAGGAACAAAACAAAAGCAATAATTTCACAGCTTAAAAGACTCACCTTCTGAATATTTATTCTTTACTAATATTTTTTAAAAATATTTTTACAACCAGACACAAAATCCCTTTCTGAGCCTGAATCCTTATTTGGCCAGGAAAGGGTTAAAAAGGTATCTGTTTGAGAATCAGCTAATTGGGTCCTGACTGACTGAGTAAAAAATTTGCATTGCCCAAGACATACAGCTGATTTCCCCTTTGAAGACTCCTGTTAGGAGTCTGATCTCTGTAATCCTGAGGCAATGTTTACTGAAAGTTCTCAGGGCTAGGACAAACACAGCTGCTCCCTGGTTCTTTAGTGAAGACATAATTTGTATATGCTTTACAAATTTGTATGAAGATTTCCTGCATGGCAAAATATTTCCATTTCTGAAGGATTGCCACTCCATTCTGTTATTTAAAGCAAGCCTGGTTTTTTGGCTCTTCAAAGAAAATCTGTCTTTTGACTGTTTCTATTACGTTTCATTGCCCTTCCTGGCCCAATGTATTTGCAACAATGTGTCTACTTTTTGCTTGTAAGCCTGTTCAATGTATGCTCAGTCCTATAACAAAGTTGCTGTTTATCCCTTTCAAAGAACATTTTGAGGATTAATATTTCACTCCCCGCAGCTTTCTTTCTTTCTTTCTTTTAAGTAGAAAAATTATTCTCATTCAAATTAAGCTGAAGATGTTTAGGGTCGCTTGTTTGCATGGGTAAGCATTTTGACTAATTAAAAAATCAGAACTCAAAAACCCTTTGCCCAAATGTTCCCAAACTTGACACAGAGCAAGAGTAGACTGTCCTTCTATGTTTGTGCTAATTTGGTGCTTATCTGATGTCCAATATCAAATTGTTTGGGCAAACTCCATTTTTTGAATTTTCTTTTAGAATACTGATTTGTCTGCTACACAATAACAGATTTGCAGTTCCATGCAGCTTTTATTACCACAATTTAAGCAGAAATACAGGTCTGTTCATCACAGTACCAAAGGATATGTCCAGAGGGCCATCTTAGGTTTCAATACTAAGAGACAGCACATATGTAAATTAAATAAATGAAGCACTGAAGTGCTCATTACCTTCTATATTTTACTGAATATTAGTATATGAAAAGTGAATATTTTATTGTTAATGATGACAATATCATGCATCTCTATAAAAACAACAGCATTAGTTTATGGTAAAATAATATTAAAAATTAAGTAAATGCACAAAGCCACTGAAGAAAGAAAGAAATTGGTGTCAGCCAACCCTAATAGGCAGTTTCATTGATGTTGTAACAGCAAAGTAACAGTACAAACAATATGTTCCTGGAAGCCTTTGTCATATGCTATATACTACATATGCTAGTCAGTTTCTTTTATTTGGAATTTCCCCCCGGAAGTGGTTGGGAGAAGGTTTCTAGGATTTATACTCCAAAACCATCCAGGATGGCCTGCCAAAGTTTCCTTGAAGTTCAGGCTGGTCAGGAATAGAGACCAGACTCCCAAGGGGTTGAAGAGGTATAAAGAATTATTGATGGGTTGGACCTTGTGTCATATTGGAGACAAAGAAAATAAATAAATAAATAAATAAATAGCTTTTAAACATTTGCAGATTTCAAAGAGTCACGTTGAAGGCATCTTCCAAGCGACAACCTGAAGATCCAGGCCAGTAAACTGCAAACTTTTCTCTAGCTACAAGGATATTTGTTTCAAGCTTTGTTGGTCTGCCTGTAGAGATGACACTTTTGTCTCTATCTGTGTTTTGTATGTTACGCTGAAGTAAAATTTTAAAAGAGAAATGTTAAAAGGTTGTGGAAGATTGCAGGGGAAATTATTCATACATGACATACATATTTTATGTTGTAGAGTGGAAATTGCCTGCATCATTTTAAGACAAACCACTCAGAGGAAAGCAACATGGATTAACAAATGTTCAGGCCTCACAAGACAAGCCTCTCTATCTCTGCTCTGAAATAAAACCCATTAAGTGAACTGGTACATACAGTATTTTTTTCTGTGCAAAAGGCTATATTTTTGTCTAAAATTGTTAGACTAAAACTTGAGGTTCATCTTATATATGGAAGTACGCTGAGGAGAGACCCGTGCAGTTGCAAAACTGGAATTTTGGGTTGGAAAAATGAGGTCATCTTACAGATGGAAAAATACAGTACTCCTAAGAATAGGATTATTTCTTTGACTGCAAATCCAATAATTCCTCATTCTGGGTGCTCTACCTTACACATCAGTTACAGGCACCTAAATATTTCTCACCTGGAAGGGATGATGAAAAGGTCTAAACTAAATAACTTGGAGGCTTACCTAAGCCTAGCATGGCCTAGTTTCCTAGTCAGAAAAATAGCTTCTTGCTCACACTTCAGCAGAAACAGGAAGCATGGGTAGTGTCAAGTCTATCTAAGCATCAAGGCCTTTTAGTTTAGGCCTATACTCACAGGTTAGACACATTTAGGTGCATTTAAAGTATTTGTAAGCCAGGTAAAACTCCCAGAATGCGGAATTATAGAATTTGTACTCCAAGATATCAAAATATACATCCTTTCTCTGTAGAATACATGTCTTCAGCTTTATGTTTTACACTAAGAAACCTCACAAAATATGCAAAAATAGGTTGCTGGCTCTGTCCAAATATGTATGCATTTTTGTAAACATCACCTTTTGTCAGTTCTGTTGAGAAGCTCTTTTGTCCACCCAGCCCAGAAATAAAGAGGCGAGACACATTTGTGGGATTAAAATTGGGCCACAATTTATTGATATGAATTCACTCAACTGTTAAACATTCCTTAAACAAGAGGGCCTGAACATAGTGCAAGCAGATCAGTTAATGATTCCTAATATTATTAGAAGGGTGCTGCCCACCTTTCAAGCAGCCTCCCAAAACCTGTGGTCAGGGCAGCCCTCATTCCTAATCTCTGAACTATTTATACTTAACACCTAATGTTCCTAATTTACTAATCAATTTCCTAATTCATATTGAGGGCTACCAGCTCAATTAGAGTATATTATTCAATAACTTTCCCCAGACTTAAATTTACCACTTGCACTACCCGCCAATTGTGACCAGTTATAAACCTCCCCTTAGCCTTAAAGAAAATGGGATGGGCAAAAACACACTGCCACTCTGGTCCAATCTGAGTGGAAGCCAAAAATTCCCATCTGGCCTGTACACGACCAGCTAATCTCATTTTCATATTGGGGAGGAGGGAGGGAAGATGGCTAAATTGAAAAAGAGGCCCCTCACCATGTGGCAAGGCCACATATCTAACCTACTACCCTTACAGGCAGCCCCATAGGCTGCACACACATGACTCCAACCAGTCAGGTAGACAAACAGGCCCCTCCCAGCACTATGGATGATAGAAGCCACCATTATTCCTAAATCTATAATAATGAGTAGAGATGGGCACGAAATGACTTTTTTTTGTTCCATTATCCATTATTCATTCCATTACATAATGGAATGAATAGCGACCGTAAGGGCAAATTTAACACGAACCAAACTGAACTGAGAAAAATTGGTTCGGTTCGGTTCGGTTCGTTAATGGGGGGTGGAGATGTCTCCCACCTGGTGCTGGTTCAGAAGTCCTTCAGGGATGGCAAGTCAGTGACCAGAAAGAGGGGGGAAAGCTGAATACTGCGCTACAGCTGTAGCGTGGCCATGTGGTCAGCAAGGCAGTGGAAAAAAAAAACCAATTAAAAATGGAGAATGGCCAGCCTCCTGAAAACGCCGCCACCACCACCACCCTCCTCGGGGCCTCTTGATGATGAAGCACGGTCGGCTCAGCAGAAGACCTGCCTACAGGGCTATATTGCAGCGAGCTGGTGACCCCTGCTTGGGCTGTCTCCTCAAATATGCTGACAGCTAGAGGAAGAATTACCCTGTGTAACCCGGAAGTTCGGGTTCACTTCTGGGTTTGGCCCCGCACAGGCTTTTTTGTTTGTTTTTCTTACTTTCAAGGTAATTATTTCTCTAGCCGGAAGCGTCTTTGAGGAGAGAGCTCAAGCATGGGTCACTGGAGAGAAGGAGACGCGGTCCTGCCTCTGCACGCGGAGGCAGGATCGTGGCCCCTTCTGCAGCAACCTCCGCCGCGGGTGAATGACAGCCAGGTCGGCTTTCGTGCACCCACGGTGGAGGGTGGCGAGGGGGATCCGCGGTCTCGCCTCCACACACAGAGGTGGGATCACAGCTCGATCTCCTCCACCTGGGGTGACGGCCGGGCAGCTCTCATCCCAGGCAGAGGAGATCGGCTGAGCCTCAGCCATGGTCCCGCCTCCCCATGCAGAGGCAGGATCACGGCTCAATCTCTCCGGCCGGGGTGATGGCCAGGCCGCTGTCATCCCATTGCAATCGGCTGAGCCTCGGCCATAGTCTCACCTCGATCTCCTCCAGCTGGGGTGACGGCCGGGCAGCTGTCATCCCGGGCAGAGAACATGGCTGAGTCTCGGCCATGCTCTCGCTTCCGCGTGCGGAGGCAGGACCACAGCCCCCTGTCCAGCAATCCCTGCTGCAGGTGCTTGACAGCCGCCCTGCTGTCACACACCTCCGTCAGAGACCGCACGCAGAGGGGCGAATGGGGGCCTCAAAGGGATCTTCCCTGTGTGAGTCACGACAGCCCCCGGTGCTGACATGACCCGCGCGGGGAAGCCGAGTTTCCCCTTAACCCCTCTGCAAGCAGAGGGGCAAATGGGGGTCTCAGCTTCCCTGTGCCGGATGACAGTGCCGGGCACCCTGTCATCTGGCACGGGGAAGATCCCTTTGAGACCTCATCCCCGGCGCTGTCATCAGGCATGGGGAAGGCAGAGAGTGGCGAGAGGGGGCTGTGATCCGGTGAATGAAAGCCCGCCGGGCTGCCATGAACCGAGGCAGGGGGCGGCGAGGGGGGGGCTGCAATCTGGCCTCATGCGCTCCCCTCTCCAGCAATCTCTGTGGCACTCCGGTGGGGTCTGGCCCCAGGAGGGCTTCCCATGGCCGCGGAAACACTCTCCTGGCCTGCATGCCGCCGGCTCTGGAGCTGCCTGGCCCTCTGAGAGCTCCCTGCAGCCATTCCGAAAAATGAAATAACGGAAATGAAGTGGGCCCCAGGGGGCTGAATAATGGTAACGGAACGAAGCGGGGACCCAGGGGCCGAATACCAAAAACAAACACTGTTTTGGCGTTTTGTGCCCATCTCTACTAAGGAGAACAGTCCTAATTTTATTTATTGATTTATTTATTATTGGATTTATACCCCACCCATCTTCCCTAAGGAACTCTGGGCAGCTTACAAAGCTGATCAAATCAGCAAATATACATAACACGAATACAGGACATAAACAACAATGAGTTAAAATAATGCACCCTGATCAAAACTAGTATAGCTCAATAAAAATCATACAGGTAGAGCTAACTAAAGAGCAGATGGCAGGAGGGGGAAAAATTTAACTTAGTCTCCGAAGGCCTTGGGGAACAGGAAGGTTTTCAAGGCTCTGCGAAAGGCCAGCAGGGACTCTGCAGAGCGCAGTTCGCTGGGGAGGCTGTTCCACATTGAGGGGGCAGCCACCGAGAAGGCCCGATTATGGGTTGAAGTTCTACGGGCCTCCCAGGGGGTGGCAACCTGAAGCGAGTACGCGCGCGACTGCCAAACTGGTCGGGCCGAAGTTGCTCTGCCAGGTAGTCTGGTCCCAAGCCATGGAGGGTTTTATAAACTAAAACCAAGACCTTGAATCTGATCCGGGACACAACGGGCAACCAATGCAGGCGGGCCAGAACTGGGGTGATGCGGTCATAACAATGTGCACCCACCACGAGCCTGGCCGCCGCATTTTGTACCCGCTGCAGACGCTGGAGGAGAGTCAAGGGCAACCCCATGTAGAGGGTGTTGCAGTAGTCCAACCTCGAGATCACAAGTGCTTGCACCACTGTTCTCAGGGAGTCCCCATCTAGGTACGGGAGGATCTGGGTAATTTGGCGAAGATGATAAAATGCGGTCCGGGTCACGGGAGCCACCTGGGCATCCAAGGATAGCACCGGATCCAGGACCATGCCCAGATTCCGAACCCTGTCCGGCAGCTGGAGGGAAACTCCCCCCCAAGCTGGGGACAGGGCCTCCGCATCCAGATGGAGAACTCCTGAAGAACATCACCTCGGTCTTCTCGGGGTTGAGTTTGAGCCTGTTGGCCCTGATCCAAGCCATGACCGCCTCCAGACACTGGTCGAGAGTCCAGACAGCTTCCACTGCAGCGGTGGAAAAGGAGAGATAGAGCGGTGTGTCATCAGCGTACTGATGACAGCAGACTCCAAATCTCCTAATGACCCCAGCCAGCGGTCTTACATAGATGTTGAACAGCATGGGGGAGAGAGACGAGCCCTGCGGAACCCCACAAGGGAGTGTCCACGGGGCCGACAACTCTCCACCATGCTGCACATACTGGAGCCGACCCTCCAAGAAGGACCGGAGCCAACTGCGAACAGTGCCCCCGATGCTTACCTCAGAGAGCCGGTCCAGTAGGATACTGTGGTCGACGGTATCGAAGGCTGCTGACAAATCCAGGAGAACCAACAGCGTACAGCACCCCCTGTCGGCCGCCCGGATTAGGTCATCTTGCAGCGTGACCAGAGCTGTCTCGGTCCCCCGGCCAGGCCTGAACCCGCACTGGCATGGATCAAGGCACCGCTGTTCCTCCAGAAATGATTGAATCCGAATGGCGGCCACCCTCTCGATGACCTTGCCCATAAAGGGGACATTGGCGTTTGGATGACAGTTGGCCAATTGGTCCAATGGGCTTTACCACCGTCTCCTTCAAGTAGAAGAAAAATTCTAACAGCTTACAAGCAACTATATAGAAATTTTATTTCTGCTCATTTCAATGTTGAATGAACTCCAGAAGGCCAGAGGATACTTAGTTCCTTGGTAAAATTACAGTGAACCTCTGCAGTATTGTCATAGATCTGTAATTTTTTGTGGTAGAATCACCCTGGGTGAGGACCACTTCCCTCAGTTTTGCTGCATGGAAAATGGGCATTTAAGGAAGGCATGTTATGTATGCTTAACTGCATTTTATATACAGATTCTTTTTGCAGCCCACCTTTTCCCCCTACAGTGGACGCTAAGCCCAAGTTTTAGCCTGATCTGTTTATACAACATTATTATTCCTTCATTACTTATAAACCTTCCACAGCATTGTGCTACCTAAGAGATGATATTGCTAATCTTAATCATCCTAATGAGGATGGCACTTTCGAACATTTGATTTCAAGATCACCCAAGAGGCTGTAAGCCTGAATTTGTTCCACAAAGTGCAGGGTTTTATATGTAAATCCGAGTATTTAAAATGATGAGATGCAACTCAAAGTTTTAAAAATCGAGTCCCAAGTCTCACATTTAATTTGGAACTCTCCAATTTTGCAATGACTTGTTATCTCTTTATCCATGCAGATGTTTTAAAATGGTGTTCTAATTAGCCTTTGCAGCAGGCAGATGCTGATTCTCCCAGGTTGTCTTCCAGAATGGGATTCACAGCAATCTGTTCTATGGAGTCCTTCTACCAATTAGTTCTGTTCTTCCCCTACACCAAAGACCAAATATTACAAGTGTTCAGGTAGGATTTTCTCATGGAAGACATTTTTATGGCATTCTTCTTTTTAAGCCTATGACAGGGCAACCTTCTCCATTAATTCAAAAGCAAGTCATTTACTCCAGCAAATTGGATAACAGTAAACTTAACTTTATCTTTATTGGACAAAAGGTAAAAGACATTTCCCAATTTATGAATAGCTTGTAGGTTATCTTTGGAAAACCAGCCAAAACTATGTTTCGAAAAAATTAAGTACTGTTATTAGAAAAGTACTAAGAAAATGCTATTCATAGCCTCTGATTTATTCCAATCTTCTATGCAACATACAATACAGTATCATATAAGCAGAATTTTGCTTAAACAAACCAACTTCTCCACCCTGCCCCACACACAACCATGCATCCCCACTTCTCCAGATCTTGTTTAAAGTGATGCAAAGCATGCCAGAAAGGTTTTTAAGGGTTCATAATGGATCACAGAAGAAGGAAAAATTACCCTCCTCATGATTCCTATTCTAGGAATTATTCCATTAGTCTACAGGTCTAATTGGATTTCACACAGAAACGATAATGATGATTTTCATTAGTTCAAGCCTGTAGTTTAGGGTTGTTTTCTTTTCTTTCTTTCCTGCAAAGATGCAGTTCCAGTAAGTTATCAGAGGCTGCAATGAGGCTGTGACTAAATTAGCTTGATTTGCAGCCTCTTTTACAATTCTATTTGGATTAGGTGATCACACTGAGACTGCAGATATATATATATTGGCCCCTGGCCCCTCAATAGTTTTATTGGCACTACAACTCTCCTTTCCTTTGATCCTCCCCTCTACCAATCCCCAGCTCTTCTTTGAGCATTCATTGTAAAACTGGTCAGCTGTTTCAAGTGTTACATGGTGTTAGGAAAAGAGAAAGTTGACAAAGTTTTCCATAACGTACAAATACATGAACACCTCATAGAAACACAGTGGTCTACCATAGTTCATCAGAGGGTGTTTATACACGACCCCTAAACTCCGGGGCAAATGGCTCCCAGCTCCGGAGCTTAAAAATGTTTCCCCACCAGCTCCGGAGTTTACAGGAAATTAAGTGCGACCACGCCCACTTTAGCGCATCCCAGCGCACCTTCCAAGTACCTGTTCTTCTGGCGTGAAAATTCCTTGATGTGGTGTAACAATAGTGAGTGCGGGGCTCTCCTCGCTTCTGTTTGTTGTTGTTTTGGCTCCCGCCCCTTTAAGAGCTACTTTACAGAGACAGGAATGTTGCCGCGGCAAGAGCGGAGGCAGAGCGGAGGTGAGCCACTATCTTTTCTTCCTTTTTTTTCTTCCTCCCCTCACGCAGCCAGCAGCCAGGGTGAGGACACAGGAAGAGCGACAAGCCCCTAAGATCTCTGGTCTGAATTTAAGTGGCCAGCAGATCTTAGGGGTCGTGTAAAAGCGCCCAGAGTTACTTCCATTTCATATTGATCCCTTCTTCTTCTTCTTCTCCTCCTCCTCCTCCTCCTCCTCCTCCTCCTCCTCCTCCTCCTCCTTCCCCATACAGAGGTAATCTAGTGCTAAGTTAGTATACCAATGCAGTGACAAGGCAATCTAGTTCTAGACTCGGTATTTTTTTAATTAGTTCAGGCTGACCAGGGGGACAAACTGAAGAAGTGGTATTCCTGCTGTTCAAAACATCATGTCCAGTAAATTCTTGATTCTGAAGTCAGAATCTGCCATTCAAAGAACCTAAAATATCCATCAGGGATGGTAGGAAAATATGCAAAGTCAACCATTTTCTTGAAAGTTTTCATTATAGCAGTCTCACTGCCAAAGTGGCTGTTCAGGTGAAAAGATGGTTTATCTCTTTCATCGTTAGAAATACTGATGTGACCTGAAATGTTCTGTGCTACAGTCACCTTTATCAGTACAAGTGAGAGATGATTTTCAAACATGAGCTTTGCCTTTCTAGTATTATTATTTTGATATTTTGGGTAAATATCAGTTATAATTTAAGGACATTAATAACGATGGTTGCGCAGGTAAGCTCTTCTTTGATTCTGGTGACTAAACTTTACTTCCTAGGGTGGCTGTGTCCACCTCCATTCTCTCCTTCACTATCAGCACAGGATATTTCATGAAATCAAGGATGACCCCCCCCCCAGAGGAAAAAGGGTGTGTGCTTTTCTAAGGTTTGGGTAACAGCATGACAGGAATCCAGTTCCAAAACCAAACAGGTTTAGGCAGGAATTAAGCCAGTAACAGAACATTATTTATAAAACTGGAAGAGGAAAATAAATTATACTGAGATAGTAGCACTTAATAGCACTTTCAGGGATTGTTTCATTCCTATCTTTCATAATTCTTTTCATTTTCACATTACACTCAAAACTAACTCAACCATTTCTTCCACAAATTAGTTGAGCTGTCTTAACCAGCCTTTTCTGGCTCAGGTGACATTCAGGCTGGCATTCTTCAACTGTTGTTTCCTCACATACTAAAGGTCAGAAGTGAAAATCTTTTGGAACTCTTGATATTTTGGACTTCATTTTCCAGAGTCCCCAACCTGTATTGCCAACAATAAAGGACTGCGTGAATTGTAGGCCCAAAATCTCGAGTCTGTCATATTAATACAAAGAGAGTGCTGAAAGAATCCAGGGAAAGTTTAATACAAAAATACTCCACTTGGCAGCAAAGAAAATACACACCAACCATTAAAATCTTAAGAAAGGGGGAGAAGCATATTTATGCATAAATATTGTTTCAGTGTTATATATGTTTGGGGTTTTTATGACTATATTGTGACAACCTATGGTTTTAAGCAGTAAAGCTTGCTTGTTGGTTTGTTTTTATAATACAGATGTAACAATCATGTAAACCACAATTGATTTTTAAACTTGGTATAATTTTGCCACAATTTTGTCAACAATAACTCTGTAAAATTTAATCTGTTTCATTGGGTCTACTCAAGATGGCAGAAGAAATGCAAAAATGTAACAGAGAAATGTAACAGAAAAAAAGATGTAACAGAGAAATGCCAAAATGTGTATTTAAGACCAACTCTCTCTCTCCTCAGGATCCTATGATTCTGTGGAAAACAAACTTTGAAAACCTGCTGGACAATATACAGTAGTGTAATATTCACCTGGTAAAATTCATATGGTAAAATGGGAGCAGAAAATACATAAGAGTAGATCTGATTGGCAGCTGAGAAAAGAATATATATATTTGGTACTCATATATTTGGTACACAGTTCTGTTAACAGCTCCTCTTTAACTGGATGCTAAGCATCTCACTGGAACGACTGTGATCTCTCTCTCTCTCTCCCCCCCCCCCGTTTTAGGAAGATATTTTGGATTGAATTTTTGATTAAAAATTAGTAATAAAAACCTTATCCAAAACTCAACCTTTATATACTCATTTTGCCCTTCATCCATGTGTGTTGGATATTATGCAATGGCTTACTCAGGTCTTGCCATTTGTTTCTCAAATGTGTGAAAAGAAGGCACTTGTGTGGTAAAGGGGAGCTCCGATCCCCACTCCGTTGGGGGAGGGGCGCGTTTGCCTCCCCAGCCCCGGGTTGGGGCGCGATAACTTCACGCCCATCTGGGTATTTTGCCCGGGGACAGGAGCCTATAAGAGGGCTCCCGTCCCTCACCGCGATTTTGTCGGCGGCAAATCTTTCGGCCCCACCCTCCCCCCATGGTTGGAGAATGAGATTAGCTGGTCGCCATTTGGGGCCGGATGGGAATTTTTGGTGGTTACTCTGATTGGCCGTGAGTAGCCACGTTTTTTCGCCCATCCCATTCTCTTCACTGCGGGGATGGGTTCCCTTCTTCTTGGTCACTAACTTGGCAGGTAGTGCAGCTGGTAACTGTATTCTGGTAAAGCTCTAATTAGTTGCCATTACAACGCTTCACAGTCCTCGTATTCAGTCTACCCTCACTGGATATGTCAGCAGACAAAATTGGTTTGTAAATGACTGGAGGCCTCCCGAGGGCTGTGCTGAGCTTCTGATTTTATTCGTATTCCCTACTTGAATACAGAGCTTGTTGGCTGTGGAATTTCATCCCACCCTGCTACCAGCTTGCACTACGGGTCAGGTCCCCTTCAGAGATCCTGACTTTCCCAGTTAAGAAGTTGATGAGTTATAAAGTTGTGGCCCGTTCGTACCAAAAACCTGATGTTGTCTCGCCTCTTTATTTCGGGGCTTGGGGGGCAAATCTGCTCCTGATTTCTGAGCATCAAACATTGTCCCACACACCCTTGATCATCTTCTAGATGCGTACTTCACAAACCTATCTCAATACTACCTGCCACATGAGCTTACCCAAAGAGCATGTGTTTACACTATTAATTCAATTGACAACAGACAAATGACAACATTGTCACCCTCCTAGACTATTGTTTCACAGGCAACATTTTCCTTTGCCCCCAGCAATTATGGACTATCTGGTCACTAACTAGGAGGTTTCAAATCAAACAAGATTACTTGAGGTTAGCTGAATATGCAAACATCACTGGCAAGACAATACAATGTTGTTATTTGCCACTCACCTTACCCCTAAATAAGTAACAGTGTTTGAAGAAAGCTGAATTTTGGAAAAGTATGCTTTCAGTATCCCCCATGACCGCTAGAACCCAGCCATGCCAATGGCTTTGTAATGCTGGTCAATACTGCATCATTTTCTACTCCTCAGAAAATAGGGTGGTCCAAAGCAAGAGTGAATCAGGCCTTGCTTAATGCAAGAAACATATGAACTAGATAGCTAAGATTTCTCAAACTCTGAATCAGCTCAAATCACAATGGCTTATTTAGTGTGTTTAGTTCCATCTTTTTCTCTGCTAAACAATTCAAACTCAACAGCCCTAATGGGGAATGAGGGAAATTGACCATACCTCCTCCAGCTGCACCAGGAAGGTAACGTTGTGCCCTTGTTCTGATGTCAACGTACCATCTGAAGTGACAAGCCGAAGCCCTCGTGGAGCCTTGCCCGGACACTGCTGCGGCTTGGCTGTGTACCGCTCGCGCACACCATCTGTGCAGTTATTAGAGACAACTTTCCTGTACCTGTTGAAAGGACAAAGCAGAAACAAGAGTGGAAGGAAGGTTGACAGGATGTCCCTTTCAGGTGACGTCCAATCTCTCCAAGAGCAGCATCACTACCAATTACTCTAAGGAGCAGAGTCACAGTCCAGTTTCAATTGTTTAGCTTCAGGACCTTGGCTGCATAGCTGGAAAGTAAGGCATTGCATTAATACTGTTGAGTTCTTTTCCCCCACTGTACATTACAAAAGAGCCTATGTGGCCTTGGGTAAGTTCCACAGCCCCAGAGGCACCATAGGAGAGGCAAATGTAAAACACTTTCAATTATTCTCTACACAGAAAACCATAGAAAGCATTGCTGTAAATCAGAATGATCATTATTATAACAAGCCACAATGAATATTGCTTCCGAACAAAAAATTACTAGGAATGACAGTGCTGGGTTTTTTGTAACATCTTAAAGTAACTTTTAAAAATTATTTTTAAATCTCACATTTGAAGGCATTTTGAGCTGAATCTTTCAAGGTTATTTTGGTGGTTTTCTTATTAATCCTAATGGTGGTTTCGCCCAAGCTTCTTGAGGGTGAGGCTTCTTTGTTCCCTTGATTGAATGGGGAACAAAAATTCATGCCAGTTTCTGGACCATTGTTTATTTATTTATTTATTTATTTATTTATTTATTTATTTATTTATTTATTTATATACCACCCATCTTCCCAAGGGAACTCCGGGCAGTTAACAGCAACAAAAAAACCAAATATCAGATACACAAAACAACAAAACCGGCAAAAGTGACAGAATACTCGGCAGGATGTGAGGGCGATCTGGCTGCGACAGCTGTCACCCCATTGATCGCCAGGGTTGATTCGGCTGATCTGGCTGGCTAGGCGGGTGTCCCCTTCCTCCCTCACCGCTCCATGTGCATCCCTCCCGAAGCTGCACGCTCGGTGGAAGAGGACGACCATCCCACATAGGAGTGTACCGTTCTTCGGTCAAGGGTATACTTGGCAAAATGGTGGAACAAAATATCATCATCATCATCATCATCATCATCATCATCATCATCATCATCAT
>JAHTLZ010000379.1:11252345-11288422 GCA_023846285.1 Phrynocephalus versicolor | reverse complement strand
CTGGGAAGGTGGGCTGCACCTTCTCAATGCGTGGAATTAAAGTGATATGGTTGGAGGCTGTAAGACCTTGGGATTCCAAATGTTAACCAACTTGCACTACAGGCAGGCCCCCATGGAGTGAGGAAGGGCTAAAAGATTTTGACAGGAATTTACTCTAAATACTGTAAAATTGCTTCAACTCTTTATTTTGGTCTGGGGTGGGGGGTGGGGACAAAGGCTTCTTTCAAGGTACAAGAAGGTCAGCACTAACATAATTAATATCTCCCCAGGGAGGCAATGAATTTAGGCTGCAATCTGATATAATGCATTTAAAGCATGCTTGGGGTTTTGCCAGTTGCATGACACTTCAGAGATCTGGCCCTCCACCTGCAGGATTCCCACATCTAGTTTAACAAGTATCTGGTTAGAAAAACTATAGAGAATTCCAAAGCTTCTCTCTCTCTCACTCTCTCTCTCTCTCTCTCTTTGTGTGTGTGTGTGTGTGTGTGTGTGTGTGTGTGTGTGTGTGTGTGTGTGTGTGTGTGTGTGTGTGTGTGTGTGTGTCAGATGTTGAGTTAGATTAATAAAGGTCACCACATTTTGGATGTATTCCTATGGGCCAGCAAACCTTAACTTTTGTGTATTTCAGAGCATCACTCATAAAACAAAAAAGGTCTCACTGCTCTGATAAACAGTATGGGAAACATTTTAACAACCATTCACATGGATTATTATATCTACTCAAGCTAGACTTGATGGCTGTGAAAACTCACCCAGTGCTATTAAGATAACTCTGACCAAGACTGCAATCTTTCGACAAGGATGATGGGTTGTACCAAAATGCAGGCAGACACTGCCCATTGCTGTGGCGCTCAAATCCATAGTCACTAGTTCAAAAAGAGGAAAGATCATTTCAGTTACAAGCAAACTGAATACAGAACACATTATAAATGAATTATGAGAAAAATGTGTTACACCCGTATTGTAGTGGCTTGTGGACATACCCTGACATCAGCCCATCTTTTGATATGACACAGGCACATATCTGTGCCTGAGATTTGGCATCTCTTTCCCCCCCCTCTCTTTAATTGAGAAAGCAATACATCCACAGAGCTCCACATTTGTCAATAATTTCACAGTGTTGATCTGGAATACCTTCAGATGACAACCTTTTTCGCAGCAGAGTAATTTTCCACTTTAATTTCCTACTCTTCAGTATCCACTAAATTTATTAATCAAACACAACGGCCACTAATTTGTGTCACCTGAGTTATCCCAGTATAAACACTGGTGTGTGCAAAATGTGTCCTGCTTTGTTGAGCTGAGGTTGTGATTCATTGGCAATGGAAAGCAGCAATAGGCAGGGATATGGAATAAACGGGGCCAAGATGGACTTGAAAACCCAATATTTTCACCTCCCTCTGCGTTTTGTGTGAGCTATGAAGCCAAGCCCCGAGTCCCTTGAGCCTTTTATGTAGCATGTCAATAGAGCAAAGTTGTTAATTGCTTTGCAAACAGATGTTTCGTTATCCACAGTGATTCAAATTAATTTTATAAGCATCTTTAGTAGAAAGAGAGCATAAAGACAGTTGAAATCATCATTCAGTTATGGCAAGTAACATTTTCATTTCCGAGCGAAAAACAAATATTTACGTATGACTGAGGCTCTCCCCCTATAATCTGATTGTCAGCAAGCCAGGATGCTTCTATTGCTGAGCTGTCATGTATCAATGTAATTAAAAAGCGGTTACACTGCACTCTCACAGCATCCTCAATAGTCAAGCGAAAAACAACACAGTGAAGCGTGCATCAATGTGAATAGAAAGCCTGATGGAATCTAACAATATTAATTTGTGTTTCCATGCTGTCTTGCCTCTTTCCTTCTATATATGGGATACTTGGCAACATTTCTTAGTACCAGATGCAGATTATACCAGCTGTGATAAATATTTAAAATGAGCAGGATCAAAGGGTCAAGCACTTTCAGGAGAAGCACTTCCTGCCCTCATAGCTGTATCTTTTCAGTGTTTGGGAGCAGGATGTGCATTAGAGAAAAGGATGCTGGACATTCACTATGCTTTCAGATTCCTTCTTCCATTCTTGATCATCGCAACCAGGAATTCAGACTTCATGTTCAGAGAGATTAATTAATCTCTTTTATCGGGCTGGAATATACTAAAAATAGGTTCTGACCGAGGCCATGTCCTTTGGCTAAGAAAAGTGCATATTCACAAATATTATGAATATTATATTATAGCAGTAATGCGCAACCTGGGATATGTGTAACCCTAATGGTATAAACCAGGACATTATCAGCATATATAACCCAAATGGTACAAATCAGGACATTATGGGCACATCTGTCAACAATTATTTATATCCTAAGCCAGGGGTGCCCAACCTTTTTGTAAGGAGGGCCAGATTTGGTGTCTGAGAATGTGTCAGGGGCCGGTTGCTCCCCAACCCTGCCATCCCACTGCAAGCCCCACCCACTGACCCATAAGTGAAGAAGGGGGAGGGAGGGGTTGGCCAGCCAGCCGCGGGCCACTCAGAATGGCCTGAGGGGCCGGATTTGCCCTGCCCCCTGGGCCGGACTTTGGGCAGGCCTGTCCTAAGCAGTCTGAAAACTTACCGTACTTCTCTCCTGACGCACCATGTGAGAAGCCAGACAATTGGCTTTTGCTCCAAGGTGGTATCCATTCTTCTTCTACCATTAACCCAAGGGCTTGTACAACTGTAGTTTGTATGGTAAAAATTTCTTACATATTTAACTTCTTCACTGGTGTTCATGTACATAACCATAGCTGATGAGGAAGTGGCCAGAAGACAAGGGGGTGAAAAGTATTCACTAGCCCTGCTGCCTCATCAAAAAAGGTACAATTCACAGAAACAGACTGCCAAGGGATATGCAAGTGAAAAGGGTTGGGAAACCACTGGGATATATAGTTTGTTTGGATGTGTGCATGCTACTGTAGGGGGATCTTTCGTCTGATGCTTTCAGCTTTTTCCAATGTGAATTGGGTGGTTCTTTAGTCAGTAGGTTTTATTTTTTAGTATTTTATGTATATAAAATATTCTTATTCCTCCTTTGCCTCCAAAAGGACTCAAGGTTTTCTATTACATGCTGTCTGTTCTGCTTTCTTCCTCTATGGTCCTACCTTTTCACCATACTTTGAGCTAGGTATAGCTTGTCTCAGTTTTCTAGGATCAAACATTTTAACCTCCTCATCCTTTGAGAAACCAAAGGTTTCCCCTGCTCTTTTGATTCAAGGTTTCTCCTGTACTATTGACACAAGGGCTGTTGCATACATTTCAGTCTTGCGTGAACTTTTATAAATTATAACTGTCAGGAGGTTTCTTAAAGGGAAAGTACAATAGTTTTGTGCAGACTGGTGAGGGCAGATTTTGCCCAAATTATAGAAACCATCACAAGGAAACAAGTGCTCCATAGGTGAAACTTTCTGTTTCCTCACCTATGCAAACATTTGGTTTTTCCAGCCATATCCCCAACATCCACTCTCACTTTATCTGTATGCAATAGGAATGAGCCATTAGGTTTCTCTCCTCCCCCATCCCCACAGAAGAGCTTTCCAGCAATTTGCTCCGCCATCAGGCTTCCTGATTCCTGTGGTTGATTTGTAAGAAAAAGAAGTTGCTGCAGTGCATCCTGGGAGGTGTAGTTCTTTCAGAGGAGCCTTCGTATAACAGGCAACAGGACTGTCTGTCCAAGAAGCACTACAGCAGCGCCTTTTTATTATTATTACTATTTTAAATCATCTTCAAGAAACAGGAAGGGTTAGGGCTCGAGGGTGCAGGAAAATCACTGGAAAGCCTTTCTCAAAGAGTGGAAAGGTGACAAGTGTTTCTATAGTTTCTGGGCAGCAAATACTGGAATTCTTGGAGAATTCTGAAGCCTAAAAACTCTGCATGGCACATCCCTAAGTATGCAAATGTATTAGCTTGAAGGATTTAATTGTAATCACCATATTTCCCTTTCAAGATACTCTGTCAGAAAGTGGCAAACTGATTTGAGATTTTCTTAGTCCTACATAGGAAAAACAGTAGCATTTTTACAGTTGCAGTAATTAGCAAAAAAAAACTATAAACAAAACAAAAAACATATTTTGCATTAAAATTGTAAATTCTTAACCATTTAAATTCTTTTGTGTAAAATACTTATAATGTACCCAAAGGTATCAATATGTAAAAGATGCCCAGAAACTCCTAGATTCACTCAGCAAAGTCAAACACTGATTTTTTTTGTTCTCACTTGCAAAAAAGAAACATTTAAAAAAATGTTATGTACAAGAAAAAAATAAAAATAGCTTGTATATTCCTAATTAGATCCGGGTTTAAAACACCTCACTGTGTTCTCCCCACTATGAAATAGCTCTGTGCATTAAGCCAGCAGGCAGACACAGACAGTTGATTGAAATATTTTGATGTTTGTCTAGATATTGGTATTCATGTACGCTTATATGCACATGTAAATACCGAGAAATTATACCAGCAGTGCCTCTGCATCTCATGAGAGAGACATTAGTATCCTTCTCTCACCTTGCAGACCCTTTAGCTAATAAATTTCTTGTATCCTCACTCCAATGCACCCAGAGCACTAATGATAATGACAAACTGCTGCCTAGCTGTAGGCACAACAAGTTGCCTCACAATCAACAAGCATTAGCATCAACAGGAACAGCACAGGGTGAACCTGGATAGTAATAGGGGAGATGGGGGAAACTGAGAATGACAGGTTTAGTGACAGGCATCTGCTGTTTGCAACTTGTATTTATGACTCTCAACCTGTCTGTCGCAGGTTGAGACCCAAGTTATACATTATTAACACAAACATATAATGGTTACTGGTGGACAACTTTAATTGAGAGAAGGTGGTTTTTACTTCTATGGATGAAGATACCAAGAAAAGAGCCGCCCTCCCTACGTACCATGAAGAAAGAGGCACATTCTTGACACCAGAAACATTGACTGCAGCCACTTGGTAAAACTGATTCTCTTTAATCTAACCCTTATTGATTATTCCTAGTGAGTTTTGCTAATTTCCTCCCAACTTTCAAATGGAACACATGCTTTTTGTATCACACCCCCCCACACACACACACTTCCTCAGGCCAGCAGGGACTTGTACTCTCAAGAGAGCCAAAATGAGGGTGGGAACGGGGGTGGGTGGGCAAGGACTATGCTGCTTTGTTTGATATGCTGGGTTTGAAACCTCATCCAGGACTTTGAAGCAGTCTTAACATCAGCCTTGCCTCTGGCTACCATCATCTGGTGTATTCCATTTCACCAAACAGATTCTCAGTGCCCAGACACAACACTGCCAGAGTCGTCTGCCTCCTCCTAACTCTCACCCCAGATGACCAGATTCAGAATTGAAAGTAATGCAGCCTCTTATATACCCTGCTGCCATGAGGTGACTAGCAAACCACTCCCTGTTCCCAACAACAACAAAAAAATTAAAATGGGCACTCCGTTTGGTGTTGAATAACTCATACTTGTCAACTTTTTTGCTGTTGCCAACCAGAATGGGAGGAGAGAGAAGAAGTGTGCGCATGCGTTAGTGCACACACACGCAAACACAAACACCCACCTGCCCACACACATGTGCTCACACACACAGCTTGCTTTGCCCCTCCCACCCTGCCAAGCAACAGTCGCACCAGCTCGCTCCCCCTCCTCACCAAAGTTGCCTGAGCTGGGAGCACTGTCCGATGGGCACACCTTCTCCTTGGCTGTGGAGGAGCTGTGGGAGATCCAGGCAGGCAAGGCAGAATCCTAGTGTCAGGAGCCTTGTCCCCCTTTCCATTCCACCTCCTGCCTGCTGCATCTCATTTGTGCATCGCCCCACCCCTGCCCCTGCCAAGGCCAGCCTCCATCTCCCCAGCAAGAAGGAGAGTGGCCCACTTAACCCTTCACTGCCTGGCCCGGAAAGGGTGGGTGGGAGGAAGGGCAGCTCGGCTGAGCCTGAGAGTGAAGAAGGCCAGCATCCTGCTTGGGTGAAGGGGAAGCAGTGTGCAGCTGGCACACCACTTGGTCACTCTCAGTGCAGAGGTGTGGGGGAAATTTGGGATATTTCCGTGAATATCAAGGACCCGGGGGGAAACATGAAAGGGAATGAAATACGGGGTTTTCCTGGACAAATTGGGAGAGTTGACAGCTATGATAACTTGGCCCCCATACCCCATACCTCTCCAAACTTGGGATACTTTAAGGGGAATGTTTGAGGATGCTCCACAGCAATTTTCATTCTGCTAAGTGCCTGGGAATCTAGTATTTTCAAGTACTTTAAAATAACAAAAGGTTTTTTTTTACTGGGGGCACCATGTTTGGAGTTGAATAACTTGCCCCCCATACACCATACCCCCCCTCAAATTTGGGGGTCTTAAAGGGGACAGTCCAATGATGGTTCACACCAAATTTGGCATCTCTAGGACCCAGGAGACCCATTTTATAGAGAAATGAATCAGTTCATTTCAATGGGGAAAATGCTGATTCCTTTCATTACTAATGAAACGGCATGTCCTTGTTTTGTTTTGTTTTGTTACCTAATGAAACGCCAAAATGGCATTTTGTTTTTTTGTTTGGTGCCCATTCCTGGATGAAATCCTCACCATATTTCCAATCCAGATTGCCTGCTGAAAATAGCACTCCCCAACATCTCATTGAAAGTGGCACCCATGGAACCACTGCATCCTTTCTGACTGTAGTAAATCCTCTTGCTCCACCACACAACAAAGCTGAGGGAATTCACTACCAATGGTATTGCAGTTTGCATTATGTCGGCCTAACTGCACCAGAGGATTTTCACCTTTATTTCACAAATTTGCTTTGCAATTGAAAATAACATCACAATTAAAAAACAAAAAGCAAAGAAAAGTGTTCTGCTTATATCCCACCCCATAGTACTTAAAGCACTCTCTGGGTGGTTTACAATTTATTTATGGATCTTACACATCCCCTCCCTGCAAATTTGGTACTCATTTTATCGACTTCAGAAGGATAGAAGGCTGAGTCAACCTTGAGGCAACTACCTAGGGTTGAAACCCAGTTCGTGAGCACAGTAATAGTTGCAACACAGCGGTTTAATCACTGTGCCACAAGGCTCTTATGAGCCATTGCAGGGCAGATTGTTTTTGTTGGTGATCATCTGATACCCAACCAAGAAAGTTGTCTAAACCTAGTCCTCTAAAGGCTTCAGGAGTAACAGAGTGCAAATCATACCCGGACTGCAAATCATACCCGGATATACACATATGCGATGAAAAACACAGCAGGAGTAGAAATTAGTGTCAATATAATAAATATTTATTTATTATTTATTTATTTTTAGGTTTATATATTACACCAATTTTCTCGAAGGAACTCTGGGTGGTGTACAAACAAAGCAAAAAACAAATAAAAACACCCCAATACAAATAAAAAAGAAATATACCGTAAGAAGGAAAAAAAGAGGAAAATAATCCGGCAAGAGGCACAAACAAATACTAACAAAAAACAAACGAATCACAATGGGCGCAAACAGACATTAGCAATCGCCATAAGCTTCTTTGAACAGCCACATTTTCAGTAATATCTTAAAGGCTGTGAGAGGAGCCAGGCACACCTCGGGGGGCAGTTTATTCCACATGGATAGGCCAACCACCGAGGAGGCCTGATTGCGAGTTGCAACCTTACGGGCCTTCTTGGGGTGGCCACCTGAAGCAAGTAGGCCAATGAGGATTTGGTGGGTCTGGCCAGCTCTGACATTTGGGAAATACACTCTGTCAGATATTCAGATCGCAAGCCATGGAGGGTTTTGTAAAACAAAACAAAACACCTTGAACCATATTTGGGGGGCAATGGGCAGCCAGTGCAGGTGAGCCAGAATTGGGGTGATGCGGTCAAACCTACCCACACCAACCACCAATCTGGCTGCTGCATTCTGCACCTCTGCAATTGCCAAACAAGGTTCAAGGGGAGCCCCATGTAAAGAACATTGCAATAATCTATTCTTGACATGACCAGCACCTGCACAACTGTCCTCAGGGAGTTCCCATCAAGGTATGGGTGAATCTGGGCAATAAGCCTAAGCTGGTAAAAGGCTGACCTGGTCATGGCTGCCACCTGGGGTTCCAGGGACAGTTCCTGATGCAGGACAACACCCAGACTTCTCACTCTTTCAGCCAGCTGGAGGGCAGACCCACCCAGACAGGGAAGAAGGCCACTGTACCCATCCACCCCCCCCTTCAAAGAACAGAACCTCAGACTTGATTCTGAGGTTAAACTGCTGAACTGCAGCTATAGCTGTGCTCACGACCTGGGATTCAATCCCAGGTAGCTGGCTCAAGGTTCACTCAGCCTTCAATCATTCTGAGGTCGGTAAAATAAGTACCCAGCTTGATGAAGGGGAAAACAATATGTAGCCTGGATAAATAAACTGTAAACCACCCAGATAGTTTTTTAAGCGCTGAACTCATCACATATATAAAAGAGCACTCTAGCTCCACTCCCTCCATCCTAAACGTTAAGGATGAGAAATCTGAAGACAGAAAGAGAGAATCCTAGTATCTGCAGACACTTTTCATGCTGAATAGACTCCTGGATTTCCAAAAATGCCTATTCCTATAAATAGCCCCAATAAAGAACTGTCCCCTTTCTAAGTCATCTTCCTCCATGTGTGTGTGTGCGCGCACACACATGCATGTGCAAATGTGCATGTGTGAGAGCATGTGTGTATGTGTGGAAGGGGTGGATGATGCAGTGAGTAGCTTTCCTGTGGTTAGTTCTGAAAAATTATAATGCCAAAACAGGAGCACTGCATATTCAGGAATTTATGTGATGGTTCCAGTGCCTATTCAGTCTTGGTACTGTATAGCAATTGTGTCTCCATTATGTGGATGGCACTGATAACAAGATAATCAAGGCTATGACACTGGCTGCTGGGAAGCTCCATGACAGATTGTGAACTCCTGATTTTAGAAGATGCTTTTCAACAACCTTGTTTAAAAAGAAAGATATGCTAACTTGCAACACTTTAGCAAAGCATGTTAGGATGCTAACAGACTTAATCTAGCATGGAAAAAGGATGATCAAGGTTTTTGCTCTTATTGTTTCCTTTG
Organism: Phrynocephalus versicolor; assembly: GCA_023846285.1. Taxonomy (NCBI): domain Eukaryota; kingdom Metazoa; phylum Chordata; class Lepidosauria; order Squamata; family Agamidae; genus Phrynocephalus; species Phrynocephalus versicolor. The sequence goes on along the minus strand of JAHTLZ010000379.1, from coordinate 11,279,327 downwards.
CCTGGATTTTTTCCTTTGTGTAACATAAAATCCTCCATCTGCTTCTGAAATGATACTATTCGCACTGCAGTAAAAAACAGGGAAACCTGGTAAATAAATGCTTTAATAACACATGTGTCACAGCCTAATCCATTTACTACTTAAATAAATACAATCTGGTTTCTAGGCAGTTGCTAGGAAATATTGTCCTAACGGCTAGGTACACCATTTCTATTGTGATAATCATTCCTGAAACGCTATTGCCCCCTGGTAGTGAGAAGTGGGCAATGCATGCAAATTGAATCTCCGCAGACCTCTCTTCTTTTCCAACTGTAGAAAAAATCCATTTTTTCAGGCATGATTTGAAAAAATCCATTTTTCAGGAAAGATCCAGTTCTTTCACTGTACATACATGATTGTTTGACCATATGCTAATCTTCAAAACAATTCAAATCTGTAGATACAGGATCAAACAAAAACAAAAATGGCTTTTCTTCAGCAATACGTACAGATCTTTAGCCATTATTTTTGCAGGGTGTTTCAAACTGTTCAATATGCTTGTGACCTTGCCAAGTCCTTTAACTTTGGTGACCTTGCCAAGTCCTTTAACTTTGATTTACTATCCATACTTGCTTGTCAACAACAAAAAGTAACTCTGGTGGAGGTGTATGGTTTGGAGGATTTGTTTTTCGACGAGATTGGTAAAGACTGCATCACAAAGCGAGTATCACTGTATGTTTGCATTTACATGTAGCATGATTCTCACTATTTTGGAAGAAAGTTTGTCATTTTAGACTGTATGCCGAGGGCATGAACTTTATTGCCTTAAATCATCTGGGAGCTAACCTAGACATCTTTGACAATGAAGAGCAGGTTATAATTGCATTCCATTTATAAATAAATATCAGGGCATCAGAAGCTATTTAAGAACTCAATTCTTGCAGTCTTTCTTTCAGCTTCCTCTCAAAATCTATCTTACCAGTGTTTTCAGGAAATGTCTCCAATGTTTTCTCCACATCTTTCTTAATTCTTCTTTTTTAAAAAAAAATTGCTCACTTTATCAACCTTCTGTTTTGCTACCAGATTTTTCAGCACTTGTTCTTGATTTTCTTCTGGCCTAATCTAAAAGGCATCAGGCTAGAAGCAGCCTAACCAATTATAACAAGAAGAAATTTGGCTGTTTCCTTAAATGACAAAGTGGGACAGCACCATTGTTTTAATCACTCAGATACTTTGGAGTACATTTCTCAGAATCCTTTACTGGCCATACTGGCTGCCATGTCAAGGAACTAAACTCCAACATATCTGGGGAACCAAATGTTTCCCACACGAGCTTTAGAGAGAGAATGAGGCCTCGTTTCTATTCATTCTGGAGCAAACAGTCAAGGGAAAGATACTGGTATGGAATGAGTCAATCAAGGAAGTCACACACTGAAGCAGGAAGCTGAAGTGTCACTCAGCCACTACTACTGATACTACTAGCATGCATCAATACATATTAGAGATGGGCACGACTCAGCGAATTTTTTGTTTTCATTTTCGTTTTTCATTTTCGTTACGCAATGAAAACAAAAACGAAAAATTTCCAGAAAACAAAACGAAAACGAAAATGAAACAAAAAATTTCCAGAAAACAAAACGAAAATGAAAACGAAATGAAAAATTTTTGCCGTGTTTTTCGTTTTCGTTACGGCAGACACATTGCATTGAAAGAATGCTAACGAAAACGAAACATTTTTGTTTTTGTTTTGTTTTTTTGTTTCATTTCATAACGAAAACAAAAACGAAAAATGCGCAAAAAACCCCGAAAAACGAAAATGAACTGAAACGGACCCCTAAACGGAAAACGAAAAATGAAAAATTATTTTTTTGAGTCGTGGCCATCTCTAATACATATGTAGGGAAGCTAGATGTTTCATTCTCTGTCAGATCAGTAGTTTACCAAATTGCTATTTGGATAATGCCTGATTCTAAAGAGGTCTTCAAGACCAAAACAAGGACGAAAAACTATAGAATTCCTCGAGGCACTGAGTTGGTGAAGCACAATTAAATAGGTCACCTAAGGGTGCAATCAGATTGTTGGAAAAGCTTGATTGCACTGCAAAGGATTGTTTTAAATGGAGCAATCTCCCTCTAAGTGGCCTTTGCTGTTGAATCACTGAAGCCTAGCCCCCAAAAGTAGGAGACTTACAGCTGGACTAAAAGCGTTCAGCTTGAGCACATATTGGGGTTGTGCTGAACCACGTTTGCCTGTGTGTCCCATGATTGCTGGGAAGTAGATTGCACCGGATTGTTCCACAAGTGGCCAAAATTGTGATCCCTTTCCCTGTGTGATCACACTCTAAGTAGGAAAATGCTACTTCAGTCTTCTGAAAGCTCTACTCACCAATCAAAGTCAGCTTCTGTGCAAACACATGGTTCAGAGTCCATTGCACCAGCATACTTGCCCTGCATGCACTTCTTTTCGGACTTCCGCTTTTTATAGATGCGCTTTGCTCCCATGATGCATGCTTCTCCCTGAGTGGAGAGGGAGAGAAACTCTGCATATTAGGAATAGCAAGATTCATCCCATCACATTTATGAAAGACTAAAATATATGCATGCACTGTGGCTGCTGATTTGGAGGGGAGCAGGAATACAGGACAACCATTTCACACTGTTTTATGATCTAGGGCAGGAATTGTCAACCTTGCCACAGACATATATAAAATATGAAAGTAATACAATAGGATCTTTCCATCCAATAGATCGGCATCTATTGTTTCACTTATCCATGGTGTGAAAATATTAAAAATATTAAAATAAAAAAAATCAGAAATGTTTTTCAATGATGAATTAGCAGAACTGGCCATTAGAGGGAGTCAGAGACCATACTGTGGATAAGTTTTCATTATTATCTGTGGACTAGAACTAATCTTGTGTGGATACAGGGGTCCTACTTTATAGGCTGCATCAGGAATATGAAAGTCACATAATAAACTATATAAGGTGGTGTGTGAAGAATTGTTTCTAGTCTGTGGCCCTGTTGAGATGTACCAGCCCCCCACCCCCACCCCCAGGAGGCCAAAAGGCCTCAATTGAGAATGGCTAAGTAGTGAAATAGATCTGATAGGTGCATCTGCAGCAAATTTATCTTATGATAGACAAATGACCAGGTACGTTGCTATTTTCTTTTGTATCATCAAACTTTAAATTCTACAATCTTTTGTAAGTGCTCACTAGGTGAAGCTGGAACTGAGATATATTAGAGCAATATGGAGCATCTGATATTCGTATGAATGCCAGTTTTACCAAGAATTTAATGTTCAACAAATTTGTCATTTCTCTTGCTAAGAAGTCATCTTCCAAAAGGTGGGTGGAATGACAAAGGGGATCAGCTTCCTGGATCTTCCACTCAGCACCAGGGAAGAAATGATCAGTGAGATGGATACAGAGGGAATCTTGATCATAATGGCCCATCATCCTCATAGTATTCATTGTGGAGAAAAGAGGCAAAGAAAAGCTGATCATCAGATCTCACCCAATATTTACTTAACCTTCTTGAAATCAGTTTTCTCTGAGAACAATGTGCTACCCCGCAGCTTTTCTTTTCCTTTCCCCCTCTAGAACTGCACCCAATGATACCAGTAGAACTGGCAGATGTAAACACTGATCTTTGGCTATAGCCTTTGATAATTCTTTGGGAATAGGTTAGGTCCCCGAAGACTGGAGGCAAGCAAATATTCCATTCTTCAAAGGGAGGGTGGAGGGAGGGAGTGTCTGAGAAACTGCTGACTAGTCAGCTGGATACTAACAGAAAAGGTTATGGAACTGATTTTTAAAGAGATCAGTCCATGATTACTTAGAAAAGAATGGGGTGCTTACAAAGAGTCAGCATTGTTTTTGAAAACCAAGTCGGTCTAATCTTAGCTTATCTTTGCAGAGTTCTCATAGGAAAGCCAGTAGAATGTTAGCTACAAGATGCCAATATGAGGTGGATTTGGAGCTAGTTGCCAGGCTGCAGGCAATGTTCACCAGTGGTTTTTTCATCAGAAGTCCTAAAGGGATCTGTCTGGAACTCTGGATCCTGTATCATCTTTATAAGTGTTCTGAATGAAGATGTAGAGGAGGTGGTTGTCACATTTGTGAATGACACTAAACTGAAATGACCCACTAATACTTCTAAAGACAGAATCAGAATTCAAGAGTGTGAAATTAGTTTCAGCAGGGAGAAATAAGTGAATTTCTGGATTCAGAAATTACATTGCAGATATAGGGTGGGTTACTGGTCGTTCAGCAGTACTATATGTGAAAAGGATATCCCAAGTAAATTGCAAGGAAAAACACCAGTAAATCTGATGATGCAGTATAAAACTATTACTCAGGCAATATGAGGATGTATCAGCATATGTGTAATGTCCACATGAATAATGTACCAACATCACTGTAGTTTGGTTTGGTAATGCTTCATCAGAAGCACAGTACTGGCTCCACTTCTGGGTACCACAGTTTAAGAAGCATATTGACAAGCTGAAACACTTCAGGGAAGAACAACCAAAACAACAGAGGGACTTATGACAAACAGTTCAGGGAGTTGAGTATGTTTAACTTAAATAAGTCAAAATTCAGAAGTGATAGTAATTAGAGATTAGCATAAAACAGAAATACTGTATAGTGTTTTGTTTTGTTTCAGTATTTCTTTCAGTCTTTGTTTCAGTCTTCATTTCATTTCATTTCATTAATAACAGATTTTTTAAAAAAGAAATTTCATCACAAAAAGAAATGAAATGAAACGCTTTGTAAGACTATAAATAATGGGGAGCTTTCCATTTTTTTATTTAACAGGGAGCCCACTACCCTGAATAAAAGACCCTCCTTAAACCTTCCAATCAATTTGCTTTTAAGCAAAGAACCCTCTGGAAAAAAGCAATAATGGCTAGCTGCTGCACCTCAGATCAAGAAGATTGGAGAGATAAGCTCAACAGCTGATTGGCAACACGGCAAGGGAAGGAAGGAAAATATTAAAAAATTAATCTCCACAGTCCTACTTAATCAGGAAAGGAAAACATTCAGTTTAAATCAACTTGCAGACACAGACAGCGAAGGGAAGAGCTCAGCTTCTAGCTAGCTGCAGGCAGGCAGATCAAGATCAGAAATAAGTAACAACTAAGGTGCGGGAGGGGAAGAAGGGAAACAAATCAACTAGTTTAAAAATAAACCTCCTGTTCTTAAGACAGCTGGATCAAGAGACTTCTCACCACTAGGCAAATCATTTCATTTCCAAAACAAAAAAAAAGTGTTTTGTTCCATTTCTTGATGACACGCTGTTTTCTGTTTTGTTTTATAATGTTTCATAAGCTTACAAAACAACAGAACAGTGTCATTTTTATAAGTGTCGTACTGGAGACAGAAAAATAAAGCATCTGGTAGTTGAGAGGAAAGAAACGTTCCAATTTTCTGTTAACTTTTACAGAACTTATATTGTCCCCCTCCTTGTCCTTTATCTGCTTGCTTACATTTCGTAGTATTAGGAAGAAAGTGTCATGCATATGCTTTTTGTTTTTCGTAAGGTGCCCATTCCTATTAGTAATCTTCAACTAGCTGAAGAACCATTACATGCAAGATGGAATGAACTTGAAGACAGGACCTAAAATAGTGGATTCAATGTATAAGAAAGGAAAATTTGACTAAGCACTAGGAAAAACCTCTTGATATTAAGAGCTGGGCAACTACAGTGGACCCTCATATAACAAATGGTTTGTATAACATAGAATCTGTACAACATAAAAAATTCTGGAGATAGGAGAAATTTGCTTAACAGAATTGCCTATGGGGCAAATCCGTACAACAAAAAATGGTCGCATTTAGGGATTACTCTATTTTCAATGCATCTCTACGGGGAATTTGTATAAAGGAAAATTTGCTTAACAGAATTTCATTTGGAATGAATTAATTCCTTTATACAAGGTACCACACTTTATTTAAATTGATGGTAGAGATTCACTGGAGATTCTCAGTCAAAAGTTGCATGGACAGCTGTCTGAGAAACATTAGTTTTAAATTCAAAATGGGATTGGATTTAGTTATCCTTTGGATTCCTTGCATTTTTATGATTTTATGACTCTACACATGAAGATGAACAAAATGTATTGGATCCTGGATCTGCCTTTTGTTGACGGAAAGGGCTCAGTCACAGAGAGCACCTATGTCCAGTTTTTATGGATTTCCCCACCATGCTACAGACTGCAGAATTGAGCAGGATTCCTTGATTTTCTGCATATAATTTTCAGAGAGGCTGAATAGCTGAGTGAACAGAAAAGGAGAGAATACCCTGTTCTATTATCCTAGTTCCATGAACCTAAGTGAGCATCCACCCATATAACAGTTGAATTCAATTCCAGTTCTAAAACACATTACCTGACTATGAAGCTGCCATGGCCGATAATCCTCGTCAGCGCAACGTCTGTCAAAAATGGACTTGTAGTCTATTTTCACCAGCTGCCACTCAGAGCGATGGCTGAAATGTCCAAAAACTCTGCACAAAATAAAGAGAGCATACAATATGCCAGTGGCCTGTGTATGTGCACATGTATTTATGGGTTTTGCCACCAAACTCAGTATTTATATTATACTTTGTTTATTTCATACCACACCTTTGTCCCAAGATAGGGGGTTCAAGGTACAGATTGAATATTTACAAAGTATATATTTGAAAAGAAAAGATACAGGTAAGAACTAGAGATGGGCACGACCAGGGAAAATGACGTTTTCGAGTTGTCGTGTGTCGGAGCCGGCCCGTTTCAGCTCATTTCCATTTGTCGCGAAATTTTTCAAAAATTTGTCGTTTCGTTTGTCGTTTTTTCGTCTGTCATTTGTACTGGCTTGGGGGGGAGCGGGCTCCTGGAGGCACCTCTCTGGGGTGGGTTCCTCCTCTGGCCCGCTATGAAGGGAAAGCGGGCTCCTGGAGGCACCTCTCTGGGTGGGTGCCTCCTCTGGCCCACTACAAAATGGCATGCATAGCCAATTGGATATGCATACCAAGTTGAGTGGCAGAGGCACCTCTCTTTTGGGTGCCTCTTTGACCACAGGCCCACTGCTGGTATAGTGCAGTGCAGTGTCACAGTGCACACTGGGGGAAGGCTCCCTCAGTCTGGGCGCTCTGTGGTCCACTAAGAAGGGAACTGTACTTGCGTGTGTAGTGCAATGAGAGTACAGATTTGGCTTAGGGTTAGGGTTAGCACAAGGGCTAGGCTTAGGGTTACGGGTAAGGTTAGGGTGAGTTTGTGGGGTGCACCTCTGGGTGCCTCTCTGACCCACTAAGAAGGACAGTGTACTGGCGTATGGGTTAGGCTTAGGGTTAGGGTTCGGGTTCAGGCTACAGTTAGTGGGCTTTTTATGCCCGAATGGCACATCCCAGAAGTCTCGGTCAAAACCTGGTCAAGTGGCCATGCAATTGGTGGAATGGCTCCAAAAATTTGCATGGTCCACTCACATGGCCAGCCCATCATTGCGCAGGTGTAAAAAAATAAAAATAAAAATCAAATCAAATCAAATCAATGGAGACGTTTTGTTGCAAGAAAAACCCACTGCTGCTACTGTAAAAATTCAGGCAGTTTTAAAATAGCTATTTTCACATGTTTCTGTGGTGCTTTTGGTGTGTTTTTGGACCACCACGATTTCAAAATAAATATTGCTTGCGGTCGCCCCATTTTGGATCCCCCGCCCGCACCGGATTGGCGAGTTAATGGCAAGATGACGAGGATGCGCAGCCCAGGAGAGGAGAGGGGGGGAGGCCGGGGACTCCCCCCCAGAAACCACCCCTCTGGTAGGTGCCCTCACTCAGGCAGGCATATTTTCGCCTGCTTTTTTGGCCGGGAATCGGGTTTTTTTATTTTTAAAACTTTTTTTCTGTGCCGCTTGGCCTCGTGCGATCGCTGCGATGCCGCCAGGAATGACCACGACAAATCAGACCCAATTTTTCTTTAGTCGGTTCGAGTTCGAGTTCTGGCGGAGTAATTGTCGTTCTTTGTTCCATTACGTAACGGAAACGAGGAACGGAAACGGAAACGAGGATTTCGCCGAGTTGTGCCCATGTCTAGTAAGAACTAAATTGCCATTATTCTGTTATATAGTACTGCTAGTGTAGTGGGGACAACATCCTTAGCAATGGCAGGAGATTGAAGAGTTCCTGTTTCTGTTTCAGATGATGTGTGACCAGTTTACAAAGAGAAACGTGCAACCTAAAATTGGGGCTGAAACCCTTTAACCTGCCACTTCCAGTGGCATGAACTTTTCATTCACCCCCCCCCCCAGTCCCATCTCCAACAGCAGGCAGCCACACAGAGACAGTGACCTGGTTTCCCTCCTCCACCTGCTTTTGGCACTGGCTCTGAAAGAATGCCCATTGGAAGAGGTAGGGCAAGGAAGTACCAAAACAGCTGAAAAACAAACCAGCACAAACCACCAAAAAGGTAGTTCATCCCTATCTGTACTGCCAGTGATAACTCTCAGCATGTGCTGGTAGAGCTATGCAACAGAATGTTGGCCAATTATAACCAATCAATTAAATAAATGAATACTCATTTCCGTAAGGTAAGTAACTGGTTTAAGCAGGATGAAAGAATGAAAAGTATGCGAGAAAAAAGTCAAAATAAAATATTACATGGCACTCCCTACTAAAAGTGCCTTTCTCAGAGCAAGTCAATTGCCCAAAGCCAGCCCAAATAGAAAGGTTAGTGCCTGTTAGAAAAAGTGGTCACTCTAGCTTCCCTTGATAAGAATGTGCTTGTTTGCCAATAGTTAATATATATTAATCCTCTTATTCCATCTCTTATTTATATAATTGAGCAGATACTTTCTATGGGATCAAATACCACAGTCAACTAACGCAGTCAACATATGACTCACTAATATGGCTGTGTGCCAACATCAGTAGGAATATTTTGCTCTGTGGAAATTGGAAAACAATGGTACACAACATGATGGAGTTCCTCATTCACTTTGCATGTGATGTAAAAGCACTGCCTTTGTTTCTTATAAAACTTCGGTTGAAAATTAGCCTTTTAAGTTAAAAATGTAACTAGGTTTGGGTCCAAAATATTTTCTTCTGTCTCCTCATCCCACTGATTCAGTATACTTTGAAGAGTGAATAGTGGCTTGACTCATGAATCATGTGACAAATTCTAATAACAAAACTATAGGTCAGTGTTGGCAAACCTATGGCATGGGTGTCAAAGGTGGCACTCAGAGCCCTTTCTGTGGGCATCTGACATCACCCCATCACAGCCACCTGTATTCCAGTGAAATTGCTGTATTGGCAGCTTGCAAAAAATTAGTGGCTTTTGAATCACAGTTTGGGCACTCAGCCTTTAAAAGGTTTGCCATCACTGCTGTAGGTCATCTGAAATAAAGCAAATCAATTGCTTCTGACTAGGTCATCTACCAGGTAATGATATGGCAGTCTAGAACAATGATGGCTAACCTTCAGCACTCCAGATGTTTTGAACCACAGTCGTTTCTCATTGGCAATACAGGCTAGGAATTCTGGGAGTTGTGGTCCAAAACACCTGGAGTGCTGAAGGTTTGCCATCACTGGTTTAGAATCTGCTTTGGACTGGAACTGAAATCTTCACTGTCCTGGCCCATTTGGATTGGTTACCAGTATGCTTCCAAGCTAAATTCAAGGTGCTAATGTTAACTTATAACACCCTGTATGCTTAGTACTTTGCTACCTGACAGAGTAGTTCTCCCTCAGTTTGATGTCCCATCCTACTCATCCCATCCACACCTCCAAAATCTTGACAGTACTCCAAGGGAGGCCCAGAAATCATGAACCAGGAACTGGGCCTTCTTTGTGGTGAACACTTCCATGTGGAATGGCCTCCAACTAGAGGTGCATCAGTCTCTCCTATTGTTAAACATATCACTACTTTGGGCAGGGTATATTGTTGAATGAATGAATGAATGAATGAATGAATGAATGAATGAATGAATGAATGAATATGTGTTAACTATAGTGAGTCAAGGATAATTTATAATTTGTTAAGAAAAACAATAACCTTTATATATTAATCTACTAATTAAAATCAAAGCTTTCTTAGAACTGAAGTATGCTCCAATAAGCAACATAATTTGGCAATTCATCATCATCTTAGAACTGCATGCAGAATATGATTTGACCCTATCAAACTGAACGAATTTAAATATCTGATGATCACAATATTAGATCCATGTCAATAATCAACAATCATCATATCAATGCACATGTGCATTCAAAATAATAATATTCCATATTAAGTCAACAAATACTAGATGAATTAATATTAAACTACTTAATCAGTGCCAAGAATCATATACTGGAATCTGCACTGGAAGATCACTTTCAAAGAAGCAGAAACTATTGTCTCTTCATGTTCTAAAGCTACAAATAAGATTTATCTGATTATTTTATATAGTGATATAACTATGATCTGGGTTGATATTCTCTGCTTACGTCATTATCAAAGTCTCTTCCCCAGGCTCTCCCAGGACGCCATCAACAAAAAGAGGGATGGATGTGAAGCTGTACTTGCTCCAGGACCTTCCTTCATCAAAACTTAACCTAGTAAAGAAAAAGAAAAATGAAGGGATATTCCTGAAAACATTGTTACATTCTTTATACATGAAAGAAACAGGAAACTATGATGATGAAAGTGAACTAGTATTGGAGAACTATGAATCATGTTAACCTAGTTGGCTTCTTACAAACATATAAAAACTGCAAGTATATCGTGACCAACAATGGAAAGAATTAAACACAGAATTTCTCCACAATTGATACAACTTCCTGTCTCACTCTGGGCTAGAAACCTAGCACTGGGGTGGAATCCTGATGCAGATTCCCCTACCTCCAAAGCAAACATATTTGCAATGCATAGTATAAGGAATCTCCTTCAGTTCAGACTTCTTTTTTTTTCCTATGGATGGGGATGCTGTACAGATTGGATCCACAAGCACCCTTAACTGCCATGCTAGAAGCACAGTCCAGATAAACCTACTTTTATGTAAGGAAAGGAAAAACAAATATATGTACATAGGGTTTGCTAAAAGCAAAGTATTGATTGATTCTAAAATGGAGCCACTACAATCTTCAGCTTTGGTATTCTCAGGCCATGAACTAAAAGATATATAAAAAACTGTGTGGTATGTCACATCATATACCCAACATGAATTCCACGATTCCATCTGTAAATTATACATATATTTTCTTTCAGAGGTTCTGAATGATGGGTAGAGAAAACAATTCAATTCCTTCAGAATAGCTCATACAACAATAAGGGCATTATCATTTTTCTGTTGCTGCTCTTTTGTGTGAAACTGCCGTCATTGATCTAGTGTGATCAAGACAGAAAGCATGTAAGATTCTTAATTGGCATATCCTGGCACTTAGTTAAAATATTTAGTCACAGCCCAACTGCCAGTGGTGTATAATATATAATGAAGGATTCCATGACTAATGAGATCAGAGAAGTCACAGTAATTACCAGAGATGTCTGATAGGCAGAGATGTATGTTTCATGGCAACCAAAACCCCACCTTGATCAAGATAAAGAACGCTGTGTTCCTCCTCAAAGATCTGAAGGAAAAGAAACAAAGTTTAACTCTTCTCAGTGTTGGAGACAGTTCTACAACAAAGCGATAATATATGTCTTTTATGAAAAGCCCTTTTACTTGGAAGAAAAGAATCTTTTTCATCTCCAACTCTGGCCAAAATGTATTACAAGGCAAGCACATCCACAGAGACCACAACGACCAAGGTATTATTTGACAGTAAACAAGGAAGTTCATTGCAGGCAAAAATGAAAATGAAAAAAGCAAGCAAACAAAACCAAGCACATTTTCATTTGGCAGATAAAAGATATAGGATTGTTATAACATCCCTAAAATCTTTGTCCTTCTCCCACCACAGTAGAACAAAATGTGGGGGGAAATACTTCTGGAAAAACAGTATCACCAGAAACCTAATTCATCCCCACGCTACCCTACTCTGCCCCCCAAATTATAACATGTATTATAAGAATAGCCCTCTGTTCCCAAAACAATATAGCTGGAAGCAAAAGAAATATGGAGAGAATACAACTGTATGTGAGCCTATTTGCTTTTGTCATTCAGTGATGCTAAGCCACCACCTTCCAACTTAAGTACAAGCAAAAACAGGCATGAGCCCATTTTTCAGACATAACAGTATACATTCCTTTTCTTACGTGAAAGCTCTAGCTGCGGAGAAAAATGTGAACAGACTCCAAAATCCCACATCATGTTTCAAACACTTAAAAGGATGTGGATACACTTTCTTACAAGTGCAGTTTACTTTGATGAGGACAGTTTTTGAAGCTGTGTGCTGTGTTTGCATCTTTTTACATCAGTTTAAATTGGGGTGGGTGGGCAAAGTGCAGGCCGGGTGTCGCATGAGACACTTAAAGTCATTACTGCAGCCTCCTCCAACTGCTGAAGTAAGTATCTTCAAATGAATAGATAAGTAAAAAAATACATAACACATATACATATATAATCTTAGAAATGCAGAGCTGGAAAGGATCCTATGGGTCTTCAAGTCCAGCCCCTAGCCAGGACACACACAGGGGAAAATCCATCTCCCATCTTCTGGCTCCAGAGACCTAGACCACTGTGCTATTTATAATAAAATCAAAATCACAATCATTTATAAAAAGATCTATAAATATCTAGGCATCCAGGAAAATCTCAGTACAAGCCACAAATAATTTAAATTGTTATTCAGGGACTAGTACTTTGATAGAGTAAAGCAGGGGTCCTGAAACTACGGCCTGGGGGGCATATTTGCCCTCTCAGGGTTCTCTGTCCAACCCTTGGAACCAATTGCAGACCCCCACCCCACCCCTGCTTTGTGAGCGATTGAGTGAGCTGGCCTCTGTGGCTGCTTCTATTGATGAAGCAGTTCAAAGTCATGGGCTGTGTTGCTTCCCCCACTTTCCCTACCTGCCACCCAGATGACTGACATGCCGGCTAGTGGGGCAGTTCAAGGTGGGAGGGCTGTGGCAAGGTCCTCTGCTCCCCCCACCCCCCACCCAGATGATAAGGGCACAAGCTGCAGCCAAGTGAGACAATTTGAAATGGGAGGGCTGTGGCTGGAGATGTGTCAAGTTTGCCCAAGAGAAAGAGAGAGTGAGAGAGATCAACAAAGGCAACACAGAGTCTCATTTACACATAAGAGCAGTGTTCTGTTCCTTGACACACACACACCCTGCCTTGCTGCTCCTCCAAGCAGTTATTTTAAACACGCCAACACTTTTATAAAGAGGTGACACCACCAAGACTTTTCTTTGGTGCTAGCTCACCCAGTCCATGTTGATGAGAGAGAGAGAGAGAGAGAGAGAGAGAAGGGACTGGGGCTTTGGGGAGGGGGAGGACAGGAAGAGTACAGGTGTGAGGACAAAAAGCACTCTGTGTGTGCGTGTGCACGCATGTGCATGTCATGTGCATGTGCGTGTGTGCGTGCATTTGCATACATATAATTTCTTTTAAAAATACTATAGTCCAGCCCCAACCAATCTCTGAGGACCCCTGGAGTAATGGCTACACTCAGAAAAGAACTCAATGAAAAAGAGGAAATTGTATTAACACCTGGACAAATATGATATTAATGTATCCTCTTGGAATTGTGGACGGCAGGTACAGAGATCTTTATGATTTAATTAGGAAAGCCCAGGTCTTCCTTCAAAGTAATGTTGCCATCATCCAATTCCATGCACTCACTGACTACATTTGGCATGGAGCATGGGTGTGAACAGCCTTGTTGACTTCAAGAAACTCTGTATGAGTCAACAGGTTAAACTTCAAATTGACTTCTTTGGGAGTGTGGGTTCATTTGTCAGATGACAGTATAAAACAATAAAGGGCTAACAGTATTATGACTCCCAAGTGAGCACCCAACTACATTAATGAAAAACCAACAGTGCAGGGATGCATAGCTTGAGAAACCAATAGTAGTTAGCACCTCATTTAGAAAGCCATTAGCTTTTTCTATAGTAGAAAGGGAAGCAGTCTTAGGATGGCCATACAGGTTAACTCTGCAACTAAATAAACCTCAGAATCATGACATGTGCAGACTATCTTGACTTGCTCAAACAGAAGCTTAAGAAAACTGCAGCCTGGCATTGAGGTACATGAAAGGCCACCAAAAGTACATTGGAAAACTATATACAGTATTCTGAATGAACCAGGAACCATTCTATCACAGTCTTCCCAAGCAGGAGAGAAGTTGGAAGCCACTGTATACCTGTGTGCCCAGAAGTCATGTGGAGAGGGTTGTAACGGGCAATCATGTCTCACCTTCAGTTTACTCGGTTTTTTGGAGATTTTTAACATGTTTTGACTGAAAGCTGTCAGAAATCCATCTGAATCAGTTGAATGTATGAAGGACCTGACTCATCAGTTCTCCCCCTCTTTCAGTAGGCCTCCTCCAGTTGAAATGTACTACTAGATTTCAGCCTTTAACTCTATGCTGTTTGCCAAATAAAGAAAGGTAGGTAGGAAGAATTGATTCTAGGTGGAATAGCTCACTAATATCTACAATGTTTATGTGAACGTTATGAAATCACAGCCCATCTTTCTCTTGCCCAATGAATTTTGATTATTGGGAATTACAAATATAATCATATGTGTTTTTAATTAGTAACCATAAACACATTGCAATGACCCTCAGCATTTTATGTGTAAATGAGAAAGTAACTATCATTTTAGCACTTACTCTTTGCTTTGTTAATTCCACTTAAGTGTGTACTTGATTCCATTTTATGAGGATAGTTATTGCATATTAATTAAACACTAACTACTTACTAAACATATACTTACTGATGTGCAACACCCATGCATTGTGTTGTTCATCTTATTACCCAATTGTCAAAGCTCATTAAATGCTTGTACTCAGTGTAATGGATATGCAATTAACTTAACAGGCAGGGAAACAAAGAAGAGTGAGAAGAAAACATTTGTTGAGAAAAAATCATTTCTAGGCTGTTATTTATATTTTGCTTTGCTTTGTTTTGCTTTGTTTGTAAGTGCACTGAAGTTTGTTTTAATCATATGTTGTTTTCCTGAGAACTTGGTAATTTAAAGCTAAAATTCACCAATCACATATTGCAAAAGATTCATAATTCTGAAAGCTATGTGAACTCATAGAACACAATACCTATGAATTGACTCCATAGTTATTCTTACCTTTCCTGTGTTTCATTTCTTGTCAGTATTATGGTCTAAATGGTTCTCAGCCAGATGTTCTGGGATGACAACTCCCAATTTCCTTTTGAGTTCAGTGAGAACTGTTTAAATGTAAGTGTGTTTAGGGTTGTAAGTGTTAAGTTGGGAGTCCATCCCATCTCAGCATGACTTACTTCTGAGTAGACATGCAAAAGATTACAATGTTACTCTCACATGTATTTATGTGACATTTTAGAAAGTTTTCTTGTAGCAATTCTATTGACTGCTTCCAATTATGAGGTTAGTATCATTTTAATTACAAGTTAATAAGGGTGTTTCACCACAATTATAAATAATGGATAATTGTAATTCTGATGTCATCAGTACCATCATTGTGCGGGAAGTATCAAAGACAATGCATGGATATCCATGCTTGCCCTGAAATGAAATGAAATGAAATGCCCTGGAACAGTTATTCTTTGTGAACTATAACTTCTAGAATTGATAAATCAGCAGGGCTAGTGGGGTATATACATCTCAATTTTCTCAATACATATTCTGAGCCAGGCTCAGAAGGGCTCACAAAATGATCCCTTTTGCTTTCTAGTGCTTCTATTGTAACTGAGAAAGTTATTCATTGATACTAGAGATGGGGCTGCATTTAAAAAATGGTGATTCATCATAATTCGTGATTTGTTATGCCTGACAACCTGAGATATTTCCAATGACAAATTGATGAATCAATAATCAATTTGTTTCACCTTTAAAATGCTTTTAAAAAGCTCCCCTGACATCTAGAGATCAAGTTGGCCGGGATCCTTCCTCTGCCTCTCTTCTACAATCCCTTCAGGTTTGGTGAAGAATGGGGTTCAGATAGCTGAGCTACGTAACCCCAAAGAGCCCCTCTCAGGAAAGTGAACCAGAGGAAACGAGAGACAATAAACTAGCAGCGAGGTTTCTCCCAACTCTCCTCTACAAGGCTTCTAAATTTGGTGAAGATTGGATTTCAGACATCTCAGTTATACACCCACACTACTATGCCTCCTGGACTAAGAGAGAGTGTTGTAGCTTTGGGCAAGCTGCACAGCCCTGAGTATTTAAGAAGAATAAAAGACCATGCTTTTTACAGAGGCATTTGGTGACCTTTAGGTTTTTGTTTTTTTTTAAATTGTTCTGCCATCTTGCTGAGTACTCTTATTTTTATTTTTATTTTTGTTATATGTTCTATTATGTGTTTGATTCTGTTATTTAATGTGAAGTCATTTATCAAATGAAGATTAAACAAATGCTGCCAAGTAACTGTCATTTATTCAATTTGAGGTAAACACAAATGGTGAGCTCACAGTCAAGCTTAAGCTTTCCGAGGAATATGGAAGGTCAACACACTTCCTCTACTTTGCTTTTCACTTGTGTTTCCCCCCCTCATAGTAATGCTTTTGTTTCTTTTGTGTCTACTTCACTGTGGTGAGAAATAGTAATCTTAATCAGCCATCAAGAGATATATTTGCATCACAGCCACTGTGGCCTGTGTGCAGTTAGAACAGCAGAAGCAACAGTAACAAAAATCTAAAGGCTATAGGAGAATCTGATTGGACCAAAAGAAACAAGAAGAATTTTCCAAAGACAACAGTAACATTAGCTTGAATTGAAGTGACTGGAGTTGGATAGTTGAACAAAGGCTCTTCAGTAATTAAACACAACAGCAAAACAGAGGCTAATCTGGTGTGAGTTATAGAAACCTTAAAAGAAAATAAATTATGAAAATAAATTGATAGTACAATCTGATTCAAGCACTGAAGTGCTAAATTCTGCTAAGCAAGCATAATAGATAGTGCATTGTATATTCACTTTGGGTAATCTAGACCCTTGTGCTGACCAAAATACAGTTCAGGTCACAAGTAATTCACATTATCATGCCTCCACTGTTGGCCATTTAATGGTCCTGTTTTCTCTTGCTACTCACTTGTCTCCACGTGTTCCCAGCATCAGATGAAACAAACATGCTGATGTCATTATCGGACAACTCTGTCCCGATGTTACCTATTGAGAAAAGCACTGTTAAATGAAATGACCTCTTAATGGCAGTCGAGGGCGAGTAAGAAGTGAATCCAAACATAGGAATGCATTCTGCTTTTATCTTTCTTAACATTTCATTCATTTGGTGGTGGTTTCTAGTCATGTTTCACTGTAAAACAGTAACATACAACCAGTTTTGCCAATAATGTATAAAAAACAGCATTTCTTTAGCCGTTTTTTTCACTGTCTTGCAGGTGTGCTTACAGTAATCCTGTAAAGCAGGCATGAATTCTTGTCATATCCATCTTGACGATGATGTGGAGGCAGAAAGGTGAAACACCTTGACTTGTTGAAGCCTCAAGAATTCAAAAGTGAGATTTGAGCCAGGAGGTTGTAGCCTGGTCTACTGAGTGTTTTCCATATCATACCCTCAAGCATATTTTGAATTCTCTCTCTGTTTCTTTTCTTTTTTAAAAAAAATAGTATATAGTTGTATATAGCATGGGAGCATATCCTACCAGAGGCCACAATGATGCCTGGAGCAGTATCCCGACTGGCAATGTTGCCTGAAGTGTATGGATTCTCTGAAACCTTCAGGTGGAGATGTAGAGAACAGTAGGGCTTGAAAGAAGAAAAAGAGGTCTATCAAAACTGGAGATACATTAGATAAATTAAAGGAAGCTTTTCTGCATGCACTGTTAATGAATCGCTGGAAGTTTCTGTTGTAGGATGCTGTTATGCTTCTCTAAGGGCTTTTGGAACATGCAACATGTACCCAGGAGAAAGGCCTGCCAAATGTTAGACACAATGGAGGAAAGTAAAATAAGAAAGTTTAGTGGCAGCTGAAGACCAGATCATGGGGCAAGCAACAGGGAGGACTCTCACATAATGTCCTGTTTCTGGGTTGGTTGGTTTGTTTTTGGCACATGTGGCTGTAAGTGTTGACAATGATGTGACCCAGACTGGCAGATCCTACATACCAGAAACCATTCTGACTTTAGGGCCTGTTGCAGTTAAGGAAACTTAAATTGCAACTTTTTAATATAAAGCCTTTTATCTGCTGGTAGACATCTAGCACCTGGAAAACGCTCAGCAGAGAGAGGCAAAGTCTTGGCAACGTGTTGCCTCCAACAGTTGACCAGAATCCATCTTTAAGTAACTATGTTTTTTTCAGTGATTGGAATGCTCAGGAGGTCTAGGAGCCAGTTTATTTTGTTTCTATGGACTGTGTCCCACTCCTGCCATCAACAACAATATTGGATAGCAGAGACAACCACAGATTGTGTGATTTCCACCCCAAGCTTAGAGATACAACTTGGAAACCCTCAGGTGGCTGATGTGATAGTTTAAAATCTTCACTGTATTGAAATCAGGATTTTAAATCCCCCTTATATTCTACTCATTTAATGCCTTTTATACCT
Organism: Phrynocephalus versicolor; assembly: GCA_023846285.1. Taxonomy (NCBI): domain Eukaryota; kingdom Metazoa; phylum Chordata; class Lepidosauria; order Squamata; family Agamidae; genus Phrynocephalus; species Phrynocephalus versicolor. The sequence goes on along the minus strand of JAHTLZ010000379.1, from coordinate 11,260,717 downwards.
AAAATTAACTATTGTTTTAGCATTACATATAAGTTTTAAAAAGTATTTTATCAAATACCACCTGAGGAGGACAGAGTGCTTGGCAACTGCCACACCATCACAACCTCCCTAGAACATTGCCCAGCCTGGCTGATAAAAGCTACAAGGCTGATAACAATGGAATAGGCTATAACTGTTACTAATCTCCCTCACTGAGGACAGGGTTCCCCAGCTCCTCAAGGAGAAAATAATTAGACCCATCCCCCAAAAAACTCCTCAGTCTCTCAGCAGCGCTTGATACTATCAAGCATGGTATTCTCCTGAGGAGCTCTCTGGGCTGGGGATCCTCCTGGAACATCATCTCCAGAGAGTTCAAATTCATGAGGTGATCTCTACCCCTTGGACACTCAACTGTGGAGTCCCATAGGGTCAATCATCTCACCAATGCTATTTAATATTTATATGAAGCCATTGGGGGAGGTCATCAGGAGATTCGTAGATTCATGCTGATCTAGTGACCACCCCATACATGACTAATGCAACTGCCTTACTCCTTCTAATTCTGGGACCAAACTAGATTCAACAAAATAAACTTTGTGATTAAGTTGCACAGGAATTATTAATCAGATCTAACATTCTCTTATTTCTTTCAGAACTACTGAGTTTCATTTGGTTTCCTCCCCCCACCCCCCAAGAAACAGGTAACATTTATCGTTCTACAAACACTACATCACAGATAAAGGTTGTAAATAACTAAATGCAGTCTCTAGCAGGTATTTGTGAGGATGCTTCCAGTACATACTAGGAAGAAGAAGGCAGCCAAAGCAAATCATAAAACAAGGGCGTCTTCTCTTCACTCTTCAAGCCCTGGGTCATAACAATCTCCAAAGGCTCATCTAATCCCTCAGAGAGCAACACAGTCTCAGCAGTCAAACACAGAGAAGGCTGACCAAGGATACTTCTCTGCCTGCTATTTATTCAGCTAATGAATTCCTGCAAAACTGCAGAAGAGCAGATTATGTTTAAATGCCAGCAAAATTAGAATCAGAGCATCCAATCAACCACCTGCACAACCCAAGGTGAGCTGGTGGAAAAAAACAGAGGACTCTCTCATCCCAAACATTTATACCTTTGGGGCACATTGTCAGCTCCCAAAGTCAGAAAGGGAAAGTTGTCCTAAGAGATGGGAGGTGAGTTCTTGTTGATATGATAAAGATGGACAGAAATGAATGAACCAGCATGTCACTAAACAAGAACAATGAATGCTAACAGCAACTGACAGCCTTGGAAGGGTCATTCTTTGCAGCAATCCATCTGAGGATGACAGGAAGCAAACACAACTGGGCTGAAGTACATTTTGAAAGGGGAGGAAGGGACTTCTGTGTCTGATATATTAATATTATCTGTTCTAAATGTCGAGCTGGAAAATGTATTCTCTAAAAACCAAACTCAGACAAACTGGTTGGTGGCGTACTCAACCATTTGCAAATTGATGTAATTAGCAGTTGAATCGAGAAAGGTTATCTTCTCTCATCATTCTCTTTCTTTCTCCATCTTAATACTTTTCAAATTAGATGGTCTAATATTTCTTCTGTAGCTTTGGTTTTCAAAACTCAACAAAATGCCAAGAGACAGAAGAAAGATTAATGCAGATCTCCCCTATTTCTCCAGTGCCTACAGAATAAGCTGGTAAGCTTTTATCTGACAGGTTTTGTCTCCTGTTCTCTCTAAGTCCTAAATAAATTGTCTTCCTACCTGCACCACCTTACTTGAACCCTGGCATTTGAGAGATTCTGATGAATAGTTATTACTCCGTGTGGACAGGTTGGAAGATGGAGGACTAAAATAAGAAAGAGGGCTCTTTTACCTTTATTTACTTTTATTTTTAACAAAAATTAACTGGGCAACAGATAACTGAGGATTACAGGGTTATACTATGTTGCCCTCTTCCCCTCCAACCATACCATTCTTGGGAGAGTTAGAGAATGGCAAACGAAAGAAACAAGATGCATTCAGAGCCTACCCTCTTTGTTTCTCTTACAAAGACTCAGGAAGGCCACAAGGTGGCAGACAAATCCCTATAGGTTTAGGGCAAAACTGCATTGCAAACCAGCTAAGAAACAGGGTCAGGATGAAGAGAAGTGGCATAGAGATGTTTTACAAGGTTGTAACATTTCTGTGAGATTCTTACTCATGAGGAGTCTTTGTACCATTTCTGCAAGTACTTAAAAGCAAGACTGTATGAGTCATTCTCTGATATCCTTCTGGAAACAGGCAAAGAATTTTCTCTTCAGGCAATCTTTCCCTGAATGATGGATAACCTATTATGTGTCTTTTATATGAATCCAACATACATGATCACATAGACTTTGTGTTTATAACCACTTATAACCTCGTGTGATTGCATTAACACTATGTTTTCAATTGTAGTTTCCATCACTCATAACTTTTACATGGATTTTTTATTCTCTCTTTAACTGCTCATGTTCTCTTGTTGTCTTTTAATGCTGTAAGACGTCGCTCAATGCCCTGTTCTCAATACCTGAATATGTCTTAATTGTACTGGACTGTATATTGTCCCTCATTACTGTAAGCCACCTTAGATCATTTTCCAAGGAGAAAGGTGGGGTAAAAATACTCTAAAATAAATAAATAAATAAATAAATAAATAAATAAATAAATAAATAAATAAATAAATAAATAAATACAATTCTACCATTTATACTTTGTCTTCATAGTCTGTCTAGTGTAAAGAAATAACACTAGGGTTCTTGCTTAGGATGCTGATGTTCTCACCCACTCAAATAAATCCAGGTATAGTTCTTTCACTCCAGGACTAAATGCAGAAACAGCTGAGATGCCCAATTCACAATTAGAATGTGATAAAGCATTTTCTCTTCAGATATGCATTTTTCAGTGCTTTCATATATGACCAATCAACTTGAAAATATGTCTCATCAATCAAGCACTGAATCAGAGCAAGTTAATTTACAGGTTGCAGAGATGTAAAAATTTTAATGAAAATTCCAGCTAGCTTTGTCTAGGATTGTCAAGCTGCAGCCACATCTATTATTGGCATAAGTTAGAAACTGGTTGCATTTAATAATGGATCTGCTAGGAGAAGAACCAAGGGGGAAAAGTTGAGGTGATGAACATAAATGAGAGATGTGTGTCAGAAAAGGTGTGGGCAGAAGAGTGATAGAGTGTGCAGAAGTGCATGCATTTATGTGTAGAAAAGGGGCATGAAGTTGAGGAATCTCACAAAACCCTGTCACTGATTTCACAGGAAATATTACTGGAAAAAGAAATTATACAGAGAAATCTGAATGGGTCATGACCATAAATGCATGAGTGTATCTACCGACTTAGGTAATGGGTAGGGCTTTTAGTAGAGTATACTGTATATAGCTATAACCTAGTTGGTGTATAGCTAAAATATTAACAGCAGAACCACTGTCTATCAGCCAAAAGAGAGAGAGAGAGAGATTTCCATTAACTTTGAACTTGTCTCTGCATCCCATTTCACTAGGTGTTGGCACAACCATGAACATTCTGCACAGAAACCTAATGTACAAACCTCTAGCCTAAATATTACACATGTCTATGGTAATGGTTTTAAATCCACAAAACCTCTCACTGAAATAAATTGGTTAATTTTAAAGTGTTACAAGTCTTTGTTGTTTTTGCTTTGTTTTAACTCTTCTCATAGATGCTGAAAATGACTAACATATGTGGCTCTTTGACAATATTGTCATCTAATCTAGCAAATGTTGCTAAAGATGCCCCAGGAAAATCTTCACCAACATGGAAGTTTTACGTTTCAGATTCCTGTACTAGAATTGCAACAAACATCTCTAATGAAGCTATATGCTCTGTGGATGGAGGAGACAGGGAACTCAAGAGAAAAGTGCATTGATTTTAATAGGCTAAGATATTGTATAGACAGAAAAAGTTCCTCAACTGCTCATTCCCTGCAAGCGTCACTTACCAAAAGGCAATGAACTGAGTTTCCTCTCAGATCCGTGTCTGGGGCCTGCAGCAAATGCCAATCTCTGCCTTTATTGTAGGTGATGAAAGTTTTCACTTGGTTGTCAATCTTCTTGTTAGCCAAGAACATTCCCTTTATGCCTGCTACCTAGGAAAAATTGACATGGCTGAAAAACAGATAAATTAGACATGGATTGTGTGTGCATTCTTACCTGTCAAATCTATCTTTGGGATATGGTGTGCAGCACGAGTACACGGCAGACACTAAGTTGTAAAGAAAGGCCACTAAAATCTTTCCCAACACTTACTAAAAAGAGTAAATGACACATCCTGTAGGTTCAATGTTCAGACACTCTAGGGGAGGGCTTCTGCTTATGAAGCAGTCAAGTTGATGTATGACTTTAAAACAGAAAACACAGAGAGTGCTATTAACTATCCCAGCCTTGGTGAAATAATGTTGTCTTCAACAGTTGCCTAAAGGAGAAATAAAGGACTATAGTATTCCACCTGGGGAGAAAGTTCCATCATCAAGGCAGTGCTACGTGAAAGACCATCAGTACCCACCACTGTTGTCCCTGTACTCTCTGGGTAGTAGGATATATAACCATAAGGACTCCAATGAAAAATTTATGGAAGTTCGTTATGGCTACTGGGGTCTGAGGTGAAGCAAATTTTGATGTTCTTCCTTTAATAAATCAACCTCACAACTGAAGTTTATTAGCCATTCATTACATGAGTATAACAAGTTTCAGACAATGACAGAAAAAGAAAGAAAAAGTATGTGGCCTTTCCCAGTGAGTTTTGCATATCCACATGAATAGCCTTGTAAGAACCATGTAGAAAACCAAAGGGACTTTATTATTCTACATAATGGCCACGGCACAAGCAATAACCGAATCCTGTTATTGTCCCCTTTCTTTCTCCTCCATAGCAATGGAAGGTCTGAAATGGAAAGTGTTGCCTCTGACTGCAGAGGTTTTATTTATTTATTTATTTATTTATTTATATATTTATTTATTTATTTATTCATTCATTCTTGTGCTTATTAACCGCCTGATTTTTCCACGGGAACTCTGGGAAGTGTCCAACACATAGCAAAAACAACAACTGTCCAAACCTATAATACCCAATCAAAATACAAATAATAATCCCAGCAAAATGCAAATAATACAGAGAATATTAATAATAAAAATAAAAATATAATACCATAAAATACAAAAATAGTCAGACTAAAATCAACATTACACATCGAACAGCCTAACATAGACAAAATTCAGCAAGAGAAGGCTGGTGCTAGCTGTTGTACAGACAGAACAAATCACAAATGTTCCTTAACATTATTGGTAATTTCTATACCTGTCCTCCACAAATCTTCCTAGCTGCTGTTTAAAGCCATCTAGCCTAGAACCGTCTGAATCATATCTTGTCCCTACTACTCATTCTTGTTTCTGAAATAACCATTGTGTCATCACCAGCTGCCCCGATGAAGGTTTATGAATTTCAGAAAAACTCCAGTAATGAACTTTTTGGGAAAAGACAATGGGTTTGGCTCTAAATAAAACCAAATAGCATGCAAGAAGCAGCATGAAAAAACAGTGTTGCTTTGTCAAGCAACCTTGGCTTTCACCATCCATTGAAAATCAATAGCACAATATCTACAGCAGCATGAGACATACTCTGTCATTGTTCCAATTGCTGGTTTTGCGGCAGGATGGAGTGGGAGGAGGGAGGGGACTTTTGTCTTCCAGCAGGGTGCTTACGGTTCCCAGATCTGGCACTGTTGCCTTGGAAAGGGCATATAAGAACTGTCACAGAATGTCACCCATGTGGCCTTTTTCTTCTCGGGTGTTATTATTTAATTGGCATCCAACTGCAAGGTATTGTCGTGGTAGGGAAAGTTACTTGAGTTTTCAACCTACATCGTTAACAACTCAAGAAAGAGCATGAACAGAAGCTGAAAATGAGAACAGTTCCTTTCCTAACACGTGTGGCAGGCTGTGGAGAGACGGGAGAGACAAAAAGATTTCTATTTGATGCATAGCTCTGATGGGAACAAAATGATGTTATAATTTGTATGTGGATTGCATCCATGGCTAAGTGATTGAGGTCCACAGTCCTGGACAAAGGTTTGGATCACAGCCAAGACTGGGGGTGGATAGTAGCAGGTTTGTCTCAGTGTTTTCTCTGTTCCCAGGGAAACACCAGCACGTTGATCAGTAGATTTATCAACTACATGTCGGGCAGTGCCAGAGAGGGCTACTGAATACCACAGGAGGATAATGTACTCAAGAGGTTCTAATGTGGCTATTGTATACTCCCTCTGACTTACTCCCTAATTTAAGAAATTGATCACTTTAAAACATATTGAGCTCACTTCTCTTGGAAAAGTAGAGATTGATTCTCAGCTCCACGAAGCTCTATGCTCTATCCACAAAAAGGGCAAGAGTGGGAAAGTAATGTGAGGGTGCACTCAAACACTCTCCCTCCCAAATGTCTCTGTGCTTTCAGCTCTCTTGACTTTTTTTGACAGAAAGGGACTTTGTAACCTTTTTTGAGGGGGCAAGCATATTTGACAGAGCTTTCAGCTCAGCATTAAAATTTGTTTCCCCAAGCAATCCTCGTCATGGGAGATCCTGGTCATTTAAGTGCACTCAACTTGAATTGCCTACTAAACCTCTTTCAAATTGTCTTGCTAAATGAACCAACATTTCTGAGAAAGCACAGGATCACTGAGTGTGGGGATCATGTTTGTGTATGCCTATGTCCTCTCAGCATTCAGATCTATGTGGGTTGCAGGAACATTCCATCAAAGTCTGATCTTTTCTGCTAAAAGTCATAGAAGAAAATGTTAGGGTGCACATTAGCTATTTGAGTAGCTTGAGAGAAACACTTTTTGAGTTATCTATGAGCCTTTGTACACGAACCCTAAACTCTGCAGCAAATGGCTGCAAGCTCCGGAGCTTACAATTGTTTCCCACCAGCTCTGGAGTTTGCAGGAAATTAAGTGCGACCACGCCCATCTAAGCGAGTCCCAGCACACTTTTCCCTTACCTGCTCGAGGAGGGTGAAAATCGCCAGGTCTGGATTTAATCTGGTGAGTGTGGGGCTCTCCTCACTTCTGTTTTTATTTTTTTGCCTCCTGCCCCTTTAAGAGAAGGGGCGGGAGGGAAAAAAAGCAAACAGAAGAGAAACAGAAGCAAACAGACGGAGCTCCAGCAGCTTCGGAGGTGAGCAGCATTTTTTCCTCTCTTTCTTCCTCCCTCCCCTCACGCAGACAGGAGCAAGGAAGTGCGAAGTGGTGGGAGGAAGGAAGAGCAATGAATCCCTAAGATCTCTGGTCCGAATTTAAGTTGCCAGCGGATCTTAGGGGTCATGTGAAAAGGCCCTATGACTATGGCTTGCCCTGTTGATGTGCAGGAAGCTGCCTAGATGCCCTGAGCATATCCAATCTCAGCTGATTTCAGAAGCTAAGCAAGGTCAGGCCTTGCTAGTACTTCCATGGGAGACCACCAGGGAATACCAGGTTCTGTAGGTGCCTGGAGTAGGCACTGGCAAGCCACTCCAGTATTCCTGCCAAGAAAAACTTCATGGACATGGAATTATGAAGGGTCAGTCATGACCAATACAACATAACTCTCTTGCTATGGATTCCCCTATTGATGTTCAGGAAGTCCTAGTTTTCCAAGCATTCAGATAATTGAAGGAAAAAAATCATTTCTTAAATTTGTGTCCATCAGGTTAGATTACACAAATTAGATTACACCAGGCATGTCCAAATTTCGGCCCTCCTGATGTCTTGGACCATAACTACCAGAATTCTGAGGTTAGATTGCCAATGACAAAGGACTGTGGGAATTGCGGTCCAAAACATGGAGGGCCAAAGTTTGGACATTCCTGGATTACACAGTTGCATTGCATGCCTACACGGTGCACACCATTCTGCAATTTTTTGTATTAAACAATCACCACTTAAAATGTGAAGTTGAAAATCAATTAGCAACAGGTGACATCATCATTTTTCCATGCCTTCAGGACAGGGTTAGGATAATGGTAGTTTCAGTCATCTTTAAAACAAAGTCACTGCAGTTGCTCAATGGCCACCATCCTCAATGTTCAGAGAACTGTGCAATAAAATCATATTTTATGATTTTATGATTGTGATTTTGTTTGATTTTGCCTGATTATACTTGCAGTTTTACTCATTGTGATGGCTTTTCACCAATACAATAAACAACTGAAGTGATCTTAATCACACAATCATTGCTGGTGATCTCCGATGCCCAGAACGCCTTATAATTGATAATAATAATAATAATAATAATAATAATAATAATAATAATAATAATAATAATAATAATAATAATAATAATAATAATAATAATAATAATAATAATAATAATAATAAT
>JAHTLZ010000379.1:11237571-11252335 GCA_023846285.1 Phrynocephalus versicolor | reverse complement strand
ATAATAATAATAATAATAATAATAATAATAATAATAATAATAATAATTTATTGTCACTGTGTGTGTATATACACAGTATACACATAAAACGAAATTCAGACACCCACAGACCAGATTCAACACACACACAGACAAATCTCCAAACACTCTCACACACATTAAAAAAAAAATCCCTCAACACACACACATAAAAATCCCTGAACACTCCCCCACCCACCAACAACATCAAGGGTAAAAACTACTGATCTAAAACTATCCCTCTGTAACTACATTACATGTTATATGTGGACAATTCACTATTTTGTGAATTCCCAAGAGGAAGGGACAAGTCCTACAACTACAATAACAAAATGTGAATGAGTGGCACATTTTCAGTTTGTTCCTACCATTATTAGTCATAACAATTAAACTAATTCATGGCCTTAGAGCAACAGCAGAGAACACATAGCTCTTCCATTACTACAGTGGTACCTTGTATAAAGGAATTAATTCGTTCCAAATGAAATTCTGTTAAGCAAATTTTCCTTTATACAAATTTCCCATAGGAATGCATTGAAAATGGAGTAATCCCATTTTTATGTTGTACAGATTTGCCCCATAGGAGATTATGTTAAGCAAATTTCCCCTATCTCTGGAATTTTTATGTTGTACAGATTTTATGTTATACAAACTGTTTGTGATACAAGGATCCACTGTATATGGTAGGCAACAAGCTCTCTGCTTGAGGTGACCAAGATTTTTTTTGAAGGATATCTGTGCATGTTGTTAAAACATTTTTTTAAAAAAATATTACTAATAGCCATTGCCACATGTGCTAGCCTGGGTTCTCACCACAGCCATCATCAAATTTCCACGTTGTTCTTATTATTCAGTGGAAATCCACCACCATCCCATGGCACCTCTCATATGTTCCTTATGTTAATTTTTTCATAAGCCACTTATCATTGACAGCAGTTCCGCTGGGGGACTTCAGCAGGATGGCTTTCAGCACACTCCCAGGCAGAACAATCAGACTGAACAGAAGGCCTTGTGCAAGCCTTGGTGTCAGCCAATATTCTTTCTATCTAGGCAATCAGCAGATACGACATGACCAGTCTGATCACATCAGTTTCAGTCAGACTGCTATGAACTGTCAGCCTAATGATGCAAAACCTTTTTTGTTCACTCCTTCCTCCTCCCTCTTCCCCCATGGGATACAGCACACCTTTATTTTAAAAAACAGTGAAACCAATCATCAACCTGATTGTAATAGGAGGCAACAGCCTTTTCAACAGTCTGCCAAAGCACTGGAGGAATTAATGCATTGTTTTAAGAGAAATCCTCCTTTGTGTGATCAGGAAATGACATGGACTATCACAATCATATGTCAATTTAAATACTGGCCATTCATGCTTTTAGTATCTATGTGGCCATTTGAAGGTGCTCTTCAAATGCTGAAAGTCAAGTGTCAATGTCAAAGCCAAATCACCTGGCATCAATGACATTCAGGCAGGCAATACAGGGATAAAGGGATACCTCTTGATAAGGGATCCAGGATCTCTGAAGTTTTGACTACACAGCAGGAGTGGCCAAGTACCAACTAGCAGGCTTTATCCCTCCCTTTACCTTATTTTATCTTATCCCCCAGTAGTCTTTATCTAAACTAATTCAAGCGTTTGTTCCAGTGTCAGGCCTAAGCAAAAAGACAACTATGTTTTCAGCCCCTAAAACATGATGTTCAAGGATTAATTTTCTCAGCATTTTAAAATATGATTGATTGGAATGCATTGAAATATGGGCTCTCCGAGAGAATGGCTAGTGCTTTGATAGGCAAGTGGAAGAAAAATGGTGTAACAGTCGCGCATATCTAGCTAACAATTGATGAGTCACCATTGTGATACTTGTAGTGCCTGTACTCACTCTCTTGGCCTGCACTCAAGAATCCAAGCAGGGACTCTTTAATTGAGAACTAGAACCAAGTCAAGTGGGTACTGCTTGGTTTTCACCTGTGGAACTAAATAACAAGATTTCAGCCAATGTTTCAAAGAAGGGGTGTAGTACTTAAATGCATATTTTGTGAAAAAATGCATACGAATCTATGAAAGAAATGCAGTTCTTTATGCTCCATTAAAACAATGAATGGAAGCAGAAATGTGACAGAACAGGTCAATAAATGGCCATTTTATTATTATTATGAACAATATACAACCATAGTCTCATTTTGGTCATGTCACTTAACAGTGGGTTAATCATTATCTTGTTTACATTAACATATTGAAATTTATCAGACAACTACTACTTAATCTCATTCTTTTCTGTAGTCTAACCAAGCATAAAATAAATTCCATATCTGGGCTAATTTACATTCCTCCTTCTCTTTTAATTCATGTCCATAGTTGCACAGTCCAAAACGTTCCCTATAACCATCTCCTCTGTTTGTTATCTTATCTGTTTTCCATAACTGTGTCAATGCTAATCTTACCGCCTTTAAGATGTGTAGCACTAAGTATTTACATTCTTTATTTCTAATTTTTGGCAGAATTCCCAATAGGCATATGTCAGGCTTAAATTTTAAGTTTTGTTTTGTCATCTGTCTTAACCAAGTATAGATCGTAACCCAATAACTCTTAGCTCTCACACATATCCACCAACAGTGATAAAAGATACCCTCCTGACTTTTACCTTTCCAACATTTGCTTGAAAGACTGGGATACATTTTAGCAAGCATATCTGGTGCCCCATACCATCTATAGAACATTTTAAGTAGATTTTCTTTATGTTACTGCAACTGTTATTTTGTAATTAAAAGTCCACATTTTCCCCTCATTATTCTAAATCTATTGTGTAACCAAAATTTCTTTCAGAATGGAACGTCTTGCTATCATTTATATCCCCAAATATTTCACTTTTTTCTCTACTTGTATCCCAGTGTTGGATGTCAATTGGCTTTTCTTTTTTTTCTTTTTTGGTTTTCTGTTAGGTTTTTCCACTAAAAATAGTTTTAGATCTATTAATTTTTAAACCTGCCACATGCCCATATCTTTCCATTTCCTTAAATAATATAGGCACTGATTTTAAATCACCTTCTATAATGAAAACCCTATCTTTTCATGACCTCAAATGTTAGAATGAAAAGTAGAGGGGAGGTCATCAGTCCTGACAAATGATGAATCACATCGAATCACCATTTTTGATCCATTCCTATCTCTAGTTATAAGAGTTAGATCACCTGTATTTCCGTTGTATACTTCTCTTTTGATTTTGCATGCAAACCTGAGCACATGGTCCCAGATGCTGTAAACATCTTACCACTAGACAGTATTGAGCCTAATTAATATGGTAAAATATCCTCCAGCCACAGTTGTTTTTTTTCCAACAGAAAGGATTGACCTCTAAAATGCAGGCAGTGTCTACAGATCACCTTTGTTTGTGTGAAAGTTTAGGTAGGAGAAAGCTAAGGTTCAAAGAATGCCTTCTGCACGTAGAATGTCCACCATTCAATTCCCAACACGTCCAATTAAAATGCTTGCTTAGGTGAAAGACCATCTGTCAAGAGCATGAAAGTTGCTAACACTCAGAATATACAAGAATGAGATAGGTGGATTGAACAATATTGGTTAATATCGTACTGTACTAACATCTTACGTTAGGGTCATGCATCATTGCTGATAAAGAAAGCCAATGAGCTTTTTGGTCTTATGCAGTAATAAAGACATCTCAGACTAATCAACTCCCCCTCTCTCTTTTTGGATGGAGAGTCTTGATTGGTCAAGAAACCTTTTCTCATCCAGAAGAAAAATTTTAATTTCTCTCTGTATCTTTATTATGGAAGAGAAACTTCTTTTTTTCATTTGGATGCTAAAATCCTTGAAAATCCACATCAAAAATCCTAGCCCAGAAAGATGTCTCAAAATGCTTCCAAAGATGCTCCATGTGTTTTGATAAAAGCATTAGACTATGCACTTAAATCTTGCAGCTAATTGCGCACATTAACCATGTGGGTAAATTTGAATTACTTTTTTAAAACCCAGAAGTAAATATGTCAGGGTGAGTACATTGCACCTCTATTAAAGCAGCTCCACTGGCTATGAATCAGCTATTGGGCACAATTCATGGTGCTGACCTTGACCTACAAAACACAAAATGGCCTGTGTCCAAGCTACCTCAAAGATCAAATCTCGCAGTATGAACCAACCCGGGTGTTAAGATCATCAGGAGAGGTCTTTCTCTCCATTCTGCCACCCTCACAGGTACTTTTCGCGGGAACACATGAAAGGGCCTTCTTGACTGCTGTGTGCAGACTCTGGAACTCCCTCCCAGTAGAGATGAGAACTGCCTCATCTCTGATGTCTTTCTGGAAACTCTTTAGGCAAGCCTTCCCTGAATGATGGACCACCTATTATGTGTCTTTTATATGAATGTACCATATATGATCACGTAGACTTTGTGTTTATAACCACTTATAGCCTTGTGTGATTGCATTGACACTATGTTAGTTTTTTCACTCATAACTTTTACATGGAATTCTACTCTCTTTTTAACTGCTCGTATTCTCTTGTAGCTTTAATGTACTGTTGTCTTTTAATGCTGTAAGATGTCCCTCAATTCCTTGTTCTCAATACTTGAACATGTCTTAATTGTACTGAACTGTATATTGTCACTCATTGCTGTAAGCCACATTGGGTCCTTTTCCAAGGAGAAAGATGGGGTAAAAATACTCTAAAATAAAAAATAAAAAAATCATTAAGCAGCACTAGACCCACCACACATAGGTAGATAAAATTTCAGCTTACTAAACTTCAGCTGGCAATTATGCCTCAATTCATTTTTTTTTTCAGCCCTCATATGTGCAAGGGAGTTTAGATGCGATAGCTGGAGGAACGCTTTAGATCGTATCCCCAAACAAAGCAAAATGAGAGATTGAAAGAGAGAGAGAGAGAGAGAGACAGGAGGAAAAGAAGAAGAAGAAGGTGGTGGTGGGGTGATGATGATGAAGAAGAAAAGAAGAAGAAAAGAAGACGAATTGCGGCAGACTATGCATGTAATGTGCCATGTTATTAAAGTTAGAGAACATTTCTCAGCCCAATGAATGAATTCAACTCCGGAGATTTTCTGAGGGGGCATATTTAAGTGGTGTGGTGTGGAAGCAAAGGGCATTTCAGTAGTGTGAGATCAAAAATACCATCATATTTCAGTTTAATTTCTTATTAACTGTAACTGAACCTGTTAGAGGCAGAATTGGATGAAGAGATGTTAGTGCAAGTTAGGGAACAGGGCTAACCATGTGGTGAACCTGAGAGGACTGATATGGCCATCAGGAGTGATGAACTTGGTTCTAGAGTCTGGGGCATTTGGGATTTCATTAGGAAGTTTTTGAGTCCAAGTCATTCAGGACTTTGTAAATTAATATTTAGAAACTGATTACGGAAGGCATCATTACTGCAGGCGAAATTAGCTATTGTACTTGGTGTTCAAGTCACAAAAAATACATATTCTATATGCACAGTATAAGCTGCAGAATGTATTTCTACCCAGGCATCCTGGTCTCATCTACCCCTTTTTGTACGTGTTAAAAACAACATGAGGTGGGACTATGTGCTGCTGTCACATACCTCATAGAGATCTATCATCACGTTGCCCTCTGGATCTCGGCTGCTCTTGACATTTTCCAAAGCCAAAGTAAAGTAGATCCCCCGAGTATCAGAGATATAAAGGTTGTAAGTGTCATTTTGGTTCCATTCCTGCACTGCAGCAAAAACTTGATTCTCATCAGTGCTGATTACATGCATGTCCTGAGGGAGAAAGCACAGGGAGGCATCATTGTTGGACATCTTACTTGATTCTGCATCAAGGACAGGAGAGGGTAATCCTCTTGGAACTAGGCAGACATTCATTAGAGATTCTAATCCGAGACCAAAGCCAGTCTACTTGAATGCACACAGGTATATTTCACACGCACACACTCTTCTACAAATATCTGCAGACCCATAATGAATTGTGAACACATTGAGAGAATATTGACCTGAGTGATAGTATTGTACAGTAGCAACGGGAAATGGATGTACCTTTTATAGGAATATAATATAATATAATAGAGTTTTATTGTCATTATGCATATGCAAGATATGCACAATGAAATTAGAGTGCTGTTCCACTACACACTCTAAGCATACAAAACACATAAAACACATAAGACATATAAAACACCATACAAAATATTAAAAACTCTTAAAATTGCTTACAAAATTTAAAACACTACTTAAAAACTGATTAAGATAGTGCTAAAACTATGGAGATTATTACTTTTTTTAAAGCCTTCTGTTGTGTGAGAAAATTCCACAACTAAGAGTCACTATGAATTATGGAAATTGGTACAAATATAACCATCCAGAGCCAGAAGAAATGCCATAGCAATATTTTTAATGTACATATTTGTTACATTTACATTCTGTCTTTTCTCCAAGAAATCCAGGGCATGCATAGTTCTCTTTTTCTTTACTGAATCCTCACAACAACCCTGCAAATAGATTCACAGGAAAACAAACCTAACATGTTATGCCATTGTGACATTTGTTGTATTTGTTATTGTTGTCATCCAAAAAGTAAACTCACAATCTCTAATTAATGCATACAGAATCCATGTTTTAGTACAGATGGCCTATATCCACCCATTCCCGGGCAGGTCTATAATTATGTTATTGTAGTGAAATCTATATCCAAATAATTAGAAAACCTCTTTTAAATGCAAGATCCATGCTTTTAATAAAGCTATAAGAGAGAAGTGAAGCCTCCAAAGTTTGTCTAGTTTTAATCATGCCCAGAGTCCACTTTAGTTGTTTTCTGCCATGTATTCAAATACTGGATGGTAATGAGCTAGGTGGCGGGCATTAACTCCCACCCCAACATCCTCACTTTGGCTGGCTTCATCTCCAGCCTTTACACAATGAGAACAAAGATCTCAAGTGTGACTGTTTTTTTTTTGCATTCAGGAAAATATACTTTAAAATTTCCATACGCCTGTCACACACAGTGTTCACAGTTGCAGGATACATTCTCAGCATTGAGTCAAACATGCACCATGTCCTCCTTCAGTCCTTCAACCTCACTGTGGGAAGGTTGGAAGTGAGATTGACAGGGATGGAGATATTAGGGACAAGGCTACTGCGTACAATCTCTGCGCACCTCCATGAATTATTTGGACATGTTTCAGTCAAAACCACCCAAGAGTCTGTCAAAGGCAGCCACTGGTTCAGCACAGCCAAGATAATCTTCTCCATTTTTTTTAAAAAAATAGTGTATCCTTAGGCCAGAGAGCAGAGCTTCACCGTTAAGTTATAAATCTTATTGTTAGTAACTGACCACCAAGCTTTTGTTGGTAAGCATAAACTCAGAAGGATACTTGAATGTAACAAATGTTACAATTTAGCCAAGGAATGGTCAACCTTCTGGATACAGAGAATATATCTACCTGTCCTCATGTTTCAAAAACTATGGGGAAAAGAGGAGGAAGAAATGGTTTTGCAAGTATTTTTTTGGTTCAGGGCTCACACGTTTCTGGAAAAAAGCAGCTTTTCTCCTCCACAACAGATATCTGTAGGCACTGACGGGAGAGGGAATGCTTTGTATTCTTGGTTGCTGTACACTAGCATGAGTTTTCTGCCACTGCTTCCCATTCTTTATTCAGTCTATATATTACTAGCCTGAGGAATTGTCAGCAAACTTGTCATATGCAACAAATACGTCTCAGGTGCACTACTTAATGTGACCCTTATTCTTTCTGTCAGATTCAGTAATTCGCCTGTTATTTCTGCTGGGTAAATCATACCATGAAACTATCTTCCAACCGACACAGGGAAGCTAAATATAAGGGGCATCGTGGTGGCAGGGGAGAAGAACTCTACCACTATTAATTCCCCTCCCCACAAGAAAAATAAATGCTCCTCTTGCCTTTTGAAAGAAAATGAAGAGAAAGTTCTTGTCCAATTAGTGGACACCCCTCTGACACTGGCTGTGACACGTCTCCTAAACCCCTGCCTGCAACAACATTACTACGGCCACTTTTCAAAATCCGGCACTCCAGGAGTCAGCAAGCATTACCATGCAGTCCATTTCGCTGGCCTTTATGTCTTTCCAGAATGAGAGAGAGGGGGGGAGGGAGGAAAGAGCAACATTGTGCACATGAATGAGGCTGGGTGATTGCACGGAGGCTAAAGGCCAAGCTTTCTGAACTGCTAACACACTGATTGGTGGAGCTTGGCCTTTTGGCAAAACCAATGGCAGAAATGCAGTATCTGATTAATGATCTCAGTTGAAGCCATTTTTGTTACTGCCTCCCCACTGTTCATCATCATATTTGTGGATTTTTGTTCCTTCCATTGATGCTCAGCCTTTTTATCCTCACAACTCATAGGATAAGAAGCTCTACCTATATTCAGGTATGTTTCTGAATGAAACATAAATGCTTAATGCGGAGAAAGGATAGGTGTGTTTCTGCACATGAGTGCAAGCTTTGGAATGTGCATGGTGAAAACTTTCATTAAATTTTCATTTGGGGTCAGTCCTGCTACTATTTTTTTAACTTGAAAGGGATCTCACTGCTTTTACGTTATTTTATCATTTTATTTCTCCATCTTTTTTTCTGGGGCTGACACCCTAAAATAACACTTCAAGTAAAGTAGCAGTACTAGAAGAAGAAGAAGAAGAACAAGAAGAAGAAGAACAAGAAGAAGAAGAACAAGAAGAAGACGATCTATCCACCACCACCATCATCATCAGAAAATGAGAAAGAGAAATCACCCCATCAAGTCACCGAATTCATCCTAACCTGTGAGAAGCAAACAAAGGAGTCCCTAGCAAAAGATAAACCTTTAACAGAATAAATATATTGCAAATTAAACATTTTAATTTCCCAGGTAGCCAGCTAATTCCCAGGTAGCCCCGGCTCATGGCTGACTCAGCCTTCAATTCTTCTGAGGTCAGTAAAATAAGCATGTGTATCCTGCATAATTATGTAAACCACCCAGAGAGTGTTTGAAGTGCTATGGGGCAGTATATAAGCAGAATACTTAAAATCAAACAGGAAAAGCAAGAGGAATAAAATTAAACAATAAAAAAGCATATGCATGACACTTTCTTCCTAATACTATGAAATGTAAGAAAGCAGATAAAGGACAAGGAGGGGGGAAAATTTAAGTTCTGTAAAAACTTAACAAAAATTGGAACATTTCTCTCCTCTCAACTACCTGATACTTTATTTTTCTGTGTCCAGTAGGACACTTACAAAAAATGACACACTGTTTAGTTGTTTTGTAAGCTTACGAAACATTATAAAACAAAACAGAAAACAGCGAGTCATCAAGAAATGAAACAAAACACTTTTTTGTTTTGGAAATGAAATGATTTACCTAGTGGTGAGAAGCCTATTGATCCAGCTGTCTTGAGAACAGGAGGTTTATTTTTAAATTAGTTGATTTGTTTTCCTTCGTCCCTCTCACACCACAGCTGTTACTTATTTCCAATCTTGATCTGTCTGCCTGCATCTAGCCAGGAGCTCTTCCGCTACCTTCCCTGCATTGGCTGTCCTTGTATTTACAAGTTTAAACTGATTGTTTTCCTTTTCTGATTAAGTAGGACCATAGAGGTTATTTTTATATATATTGTTCTTCCTCCCTGCGCTGATCAGCTGTTGAGCTTATCCCTCCGATTTCTCCATGCTGCAGCTACCCTTAGGTTTCCTGCTTGTTTACAGAGGGTTCTTTCATAATGAAGTCCCATCCCTATTGTTTATTATGGGAATAAATTGTATATAAGATGCTGTACATATTTTTTAAAAATAAATAATAATAAATACATAATAATATTACTAATAAAAATCTACAAAAATTTCCATGAGAACAAATAAAAAAGTCTTGCTGTCCAAAACAAATGAAGCATGTGATGAAAATATAGTGTGAACCTCCTGAAGAAATGCAGCAAAATGGTTGCAATAGAAGCTTAATTACAGAAGCAATACCCTGTTAAAGATACAGTGGGCTTAATACTATCGTCCTGACATTGGTTTAAAGAATCAGTATATTTTTGTTGCAGTTTCAATTTTTATATCATTGGTCCAAACACTGTTTGCACAGCTTTCTACTGTGTAAGCTGATGAAGTCATAAACTCAACACTGCTGACATTCATTCTGAATTCTGAATTCATTAAAAATGGCCACCAAATGATCATCACCAGCATCACTGTCATGGCCACCAGCAGTCCTAGGGAGTCTCAGAACCTAAACTGGAGACAGGATATGAAGAGTTTAATTAATTTTGAACAATTTGTCTTGGCATGAACTGATGACATCATCAATGTCCATTACACAAAGTTACACAAACAGGATTTGGGTCATTATTTTATTTGTTATAACAACATGTCTTGCTGATGAATTGACTTATCCACGTTCCTCAGATGCTGGCTTTCTCAAAAGATTACCAATTTCTGGAACATGACAGTTATACCCATGTACAAAACAAGTTACTCTTTGGAGTAAAGTCCCTCAAAAATATGTTTCCAAGCTCTAAACAAAAGGAATAAAACAACAGTGAAAAATTATAACATCAGCTCTCTGTGGTTTGCTTTCATCTATCTACAATGAACACAACACCTGAATAATTCTCAGCCTAAGCACATCAAAGTTGAGGGGGTCCAATTATCAAGTCCCTTTGTTTGGGCACCAAATGTTCACACCAGATTCCATGAGCTGCTGTGGTGTCTTTACACTATCAGTTTGATATGGACAAAGTAATCAAGCTGGAAGAGATTAAAGAACCTTGCTTGTTTCATTTCCTTTTGACTGTGCTGTGCTTGGTTCATTTTTAATAAAGGCAGCCACTTGCTTTGATAACAGCATACGAAACACCCTTTTTCTACCACAGCTCAGCATATACAGATTGAGCTACTCATACTTTGAAGAAATTGTGAGATTGTAATGAAGCACCTTGTTGCCTTAAACATAACCCAGTAGGTGAAATCCACAACATCTGCTTTGTGTGCCAGATGACCGGCAGGAGGACTCCTGGGGCTTGTTAAGGAAAGCACACTCCTATCTTATATAATACTACTTGGGAAAGATTTATTATGAGTTATTTCTACACAAAATTGAGCCAGCCAACAAATACTCTGCCTAGACACCGGAAAGAAATCTTGAGGCTGCCAGGGGGCATCCTCACAGCAGTGTAAGCCTTGTTCCCCTCATATGGAATAGATGTTGCTTGCTGTTTAGCTCTCTTCTTCTGTGCCTTTTCTTCACCTTTAGCTAGCTGGTGTTCCAAGATTCAAGATACAATCCAGCTTGTTTGAGACTAGGGCCCATCCAACTGGAAAGAGTTTACAAGAGGCCTGTGGCTTCTAAAATAAAGAGCGCAAGCTGAGTCCTGTGAGTAGACATTGGGAAGTTGCAAGAAAGTAGAGGTCTAGCATGCAGAGACCTGGAAAGAGGCACATGGACTCTCAACATCAAAGGGCAAGACTGCATCCACTGGTAATATAACTTTAATTCAATCGGGTTACAATTGGCAAACCTAGTGGATTCACATTTTGTTTTTACTGCAATCCAAGATTGAAGCACACGGCTCTCTTGTATCCAGGGCCGGCAGTAGTTTTTTTTTTTTGCGCCCTAGGCAGGGGGGCGTGGGTGGGGTGTCAGCGGTGGGGGGCAGGGCGACGGAAGGGCGGGGCGGTGGTGGCGGCGGCGGGGGACGGTGGCAGCGGTGGTGGGGGCAGGGTGGCAGATGGTGGCAGCGGGGGTGTGGGGTGGCGAGCGGGCGGGGCAGCAGGGGGCGGCGGATGGCAGGGGGTGGTTGGCAATGGGCACGGGGGCAGCGGGCAGATGGTGACAAGCGGTGGGGCAACGGATGGCGGGGGCCAGCAGCAGGGGGAGCGGCGGGGGGCAGCAGGCTGGCCAGCACCCCCTGTCCATTTTGGCGCCCTAGGCCACTGCCTAGTTCACCTTAACGGACGCGCTGGCCCTGATGTATCAACCCTCTTCTCCCCCCACTCCAGGCCAAAAGGGATTTGTATGTCTCATAGTGCAAAATGGAGCTGGGTAAAGGAGTAGGGGTGATATATGACCCATGTTCCTTTGTTCGAAGCACGAGGGTGTGACTTAAGAAGCAGCTTTTTACAAATGTCCATCTTGCCTCTAACAAGACTCCTGCCCTGACTGTAACATCACCTAGCCATGGACTTTTAGAACACCATCTAAGCAAGGACTTTAAAAGTAACCTTCTGGTAAAGCACATCTTTTACCATGTCTGAACTTCTGGGACCTACTTTGAAGAAGGGTGATTTACACTCAAAAGCTTGCAATGTTCCTCTTTTATTTTTAATATTGGCCTATAAAGGTATCGCCTGTAACCTATTTTTGCAATTGAAAAAATAACTGGTTCGTAAACATAGGGAAATCTAGTGTGTACTATAATTTAATCCTCCCTTGATTCTAGATAGATGAGGCCAGGCTTTCCAAATGGAAATTTCCTACCTATACATTCAATTGCTTATTGACCTAAGGTTTGAACAATACTCAGGCAGAGGATGTGAAAATAACTGGCAAGTAGATTCAGGAGAGCAGTGGAAGAAGTAACAATGAATGGTGTTTCTCATACTTCACTCAGGCCTGGAACAAAAATATCTTCTTTCTCAATATAGAGCCGGGCATGTCTAAGCCAGTTTCAGCATCCTTGGTTATCGTACATTGTGCAAACTCATGGAATTATTGGTGGTTTTTTTTTCCTAGTGTCAAATGTTGCATTGACAGCATTAGCAACATTTGTGTATGAGTGTGTGCATGCAAAAATGGTATTTTGTATTTTGTGCTAACAGTTTGTATGTTACACAAATTTATATTTTATGTGCAAAACACAAGTTTTTAACAGAAAATATATAGTATTTGATACAAAAACAACTTCCCTTATTTATTTTTCTCAAAAATGTTCTGAATTTCTTATACTCTTGCCTGATGGAGACAAAACTTTTTGAATGTGTTTTCAATCACATCTGCAAGAACAATATAATCAAAGATTCATTTTGCTACAGGCAAGCAGTATGGTTCAATCTGATTAATATTCATGTTCTAGAATAAACAGGCAAGGGATAGATGTGAAGACACCTCACTAATGTTCTTGATTAGATGGTCTGTGTTGTCAAGTGTTCATTAACCCCTTTGAAATTTCCAATTCCAGCCTAATAATGACACTGTTTTTCCATCAAAATGTCTATAATTTGCAGAAAAAAATATTTCTTCTCCCTATTAATCAAACTACTCTCACATTGTTGCATTTTCTTACACACCCACATAAACAGGGGCCACATGGGGCAGTGGTTAACCTGCATTACATCAGTGAAGACTCTGATCATGACCTGAGTTTGATTCTGGGCTTGGGTAGCCAACTTGCACTTGACTTAACCTTCCTTTCTTCCAATGTCAATAAATTAAATATTCAGCAGGTGAGGGGAGCAATGTGAAGCCTGCATAACTGAAGCATCCAGAGAGTGCATTGCTATGGTGTGGTATATAAACAAAGCACATTGCTTTGTTTTGCTATACAAGGAAGCATAAGAGGATGACTGATCTGAAACAAACAACCCATTCAGAATATCTATTTGTATTTATTTTATTTTATTCTTATATTAATACCTGGCACATTTGGCCTTATATGTAAGGCAGCAGCTACTGCTGTTTAGCTGTGCATAGAGATGGGCACGAAACGAGCAATTTTCCGTTTTTGTTTTCATTTTTTCATTTCGTTACGTAACGAAGTGAAAACCGAATTTTGTCTCCAAAACAAAACGGAATGAAACGAAACACCAGAAATTTTGTCGTGTGTTTCGTTTTCGTTGCGGCAAATACATTGAACTGTAAAGAATGCTAACGAAACGGCAATTTTTTTGTTTTCATTTTCGTTTCGTTACGTAATGAAACGAAAACGAAAAGTTTTGCAAAAAAATCACAAAAAACCAAAACGAACCGAAATGGACCCCCTAAACAACAAATGACAAACGAAACACCATTTTTTTGAGTCGTGCCCATCTCTAGGCCTGTGCATCATTTATAATGCTCCCAAAACTGTCAATTAGGGGTTCTGTGGCACTGGATTAAGCAAGGATGAATAACTGCATTTCTTCCCCTTTCCTCATAAGAGGTTTATGTAGGTGAGAGAACAGGTGAGAGAAACCATGATAGCTGCTGTTTTGGTTAAGAAAGTGTTCAAAATACAAAGCACTGGATGAGTTATTTGCAATTTAAAAATAATTGAGTCATTTTGACCTTCCTGTACACTTCTGCATATGCGCATGCGGTGCTTTTATTTTATTTTATTTCATTTCATTTATTTTATTTTAAAGGATATAGATTCTAATTTTGCATAAAGTGCTCCACAGGCATTTTGCCTAAACTGTAGAAAACTTCCAGAAAAAAAAACTAATTACTATGTGACTTTTATATGGATTACCATGCATGCTTGCATTTATTGATATCATAAGAATACCACCAATGTTTTCCATGTTAGTTTCCACCCCTCATAATGTATTTTTTTCTTTCTGCATGCTCTTTGTAGCTTTAACATTACCTTTTAAGGTTCTAAGATTCCCCTTATAATCCCTATTTTTACCCTGAATATGTCTTAAATGTTCTGTGCTGTATATTGTCCCTCATTATTGTAAGCCATCTTGGGTCCTCTTCCAATGAGAAAGGTGGGGTAATTAATAATAATAATAATAATAATAATAATAATAATAATAATAATAATA
>JAHTLZ010000379.1:11206503-11219681 GCA_023846285.1 Phrynocephalus versicolor | reverse complement strand
GTGTGTGTGTGTGTGTGTGTGTGTGTGTGTGTGTGTGTGTGTGTGTGGTGCATTCTGTTGGATATCTTCAAAAGAGGAAAGATAATTCTAAAGTGCAATGAATAAATAAATAAATAAATAATAAATAAGTTGAAAGTCCAGGGTTTACTAGGATGGTTTTCTTCAAATATCCTTCACATTAAGCATTGGAATTCCTTTTTTCAAAATAGAGGAGAATCCTAGGAATAAACATGGTTGCATAAATATCAGTCCAAGCAGGAGTGTCCTGCAAACACACTGCTCAAGAGTATCCCATACCACTATTATTATTGAGAGGGGAATTTAAAGCCCTCCTCTAGCAGGCACCACTCAGAGGCACTGCCCAGAGCAGCCAGGGCCAGAAGTCAGATCGCTGCCTCTGAGTGTCTGTCCACCAGAAGGGGGAGGGGCTCTAAAGCACTGAACACATGTCCATTCAATAAACCCTGGCAATTCATGCTCATCTCTAACATGGACTTTCACAACCAAATGTATTTTATGGATAGCTGGCAATTACTAGAAGAAAAGGTGCATTCACTGGTGCGCATACATTTCCATTTGTCATTTGGGTTGGGGTTGGGGTAAGTGGGCTCTGGGAAGCACGTCTCTGGGATAGGGGTAGGGGATAGTGGACTCTGTGAGGCACCTCTCTGGGTGCCTCACTTTGACCCACTAAGAAGGGAAGTGTACTTGCGTACAGATCTGGGTTAGGGTTGGGGTTAGGGCAAGGGCTAGGCTTAGGGTTACTACGGTAAAGGTTAGGGTGGGTTAGTGGGCTGCACCTCTGGGTGCCTCTGACCCACTAAGAAGGACAGTGTACTGGCATATGGGTTAGGGTTAGGGTTAGGGTTAGGGTTAGTGGGCTTTTTATGCCCTCTGGCACATCCAGAAGTCTCAGTCAAAACCTGGCCATGCGATTGGTGGAATGGCTCCAAAAATTTGCATGGTCCCATCCCATGGCGAGCCCATCATTGCGCAGGTGTAAAAAAAACAATAAATAAATAAATAAATGGAGATGTTTTATTGCAAGAAAAACCCACTGCTTGTACTATAAAACATCAGGCATTTAAAATACCTAATTTTCAAATGTTTCTGTGGTGCTTTGGTGGGTTTTTGGACCACGATTTAAAAATAAATATTGCAGTCACCATTTTGGATTCCCCCCCCAACCGCATGGCAAATGGAGACGATGAGGATGCCACCCCCAGCCTGGTACCAGTCCAGCAGCCCAGGACAGGAGAGGGGGGGAAGGACGGGGACCCCCCCCCCAGAAACCACCCCTCTCTGGTAGGTGCCCTCACTCAGGCAGGCATATTTTCGCCTGCTTTTTTGGCCGGGAATCGGTTTGTTGTTTTTTTTTAACTTTTTTCTGTGCTGCTTGACATCGCGCAATCGCCACAAACCGCAATGCCATGAACAACAACAAAAAGTCAGACCCAATTTATCTTTATCGGGTTGGGTTCGAGCTGGAGCGGAGTAATTCTTGTTACCGTTACCCGTTACGTAACGGAAACAACAAATGGTAACAGAAACAAGAATTTTGCCACTCCGTGCCCATGTCTACTTGTGATTCCTTGTGTAGCTTGGTTAAGGAAGAAAGTACACATTGCTTTCTGTTTGGTATAACCTGGGGAATGTATTAAATGTCTTGTTTTTTTCTCTTTAACATAATTTTCACTGTCTTCTGACATTCTTTGGTCTCCCTTTGGGGAGAAAGGCGGCATAAACATAAAGTTATTATTATTATTTTTGCCTGGCACCATCCTCAAGAAACGAAGTAATAAGGGATGTTCTTATTTTATTTTTGATACAAAATTAAAACATTGTTCATTTCTTCCTATATGTGAATTCAAAAAGTGTATACTGCTCTCCTCCCCCCGGTCAGAAGGCAACACTGACAGATTTGCCCATGCCCACATATTGACTCAAATGCTTGGCTCTTGTGGTAAGGCTTAAATGTTTGAACATTTGGGTTGGCATGTCATTTAGACCTCATCTTCTTGTCTTCTGGCATGTTTCTTATCCTTAACAGATAAGTAGCAGGAAGATATTTCCACGATACTCTACATACTGGGAAGAATAGCATCCTTTCAGCCAGTGAAAATAGTTGAAATTTTGCAACTTCTCTCTTAAAACGGTCACAGTGTTGGAGGACTGGAGGATAGTGGATGTCACACCAATTTTTAAAAAAGGAAGGAGGGGTCAACCAGGAAACTACAGGCCGGTTAGCCTTACGTCTGTCTCAGCGAAGATGGTGGAAAGCCTCATCCAAGAGAAAATCTTAAAACACATAGAGGAACAACATGGCTTCTGTAAGGGTAAGTCTTGCTTGACAAACCTTTTAGAATTCTTTGACAACGTTAACAGGCATGTGGATTTGGGTGAACCAGTGGATATTATCTATCATGATTTTCAGAAAGTTTTTGACACAGTCCCTCACCGAAGGCTGCTGAGAAAATTGCACAGTCAAGAGGGCAGGCCCTCTTATGGTTTGAGAACTGGTTTAGGTCCAGGAAACAAAGAGTAGGTGTCAATGGGAAATTTTCACAATGCAGAGAAGTGGAAAGTGGTGTGCCCCAGGGATCTGTCCTGGGTCTGGTGCTTTTCAATATGTTCATAAATGACCTGGAGACAGGGATAAGCAGTGAGGTGACCAAGTGTGCAGATGACACAAAACTTTTCCGTGTGGTAAAAGGTAGAGAAGATTGTGAAGAGCTCCAGATGGATCTCTCCAAACTGGGGGAATGGGCTGCAAAATGTACACCTCCCAGAGTTCCATATTGGAAATGGGGCGGTATAGAAATGAGATAAATAAATAAATAAATAAATAAATAAAATGGCAAACACATTTCAATGTAGCAAAATGTAAAGTAATGCATATTGGGACAAAAAAAATCAAAACTTTATCTATCAACTCATGGGCTCTGAGCTATCTGTGATGGATCAGGAAAGAGATCTTGGTGTGTTGGTGGACAGCTCCATGAAGGTGTCTCCCCAATGTATGGCAGCGGTGAAGAAGGCCAATTCCATGCTAGGGATTATCAAAATGGGGATGGAAAATAAAACAGCCAACATTATAATGCCATTGTACAAACTGATAGTAAGGCCGCACCTGGAGTACTGTGTACAATTCTGGTCACCGCATCTCAAAAAAGACATAGTGGAACTGGAAAAGGGTCAGAAGAGAGTGACTAAAATGATTACTGGGCTGAGGCACCTCCCGTATGAGGAAAGGCTAAAACATTTGGGGCATTTTAGTCTGGAAAAAAGGTGCCTGAGGGGGGATATGACTGAGACGTACAAAATAATGCAGGACCGATGAAGCTGTTTGGATGAACAGCGAAATGTTTCTATCTCTCAAAAAAAGAAGTCCAGTAGCCACGACTCAACTTCCAGATAAACTCACCTGGATGACTGAGAATCTTCACAGATAGATAGAGGGACACTATTCTCCCTCTGACAAAGTCCCAAAACTAGGGGACATCCACTCAAACTGTAGTGAGAACAGACAAAAGAAAATTTTTCTTTACCCACTATGTTGTTAGTCTGTGGAACTCCCTGCCACAAGATGTGGTGATGGCATCAAGCCTGGATGCCTTCAAAAGGGGATTGGACAGATTCCTGGAGGAAAAGTCCATCACAGGTTACAAACCATAATTGAGATGTGTAATCTCTAGGCTTAAAACCAGGGTACTTCAAGGGCCAGATGCAGGGGAGTGGTAGCAGAAGACAGATATCTAATCTCATGCGCTCCCAGAGGCATTTGGTGGGGCCGCTGTGAGATACAAGAAGCTGGAGTAGATGGGCCTTTGGCCTGATCCAGCATGGCTTTTCTTATGTTCTTATGTTTTTTTTATTCCATCTCTGTGAATGAAATAAGGAAGACATATGTCCTTAATAGGGAGCAATAGCAGGGGCCTTAATATAATGCCTGGACCATGCCTTATACCCTCTGTGTGGTCCCTCAGAACTGCCCCTGGAAGGGAGCTGGAAAAGTACTTCTTGCCACAAGTTGCAATTTATCTAGAGACTGAAAAAATTACACTATTTGGACTATAAATCCCAGAATCTCATAGCCATTATAGCCAACAATTATCCTATCCATGGGGTTTTAAGAAGATGTAGTTTAAAAAAAAACAAAAAAAAACCTTCCCCAGGCTTTATGCCTGTCACATGTTGAACTATGGGTGCAACTCAAAGTCCCTGTTTTGTTGGCCTGGGTTGGTATATCAAATTAAAGATCTGACTTCAAGATGTGGTATCTCATTTGGGCACTGCATCACAAATGGCCATGTCAGGCATGCTCTAGATAGATCAATGTTCTTTCGAAGGGCAAACTTCCCTCAGATGAGGAAACTAGTTAGAGAGAAATTGAAGGGGAATGTTAGAAGAATCCAATCTCTTCAGAGTGCATGGAGCCTGTTTAAAACAGCAATAATAGAGGCCCAGCACAAGTGCATACCACAAAGAAAGAAGAGCTCATTTAAGTCCAACAGGACAACAGCATGGTTAACGAGTGGAGTTAGAGAGGCTCTAAAACACAAGGAGAGGTTTTTCTGTAAATGGAAATCCTCCCCAAATGAAGAAAATAAAAAGGAACACAAACACTTGCAAAAGAAATGTAAGAAAATGATAAGGGAGGCAAAGAAAGATTTTGAGGAACGCATGGCTAGCAATATAAAGGGTAATAATAAAAGCTTCTTTAAATATGTTAGAAGTAGCAAACCTGCCAGAGAACCAGTTGGCCCTCTGGATGGTGAGGGAGGAAAAGGGGAGGTTAAGGAGGACTTGGACATTGCAGAGAAATTGAATGATTTCTTTGCGTCTGTCTTCATGACAGAGGACCTTAAGTGGATTCCGCTGCCTGAGCCGCCCCTCTTGACTAAAGAATTAAATCAAATACAGGTTAAAAGAGAGGAAGTTTTAGGACTAATCGATAAATTGAGGATTAACAAGTCACCGGCCCCAGATGGCATCCACCCAAGGGTTATTAGTGAACTGAGAAATGAAATTGCAGATCTCTTAACGGTTATATGCAACTTGTCTCTTAAAACGGCCACAGTGCCGGGGGACTGGAGGATGGCAGATGTCACACCAATTTTTAAAAAAGGAAGGAGGGGGGACCCAGGAAACTACAGGCCAGTTAGCCTTACATCTGTCCCAGGGAAGATGGTGGAAAGCCTCATCCAAGAAAAAATCTTAAAACACATAAAGGAACAAACCTTGCTGAGAGAAAATCAGCATGGCTTCTGTAAGGGTAAATCTTGTCTGACAAACCTTTTAGAATTTTTTGAAAAGGTCAACAGGCACGTGGATTTGGGTGAACCGGTGGATATAGTCTATCTGGATTTTCAAAAGGTTTTTGACACAGTCCCTCACCAAAGGCTGCTGAGAAAATTGCACAGTCAGGGGATAAGAGGACATGTCCTCTTTTGGATTGAGAACTGGTTGAGATCCCGGAAACAAAGAGTAGGTGTCAATGGGAAATTTTCACAATGGAGAGAGGTGAAAAGCGGTGTGCCCCAAGGCTCTGTCCTGGGACCGGTGCTTTTCAATCTGTTCATAAATGACCTGGAGACAGGGATAAACAGTGAGGTGGCCAAGTTTGCAGATGACACAAAACTTTTCCGTGTGGTGAAAACCAGAGAAGATTGTGAAGAGCTCCAGAAGGATCTCTCCAAACTGGGGGAATGGGCTGAGAAATGGCAAATGCGTTTTAATGTAACCAAATGTAAAGTAATGCATATTGAGGCAAAAAAAAAATCCAAACTTCATATATCAACTCATAAGCTCTGAGTTATCCGTGACGGATCAGGAAAGAGATCTTGGTGTGTTGGTGGACAGCTCCATGAAGGTGTCTCCCCAATGTGTGGCAGCAGTGAAGAAGGCCAATTCCATGCTAGGGATTATCAAAAAGGGGATTGAAAATAAAACAGCCAACATTATAATGCCATTATACAAAACAAATCCCCACCTGGAGTATTGTGTACAATTCTGGTCACCGCATCTCAAGAAAGACATAGTGGAACTGGAAAAGGTGCAGAAGAGAGCGACTAAAATGATTACTGGGCTGGGGCACCTCCCTTATGAAGAAAGGCTAAAACATTTGGGCCTCTTTAGTCTGGAAAAAAGGCGCTTGAGGGGGGATATGATTGAGACATACAAAATAATGCAGGGTATGAGTAAAGTGGATAGAGGGAGGCTCTTCTCTCTCTCCCAAAATACCAGAACTAGGGGACATATACTCAAATTGAGGGCTGGGAGAGTAAGAACTGACAAAAGAAAATATTTTTTCACCCAGTGCGTTGTAAGTCTATGGAACTCCCTGCCGCTGGATGTGGTGATGGCATCTGGCCTGGATGCCTTCAAAAGGGGATTGGACAGGTTCCTGGAGGAAAAGTCCATCACAGGTTACAAACCATGATGGAGAAACCAGGGTACTTCAAGGGCCAGATGCAGGGGAGTGGTATCAGGAGACAGATATCTCATCTCATGCGCTCCCAAACACATCTGGTGGGGCTGCTGTGAGATACAGGAAGCTGGACTAGATGGGCCTTTGGCCTGATCCAGCATGGCTCTTCTTATGACTTATGACCTTATGACTTATGACCTTTCCCTTTAGAAGCAAAAGAAAATCAAAAACCTGTTCATATTTTTTCCTCCATGCTTTGGCTAAGCTGCCTAACAAAAAATAGGAAGCTCCTTTGCTTCTTCCTATAGATGGAAAAGGAGAAAACATTTTCAATTTCTTGTTAGTTATTGATGATAACACATCAGAAATGAATTCAAATGAGGTTTACCAAAAAAAAAAAAAAAGCCAGTTCAAAGCACTGGTAGCGTGTTAGCAACAACTGAAAAGAAATGAAAAAAATTCTTCTGTGCCCCCAGCCACAGGATAGTGGCAATGAAGCTTTCAATTTCTCAAGATTTCTTAAGTAGTTTAAGCAAAGGGAAAACTTAAGCCATCAACTTTAGTTTGATTCCAGCTAGCACACATTCTAGAATTCAGCCACAGCAGAGTGATTCTATCATTCTCCACTTAAAAAAAAAAGGGGGGGTGTAGCTTCTGACAGGGACCAGAAATTTATCAATCAGAAACAGACTGGTTCACAGTGGAATATATATTACATGGTTGCCATGAAAAGGGAGAATATTGGCCTGTCCACAACCAGGACCAAACCACAGGACAAATACTCATCTCATTCCACATTGTGTAAGTGGGTTCATTTCACAATCAAAAATGAATATACATATTCTGGGAGATGAATCTTCCACTGTAATGGGTTCCTCTCTGTCTTTGCATACCAAAGTGCTTTCACTTTGTTTAACCTGTCATATGATTATGTGGTGAAAAGACAAATCACTATCAAACAGTAGTGGAGCAATACATTCTTAAACAATTTCCAAGTCAACTGTATGGGTTAAATAAGACTGAAATCACAAAACATAAACCAAATCTTGGATTGCTGCAGGATGGGTTATTTTTTTAGATGTTTCTCTTTTCAGACACTTTGAAATGTCACCACTTTATCTCTCCAGTGGCATTTCGTCTCTTCTTAGAGCAGTTGATGGTGTTACTTATAATAAGTGCTGTGAAGCCCCATAATGTTCTGATGTAGATAACAGGGAAAGCACTGAAGAAATAAAGAACTGTGGCAGAGGAGAATGTGATGTGTATTAAAATCTGGTATGAAATCTGGTATGAACTGGTTATGAACTGAAGGCAGTCTTTTCAGGGAGATGCACCGGAGGCGATCCCTTCCCTAAACTGCTAGCAGGTCTTGGATAACAGATAACAAAATCAACTAATAACTTAGGAAAGAAGTCAGAGAAACAAGATTGGTTTCTCTTTTTGTTGTTCTTTTCACAGTGTGGAGCTTTTGTTTTTATTCCTGCCCACCTCAACTCCAGTTCATCATCATCATCATCATCATCATCATCACCATCATCATCATCACCATCATCATCATCATCAACATCATCATCATCATTGAGCTGCAGAGCTGGAAAGGACCCTACAGGCATTGTCAAGTTCAGGCCCTGTCAGGGAGGGATAGTGGGGGAATTGAACTCTCAACCCTTTTAACCCTTCTTTTCCACTCTAAAAAAATTAAGGCAATATAAAAACAAAACAAAATAAAGAAATAGTAAAAGAAAAACAATTAGCGATGAAATGTTGTACATCATTTGGGGTTCTTCTGTTTTTCCATTTTCTCTGAAAAATGTTAACATAATGGTGCCAGGAGGTCAGAAGAGCAAACTGTATAAACCATCAACGAACATGAAATGGACATGCATTTGGTTGTTTTTTTTTTTGTTTTTTTTTAGAAAACAGACATAAAATCATTTTTGCTATTTTTGACATTTGCATGCCTGTCCTTCTATAAACCAAAGGGCAAGTACACAGGCTCATTCTTGTTTATCCTCACAACTACTATGTAACATTAATTAGTCTGAGAGATGCTAAATTACCCCACATCAATATAATATCACTATGCTATGTCTAGGCACAATGAATTAAAAGCTAATTGTCAGTTTTATTGTCTAGCTTCCCAGAGTTCTTCCATTTTTCTTTTCCCTTGGAATAGGTCAGACCTTGCTGCAGGCTGTATTTTAAAGTGCTTCTATGACATTATATGCACCTCATTTAAGAAACATGTTAATTCTCCCAATAATGGAAGAAACCTGAAAGTAACAAACACTCAAAGATAATGAAGTGACCATGCATTGGTGTTCATTGTGTGGGAGGGTGTGGATAGCATAAACCAATCAGGAGTAAGAGTAACAGTTTAAATAAATACAACATAATTTCACACTGGCATTCCTTACCATGGATATTTCCCTGTGAATGTAGGCACTTCTTAATATGATATAGCGCTTGGTTCTACTGTATTCTAAGAAGCCTGGGAATTCTGCAGGATCATATTCATTGCCTGTTTCCCGGCAATTTGGATCATGACTGTTTAGCAAAATCACTGGATGTTATGATCTGATGTACCAGATAAATACCAGAGAGCTTACAATGTGGATTAATTTTTTTTTTGGGGGGGGGGCATGTTTTCCTGTCAGTTCAGTGGTTTGGGTATCTGCTTGATTCCCCGCTGTGCTTCCTGCAAGTTGAGCAAGCCAGAGTGGACTTGGGCAAGATGCACAGTCGCAGGGCACACCAAGAAGAAAGGTATAAGCCACTTCTCCGTATTCTCTACCTGGACACCCTTGAAAAGTTTTTCCATGACTCAGAATTGACTTAATATCACATGTTGCAACAATATATCATCCATAGTTTTGGTTCTGTTTTAAAGTGTTGGACAAAAGAGTCTATCTGTTTATTTTTCAACACAAAAAGAAGGTTCTAACCCCCCAATACCTTGATACCAACAGGAAATAAACCAGTAGCTAATTGTCTAATGTGTCTAATATGCCTGTGCAACACTTGCATCTCAGCTAAATTCATTACTTCATTAACCCTTGTATAAGGAAGAAGACACCACCAGATGGAACCAAAGGTCTTTGAGTACTTTTATTCATGGGCCTCATTTGCAAAAACTTGGGACCAGTATGAAGAAATGTTACTCCACGCCCACTGAGTGACAATGGGAGTTCGTCCTGACCAAGCCCCCTGAACTGGGATTTAAGCAGGATGAATGATTCCCCTCCCTGGCCTCGGGAATCTGCTCATCTTGGTTCTCATTCCGAGATGAATGGCCGAGAGGTAAGCCTCATCATGCAACGTGTCATTCTCCATCTAGTGGCAGGAGTGCAAAATGCCATTCGCCAGTACATTCCCTATGGATTCAGCAACGCAGTGCAGAGAGATTAAAAGACAAATGCCTCAAACTTAGCTCCATAACACATTGAAGGCAAAGTTGAGGAGATTCATAAGATCGAAAAATGGAAGGTCGAACCAAAGAAAAAAACGAGAACAAAGGCTGAGAATTTCAGATGTTGTCACGAAACAAGGATGTGCAGTAACAGTCATGATGGTACCAGTGACATGATCATGAAATGAACGTCAATTCGGAACAAGGAAGGACGTGAAGTAACCGTCTAAGAGGGTCTATGTACCTGTGTACCTAGGCTGCCATATTCAATATGATCTTAGAATTGCAGAGTGGGAAGGAACTTTATATAGTTCATCAAATTCAGTCCATATCAAGGAGGCACAGTGGAGAATCAACTTCCTAACCTTCAGCTCTACAGCCGGAGCGCTAAATCAGAGAGATATTCAGTGGGCAGCCAGTCTCACCTGCATGTTATGGAAATTATTTCCCCATTTTGCAAATCATGTGGTGGATAGCCCTTCCCAGCCAACAAAATCTTGCATTCAGAATAGTTCCATCCAAAGTTGCTTCACTGATAATAAAGAGAAGGTGAGTTGCTCTTACATTTTGCCAGTATTACAGGAGTCCCCCACAGGTGTTCCCCTTACCAAAGCTCATTAGTATACCATCACAAACATTTCAATTGACCATCTTTAGCTATCTTTTTGCCTCACATGACTCCTGTGCCTTTAAGAGCAGTATAAGATACAGATATTGAACTGGTATAGCTTGCCCAGAAACAGGGATTCAACTGTATCGGAGCCTGATTTATATCAATATTTCCAAAAGACAATAGTGAACGTTGTTGTACACAGGTCAGGACAGGAAAGCTTCACAGACCTAGACAGCAGGTCTAAGGCACAGAAAGAGCATGTAGGCAGTACTGAATGCTTTTTAAATCCACTGTTCTCATCAGGTTAGGCTGTTTTAGTTTTGTAAAGCACCCTAGCACAACATTTTCAAGTCTTTGAGATTCCTTCCCTCTAGGTGAAATTTGAGACAAACAGCACTATTTTTCCTTGTCAGGGTTTCCTTAATGGACATAAATGTTGTATATGCAAAATCAAGTTCCCTTCATACTATGAAGCAAAGATCAAACATGCGTATTTATTAGCATTGGCTGATTGTGAAAAAAAAGGTACACACTCCAGGGCCACTGGTCCTTGCATGGCCATGGAACATAACAGTATCCATGAGGCTTTCACCCACTTTGCATTGTGGCATTATTTATTTTTATTTTCTCAAACTGCATAAAAAACACATTTTCTGTTGTTAAGAACATTGCAATGTACATCAACGTCTTGTGAGGGAAGGAGAATGAATTTCCAGTTTTTCATCATCAAGATGATGGGCCGCATGAGGATTTAAACCTTCATGGGAGCTTCTCAAACCAGCTGCAAGCAACAATTTCAGAGCTGAAAAGGCTTTTTAGATCTAGAGACCTTCAGTGCACCAAAGCCATGTGTGGAATTTAGGTAAAATGTGACACCTGGGTCACTTGGCAACCGAAGATGTACGAGCAGGGTATTCACAAGTGTACAAAATCAAAAAGTGCCACCAGGCTGTCAGCAGGAGCATCAGAGGCAAACACATGTGAACTAAGCAAAAATGTCACATGCTTGCTCTTGAGGGTGGAAGCAGATATATATCACTGCTGTCATCTTTGTTCTTTCAATACACAAATGTAAAGTAGAGATGGGCACGAATTTAAAAAATGGCATTTCGTTTGTCGTTTGTCGTTTAGGGGGTCCGTTTCGGTTCGTTTCTGTTTTTTGCAAATTTTTGCAAAAAAATCAATTTCGTTTTCGTTTGTTTCGTTACCATTTTGTTACCATTTATTTCATTTTTTGTGATTTTTTTAGCTTTTAAAGCAGTTCAATGTATTGCCGTAACAAAAACAAAACGGACGACAAAATTTTTGGTGTTTCTGTTCATTTCGTTTCATTTTAGAGATAAAATTTGTTTGTTGTTTCGTTGCATAACGAAATGAAAAAATGAAAACGGAAACAAAAAATTGTTCGTTTCGTGCCCATCTCTAATGTAAAGAATGGACTGCTCTCAGGTGCCTAATCCTTCATTTCTGCTCTGAAGATTTTCTACAATGCCTTGCAAAGTTGCTTGAATCCATCCTGACTTTGATGTTGTAGCCAGTGCAGGTTGTGTGGATGTAACTGTGGCACTCCCTTGTAATGTGAGTAAGGATACATTTCATTTGGCGTTTGCTGAGAATGCTGGAGAGATGACAGCCATCACATGCATGCTAGACTCTTACATTTCTTGGCTAATAAAAGCAGGCAAGGGGGAATTGGCTGCATGGATAAAGAGCTATGAATGCCTCCTTTCAGCAAGAGAGGGTATCAGCATGCCTAGGGAAGGCAGTAGAAAGACTGTTATTTAAAAAGTCCTCCATGGATTTCACCATATTGGATAATTATATGCCATTTCCCCACATTCCAGTGAAATGCACAGTGACAGACACTAAAATGCATGGTGGCTTCTCAGCTCCCAGGGTTTCTAGATTGTCCAGATATATTTCAGTCTTGGTTCAGGGCTGGTTATGGGATGGAGATGGTTTTAGTCACCTTCGTGGATTACAGAACAGCCCTGTTGGTTCGGCTAGACATCTTGGTGGATTCTGATACTATTGACCAAGCATCCTTCTGATCTGACTCTCTTGGATAAACCTTGGAAGTACTCTTTCATGGCAGAAGAGAATTTCTGTTTAGCACCTCGGGTGCTGCTTTCTGGGGTCACCTTGGCTTTATTTCCACCCCATTGTTATTTAATGTGTACTTGAAATCACTGGTAGAGCATTCTGGATGTTGGAATTCACTGCCACCATTATACTGATGACACCCAGCTCTATTCCTTTCTTTCATATGATTCAGGAGAGCAGTTCTGATTACTCTGATGTCATTAATGAGCCAGATGAGGGAAAGAAAACTCAAACCTAATCCATATAAGACACAGGTGGTCTGGTAAGTCAAAAGACAGATCAAGTATGGAGCCACATTCGACCTAAAAAGTCATATCCACAGTTTGGGAATTGTCCCTGGATTCAACCCTTCGCTTGGAAGCAGAGATCAGAGGAGACCAAAAGGGTATATGCACAGTTAAAGTTTCTGTACTAAGTACTGTTGTTCTTTGTGGTGTCTGATATAGCTATTGGAACAAGTGCTTTAGTTATGTTGCATCTGGATTACTTCATCACGTTCTGCATGGAGTGATTTGTAATACAAAATCCAGTGTAGTTATCTTGCCTGTTGTGTGATGATGATGATGATGATGATGATAATAATAATAATAATAATAATAATAATAATAATAATAATAATAATA
>JAHTLZ010000379.1:11174228-11198002 GCA_023846285.1 Phrynocephalus versicolor | reverse complement strand
GAAGAAGAAGAAGAAGAAGAAGAAGAAGAAGAAGAAGAAGAAGAAGACAGTAGTCTAGACACAGTCTAAGAAGCCATCTCAGTCTTCCACTTACACCATCATTTCAAAAGGCTAATTAAATGCAACAGACTAGTTACGAAGAAACCTTGTTTTCCTGTAGGCTTTTTACAGAAATGATCTTCAAGCATACATTTTCTAACACATTTCCCCATGTTATAACAGAGTTAGAGTGTGCCTCTGTTCAAGATGATATCAGCTTTGAAATTCAGTTAGAAAGTACTGCCTTTGGGGAGTCATATTCCTTCAGTCTCTGTAGACGGACAAATAACTTATCATACATCTATTTGCTAAACCTGTTACCTCACATTCTGTTCCAAATGTGATCATTTCTTTTAAAATATAGAATGCCACTATGTAATTAGGAAGCCTAACACCAGAGGGTTCCCAGCTCTAGATGTCATTGGAGATGCAAAATGATATGGATGCATGGGCACCTGTGTTCAGTAAGGGGAAATATTTTAGCTATCTCAGAATAAACTTCAGTGTTTTTTAAGCAGTGTACAATGATATTTGTGGGAGCTTCAGGACTGGCTCTGTTATAGCCTATAATAAGAGAAAGCAGAAAATGGCACTCCAGTCCTAAAACCTATTAAGGAATATTTCACCATCTTACACCCATGAGAAATTTTACTTAGCCACCTTTTCTATATATCTCTATAGCAACTGAACAAATCTATTACCCGTGCTTTCATGTTGAAGAATAATGACTTTAGGTGTGAGCAAAATAAACAAAGTTGTCTCCAATAATTTCATGTTATTATTTTCATTCCATTTAGAATAAGCTTTTTTTAAGTAGAAATAACATTTTTTTTACAAAAAAACTTTAAATGACAGAGAAATAAAAATAGATTTGTGTTTCCAGAAGCAAGGGTCTGTGCTGAGGCATTTTTATTCATAGAAGTCTGGATGTGAATGTACAGTAGGATTGCTGTATCAATACCACAGTTTCGTTTATCTGACATCTGAAATTTGGATGGGCACGAAATGGAAAAACTGTGTTTCATTTCATTTAATTCCATCCCCTGGGTTTCTTTTCATATTGTATGTAACATACAAAACAAAACAAAATAAAATGAACCCCCCATGGCACCAGCCCTCTAGCTGGTGTGGTGGAGGATTCAAAAAGCCTCCTCCCCACTGCCTCCCAGCTGATTTTTGACAGCTCAATCTCAGCTGGGAGGCAGCGGGTAAGAAGAAAGGAGCAGCCAGGCAGAAGTAAATTCCCTGCCTGACAGCTCCTTTCTCCCCTACCACCCCCTCCTCCCAGGGGAGTGTTTTAGAATCTTATGGGAAGTGGTGTCAGTGCTATCACTGGCTGGATCAGCTTCCAATTCCAATTAAAATGTTTTCCCTAGGGACACCCCTTTTGGAGCTTCATAACTCAGCTCCCTGAATCCCAAATCTTTCCAAATTTCAGGGCTTTAAGGGAAGAACTTGAGGCAGCTACCCAGCCATTTCCTCCAAAACAAATTATTTCATTCTAGAGGGAAAATGGTGTTTCATATCATTTGCAAAGGAACACTGTTCGTTTCATTTTGTTATCTAACAAAACGACGAAACAGTGTGTCATTTTTGTATGGTGCCCATCCAAAGTCTGAAATTATTAAGTCAAAAAATAACTACAGTATTTCCACAGTGTATTACCAGAACCAGCCATTAGAGAGAACTAGAGACTATGTTATATATAGGTTACATATCAGACATGTACAACATTGTCCAGCATTGAGTGATCCTGCTTTTTACATTTAGCCATGGCACGACTAAACATTTTGCTTCAACTCCTTTTTTAAAAAAAATGAACAAAGAAACATTTATAACTTTATTTATATTTATGTTGGATGGAATTTAAAGATCTCAATGTGGGAGATCTGTTATTTATATTCCACAGAGAATTCAAGATGCTCAACATCGGTGCATGTTTATAGCTAGAGATGAGATGGAATTCTTGGTGTTCAAACAACACAGAAGCCAATTGGGTTGAAATTAGGCAAGGGCTATAAAATGCCAACTTATTTTAAATTGACACCAGCCTACAAAGTATTGAACTCAGAAGTATGAGATAGATCCTGAACACAAGGTGTGGAGGACGGTTTAATGCGAAGTTTTCACTAAATACAATGCAATAACTTTGGGAACCCAAAGGAGAGGAAAATGCCAAATGGAGCATATGCTTCCCTGGTCACAGCAGGAGGCACCAATGTTGCATAAACATTTCTGGCTTGTTCAGACTTGATGCCCGAGGCCTGGACTGCTGTCTTGGTTCATTTAAGTATAAAGCCCCCTTTGGTTGTGCTGGCAGCAGTGACTTTTAATTACAGAGAATTCAAATATTTTCTTGCGCAGGCACTTTGGCACCTAGATGTACTACTCACCCTCCTGCTTATGGCAGCAGCCCATCTATCTCAATCCCCTCAGAGAACCACACTTCTCTGAGATTTTAGAAGTAAAAACATCAGTTATCTCCCTGAGCTACTAACCTTAGCTGAAACATACTGCCAAATCCAAAAAACTATTTGACAATAAAAATGTTTCATTAATTTTCAGTTCCACAGATCTGCAGAGGAACTGCATGGAGGCATGTGCTCGGTGAAGAGATAAGCTGGAAATGTATATATTTTTAATTAATTGGGTTTTTTTTTCTTGAGCTCTTTGAGTCCTGGCCCTTGACTCTTGAGTCATCTCAACCAGATGATTTTCCCAGATCTAGTGTCACTCTGATTGGCAAGTCCTCTATCAGCCTCTAGCAAACATCCACATTTATCAGGCATTCAAACCAATGAAAAGGTTTGAATGCCTGATAAATATTACATGTTTGAAAGCAAAACCACACCAACTACTTTAACTACTTCTCTTCAAAGACACGCCTCAAAGACCAACTCCTAGAATTTAAGTTTCTACAAGTACAGTAGTTTCTTAGGCTATGATTTCCTTATGTTGTCAAGAAATGGCACATCACAAATGATACATCTGTCCCCCCCCCTTTTTTTTTTTGGCAAGACTACTTTAATCAGTTAACTTGCAAATTCCAGAAAGTATCTTTTCCTTGGTATTTCGTGTTTTTTCCTTAATCTGAAGCAGCTATTTACAAATCTGCTAGTTGGGATTTCTAGTTGCTTTCATGAGTTATTTCCCATAGAAAAGACAGATCCCACATCATCAGTTGTTGTGCATTCACTGTGTAAACTTGTTTTTCACACTGATGTTTGCATGCTTCATGTTATCTGTTTCCTTAACCAAACCAACAGTAATGTGGAGTCAGGGGAAGCAAAAGTGATAAATATCACACACAACATGAACAATATTCTACAATGCAGAACTTTATGTAGGGATCTCCTTTTCATTAGCTGTTTTACCCCTGCAATACTTTTGGAAGTTGATGGCTTCACATTGTTAACATGGGTAATTTATTCAAAGTGTGTTGCCATTCAGGATTGTGATCCCTCACAAAAGTGCCTGTAAAGAGACTGAGAAATTGAAAATGGCCTACAGGAAATTGTAGTGCTGGGAAAAATGTGAAGTGTTCTGGAACAAAGACTAAAAGATAAAACAGAGATAAGCATCTGAAATGCTTCTGTCACTGTGATTGCCCTCTGTCACCAGAATGGACAGGATG
The DNA here is from genome assembly GCA_023846285.1 of Phrynocephalus versicolor. Classification (NCBI taxonomy): domain Eukaryota; kingdom Metazoa; phylum Chordata; class Lepidosauria; order Squamata; family Agamidae; genus Phrynocephalus; species Phrynocephalus versicolor. The sequence goes on along the minus strand of JAHTLZ010000379.1, from coordinate 11,194,329 downwards.
CATTTCAGAAGAGTGGGTCCATAGTTCTCCTGTTTGTTTATCTGGGAAATGATTCAAAGAAGGCTTTGATATCTATGTTACAGTTCTGGGAATGTTCCTCCCTGCTCAGAAGGCATAGCAATTGGCACTGAAAGATTAAGTCCCATTCCAGAGGTAATCCATTTGCTGGGAAACACAACAAAAGATTAACCAAGATGGCAGGGACTCGAGGCATCTGTAACATCAAGCTTTTGTCCTCCATAAAGAAGCCTGGAAGATGCAGGATTGGGAAGCAAAGGCAACATTCTCAAATTAGGGGAAGTTTCAGAGAGGATAGCCATGTTACTTCTTTCAAGAATTTCAAGGAAAAATCAAAGAAAAACAAAACAAAAGACACAAAAAATATGAAAGACTAACTTTCATACTTTAATACACTGTTTCATGGACTATGCATCCACTTTTTCAGACATATAGCAGCAGAATGAGGTGTGCAATATAATATGGGATGGGATATACATTTCATAAGAGATACTCATTGGCTGTAGTATATAGAGTTGGGGTGGATAGGGGAGGGGGAGGAGGGAGAGTTGATTAGTAGAAATGGTGGGAAGATTGGCTTAGGATCTATAGATGTGTAAAGCATAGTTTTATGGCTCTGAGGCCAGGAACTGTTTATATGTTTAAGTGTGGTATTATGGCTCAGGGGTAAATTCCTCAAGAGACAGAAACCAGATCAGAACAGTGAGGCTGAGGATGTGTGTGGAAGAGATGGGGGGGGATGGGAGTTTTTACCTTAGACTCCATGAAAAAAATGAAATGTAGAGTTTTTACCTTAAGAGTCCATGAAAAAAGTGGCAATATGGTGACTCAAGAAAACCCCAATTTATGTTTAATCCCTTCAGATGTTTCCCTTTGTTTTCTTGATCTGTAATGATTCTGTCCAGGTAAACTGAAGTGGTTTGAGACAGGGGGTGACACTTCTCTCATCAGGAACGGGACTGCTTATGAAAGACTACACCTTATTCCTAACCTATGTGTTAGGAATAAGTAAAGGACAGGTTAGCAAAACTCTATTATGCTGGGTTTCCAGCCAAAACTCTATTATCTTCCTAGGTGTGTACTTTCTTTGAAATATCAAAGATGATTTTGTAACATGTTATGATTTAGCTCCATTTACCACCATGAAGCTTTGGAGTTCTTTTTATTTTTCTGTTTTTATAACCATTTTATCTTTTTTCCTGATTCTATTTTCCCCTATCCCTGCCCTGCCTTTGTTTTAAATGAAATACATAAAATCCTATCAGGGCTTTGGTTGTATTGCGGGAAGTTAGGACATCCAGGTATTTATATCTAGTGGCTGAACTACTGAACCAAAGCTACTCAGCCTGGAAGTAAGATGACGAGTGGAGAAGGTGGACGTGAGAAATAAGTGCATGCAAGTAACACAAATGTAGCATGCAGCACTTTCTAAAGAGCACAGCCACAGGGAAGGAGTTGTGGGCCAGGAAGTGGAGTCAAACTGCTTAATAGTTTTTATTTAGTACCTATCCCTTCCTTGAATTTCTGCACCTTATGCTGGAAAAGGCTGAGGTCTAGAGAGACCTCTGGAAGAAAAGAAAAGGGGAAGATGGGGAGCAACAGCAGAAACTAGAAGATAAATCATAGCAGTTGGACTTCTTTTCTTGAGAGAGTGAAATATTTTGCTACTTATTCAAGCAGCTTCATCAGTCTGAGGAAAGTTAGTGGTGAGTCCTCCATTTTATAGTTCACCTATGTACACCTATTCAGACCAAGGTGAAACACATTAATTCCTCTGTGTTTCATCTTCCATAATTTAATGGATTCATCATTTCCTTTACTGAGCTCACGTCCATTTGTTTTCCCATCCTTCTCCCTGTTTCTTCCCTTTTACTGAATATTTCTCCATTTAGCAACCTGACAAGACAATGGCATTCTGGATTTGTCATTTTTATTGTATAGCACCATCTGGATCACAAAACGTCTCTTTTCTCCAAATCCCTAGGCAAATTACTTCTTTCTTTTCTTGCTTATACAATATAATCTGACCTTATGATGACTTTCCATTTTCCTGCTGACTGACTCTTCCCATGAAAAATCACTGGAATAATTCACCAACAACGTGTCCCAAACTTAAAAGATACATTTTTTAAAAATAATCTAATTTACAAGGATGAGTGATGATACTATTTCATTTTATATAAAATGTCTTTCAAGCAAATGTTTTTTTTTTTACATATAATTATATGAGCCTGAAAAAAGCTTTTAAAGTCTTCATGAAGATTCAAGCATATATTTACATCCATTTGTTGCCACATAATGTTTTTGTGCACCATGCTTTCCTCTAATTATATGTCTTTTTCTATGGAATTTTTCCTCACAGACTTTTTTCCTGATACATTTCTTCACTGAAGCAGTTTATAAACATAAATGAATAAGAGAGAGGTGTGAAAATTTAAGGTAACTTCCCCCTGCATGTTTACTTATTTAGAAAACATTTATTAGCTCAATTCCTATTAAATGCTATCTTCTGGGAGACTTTAGCAAGATGCGTTTGGAACCAGATCTGAGATCAGCCTTACAGTCTGAATCAGTTGTTCAAACAAAGGAAGTTCCAACACACTCCTGTCATTGAATGTAGAAGGTATGAAGCATCAGTTTATCATCTGACAATTAACAGACCTAAATTGGCCTCCAGTTGAATCAGGTAACAGTTTAAGACAGTGATGGTGAACCTTTTAGAGAACCAAATGCCCAAACTGTGATTTAAAACCCACTCATTTGTTTGCTAAGTGCCGATACAGCCATTTAACCTGCATACAGGTGATTGTGAAGGTGCGATGTCGGGTGCCCACAGAAAGGACTCCGAGTGCCACCTTTGGCACCCATGCCATAGGTTCGCCAACACTGGTTTAAGAGAACAGCTTCAACAGCAGCAAAACAAAGGAGTGCAAAAATGAAAGAATTCAACATTCACACCAAGAAAAGACAGAATACAAGATTAAGTAAGCAAGCAGTGATCAGTCACAAAAACATGCCCCAAAGATGACAATCACATGATATACCAAGACTTCTTGGTACATAGCTTTCACTCTACTTCTGGTGACTAACATTATCTCATTTATAATTTTATCTATTGACCACAAAATTTAGATGATAAATGACTCTTTCTGGTATCTGAGCCCCCTTTTTTCTTTTGAAACCAAAAAGGCCTGCAATCCCTTTGGTAATTTCAAATTTTGCACTCTCCTAGCAGTTGTACATCCAAGTACTATCAGTTTCACCATGCATGACTATTCTATTTTGGTTCCTGTTCCTATATTTGCTGTGTGCTTGTTCTGAGACACACAACCATAATCTATCTCATGTAATAAGAACCTTAATACCAGTGTGCGTAAATAATTCCTTTAATATGCCTTAAATCTTAACAAACAATCAATATTTACTAGAGCTAATCTTATCTATACTTTATAAACTATGTCTTATAGCCTTAAAGCAACTTGCTCATAAAATAAATCATTAAATCAGAGAAAGTCCCCTTGTCCTAAAATTTTAAAAAGAGAGAAATTTAAGAAGCTTGTAAGCTGAAAAAATGCATCACATCTCTAGATGAGAGCTCTTATTGAGTCAGTTACAGGTCAAACTTTGAAATATAAGATTACATCTAAGAGACTTGGATTACTTACAATTAGAAATGTGCACAAAATGACCTTTTGGTTCATTTTGTTATCCGGTTTTTGTTTTGTTACCTAACAAAACGAATAACGAACTGCCCCCTCTAAGAAAAACAAAACGAAATGAAATGGAAATTTCCATTTCAGTTCAGTTCATTTCTTGTTCCGCGGGTATCTTCTACCTGGTGCTGGTCTGGAGTCCGGTCCTCCTGGCTGCTGCCACCAGCCCCTGGGAGGGGGCATCCAGAAAAACAAACAAACAACCAGCCCACGCTACAGCTGATAGGCAGGCCAGCAGAAGAAAAATAAAAAAAAATTAAAGAAAAAGACACAAAACCCCCGAACCAGGCCGTGAACTGGTCCACAGGCCAGCAGAAGAAAAAATTAAAAACACAAAAATACCTGATCCAACCCACAGGCTGCAGAACTGGCCCGTGAGCACTGGATCTGACTTGCGGGCCTCCGACCTCACCAAACTGGCCCATGGGCTGGCAGAAGAAAAAAAGAAAGCTGACCAGTCCACACTATAGCTGGTAGGCAGGCCATGTGGTTGGCAGTAAAATAAAATAAAATAAAATAAAAATAACCCAATCTGACCCGCAGGCTGGCAGGATAAATAAATAAATAAATAAATAAATAAATAAATAAATAAATAAAACCCAACTGGTGGGGTTCAAAAAAGAAAAAAGAAAAAGAAAGAAAATGAACCCAAACTAAAACAAATTAAGAAATGATTTTTTTATATAAAAATTCATTTTGTAATTAACAAAACAAAACAGGGTGGGGGAATGAAGTATGAAACAAAACACCATTTTGGTGTTTTGTGCCCACCCCTACTTACGATCTGTAATAAACTATTATTTTTCTGCCTATTTATGATTTTGATTTCTAATAAAATATAAAAACATTTCAGTCAATACTTGTCACACTCTATAAAGTCGCCTTTTTCAGTGTTTGCTAGCATAGCAATACATTTCTTTACAAGAAGCCATTTGAAAACTACATTGCATATCTAGGTAACTGAGAGTGCACAAATCCACAAGTCCAAGGCAGAAAACTCATCAGCAGAAAAGTAAGGAATGTCCATAACTACTTCAAACATAAAAGTAGAAAATGTATAAAAAATATAGAGAGTTCTGCTCATGCACACAATTATATGGACCTCCCCAGCATGACAGAAAAGCAGTGACAGCTCCTGCAGCTCCTAGTGGAACACAAGGTAAAGTATGGACATGTAGGGTAAGAGTTCATGTCCCACATGAGTAAGATCCAACCTTATTATTTAGGAAGGCTTTTGAGACTACCCACAGCTGATAGTTCCCTTCCCTACCCAAATCAAATTATTTCTGTTCCTGCATTTTTGCATCACCATTTTATCTTATCTGTTGTTGTTGTGTTATATTTTTATCTTGCTTTATTTAATTTTATATTATGTTCTTTATTGTACTCACCAGCTATTTGCCATTTGTAAGCCACCCAGAGTAGTGCATCATGCATGCATACACACACACACACACACACACACACAGAGAGAGAGAGAGAGAGAGAGAGGAAGGTATCCCAGGCCACACAGTGATACTTAGGAACTCAATCTACTTTGAGATGTATGCATGCATTTTCTTTTTCAAACATCCTTGTTTACTTAAATTGTCTTCCTGTCTTAAGGATGCTGGAAATGATGAATCATTAATTGAAAACCCAAGCAGTTTTTAATTAACAGAGGCAAAACAAAACAACAAAAGAGAAAAAAGTTGAAAGTAGCAATGCTCCAATATATACAGGCAGAAGGTTTCATGGAAGCTTCAAGTAAATCAATTCATTATTATGAAAGGGGCTTCTATTGGCTCTTCTGTAAATGAGATCTTTGCAAATCTTGTGTGCGATGAAGGAAAAAACAAAAATGCTTTCCTAGGAAATTATTCCATTGTTGTTGTGGGATAGTCTTCCTCGCGAGAACAAATTAAAAACAAAAAGTTTAAAAAAATGTGGTGGCACCTTAAAAACTAACTTCTATTTTTTAATGTGAGTTTTCATTGACAAGTCCACTTCATCACACATAATGTTTTAAGGTGTCACCATGTTCTTGTCTTTACTTTTTTATTTTTCATTTTTACTTTGTTCCCACTTATAATGCTCACACAGACTAACATGGTTGCTCTTTCTACACTCTTCTATGTGCTACTTTACAACTTCATTATTGTTATAAAATAACACATAGAAGACTGGTTCACAATAATGGAACAAAAAAAATCCTAGAAAAAGTCAGAGCTGAACATGTTGATGCCTCCTCTTTTCTGAAATTATCTATGTGTTTACTGTCCCCATTCCATTCTCTTGAGTATCATTACTATCCCTTCCAGCTGCAGGTGAAGAAAGTGAAAGATAAGCACTTAAAGGAGATGGCGAGATAGATTTTCATGCAAACAACTCATTTCTAATGAAGCAAAAGAGTCAGGGACACAGAATGTCTATCACTTCTAGATAGCCAAATTGTCTCCAAGTGGGATGTTTCAAGTTTTGCTGGAAGCAAACTGCTGTACCTTGGGGTGCTGTAGAAAAGCAGCTGAAAATACTATGAACTATTAGGAGAAAATATATATATATATATATATTCTCTGGATTTTTAAAGGCAACCCAGTAGGTTGTTTTGGGTGTTGGCAAATGTCTCTGTTTGCAAAATAACTAGCTGCACAACTCTGCAACCTGCATGTATTCATAAGCCAAAAGGGGCCTAAGGGATAATTAAATGAGGGCAGTGGCCTGGGCCAAATGGCAATTAAACTACACAAATTGATATATTCTGGAAATATTGCTTAGAATATTTACAAGAGGTATGCAGAGCTCTTCTAAAGATGCTTCTCACTCTTAAAGATTACAGGGCAATCCCTGGATAAAAGAAATCTGATTTCTGCCAACTTGGAAGTAAATTACATGTCCATTTCAGAAGCCTTTGCCTAAGCAGAGGGACTTTTAAGTTATCTATGAGCCTCAACATGAGATGCTTGGTGAGGGTTTGCCTATAGAACAAAAATAGAACAAAAATTTATAATATGGTTGCATGTTAATTAAAGACAACTTTGTACTTACAATCACATATCTGTGTGGTTTAGAAGTGATAATTTATAGATTACATTCAGAGAACTGATACATTCATATGTTTTAAAGTAAATAAAAGAAAGATAGCTTATGGGATTTTCAAATAAGATATATTGGTATACGGAAAACTACACAGAGGTGCCAATTGTAATAGGAAATTCATAAATTTAAAAATATGCAATGAAGAAAGGTGAAACCAATGATGATAATCATTTTAAATAATATTCTGAAATCATAACAGGATAATAGATAATCTAAAATTTTAACTGCTTCTCAACAAGATTTGTTCATTCTCAATCAATCAATCAATCAATCAATTAATAAATAAATGTGAACTTTGAACATTCTTACCAGTAGAATCTGTTTGGTGTGACCATTTCCTGGAGAAGCAGCCATCTTCTTCCAAACTCCACTGAGCTGTACAGCTAAAGTGAAAAGATTAAGATAAATATGCAATATTATAATCTGCCCAGCAATTTCCTATTGCTTACGTGTTGTTGTTTTTAACATTTTCACTATGACAGTAAATATAAGGCTGCCTTGTGAGCCACCCTCATCTTTAAAAGAATCTGACCAAAAATTTATAAAGCAGATATTATGTAAATTATCCAGCCATGGGTTCAAACCACATGCTTTTACTACAGCTTTAGGTCTAGAATCCTTAGCTGTGGCTTTCCAGAGAGTTGAACTGTAACAGATATGGCTGAGTTAGAAGAGCATTCTCTCAGCAGTATATTGCATGATAGTATTACAGTCCAGTGTGGTTGCTTAGAATGGGTGAGAAACTTGGACAAGTACAAGCACTGGCCACCTCAGCCAGCACTGTCTGGGACGTTAATGGGTAACAGGATGGGCAACAGATTCCAAGCCCAACTTTATCTGCTGGCACCAGATGGTGGCACCTGCACCAACCACAGGATCAAGAGATCTTTTGATAAGGGAGACCAACATTCTGTTCACCATGGCCATACTATCAAATTTACTCCTTTACCCATCCAAGTCTACAGATGATCTATCTGTTCCAGCTATTACAAGGATATGAAAAGTGTAGGACATATGTGCTCATAGGGTGTTAACAGAGCATAAAAATCTAAATATGCAAGTCAAATATATTTTATTATAGCTCAGTGATATAGCCATCTGACTGTGAAGTCAGTAGTTGGGAGTCTGGTTCCTCACAATGCCTTCTTGGCAGGAGTTGGACTCAGTGTTCCATTACCCCTTCCAGCTCTGCAGTTCTATGATTCTAAGATTCTAATGTCTTGGAGGCAACAACTGCTAAGTTTCAGGCATCATCTTTAAGTTAAAAGCATATTAAAAAGGTATATTCAGGAGTTGAGAGTGAGTGCATTCCTCCAAGGTCCAGAAGTGGGAACATGTGTTGGACATGTGGACATGAGTGGATATTCGCTGGTTGGAAGACACCAGAGAAAATGTCAGCTCCCCCTGCCTTTCTTTCATCTTAATGATGCCTTCTATAATTTCACTCTCTCCTCGCTTCTCAGTTATGAGAACTGGTACTGACAATATTGAATATTCTTCAGCCATGACTGAGAGAGATAGATAGACAGATAAAGAGGGTAAAGCAACAACAAGGCCAAATCACTGGCCTGGATCATAACAGCTCTGTTCTGGCATCATGACAACGTATATGTACTTACTGCATGAAGTTAGAAGCTCTCTGGCTCCATCTATCCTGTTTTTGGTTTTGTTACTTTCCTGTATGTGGAGAGCACTTTGATTTTCTAGGGGACTCGTTGTGAGAATAAGAGCACCAATTTCCCTGAGCCCTGATTCACATGGAAAGTCTCTGTGGACAGCAGTGAACCTCCTCTTCAGATTTTTCACTGAAGATCAACAAAACTGAAAAATAGGGGGAGGGGGGCAATGCTGGAATGCTCCACTCTATGTGAGAGATAACCAGGCCTGTCTTAATAATGAATGAACACAGTGTCAGCTACTGTATTGTTTATCCAGGGAGAGCTCTTGCCTTGACACAGTCTGTGTTTCAAGAATGGGTTCTGTACTGTAGCAGAAAGTCTCAGTTAATAATATACTAACTTGTCATATCAGCAAAGTGTATACCCTAAAGTGGAAGGGGACTCAAGATCTTAGCCTGAGAGAAAGAGCGCAGGAGGATTGGTGGGCCATTGTAAGCAAAGTGTACCATCGGCACACTAATTGACAGTGTTGTCAAAATGGCAATACAACAACCTTGTCAGTTTCATCTGCACAATGCCTGGAAGCCTAGAGATACTGATCTTAATCTGTGTCAGTTAAAAGTGGAAAAATGTATATGCTAGGAAGAAATACCTAACACTTCTCAATGTCTTTATCATTGGAGGTGAAAGAAGCAACAATCTCACAAACACACACACAAAAAATCCCTGAATATGACCCATAAATAATACAGAGCTTTTTGTCTTTGAGGCTGGATCAAGTTGACAGTGAACTGCTGGAATGTGATTTTATTTTTCTTGATTTTTCACTCAATGGTTGGAAGACAAGCAGAGAGTCTGTTGCAATTAGGCACAGAGGAGAAGAGGAGAAGGGGCTTATTGATCAGCACTGCCTTGTAAAAGCAGCCAGTGAACTTAAGCTTGACAGAGTGAAAGCAAAATCTGGCACCCCACGGAGCTTGGACACCATCTTGAGAATGTTAAGCTCTTTGAAATGTTTTTGGCATTCCCGGGTAGAAGGCAAGCTTAAAAGTGTTGCTATTGGGCAATTTTACTTGAGAGCATTGGAAGAGCCCTGTTGGATGTAACCAACAATATAGAATCATAGAATCATAGAGTTGGAAGAGACCTCATGGGCCATCTACTCCAACCCCCTGCCATGCAGGAACCCCTTCACAATATTTCTGACAGATGGCCATCCAGCCTCTGCTTAAAAACCACCAAAGAAGGAGACTCCACCACCCTCCGTGGCAGCATATTCCACTGCCGAACAGCTCTAACTATCATGAAGTTCTTCCTAATGTTCAAATGGAATCTCTTTTCCTGTAGTTTGAAACCATTGCCCCGAGTCCTAGTCTCTGAAGCCTTGGAAAACAAACCTGTTCCCTCGTCAATATGACATCCTTTCAAATATTTAAACATACTGTACTATCACATCCCCCCTCAGTCTTCTTTTTGAAAGGCTAAACATTCCCAGTTCCCTAAGCCATTCCTCATAAGACATTTCCTCCAGATCATCAACCATCCTGGTCACCCTCCTCTGCACCCGCTCAAGGTTGTCAACATCCTTTTTAAACTGAGGCGCACAGAACTGGACACAGTACTCCAGGTGGGGTCTGACCAGAGCAGAATAGAGTGGCACTATCACTTCCCTTGATCTATACAAGCCTAGAAGAGCAATCTATTACCCACAGTGACCCAACGTGTGCCTTGGAGATATGTGAAAGAAGAATATGAGGTCAGTTGTCCAAGGAGAACATGAGCTTACAACTGTTACAAGGGCAAAGAGTCAAGCCCTCTTCTGTGGTTCCCCAGTAACTGATGCTCACAAGTTCATTGTATTTTGTGCAAGATGCAAGATGCTGTCATCAAATCTTGTTTATAGCCTTCCATCCCCCAATATTATCTAAGCTCCTTTGAAGCCATTCCATAAGAAGCTCAACATTGTTATGGGTTGACTAAACTAGTCATTTTTTCAAGAGCAAACCACATATTCCACATGCATGTTACAATTTATTTCTTTGTTCTTGTGTATTACATTTTTTTTTAAATAATTACCAAATGAAAAATAATATATGCCAGATAATACTATCTTACTGGGAGAAAGTAGCAATGACTTGAAATGACTGATGGAATGTGAAAGAAGAAAATGCCAAAGCGGGTCTGTGGCTGAGCATTAAGATGACGAGTTGAGGGAAAGACATTTGAAGATTGTTCATTCATAGGGTGGCCATAATCAAAATCTTAAAACTCCAGCGCTTGAAGGGAGTTGAGTTCAGCCCCTTGTGAAGAGGGCACAGTGGGGAATTGAACTCACAACCTTTGGCTCCACAGCCAGCTACCAAAACTACAGAGCTATAAACCAGAGGGGACTTGACAGCACGTAAGAAGAAGGTGAAGGTGAAGCTGTGTGTTAAACACATATAACTTACATTTGTTTTTTAAAAAGCAGTGGTAGTAATGGGAGTATCATTGGGAAGGCAATGGCCAGTAACATGCCTTTTTTTTTACACTCTGGTTGTGAGATTTCTCCACTATTTTACATAAGAGACTACAGTAAAAGGAATTATTACCAACCATGTGAGGTACATTGCTAATTCTGTGTTTAATAAAAGAAACGAAGAAAAGCCCAGAGCACATATAAATGGATTTGGCGCTGAAACAGAATGTGGAATGTCAAGTTAAATCTAGTAAGAACCCAAGCATCACAAATATGACGTGAACTAACAAACCAGATAAATGAAACATAATGTCCTTAACTGGGTATATTTGCCAAACATTTTGTGATGTGGGTAGTAGCATTATGGATTGGGAGAGACTAGGGGACTGGAAGTAAGAGACAATGATATCAATCAAGCTTTTGTTCTCTGCCAGAAGAAGGCACTAGCCATTTTTCTTCCCAATTGGTTCAATTACAACTTGAAAGAAGAAAGTGCTGCTTTTTGTAGGAAGATTTGCTTTTTAATCTGATCTGCTCATGCAGGGTTCTCCTCTCCCTCCCCTGGTACCTCTTTCTTTGGAAACTGAAGCTTGATCATCATTCATTGTTAGATGAAATTGCAATTAAAACATATTACAATTTAGTAAGAAATTTTAGGCACAAAGCCATTTTTTTTAAAAAAAATCAACTTGTTTCTTTTTTCACTCTAAGTACAGAAAATAAATTTTACACATAGCGGAAAATGAACAAAACTCAAGGTTACATAACCTTGGTGCTCCTGGGGATTATCTTCTCCCCCACCCTTTTCTCTCTTTCATGCATTACAGGGAAAAATTGTATTTCAAGCACCTCTTTTATACTGACATCTTTATGACCCAGATTCTCACGGGCTCTAAACTGTATTCCCATTTGGAACATAGGTCATACTGTTCTCCAGGAGTGCCACAGACCACTATTATTTAACATGCCATCTACTATTCATGACCTGTACCGAATGCTAACATGGGGTGGTCTCTGATGTGAGGGCTTTGAAATAAATGGCAGTTCAGTTCAGTCAGCATATCTACAAATGAATTTAATGAGAGGCTCCATTCTAGTCAAGTGGAGCAGTACGCCCCAGAAAAATATTAAATTCTGAAAACTGAATGTCAATCCACTTTTAGCTGAGAAAGATAGATGCGGAAATGACTTTCAGTGAAACAATCACTAAGACCTTTCCACACACTAGTTGAAATCTAGTAGTAAATCACAACTAGAGAAGACCTATTGAATCAGTGGGACTTCCATAAGTTGCTTTACCAAATCCCCACTAATGCTGTATTTTTGAATTACTACAGAATTTCAGCCACATTGATGATATAATATAAGTTTTGAGCCAGGAGCATTAATGTCAGATCAGTAGTGTATCTTTCCCATTTGTGCCACTCTGGGTGGATGTAGGTTCTGTGAAATTAGATCTATGAGGTTTTTAAAATCTTTTTACAAGCTGAGCTCAAGAAGTGTTGGAATGATTAACAGAGAGTAAGAAAAAAGTGTCCCCTGGTTGCTGAGAAAGTGCAGGTACAACTGAAAAAAGTGTTTTGTGGAGAGTTATAAGATGGAGGATTTGCACTAGCTGTATTCAGACCGATGAAGCTGTTTGGATGAACAGCTAAACGTTTCTATCTCTCAAAAAAGAAGTCCAGTAGCCATGACTCAACTTCCAGATAAACTCACCTGGATGACTGAGAATCTTCACAGACATATGTCATTTAGGAATGTTTTTCTGTGTCTCTTAACATGCTTAAAGCTAAGTAATCCATTTTATTCTTAAGAACAGTAATACTAGGGGATGTTTCATATGTTTTAAATGTGTCCTTATAGGCTATTAAGCTAATTTTCTTTTTGATTCAGATATGACAAACATTCTTCTTCTGACTTTGTGTTGCTAACAGTTTACAACTGAAATGTGTTTTCCAAATTAAGGGCGTTTATACATGACCCCTAAGCTCCGTGGCAAAGGGCTGCAAGCTCCGGACCTTAAAAATGTTTCCCCACCAGGTCCGGAGTTTGCAGACAATTAAGTGTGACCCAGCCCACCTAAGCGCGACCCAGCGCGCCTTTCAAGTACCTGCTTTTGGGAGGTGAAAAATATTTGATGTGGAGAGTGCCTGAGCTCTCCTCGCTTCTTTTTGTTGTTTTTCTTTTGCCTCCACCCCTTAAAGAGGAACCAGGAAGTAACCGGGGGCTCCGACCGGGGCTCGGAGAAAGCGGAGGTAAGGGTTTCTTCTTTTGTCCCTGTTTAAGGCTTTTTTTCCCTCCCTCCCCTCACGCAGACAGAACAAGGAAGTGTGGAGCGGGTAGGGACGGAGGAACAGCAACGAGCCCTCAAGATCTCTGGTCCAAATTTAAGGGACCAGCGGATCTGAGGGGTCGTGTAAAAAGGCCCTAAGTATTTGCCTAAAGTTTTCATTTATTTTTGAGTTATGTGCCTACAGATTTACATAACTGTAAAACTTCTGCATTCAAACTAATTGTGTCTACAGCCGGTTCCTATAAGAGGATTGGATGTTGAAAAAACTGAAGAAATTTTATAAAACAGGACCTAGAAGTTATGTAGAAACAGAAGACTTTTAGAAATTCACAAGCTTTGGAATTGCCTGGACTCATTGGAACAAAGAAAACATGCATACTTAGGGCTCTATCCCACAACAGCTAAAATGTACCTTTGACTTCCAGAAAAGCCACCTCCAAAAATAGTGCCCTCATGAGCAGCCGGCTTTTCTGGGGGGGGGAGTCAACCATGCCCCCTGATGTGCGGTTTCCTGGTACTACCTCTTGGGGTAGTGTTGTTGTTGTTTTGAGTTGAATGACGATGCACCTGTTTAGCCAACTCAAATGACAATGGGGACTAGAAAAGCCACTTCTTATCCCCGTTTTTCAGCAAGATGGGGATTCCAACTCAGATGAAGGTAATGCAGGGGGGCAATGGAGGGTGTTGGTGTGGGCATGCTGAGAAAGGTGTGTGTGTGTGTGTGTGTGTGTGTGTGTGTGTGTGTGTGTGTGTGTGTGTGTGTGTGTGTGTGTGTGTGTGTGTGTGTGTGTGTGTGTCTGCACTGAAGGGGGAGCTACCCCTTTTTGGTGTTTATCACCCATCACCTTTCACATGATTGTGGAGCCAAGAGGGGAAGGGCCTTCCTACTCTTTCCCTCCGATGCATGAAACCTTTCCAAAGCAAAAGTGTCCTGCTTATATACCGCCCCATACCACTTTAAGTCATCTCTGGGCGGTTTTACAAATTTGATTACAGTGTACAGGCTACACATCCCCCCCCAGCAAGCTGGGTACTCATTTTACCTACCTCAGAAGGATGGAAGGCTGAGTGAACCTTGAGCCTGCTACCTGGGATTGAACCCCAGGTCGTGAGCACAGTTTTACCTGCAGTACAGGCATTTAACCACTGCGCCACGAGGCTCCTTCCAGTGCTTCGTCTGCAACACACACACACACACAGAGAGAGAGAGAGAGACCGTTACTTCACGAGGTGCCTCGCTTCGAATTGACCTTGCCTTCGATTTGAATTCGGAGGCGGTCACGTGGTGGTCACGTGGTCTCCCTTCGCTCCCACCCCTGTTTCTCTGTACTCACGCGGGGCATTTTTGGGACCGAATCGATTACTACCTCACCTGCTCCCTTCGCATTAGAAAGCTGATTTGCAACGTCCGGTTCCACTCTCCTTTTATTTTTTTAAAAAAATTTACTCGGCATATCGATGCATCAATGCTTGGCTGTCATTCACGACAGAGCGTGGTTACTGTACGATCCTGTGTTTTGTTTCCTGGCATCATTGGCAGCCCCCCGCCGCCGCCGCCGCCGCCGCTACTCGGGGGGAGCCCCGCATGGCACAGCCGCTCTCCCTCCACCGCTTGCACGCTGCCTGCCCCGGGTGCCCTGCTCTGGCCGGGCGAGGCAGCAGCGGCTCCTCCTGCGCCCGCCGCCGCCGCCGCCGCCACTGCTGCTACTCGAGCGAGGAAGTAACAGCGCAAAGCGATGAAACAATATAGCGATGCATCGATATCCCTGTTTGAATATTTTTTTAAAAAAAACTTGAAATAAAAGCCAAAAACCGAGACCACACGTGACGTTGGGAGCGAAGCGAGATGCGAAGCGAAAAGATTCCCGTCCTCTGCCAGGGGAATCACTCACCCCGGTTGGAGCACGCTAAAGGGGGCGTGGTCGGGGTGACGTCGCAGCCAAAAAGGAGGAGCGTGCGGACTGAAGCGATCGGTTCGCACAGAAATGACGGCTTGCCGCGAAGCGAGCGGCTCGTGAAGTAACGGCCAGAGAGAGTGAGAGAGAGAGAGAGAGCCAAAGGGGAATGGATGGCAATTGATCCCTGGAAGCCATCCTGTTTTGCTTAACTCCCAGCTTCTGGGGGGGGGGATGTCATTCCGGGCGTGCAAATGCATCCAAGCCAGATGTCACTTCAGTGATCATGAGGACAACATAAAGTGGCTTTTCAACCATGTGACCATTGGGGCAGAGAAACCGCCTTTTATTTTGATTATTTTTCCCATGGAATAGCGGCTTTAGACACACAGATGAATTTGGAGTAGTTGTGTGGTTTTATTCTGGGATTAGACATTTACTGAGATGTTAGTTATGTCTTCTGTTCTTTGCTCAAGATATCAATAAATCTCTGTAGGACTTTTAAGAGAGTCAAGCACCCTATCTAGGGGTCTTACACACTGGATCTCCATAGTTGTATTATTACAGCTTTGTTTAGGAGTTGCTTTCAAGAGTACTCTTTTGAGGGGTACATACAGCCACTCCTGTCCTTGCTGCTACTTCCTACATGGAAAGCATGCATGAGAGAGGTTCCTGCTTGCATGTAGATTTGCCACAAATCAGGGACACTGGGAGCTGGCCAATCAGGAGCTGTGCAGGAAATGCATCAACCCACCTCCCTGTCTGATTGGCCAGCACCAAGGTGAAGGAAAGATGATGCATCAGAGGCTTCTCCCTCATTGGTGTTTAGCCCCCCGTGACCCCAGAGCAAGGTAAGGGATTGGCTGATTTAATTCTTCCAATTCCAAACATCAGCTGGACTACTTCTGAAATGAAAAGCTCATCTCTAATGGGTTTTCCCGCAGTCACCTCTACCTTGTCCCATATTATTCCAGAGACCTTTGCTCTTCAAAAAGGTGTTTCGGGGAAGCACAGATGGCTGTTGGGGGAGATAGGAAAACTATTTATTTATCTTCCTTTTATCCACTTATCTAAGGATCTAATACCATGAGCAAACTGTTATTACCTAATTGCCAGTTCTTCCAACCCTCAATTCTTCTGTGGTTTAAAGATTAATTAATGTAGAAAAACTAATAGGAGGCTGGAAAAATCTAAGCACTTAAAACAGGATGAAAAAAAATCAGTCACAGCACAGAAGCCATCAATATATTTCACGGACTACCTAGTTACTTATTTATTTATTCCTGATGGATACCACTGATAGTGATAAAGCTTTCAGATATCCATCTAGAGGAAAACAGTCACTTAAAATGTACTGAGATTAGCATCCCAGCAATTAGTTTTCTTGTGGTGTCCCTTTAGGATTCTTTACATTAATCATTAAACATGTTCAAGTAGAGGAATCTTAAATCAATCATCTTAAATGCTTCTCTTTCTTTAAATCTGATGTTACTCTTTCTCTCCACCCAGTAGATCCTCTTTTTAAACGTTTCTCCCATTTGTAAAGTGTAGAGTACAATATCAGCAACCGTTCCAATTTCACCCTGATCCCTGACTTATGTCAGATACCTCCAAAATATAAACAATGTTCAATCAAGTTCATCTTCTTTAATCATGGCTTGTCTGATAGGCCTAGCCCATTTATATGCATGGGGATACCCTCCTGTGTCCACTACTATTTTCACTTGTCAAAAAACAGCCCTGACAGTTGATTTGCATTTCATTGAGAGGTGGTTAACTGGTGGGGGGGGGGAGTCAGCTTCTGAGATTTCCCCTTGCACGGGTTCAGTTTGTGAATGATAGCAGGCACAAGGAGTGTGGTCTACTAGACCATCTTGACTGCTACCGCTGGTGTCAACAGCATTCCGGTTGCTCTTTGCTATGGAAGTCTTGGCATTCTTTTTTTCTGCTACCACCATGGGCATGCTATTTTGCGTCAATTTGGGGCAATTTCCTGGTTGTTTGAAACATGGGTACAGAAGTACCAAATCCCACATTAGTTCATTTCGTACTCCTCTCTAGTTGAGATTGAACCAGAAGGATAGTTTGAGTCCAACTGCCATTAAGGTTTGCAGAATTTCCATCAAAAAGTATCAGTTTCTTTTTCATAAGTAATAGAACTCAAAAATCAAAATATTGAATTCTGATGTGTTATTTTCATTTTTCTAGTGGGGACTAAATTTGTTAGATTTGTATATGATGCCATTAGTTTTCCTGTTTCCAGATCAGCTGCTCATTGTTTTCACTTTTTTATTACAGGCTATTCTTCTATTCCCTACTGCTATTTATTTTCTTTCATTTACTCTAAGATTTGTCCCAAAACACAGTATTTAGTGAGGCATCTTGAGAAACTGACAGATGAATGGACGCATTCTGAAAATATGCTTCATGACCTTCTTTGTACACAGTTTTATGGGCAAATTAAAAGAAAAACTCACTCTAGCCATAGTATATGTAGCTGAGCATTAGCTTAAGAGCATAAACTAAAAACAAGACAAAAGGAAATATCTCCTTTTTTGTCTCAGATAAGAAAATAAAACCTCATATTTTCTGGGCAATAAACTGTAAACCCAGTGGCAAGCAGTCAAGTTTCCCTCTGCCCTTAAAGACAACCAATGAGAAGATCACCTCATTCCAATTCCAAATTTATTTTTTAGAAGTGATTAATTTTGCAAATAAATTTCTTTAGCCCCACTGGACATCTGAAGCTATGAAGGCTTCCTGGAATTACTCACACATTATACATTGTCCATCAGCACAACTGGCATGGGTTTCTTTCTTGACAGGTTGGGATAGCAAAAGTCATGGTTGAAACCACCAAAAGTGATGAAATGAAGACCACACTCTTCACTGAAAGCATGGGCACATCAATGTGCTGTTTGTGTATTATAGCATCATAACGTCATGGAGTTGGAAGACTTCCGGGTCGAAAATGCTGCTCAATGCAAGAATCCAAATCAAAGCAGATTGGTGGTTTCTCTGAATGCTCCAACATTTGACTGCTCACCACCTCTGAGGTAACTGGTTCCTTTGTCGTACTGCTCGAACAGTTCGGATATTTTCCCCAATATTCAAAGGAAATCTACCTTCCTGTAATTTGAACCCATTATTATGTATCCTGCATTCTGGGCTGATCGAGAACAGATCCTACTATTCCTCTATATGACAAACTTTCGAGTATTTGGAGAATGCTATTATATATCTCTTCAGCCTTCTTTTTGCAAGGTTCTTCCAGTCTTTTCTCATGGAATGGGATTCTATTAGGGAAGGATCCCGTCCTCTAATCAGCCTTTGTACCCTTCTCTGAACTCGTTCCTGGGATTTATTGCACACTTTGTCTTGCTTCTCAGCCCTATCAGCACAGGTTTCTTTCTTAACATGGAATTATTTTATTTTTCTTTTGATGTCACTTTACATTGACCTCATACAAAAGAGATGAGTACAACAGGGGACTCCTTTGATCCTGTAACTTCTGCTAATTGACTACTAAGGCCATTAAATACAAGGAGACTTCTTTCTCCTGAATACAGATTAATTATAGTGAATTAGAAAAGATTACAGTATTTAATTACCCATAAGACTACATGCCCAATATGTCAGGTCTACTACACTTACAGTGAAAGCTTTCTAAGCAGTGGCATACTAGAAGTTATGGGACAAAAACTGTGGATCAATGCCTGTATTTTGCATGAGTAAAGGGATTGCTCTTATCTTACTTTTGGTAGTACCCCTTCAACTGTAAGCTTTTGCTTTAAGCACAAGAAGTGATGGCATTCTGAGGCTGCCCTAGGATACAACCAGCCTTGACTCATGAGAAGTAGGATAGAAATGGACCCAAGGAAATCTCTCCAGTTGAGCTGGCTGAGGCAAGGCTGGCAATGTACTATAGGGTCCCAGGACACAGGACTTGCCCTGTACGGGCTGGAGAGAGGCCTGGATGTTCCCAAATTTTGTGCATTGCCTTAGAGTTAGGCCCTATCTCAGTTTAGGGGATTGAATAGTTAATAAAGTTGTGATCCAGGTTTGCAAATTATTGTTGTATCTTGTCTTTATTTACTGGCTGCAGGGACAATCACTCATAGAATTGTATGCAATAGATCATTGGGATGTACAGCTAGACAAGAGGGTACAGAACAGCAATCCAAGTTATTTATGCCATAGTTCTATATACTGCACATACTGCTGTTTATATTGTTGAAAAATTAACATTGCTATTGGTACAAAATTGCCTAGCATAACAGTAGTATATGTTACAATGTTAATGGAAACTTGGAACTTCACATTGAGACGATAATGATGAGGAATATTTCTAATGGGCACATTCACTGCTTATATAAGATCTGTTCAAATTAGCCTGTTATTATTGCCATCTGCTGTACATGAAGAGCTATTCTCACTTTTCCATTTCTTACATTAATTTCTCAAGCAAATATTGGTTTGAACAGGTGAACAATTTCTCTGTCAATTCTGATGTATCAACCCATCTATTTTAAAGTGTTCTATTGCCATGTAAGCTGTCTGAATAGCTCAGTGGTTTAGGTTCCTGGCTGTGGAGCCAGAGTTTGGGAGTTTGGTTTCCCCACTATGGTTCCTACAAGTAGAGCCAGCCTGTGTGGTCTTGGACAAGCTGCATAGTCCCAGAGTGTCCCCTGAAGCAGGGAATGGCAAACCTTAGTACTCTCTGGCTGGAAAACACTGAAAAGATCATGATAAATTAGAATTGACTTGCTGCCACATGGTTATCATTATCATACAAGAGGCTTTAAATTGACTCCTATCTGTACCATCATAACTGAGAGCTACACTCTTTTATTTGGCAGAAAGGATTCCCATACCAATGTTAGAAAACAGAGTGCACTCCTGGCTGACTGGTGGTCATACATATAATTGAGCTGTGATTATTATTTTTGGCTCAAATATGGTATGTGCAAACTACTACTACTACTACTACTACTACTACTACTACTACTACTACTACTACTACTACT
>JAHTLZ010000379.1:11135256-11169333 GCA_023846285.1 Phrynocephalus versicolor | reverse complement strand
TTTTTTTTGAAACCAAACTTTTAGATAATATCTCCTAGTTCAATCATAAACTCAAGTTCCATTTGCATGAAAATAATAAACAGAAACAAAAAGTAGGAAAAGGTTTTACTTGAATGATGCAAATTGCTCCATTGGGCATTTTACCATAGTTTCTGCAGAGCCACATTTGCTGGAAAGTAATTTCTGTTTAATGCCATGTCACAGTAATTGATAGCATGCGCCTCCCAAAGAGAGTGTAAAGCAACATGAGTGACATCTGTCACTTTGTTACTTTTCTAATTTTTTCATGCATACACATTATGTAATGAAGGAACCAGTTGATGGGGAACGTGTGTTGTTGTTTGCTTTGCTTATTCATATTAAAATTCTGTGTATCATGATAACCTGTGGCTGAATCTCTGTACACACTTGATCGTCTACATAATACACAATTTATTGGCAGTCACTCTCATTTGACCTAGTGATACTTGGTATTAAACATTTATGTGGAGTGGTAAATATGTGATATTTAGTAGTAAACATGCATGTAGGGAGGTGGAAAATATTTTCTGGACCAATGTCTCCTTCTGCATAAGCTTCTGTAAACCGTGTATAAGGCAGCCTTCCATAAACAAAAAGTGGGTGAACACAAGCAAAAACTTGCTATGTTAAATAATAGGAAATTCTTAAATAACTATTCTTGTTCTACCACCATACACTCAAATATATCTAATGTATTGGCATTCTCCCTCTGTCACACAGACATGGAGTACATTCATTGGCACAGCTTTGAAAACTGTTCCAGAGTTACAGTCTATCCAAGATGTTACCAGGAGTCCAAACTGGATCCCAGATTCCAGTGATCAAGTGGTAATTTGAACACATGTTTTGCCATTTTTGGAATAAGAGTGGTCCCTTTCCCCCACTTTTTTGACAACCACATCCCTTAGTACTCTATCCCCCCTTGTTATAGATGAAAAGAAACCCCTAAGCAGAGTTGAGGTGTAGCTCTGAGTGAACAGGGAGGAAAAATCAACAAACAAAGGTCAGATAGAGACAGCAAAACTAGGAGGAATGACATTTTATTAAGAACAATGGTACTTGAGAAGAATACTATGAAAGAATGTCTTGTAATGACCCATATAAGTCTACAAACTAGTCTCCCAGTAGATACGGATATATTTCAGTGTTTATGAGCCTTATTAAAAATAAATGGAGTAAAAATACCTGCAGCTATGGATCTTTCCACCTTTGTAAACCCCTTATTCCCCGTGGACTGAATCCTTCTCCGCAGCTGCTTTGCCATCGGGTCATCCATCCCCACAATGTTCCACAGATTATGAACTCTGTGTCACCTTGGGCAAATATCTTGTTAATGATCTTGGCTGTGTCCATCCATACTCCAGCCAGGTCTGGTCACTGACACATAAATTGACACATATACATTCCTTGTGGCAAGGTAGGAGATATTATGTGAGACAGGATGTGTGGGGATGATTTCTTTACCTTTTAATACTGTGAAGAAAAGAAAGGCAACAATGGAGAAGGACAAAGGGGAAAGATACTGGTTGTAGGTAGAGATGGGCACGACTCAGAAAAAAAGTTTCGTTTTCATTTTCGTTTTCGGCTAGGGTCTGAGTCGTTTCGTTTCCGTTTTCATGGGCTAATTTCAAAATTTTTCGTTTTCGTTTCATTACGTAACGAAAACGAAAAAAAGAAAACGAAAACGAAAATTTTTTCGTTTCTCCCCATTTAGCTCAATTGAGTGCTTTTCCAGTAACGAAAAACGAAAATTGGCTCGAAATTAGTCGTTTCGTTTCTGTTTTCGGTCCAGGTTGGTGCCGATTTTCGTTTCCGTTTCGTTTCCGTATCAAAAACGAAAAACGAAAACGAAAACGAAAATACCGCTAAGTCATGCCCATCTCTAGTTGTAGGAAGTCTCTTAGCATACACTTATTGGCAATGGGGCTATTGAATTTCAAGAAAATGTTTTGATTTGTTTTGTTTTTGTTATTAAAATTCTAGGATTTGATACATACATGAGTGTAGGAACTAATTCATAGAGCAGGCTCTACAATCACACATATACACTGTCCATATTCAGCAGACACTGTCAAACAGCAGCCATGTGCAAGCCAGCTGACAAAGGGCAGTTGCTTAATTCATTGTTTTCAACAGTACAGTCCATCTCAATTTTACAAGACTCTTCATTGATGAATTCTAAAACTCTGTAAAATCTATAATCCCAGGTGAGAATGAGGCAAAGAACTCTCCTCCCCCTCCACCAATGACTCTACTGTCCTTTGAAGCACTTGACATGCACATGCACTGCAAGCATTGAAGGCCTAGCTTGTTAAAATGATGCCAACAACCAGTCTAGCACTCCAAAGTCTTCAATGAAGCAGCAGTAATCCAAAATACCCATGGTACAGAATTATACAATGAAGCAAATTGTATAATTCTATACAGAAATAGAATATATTGTGCAAAAATTGACAATTCCACATGAAATACAGTAGCACCCCTGTATCCACTGATTCACCATCTGTGGATTCAGTTATCCATGGTTGGTGATCAGTGGGGTAGGGGTGGGGTGCCAGTGGCCATTCAAGCTTCCTGGGCAGCAGACTGGACAATGCATCAATGCACCTTGGTAGATGTGTGGAGTTCTTCTTTGACAGCGGCGGCAGCGGCAGAAATAGCAGTCATGGTGGCAGGGAGCAAAACTCACCCTCTCTCCCTCAATCCCCCTTCCTCCTTGCCTGCCCGCCTGCCCACCTACCTACCTTCCTTGCTAGCTGGTAACCCTACCTCATAGAAGAAGGAGCACTTCAAAGAACCACGTATTTTCTCCCATTTTGTTCACTCTCACTGTCTACTTAGTAAAGATCAGCCTGTAGTACAGCTCACTGCTGTGTTCTCACTCCTCCATCTATAGATTCCTAAAATCTTTGATTAAAATGAACTCAAGGTCAACTTTAAAAGAAAATGACACTGAAGTTGTACATTAAAATTGGAGAGACTTTAGGTGTGGCACCAATATCACATTCTCTACTGGTAGGCCAGTCATGGCCTGTCGATTACTAGGATTATGTCCTTCTGCTTTGCTCTGATTTTAACACCATGATTGATAATAATGCAGTGCAATGAAACAGTCTCAAAGACAAATTGACTAAGCCAGTATCTGGGTACTATTTCTTTCTATGCTTGATAAATAGAGGGTTGAAAAAATTATTCTTCCTCTAGATTTATGGCCAAGTCAGCACTGGAAGATTATGATGGTTTTTCTGCCTCTTAAATACAAAGAACACAGTACTTTATTAAATAGGCAAGTTTAAACATTTTAATCTGTTAACTGTCCTGGCAAGAGAATTAGTGTCTGTGTAGAGAGAGATGCAAATGAACTCTGTTCTTTATGAGAGACAAAAAGTCATAACCCAAATGTTGCTGGGTAAAAGGCCACACAGTTGGCCTTCTTTTTTAAAAAGTATTTTTTTTCAATTAGGACTTTAAAATTGTTTTCTTATTGGAACAAACAGAGTTGTTCGTTCGGGCAACAGAGAGTGTAAGAACAAGCATGTGAATCAAAATGAAAATTGGTTGCTTTTTTCCTTGGTAGTTTCTGAAGAACAATAAAAGTTGAAAGTGTGTTGCATTTAAAAACATGGAACAAACACTAATGGAAACACACAGTCCAAGCGTACAGTTTTAAAGTACTATTTTAAGAAAGCTGCCCAACTGGAAGGAACAGCATGCCTTCGCTAGGCAGTATTCTATAACTCATATTATTGTGAGTGCGCTAGAGCACAAACAAAACAGTTCCTCATTATTAATTATGGCAATTCCTTGGGGTAATACGAAGACTATCACATTCAGGAGGAATGTATATGTGTGTGAGAAGGAGGACTTGGGGAAGTAGTTCAAAAACTATAAGTATTTCATAGAATCACAGAAGAATGGAGCTTGAAAGGTCTACAAGGCCATTGTGGTGACTGGATAGGTCAGTGGTTTAAGTTGGTGGCTGCAGAGCCAGAGGTTGGGCATTTGATTCCTCACTGGGCCTCCTGCAAGTAGAGCCAACCTGTGTGGATGTTGCCAAGATGCATAGTCCCAGGAAGCTGTAGAAAATAAGAATGGTAAACCACCTCTGAGCATTGTGTACCTAGAAAACCCTGAAATGTATCACCATGAGACTTGAATGCAAATAATTATTATTTATTATAAGGCCATTGGGTCTAGCCCCCTGCTCAATGCAGGAATTCATAGCACATTATATCTGAGAGATAGTTGTCTAACTTTCTCGTGAATGCCTCCAGTGTTGCAGAACTCGGCATCTCCCAAAGTAATTGGTTCTGTTGCCATACTGTTCTAACAGATAGGACATTTTCCCCTGATATTCAATTGAAATCTGTTTTTCTGTAACTTGAGCCCATAATTGCGTATTACATGTCTTGCACTCCGCAATGATTGAAAGCATATCCTACTCTGTATAATATATTTATAAGTTTGTCATACAGATATATTTATTGAGTCCTATAGAACAAAAATATTATCCTAGTGAAAAAAGAGCAATGTATTTCTAGTATGGAAAGTGTTACGGCTGGCTAGAAATAAGGAGAATTTTACAGCTAAAATGTGTTCCCCACTTCTGGGTGATATAAAATTCTCCTGTGATGCATCATCACTTTTTTTTTAACTGTATACAGCTACCGAGAACAGATAATGGTCTGAGTAGGACAGGTTGCCACATTCAAACTCTGAGGCTGCATCTGGATACTTCAGACCAAATGTACCCAAAACCTTGCCCAATGAAGAAATCAGATGGCCAGTTTGCCATAAACAGCTGAGCCAAATACAAAATCCAATTTCTCACCACAGTTATTTAGGTTGTGCGAACAGGGCTAGGCCAGAGGGTATTAAACAGTGATAGTACGCAATGATATTAAAATATTTCAAGAAGGGCAATACTGGGAAATACTGAGAAAATCCCAGTGGTGATTGTCTCCCTTTCCCTCCCCATATTATGAACATAGAAGTGTACAGATTATGGCTGTCACAAATAATGGAATGCATTAACAAGAAAAATTGGCTGACTATATACAGCTGCTTTAACAAGGAAAAATTAGAATCAGCAATATTTTTCCAAAACATCGTAGAAGTCCACAGTATTTATTCTGTCGATTGAAGACACTATGTAAGATTGATGTCTTTAGAAGAAGAAGCAGATATATCTTTGTCTTTGCCCCTTCATCAAATAGGGTTCAGCCAAGAACTGATGGTCTTGACGCCAATCTGAACATCAGATTGTTCGTATGTACTAAGGAAATGGATGTCAACTTATTGGGGCATTATAATCTTGTCTGATAACGACTAGCATTTGAGAACATAGTAACCTTTGGGTCTTTTCAGATCTCACTCAGATTCAAAGAAAATTTACATTATAGCTCGCTAGAC
The DNA here is from genome assembly GCA_023846285.1 of Phrynocephalus versicolor. Classification (NCBI taxonomy): domain Eukaryota; kingdom Metazoa; phylum Chordata; class Lepidosauria; order Squamata; family Agamidae; genus Phrynocephalus; species Phrynocephalus versicolor. The sequence goes on along the minus strand of JAHTLZ010000379.1, from coordinate 11,163,900 downwards.
TTTCCCAGATGGAATTCAAAGCTAAAATAAGTTGTCATTTCCCCTCCTCTCAGTGTCAACCTGCATTAACAAGCTACATGTTCCTCCAGAAATGACATTTCCAGAAAAAATTCAAGCAAACCTATTAGTGCTGCCAGGGACCTCTTTTTATTTATTCATCTCAGCAAGATTTATTTTCCATTTCTCCTTTTGGAAAATGAATCATGCAAGCATTTAAAAAGTAACAACAGCAGAAAGTTTGTTGTTTAATTATGAAAACATCATAATATTTGGGGCAAAGTGCTGTAAATTAAGAAATCTGAGAGCTTATATCTTGCATGTTGAACTGAGTGACTCAGTGTGTAACAGGTAATGTTTTTGGAGATATTGTAATTTACAGCAATTGACTCGCAAAGGTAGTGTCATTTGTGTAGCGGCACAACAGGATTTTGGCCAATGTGTCAAAGCAGCAATTAAGAACACAATGCCTTTTAGAACAAAAAGGAGATTGTTACATGCTTTCTATAGCATGCACTGAGATCTCATGGCTGCAGACCTCAAACAAGGAGCCTTATAGCTCAAGTACGAATTCCCAGTTAAGTCAATGAATGCAGGACAGAACATTTATGTTGATTCTAAATTTTAGCAGTTGTATTGTATTATATCTGTTTATTGTGCTTTTATGTGGTTTGGTATGTATTTTGATATGGTCAAAAATGTCTAATCAATAAACTTCACTTGACTTGACTTGAGTAATAGACATGTGCACTGTCTTGGGAATATGTGTAAAACCAGATTGAATGAGGTGTATCTGTATGACTCTGGAGTAGTGGTTCTCAACCTGTGGTTCCCCAGGTGTTCCTGGACTACAACTCCCAGAAATCCCTTCTAGCAAAGCAAGTGGTGGAGGCTTCTGGGAGTTGCAGTCCAGGAGCATCTGGGGACCCACAGGTTTAGAACCACTGCTCTGGAGTAACTAGAAGGCAGAACAAGGAGCTATTTTTGATCCTTGGGTAGAACAACATCAGACAATCAATCCTTTTTATCCTGAAATACTGAAAGGGCTAAAAATATGGGCAATGGGTTGAATTAAGAAAAGAAGAATTTAAATATAATATAATATCATATTTAAGTAGACTGAGCTGGTGGCAGATTACATGTGAACCTCAACAGCACCCAAGATCTTTTCCTGGACACTTCAGCTACTGGAGGAAAGTTCTTATTGTGGTAAATGTACAATGCAGTCATGCTCTTACAGCCACTCTGCCAGTCATTTTGCTGAGCTGTAGGATGAAGAGGAGCTGCCAAGATGCCCTAAGCACATCCAATCTCAACTGATTTCAGAAGCTAAGCAGGGTCAAGCCGGGCTAGTACTTGGATGGGTGACCACCAGGGAATACCATGTGCTGTAGGTGCCTGGAGTAGAACTGGCAAGCCACTCCAGTATTCCTGCCAAGAAAACTCCATGGACATGGGGGTCACCAAAAGCTGCCTGAGAGAACAAGACTGTAACAATTAGAGATGGGCACGGCTCAAAAAAAATGGTGTTTCGTTTGTCGTTTGGTCGTTTAGGGGTCCGTCTTGGTTCGTTTTTGTTTTTATTGGATTTTTCACAAATTTTTTGTTTTCGTTTTCATTACGTAACGAAATGAAAAAGGAAAGCGAAAACGAAAAATTGCTGTTTCGTTAGCATTCTTTTCAGTTCAATGCATTTGCCGCAATGAAAACGAAAAACATGGCAAAAATTTTTGTTTCATTTCCGTTTCCGTTTTGTTTTTGAAAAAAATTCGTTTTTGTTTTCGTTACGTAATGAAACGAAAAAACGAAAATGAAAACGAAAATTTCGCTGAGTCATGCCCATCTCTAGTAACGATACAACAGCAACAACAACAAGGATGAAGAGGAGGACCTGTGTCACTACTTAGACAGCCTGTTTGTGTTCTGGAACAGTTTTTGTTCTATCAGGTAGCTTACAAATCCAAATCCAAATAAATAAATAAATTTTATAAACTTTACTGAAATAATTCTTATGGAATTGAATGTGAGAGTTATTATGAAAGAAGGATTGGGGTATACATACTGAGCACATGTGTCATAGCACTGGGATCATAGCCACTTGTATCTTCCCTTGTTTTGTGTTTGGGTGGTGGTGGTTTGTTTGTTTTTGAAAACGTGACCTGGAAACACAGAGATAATATCATAGAACCAGGAACAGAGTGTGCCAAAATGTTTCCTAAAAGGGTCAGGGCAAGTTCGATCTGATCTATATGCCCTTTATTTGGATGCAGAGCAGGTGCGGGTGGGAGTCAGGGAATTCCATGAACAGTAAATGAAGCCAGGAAAAATTATTCTTATTGATTGGAATTTGTCTGTATCTGACACAAATGGTTCCACAGAGTCAGCCTCATGTTTCCTGAAAAGCTCTCAGATTTACAAGAATATTTCAGTCTCTGCAGCTTATTACTAATGAAAGTCACTGGAATAATGGTGATTTTTGTTTGTTTGTTTGTTTGTTTGTTTGTGGTTTAATCACAGCACAAGGTCAGTGGCCTACCATATCTTCTCCCTTCAGGTTTTGACTATTCCAAGGTCAACCGAAAGGCTTCTTCATCCCCAAAGTCAGGATGCCTAATACTTTTAGTTCAGCCAAGTGATTTCTGCACTTGAATCAGAGTGTCCCACCACCTAGCCATTTGTAGCACTTCTATGACAGAGGAAGTATACTTTTCCTAACAGTAGGGCCAGTTCTAACCTTATAAATAAAAAATACTGTAAGACAATGACAACTAGTCTTATTCAACTTCATGACTCAATCTTGTTTCTTAAAGTAGAAGTTATCTGCAAGGTACTTTCTATCTCTATAATAAATTTATAACATTCCAAAGAAACTGATATGGATTTATTTTAGTAATTTAGAGAGAGTGGTTTATTACAATTGTCTATTGATTTTGAGTCTGCAAGCTTCTAGGTCATCTAGCCTGTTTTGTTCCATGTAATTATTCAAACTAAAATCTTTTAACCATTAAAATATGCCTACAGTGAACAGAAAATCTAACAAAACATGGTATGAGTTGGAAAGTTAGTGAGCAGGTATTTGTTTATAAGAATATATCACCAACAGGTTAAAAGTCAAGAAAGTGTTCCCTGAAATACTCAAATGCACAAATTTTCTCTCAAATAACTTCTATTTTGTCTCAGTTTTTTTTTCATTTTGAGGAATAATGATAAATGGCCACATTTCATTTGATTGCAGGAGCTTGTACAAAAATTATTAACTTTCCACCCAGAGAAAGGGAAAATCACAAGCCTTAAGCAATTTTTTTTTAAGCCTCTGTAAAAGGCAACCAGTGTTTTCTGTGAGTAAATGGTTTCTGATCACTTCCAGGCAACAGCTTGGGAAAAGAATAATTACCTTTGCTGGGGGTGATGACTGAATCTTGATTTATTTACACTTTTCATTCTCACTGAATGTAATCCAATAAATAGTGGCTTTGGCAGGAGACCAGACAAGGAATAGATTCTGGAATTATTGAATGTAGTAAATGTGGTTTCTGTACAATTTAAGAACTTTTTTTCATAATCTCTTCCTCTGTCCAGAGACTAATCCAAATGATGTTGCTATACTCTATTTAATATTAACTCAAATGGATTGATTTTACTTCTACCCCACACCTAACTGATCAACAATAAAGGGAGGGTTTAGGAGTTTTAATGAAATAAAATACTAAATGTTTTTAACAACATTCTCCCTGCCCCCAAGCAACTGTTCTCATTAAAACCCAGCAGTATACTATAGTACCATTAAAATGTTGATTTAATGACTATGTCCTGCCAGTCACTTTAGGTCTTTTTTAAACTCATAAGTTCCAAAGAAGTGGGAAATCACTGAAAAATATATATATTCATATTTGTGAACAGCTATTGTGCAATTTTCTGAGCTTCCATAAGAAAAAGTGACAGAGGATTCTCTACTCTAGTGTCAAAAACTGCATTGGCTTAGTAGATAGGCAGTAGGCAGGTTTTCCTACAATAGCAGAATAACACAATATAATTTGATTTTGTGTAACATCTCACACAGACAAGAATCAAAGGGACTACAATGAGTGTTACTAATTAATGTGGGCTGTCTTTCATTGCTGTTTGCTTGACAGTTAAAGAAAAACAATATTTCACGATAAAAAGAAGAGTGTAGCTCTGTTAATAGAATGAGCAGAGTGACAGAGCCCATAGGTAATTATAAAGGAATGGTGTTTGAGTGTTTTAATACAATGAGGGTTAAAAGGGTGAGAGTGGGCTGCTCAGAAAATGGGATCTGATGACACTAATTTATGCAGAAAATATATGCACAGCATAGAACAAAACCCTTTCTTGGGAAAGATGCTCTTAATTTGGAAAAAAGGGGGATGGGAGTTCACTCACAGTGAAACACTCCCCAACTTTGAAGCACTTTGGCTGATGAAACACTTGGAACGATAAAGTTTCCCTTGGCAAAATGTACAACTGGTGAGAAATCACAAGTTTGTTCTCCAAATGGCAAACTTCAAAAGCCAAAGCGGTCCCAACAATTCATTTATGGGAAGTGTGGAGAGGATCACCATAGCTGACCCATTTTCTGAAGGTCTCGTGCATCAAAGGGCCACTAAAATGTTTTCTTTCTGTCTGAAGGCACAGAACACTCACCTAGGTCACACACCTAGTTTGGGAAGGATAACCATGCTAGGTTCATATTATCCACTAATAACATAGAGCAGGGGTGCCGAAACTTTTTGTAAGGAGGGCCAGATATGGTGGCTGAGAAAGTGTTAGGGGCCGGTTGCTCCCTGACCCTGCCATCCCACTGAAGCCCCACCCACTGACCCATAAGCGAAGGAGGGGGAGGGAGGGGTGGGCCAGCCAGCCGCGGGCCACTCAGAATGGCCTGATCGGCCGAATTTGGCCCCCGGGCCAGACTTTGGGCCAGCCTGACATAGAGTATACCACACTGAACATACTTCATCCTGCCTACTTATGAAAGCAAATCAGCACCTGTCCTCATAAATATTTGGTCTTGGGACTAGTACAATTTACTTGGGATTTCAAGGCTGAGTCAGTGTCAGTATTAGGCTAGGCTGGCAAACGGTTTGACTCTATAAAGCGGCTCCCAGGAGGCCACTGATTTTAATAACTTACTTATAACTAATAACTTTGCCTATAAAGCAAAAGATCAGAAGGTTTTAAATGGTGAAGTATTGCTAGAATCTCAAAGCAACTAAAATTACACAATCCTCAAAACGTTGATAACAAAATGTCTTTAATGAACTGAACCGAACTGATCCTCTGAAAGTTCTTTCCAAGCTCTTTTTGTTCTATAGCTCGCTCTCTGTGTGTGTCTGTGTGTGTGCATGTGTGCGTGTGTGTGCATGTGAGTGTGTGTGTGTGTGTGTGTTGTGTTGTGTTGTGTTGTGTTGTGTCATTACAGTCATGACCGACTCTTTGTGACTCCATGTCCATGGAGCTTTCTTGGCAGGAATACTGGAGTGGTTTGCCAGTTCCTATTCCAGGCACCTACAGCACCTGGTATTCCCTGGTGGCCTCCCATCCAAGTACTAACCAGGGCCGACCCTGCTTAGCTTCCAAAATCAGGCAAGCAGATTGTACATGTACACGCCATACACAGCTCACATAGGTCTGAATCAGCTTTCTTTATTATTATTGATGAAGTGTTTAAATAATGAAGGAACTGAGAGTGTGCAATGCTCTTCTGATCATTTGAAGGACAAGGGTTTTCTGTTTCCTTCATTTTCTGCTCAGAAAATCATTTTCATTGAAGAGCATTGCATCAATGATGTTCAAATTCTGATGAATTTGAAAACAAATTCTAAAGAGAAATCTGAAAACACTGCATTTAAGTTTCACCATCATTTCCGTGCCGCTTCCAGTGATGAATTAATGAAGCAACTATGCAAACAGGTTTTCCACTTACAGCTGGAGCTAATTTATGTCCTACAGAGAACATGTGTATGGCCAGCCCCAGTAATTTTTTTTCTTGGATAGAGATATAATCTCCTTCCTTTTTCTAACATTATTTTCCAGCCTCATCAGCTGCATTGTTAATTTCAATAATTAGAGTTTCTTGCCTGCTATTCAAAGAAAAACACCATTCAGCAAACATGGATGTATTTTAATTGAATAATTTATTTGATGAGGGCTTTTATTTTTCCTTCCTGGTATTCAGTCAGCTGTGACAATAATGAAATATTCCTGTGAATGCAAAGTGATAACAAAATTCTTCTAATTTTTCACGTCCTTAATAATGAACTTCTGTTCCCATTTCTTAAAAGCACAGAAATGGTGAACTAATCAAGTGTAGAGGCTTTTCTGAAAAGTATGACATCCAATGTTAACATAAAAAGTAGAAGGCAGATGTCCACAACACTCAAATTGATTTTTGTTTTTGGAAAATTTACTGAAGTTTTCAAATACTGATATGAAGGAATGGTCCAGAAAGACACAAATATATTGCAAGGATAGAGGGGATGAGATTTCTTGGATAATCTTTGGCATACAGACATACTAAGTGGCTAATAGACATGGGCACGACTCGGCGAAATTTTTGTTTTTGTTTCTGTTTTTTGTTTCCGTTACGTAACGGAAACGGTAACGATAATTAAGCTGTCAGAACTCAAACTCGAACCAAAAAAAGAAAAATTTAGTCGGGTTTTTTGTTTTCATTTGTGGCATCGTGGCGATCGCGCAATGCGAAGCACAGAAAAAGTTTTACAAAGTTTTTTTTTTAAAAAAAATTGACTCCTGGCCAAAAACGCAGGCAAAAATATGCCTGCCTGAGGCTTTGCCACCTACCAGAGGGGTGGTTTCTTGGGGGTCCCTGGCCTCCCCCCTTCTCCTGTCCTGGGCTGCTTGCACCAGGCTGGGGGGGGTGTCATCCTCGTCGACTCGCCATGCCATGCGGTCGGGGGGATCCAAAATGGCAACCACATTTTTTCTTTTGAAATCGTGGTCAAAAAACACACCAAATCACCACAGAAACATGTGAAATTTATTTATTTTAAATGCCTGAATTTTAATAGTAGCAGCAGTGGGATTTTTAATAGCAATAAAATGTTGTATTGATTTTATTTTATTTTATTTTATTTTTTATTTTTTTAGACCTGCCCATTTGGGCTGGGCATGGGATGGGACCATGCAATTTTTTTGAACCATTCCACCAATGGCATCGCCAGGTTTTTGACTGACACTTCTGGATGTCTCAGAGGGCATAAAAAGCCGAGGCACCTTCCAGAAATCGCAGTCGGGTGTATGGATGTGGTTAAGGGAGGAGGGCTGACTGCTGGTGCTGGTGTGATCCGATCGAGATTGAGGAGGGAGGCTGGAGGCTTTAGGATTTAAGTTAGGCAGACAGGGAGGGAATTGAATTTAGAAAATAATTTCTTTGATTCCCTGCAGCTTTGTCTGCTGAAGGGAATAGAAGTTTATTCTTTATTTCTTCTCTGGCAGTTTGTGAGGATTTTTTTCCCGATATTGGATAAAGGAGGAGGTTCGACTGGGAGTGGGAGGTGTGGATTTTTTTAAAAAAATATATTATATATTACCATTTATTTTCTATTTTCCCAACTTCAATTTGCTTGCACACACACACATTTGGGGTGCAAGCCAAGAACAGAACCTCTATCCTAAGTGATATCCTAACTGCCCACTTGCCCGCCCGCGCCGCCACCCGCCCACTCACCTGCCCGTGGGTGCCGCCCGCCTGCTCACCCCCCATGGCCCCCCGCCACCTCTCCCCGCCGCCCGCCCCCCATCCCACCCACCGCCTAGGGCGCAAAAACACCTAGCACCGGCCCTGATTGCGGGATGCCCCTATGCTCTGGGAAGTCAAATGGCACTAAATCGCGGTGGAAATGACAAACAACAAACGACAAACAAAACGACAAATTTTTGAAAAAATTCACGACAAATGGAAACGACCCGAAACGGACCCGTTCCGACAAACAAAAACTCGAAACATCATTTTTTCTGGTCGTGCCCATGTCTAGTGGCTAATAAGAATCTTCGTAAAATTACTAAATCCAAGAGATAAAGAAAAACTACTCAGTAGTTTGAGAAAACCACTACATCTCTTTCTATAGTTTCAGAGAACAGCCAAGATCCCTTCCAGAACACAAACAAGATCAGCGATTGTACAAGTATTTCTGTATGCAGTTTATTTATTTATTTATTTATTTATTTATTTATTTATTTATTTATTGAATTTCTATGCCACCTATCTAGTTACAGGGCTAATCTGGGCAATATAGAAATATGCACCCCTACTTCTAGATTTAACCAATGTTAGTTTCAGGACACAGAATTATTTATGTCTTGGAAGAATAGAAGTTTCCTTCTTATAGTAGTTGGCTTCATGCTTTCAAAGCACAGCCCTGTCAGAAAGTCTTAGCATTCATCAAAAGGACTGTTAAGTTAGGTCCACTACAATGGATTTTGGCAAGTCTGCTTACCACCAATATTGTGTGAGCTATAAAGTCATATTATAAATGGAGGACTTGAACCAGTTTATTTGTCATAGAAATACTAAAAACAATGTCCAAGAGCATGGATTCCATTATTTCTAAATTGTTCCAAACATTAGTCAATGGACTATGCATCCAGTATTGCATCCCTTTGAAAAAATATACTCAAAAAACAGTAAAATGTTCATTAAAAATAAATCTACACAAAATGAACTTAAAAATGGAGAAAGGTGTGTTTTGTAGAGAAAGTAAGGACCTGGCAGATTTTAGCACATGTCCAATTTCTTCATCGTATTCCTATTTTGACATGATCAAGAGGAATCAATAAGGAGCATCTCTCTCTCTTTCAAAATGTTCAGAATATTGCTGTGGTTGGAAATATTTAGAATGTTACATATTTTAATGCTATAGTTCTAAGCTTGCAAAATAATTCATTTATTTCCAGCATAGTTAGAACTGCAGTTAGGAGTGCACCCTTCCAGCTTGTTAGCAATATTCACTTTAGAAGCATCTTTTGCTTGAGCTTGATAGCTGTTCTTGTAATACTGAGGTTTAGTTCCTATTGGACTACAGAAGATGCAAGTAAATTATCTATTTTATGGGTAAAACCAGTTTATCAAGTGTAAACATTTGTAGAATGGTATAGCTAAGTATTTATTTACTTTTGTGTCAATTTGTGTCAATTGAGGAGAATAATTTATTATCCAGACCAAATGTTCATTTTGGCTTACCTTTATGTTTGTGGGTCATCTACCATTTTGAAATCTGTTCCAAAAGAAATATCCTGTCCTAAAGCTGGCAATCACCAGGGATTTTAAACTCCAGTGAACTAGGGTATCAACATTTGCACGAGCCCTAAAGGAAAGCAGTCTTTTTAGATTAATAGCATTAAAATCTACTCTGCTTTTTTCTGATCACTCAAATAAATTCTAAAGGCATAGAAGAGCAGCACTCAGAACAGTTTTATTATCATGACACCTGCCATTCACAAAAGTGACATCACACAAGGGGAAATCCTAAAAGCCAACAACTTTTTAAAATCTGTAAACCACTTCTAACCCAAACAAAAAAGCAATTGCTAAGGATAATTTTTGAAGTTGTCTAGCTAGCAAAACACTGATAAGAAATGGTAAACCAGAAGGTTTTTTGATTGGTTGATTGTTCATTTTTTATGAATTCAATATCACTTTTATGTGAGATCACAGACGATTATCCATAAATATATTTCTTGTGTTTCAGACACTTTGACAAATATCAGCTTGATAACAAATATTAGTACTAAACAAAAATAAGCTGCATTTAAGTCTGTTGTCAACAAATTTCTTAGTTAACTGTAGAAAATGCTGGATCATGAAAGTTGTGAGAAGAAACAAATTAGTAACAAGCCTTTGAGTCAAATAAACCTATGCCCATTTTTGTCATAATTAAGTTTGACTTAACCTTTAGCTGCATTAGAATAACAAATACACATCTCTGTTCTTCTCCTGTCACTGAAAAGCAGTATTATTGAAATGAGTTTATGTTATCAATTTCTAAGTTTTAGAAGATTGGAATGCATTGTGCTATACTTGCAAAAACAAGTTTAAGTATCAATCATCCCTTGTATTAGTAATATCCCATCAGTCATGCTTTCCCCCTTTGAATCAGTAGGGCAAATGTGTTTCTAAACATAATACTCTTTCTCCTCTTTCCCCTCCTCCTCCTCTTCTTCTTCTTTTTAGCAACAACAGCAAGAGAGAGAAAATGAGTGAACAAGAATAATTGATGGATACTTGACACTCGATAGCCGGAAACCATCTATGGCATATAAAATCTTAATTCTTTCAATTTCTTCCCAAGGAGTAAAGGCTTTTGCCCCCCCCCCAGCCCGAAATAAAGAGGCAAGACAACAGCGATGGGTAAAACAAGGCCCACAACTTTATTAACATCTAAATTTAATGAGAAAATAAGGGCACCTAGGTAGTGCAATAGGTTGGGATTGGTCTCTCAATAAGAAACCCAATATCCCAGATGACAGTCTTTGAGATCCCCATTACAGGTCTGAATACTCCAGGGATGTGCTCGGCCACTTAGTAATCCTAATTAATTTATTTCTTAGCCTATGTTCTGATCCATGGCCTATTTACGGCCCGACGGCTACCAAGCACCCATTGGGTACCAATCTGGGATCTCAAATGACTCTATTAACCTATGCACTATCCTCTTTTATAGACTTGCCTCACAAAATGGCTCCAGCACTGCCATTTCATGCCTCTTCATGCAGGAGGGGCAAAGAACCACCACTCCCAGACGGTGCTGGACCTGGAGGTACCGTTCCTAACCTAAGAACATAAGAATATAAGAACAGCCTTGCTGGGACAGGCCACAGCCCATCCAGTTCTGCATTCTGTCTCACACAGTGGCTCACCATTTGCTTCAGGGTATTCCCAAGCAGATGTCTTCACCTGCTTATGATTCCCTGTAAAAGGCATTGAAAGATATCCTGCCTATCTCTCCAACCCAGAGGTTGTCCTTAGGCATCCATAATGATAACCATTGATACCCTTGTTCTCCATTAACTTGTCTAACCCTTTCTTAAAGCTGTCAAGGCTGACAGTTGTCACCACTTCTTCTGGCAGAGAGTTCGACAGACCAGTGATCCTCTGAATTAGAATATCTAGGTGATTTGGAGTCATTGTGGGTAAGAGTATCAGGCCATAAGCATGGCATGACTAGGCATATGCTATCATCAGCCTCCGACCCAAGCACCTGAGGGAGACTGGCAGTTGGAGACTGTAGTAAAGGAGGCATCCAAGAACAGAAGCCTAGTTATAATGGGAGACTTCAATTACCCTCACATAGACTGGGTGAACTGTTGTTCAGCTAATGATAAAGATATAAAGTTCCTAGATATACTAAATAATTGTTCCCTGGAACAGATGCTTGAAGACCCAACTAGAGGTACAAGAATCCTTGACCTGATCCTGAGTAATACACATGGACTTCCCTGACCTGCCTCCTTGGGACTGGAGAGAAGCATGCCTGACTGGTTGAGTGTGTCATATTGGTCAGGGAGTTAGAGGAAGAGAATGTGCAGCACCTGTGGTGCCACACATATGAACCATCACAAACATCCAAATTGAGGTTTGTGCCCATCTGATGCCCTAAGCACATCCAGTTTCACCTGATTTCGGAAGCTAAGCAGGGTCGGCCCTGGTTAGTACTTGGATGGGAGACCACCAGGGAATACCAGGTGTTGTAGGGACCTGGAGTACGAACTGGCAAACCACTCCAGTATTCCTGCCAAGAAAACTCCATGTCGGTCATGACTGTAACGACAACACACACACACACACACACCTTTCAAATCTAAAAATATTCTCCGGATATTGTTTTATATGAAACAGATTTTTTTTCCATATTGGAAAAGACCTAACAGTTCTTGTTTCACCAGAAAGGTGGATACAGTCCAGAAAAGGTTTCTTTGTGTGTGTGAAATGAATCCAGTCAAATTTGTGGACATTCCTCAGTGTTTGACCCCCGTTTTGGACACAATCTCTGATAGATGGATGTCTTCTTTGAATGCCAAATATAGTGCTGTTTCATTGTGACTTCCTATTAAGGATATGGTGTCCTTTTAAAGAAATCTAATAATGGGTCAGCAGCTATTGTGGATTTGTCTTGAGCTACACCTCAGAAATACACTATAACTTTGTTTCTCCATAGTTGACAAGAAATTGAGCCTCTCTTGTCTACGAGAGCCCAACAACTTTAATGAGAGGAAGAATGAGAGAGAGAGAGTGATGTATCAGTCCTCTGGCACCATGCCTCCTTCTGTCACCAGTGTGCATCTGTGTTGGCTGTGAATCACTTTCCTTGAGCAAAATGCATTGTCAGCATGGCAGGACAAACCTCTTTGGATGGCAAAAAAGAAAAAAAAAAGGCTATGCTCTTAAATCCAAGCCTTATGCTGTACTGTGTGTCAACCACAGACAACTTAAGGATGTCTTTGTTTTGTCATTCTTTTTCTTCATTCTCCCAGGAGAGATGTATCACAATGAGTGTCTCCTACAGTTCATCCCTGCATTGCTTCACAGCAGTGGGATGTCAGAGGAAAGAGCTTATTTGACAGTCTGTTCAGTGTTGATTCCAACCCTTAACTCCCAGTAGCCTAAGGCAATACTTGTAATAGTCTCCAGTGACACTTTATGCTGAGGGTAAAGTTTTATTTGTGCTGGTTGGCAGCTATTAATTACAAGTTGGAATTCAACAGTTCAGCAAAGGTCAAGTTTTCTATGAATTCTTCCTGCTTTCTGGTATATAATAATAATAATAATAATAATAATAATAATAATAATAATAATAATAATAATGTCATTGTTGATTCTGATTTTACTACCTACTATGTGACTTTTACATCAATTAACATGCGTGATTGTATTGAATGATATCATAAGAATACCTGTGTTTTCCATGTTCGTTTCTATGTCTCATAATTTTTTGTGCAATTCTTATAGCTTTAATACTACATTTTAATGTTCTAAGATGCCCTTCTCATTCCCTGTTCTTAACCTGAATATGTCTTAAATGTTCTGGGCTGTATATTGTCCCTTGGGTCCTTTTCCAAGGAGAAAGGTAGGGTAACAATATTCAAAACAATAAATAAATAAACAATATTGATCTTGACAGATGAACAACCTTGCTATAAAAGTGTCTTTGTATGTCCCATGTCTGAACAAATAAAAAATAACATTCGGGTAAAAAACTACTTTTGATTCATCTTTTTCCAAAGGACAGTCAACTATGCAACACCCCACCACCACCACCCCAGGCAAATGTGAAGTACAAGTGGAGAGAGCATGATTGAAGGTTTAGACTGATTAACAAAAAGTCAAGGGGTTCATATTGCCAGATCCAGATCAAGTGTGTCCAAAGAATATTAAGGGAAATGGCTAAAGAACTCTCAGAAGCACTGCCTGTTTTTTTCTTGAAATCATGGAGAATGAGTGAAGCGCTAAATGACTGGAAGATGGCTAAAGTTGTTTCTATCTACAAAAAAGAGAAAATGGAAGAACCTGGGAACTACAGAGGTAGTTGATATTTTAGTGTCTCTAGGTGTCTTGGGGGCATTTTATAGCATAGCATGACAAATCAAAAGCACTAAAAATTCACTTATTTGTATTTATCAAGGGTATCAATTTTTACAGATACAAATAGATGAATTTGGGATTTTTTAAAATTTTGAATTTTTTTAAAAAATGTCCCTATCTCTACTGCAGACCAATCAGCCTGACATAACTCCTAGAGAAAATTTGGCAAAGCTGTGACACAGATGTCTCATAATAAATTCCAAACATCTTATTATTTATTTATTTATACTGTCTTCCTCCCCATAGGGAACACAAGGCAGCTCACAACAATTGAAACAACATAATAGTTTTAAATTATTTGGTATAGATCTTGTTAACCATAGTACTACACTACACTTTGTGCTTGAAATAGGCTTATTCTCTATTTGTTAATCTGTGTCATCTTACTTTTCTAAGGCCTCATGATGCAAGTGCTGTACAGCAGCTGTAACTGTTCTCTTGACTTGGAGTTCATTTCCAGGTTCACTTAGACTTTCACCCTTCTGAAGATGGTAAAATGATGACCCAGTTCATGAGGGGCATGGGGGGTGTCAATGTGTAACCTGCATAATTACTTGTAAATCACCCAGTGAATGCCCTAAATTCTGTGGAGCAATATATAAGTAGCACACTTTGCTTTTGCTTTTCAATTCCATCATAAAGGCTAACAATATCTTTGGATTCTAAGAATAGAAATTCTTCTGCCTGACTTTGCCTTCTGCTTCTTCTGTTTCTATAATCGTGTTTCTACCGTCTACTGCCCTACCTCATATTGATTGTAAAGCCCTGAGATCCACCAACATCCCATACTATACTGCAGTTATAAAGTTTCTGAACAAAGAATATGTAACATGTGCACTGTGAGCAATGCCTAAGATAATTCTGAGAGCCAGTGACCATGCTACCTGAGGAATTATATGAGTTATAGTTCAAAAACATAGTTAGTTTTTAATCAAATTGATAAACCATTACAATATCTTTAGTTCCTTCAACTCCTACTCCTTCTTTCTCCTCTGTCTAATATTTTGGAGCCCTAAGCCTAGAAAAGCACTTTTTATTAGTTTAAAATAGGACGAAAAAGCAGCAAAGGAAAGTGGAATAGTTTAAAATAAAATATACTCATAACACTGTCAGGATTATTACTTTGAAAAAAAGATGCTGAGGCTGTGATGGATGAAATATCACCTTCCTTCTGTTCCAAAATCTGGACTGCGATCAAAATGGCATATTAACTCAATGCAGTCTCACTCACATATGCAAAGTTATATTTAAATGAAGCTTTTAGGGCTCAATATAATACATTGCTTAGTTGACTGAGCACAGAAGTACAAACCAATGTGCCTTTCAGTGAAGGGAGAATGTGTTCCTTCTCTGTGGATCTCCTATCTGCCATTGCATATTCATGAATTCAGTAGCATTCTCATCTGCCCAGGTCTTTCTCCCCAGCCATAGTTTTTTGCACCTACTGGGTCAAACATAAAATGGGTGTACTCACTATCTGTATTTATTACAAATCCCAGAGCCTCTCCCCCTCTTTCTGCAGGTATGAGGGTTTCAGTACAATAGTGCAAAGTATTCAAACTTGAACATTTCCAGTAAATCTGTCAACCCATCCTCTGTCGATCCTGGGTTTTATGGCCTCCTTTTTTCTTTTATAAACTCTTTGTCATACACAACTGTATATACCATTGATTCATGCACTAAACCAGCTCCTTCAATTTGCCTCAGCATGTTTATCCTCTTGGGACAAAACAAATTATATTTTAGTCGAGATGGAAAAATGCTTGCTGCATTTGATCTTGTCAGAAGAAGACATCACAATGAGGATTTTTAAAACCCCATGAAAACAGTCAGCTCAAGAATGATCAAATAGCTCTTGGCACCCTCAAAGTTGCCCCCTCAAAATGTCTCTATTTTGCTTTCTGTTTGAGAAACAAAATACATACACAGGCACAGATTGTGAAGAAAGAGGTCATCAACCCATCCAGTGGTTCACCTTCTTCAACAAAGGTGCAGATATCTCTATTCTGGTCTATTTGGTCAACTGGACAATAGCACATATTGCCAAAAAGAGCAATTTGAACAAAAGCTCATTCTCAGCAATGCAAAAACTTAATTGAGAGGACCAGGAAAATTCTTTACCATTCTTGCTGGCAAGAGAATGGTATTCTACTCCCACACTGATCTGTGTGAGGACAAGACAAGCAAGTATATACATCCCCTGTATCAAAAAAGCATGTGGTAAAATGGGTCCTAGTAAACCAAAGATAGTGCCATAATAAATGTGCTGAGTTTATCATGTTCTTATGTGCTGTCAAGGTGAAACTGACTTATAGCAACACTCATGAGACTTTTCAAGGTGAGTGATATATTTCAAAAGTGTTTTTTTCAGTTCTATATCTCCCATATGAGTGGGAGATATAGCTGAGTGGGGTTTCAAACCTAAACCTCCTAGTCCATCACTCTCTCCACAGAACTACACTACAGTAGGTATTGTATCATATTTAATATACCACAAACACTTCCTTCCTTCCTTCCTTCCTTCCTTCCTTAGTGTGACATAGTACCATCTAACCTACCCCCACCTCTACCCCCATAAGCCAAGGAATAAAGCACCTTTCTTAGTCACAGCATGATTTCCCCCCCATAATTGGACATAGACTGTCTCTTAATGACCAGAGAATCCAACCTAAGATAACTTTATATGTGTTCATAGACTGGAATGACTAGAAAAGAAATGAATACAATCAAAACAACTCCTTGTAGTGACCTGATACTAAATTCTCGACTTACCATTATACTGATTATGTTTTGTCACAGGATGGAAAAACACTTGCTAAGTGTTTTGTTCTTGTCAATTTGTGCTGCCTTGACTTTATGAAACACCTCAATAAGATTTGAGGTGCAAAAAGTAATGCTCTTTTTTTCCACAGCCCCCAATAAATTGCAAGGGCTGCACAAAACTGATACTCTTTCCCTTTGAGAAGTAAAACACATACACCACACCAAGCACAAAGCAATGGCTGATTGCTACAAAATATTTAAGCACAAACTATGACTCTCCTAACTGTTTCAAATCCATCCAGTAAGGTAGCAATCATTGTCACTTTGTACCGAATCAATTATTGACATTAAAACATTATTTGCATTATGCATTGTTTTGTACACTGTTGGTTACTCTGAGCAAAACAAATAATTTTACTTTTAGTCTCCTCTTTTTCTGAAACATCCCCATGCCACAGAATGAAGGAAATAATCTCACAGTTTGTTAGCATGGCCTACAAGCATGAAAGTTTTGTCTGCTAAAAAAAGCCCGGGTGAAGTACCACATGTGTTGAAGTAGTACTCCAGACTTCATTTTTGTCTGGGGCTCTCAATGTCTGGGGCCAACTTCAATTCATCCACAAGCTACAACTATTACTCTACAAGAATAACCTGGTCACATTAGTCCATACCCTGCTAACCTCCTGGTTATGCTGCTGTAATGAACTTAGAGTGATAACAAGTGGGATACCGAAACAAAATTTCCCCCAAAAAATTATAAGCTCAAGCACTGGGTTGAAAATAACAATGAAATTTGACAGAAGCAAGTGTCAAGTTCTACACTTAGGGGGGAAACAAGCATACAGTTACAAGCTGGAGATACTTATTTCAATGAGATTGAGAAGGATCTTGAATTGTTGTAGATCACAAACTGGGGAATATGAGCCAAAAAACTGGGGAATATGAGCAAATGAGGCAAATGTTACTTTAAAGTGGATTAACAAAACCATAATCCCACAAATTACTAATTCCCCTCTTTTCAGCAGTGGTTAGGACTCATCTAAAATACTATGTCCAGTTCTGGACACCAGATTTTAAGAAGAATGCCAACAAACGGGAGCAGGTTCAGAAGAAGTCAGCAAAAATGATCAAGAGATTAGAAACTAAGACTTATGAAGACAGAATGAAAGAACTGGACAATGTTTGTTTAGCCCTGAGAAAAGGTGAATTAGGGATGATAGGATGAAACTTTTCAAATACTTGAAAGATTGATACAGAGGAGGGGCAGGATCTGTTTTTGATCATCCTAGTGTGCAGGACATGTAATAATAGGCTCACATTACAAGAAATCATATTTTAGTTGAATATCAGGGGGAACTTCCTAACTATTAGTTCAGTAAGTTAATGGAACCAGCTACCTTAGGAGGCAATGAGTGCTCCAGTGCTGGAGGCATTCAAGAGAAAATTAGACAACCACTTGGCAGATATCCTATGATTTGTCTTCCTGCCTTGATGTCCTTATAGGCACCTTCCAACTCCATTATTCTAAGATTCTGGAAAGATTCAAATATGCAGGGGGGGGGGAGGCAATATTACATAATCAAAGGCATTTTTAAACAAACCTTCTTCTCCAAGAACTTTCAAAATCCCAGAAAATTCCTCACCATCCATATCGGTTACTTCACATCTGTTTTTTCTATGCTAGTGCTGTGCTTAGGAGCAGTACAAAAAAGGTTACTTCATGTCTGTCACGCAACTACTGAAATTTGTCTCGACCACACCCCCAGAACAGGTGCTAAGTGCGACAATACTGTACCTGGTGCTAGGGGAGGGTTTTCCCTTGTCACTCTTTGTTCCCACTTTCTGTTCTGAGACAAAACACCGTGTAGTAACAACTGTCATGCAACAAAACATTCATTTCTCTCAGAAAACTGTCTGGGTGTTGTTGTTTTTTAACTTTTCAGAAGCAAAACATTGAAAAAGAATTGTTTAAGCCCCCCCCCCCCAAAAAAAAAAAAGAAAAGAAAAAAAGGAAGCTAGACAAATTCAGTCTTTGTCACGGTACAAAACAGTAAAGTAACACTTGTCACGAGACAAGTTATCACGACCATGGGAACACTGAAACAGGGACAAAGCCACGTGATCACGACCAATGCTGTCATGGTACAAAACTAGTCACAGAACAAAGAAGGACATGAAGTAACCGTATATTATTCCATAACCTTGCTTGCAAGGTTGAAACAGGAAAGGATGTATACCTCTCATCCACACACACATCAAGAGAGCCCACACCTTTTATGTTGTATTGCATAAATGCACACAATGCAAGTGTGTGGGGAAAGGGGAAAACATGGCAGTTAACAGAAGGAACTGAAAATCACAGCAATTGGTGGAAGAAAAGGAAGAGTAGTAGCTCACTAAAGAATATAAGAGCTACTGTTCTATTAACAAAAAATAAGTTAGCTGAGCACTCACCATATCTTGGCAGGTCTCAAATACTTCAGATAGGTGGGCAGGTGAAAATTTTCACAAGCAACCCAATGACTGTCTATTGCATGGTTTTGGGCAGAGTGCTCTGTAACTCACTCTGCAGTCAATGTGTTGATTGAAAAAAAAAACCTAAAATAAAGTAGAAAATGGTCCCCTTTGCTGTCACACACAGGACAATCAACCAGCTGTAAGCTGCATAATCTGGTGTCATAACACTACATTTATCCAGATACCAAGGAGTGTGTTCCAAGTTAACAAATAACAAAACCACAAATGCTTCCAACAAGTCCATATGCAAGATCTGTAAATATAAAGAGATGCTTGGATTCAAATATGCATAAGAAAATCAAGCCAAATTCATTTCCAAATTGTCAGGACAAACTTTATATTTCTTGGCTCACTGGTGGGAAGAGAAAAACCAAGAGCTGGTCCACATGTTGGCAGAATGTAGAATGCCTTCCTTTCCATCCTATCAGACCTTATCTTGTTAATCACCCATAATAGTGCTGTGGATTAATAGGGTGGTATATAAGTGAAACAAATAACTAATAAATAAATATTTTTTTTAAAAAAATAGATCAGTACTTAATTATACAGGAGATATTCTTCACAGAAATTTAGCTTTTAAGTCTGAGGCTAGTTAACAGTGCAGTTGTGAAAATCTTCCCAAGAGCAAAGCAAAGCAGAACAAAGTGTTCTGCTTATATACCATCCCATAGTGCTTAAGTACTCTCTGGTCAGTTTACAATTTAATTATGCGGACTCCACATTGGAAGGATAGAAGTGGTCAGCCATGAGCCGGCTACCTGGGATTGGACCCTAGGTCACGAACACAGTTTTGGCTGCAGTACAGCCATTTAACCACTGTGCCATGAGGCTCCTCCAATGTGAGAAACTGCCTATTCAAGACTTGCCGTGGAGATCCTGTGGTGAAACACAGCCACTATAGGATCTCCTTACTTCTAAGTCGCCACCTTTTTTCCAAATTCATTCTACTTTTCCAATAAGTTCCTTGGTCAGATGGCATGTTTTCCATTAGGTACTAATCATGCCAGCTTCACTTTGCCAAGCCTCATTTAATTTTGCTTGCTATTTGGAAGCTTTTAAAGTTGACAATAGGATGATTAAACAGAGATGATCTAAATCTTGGCCTCTTCTTCTCCTTGTTGTTGGCAAACTTCTGAAGGAAGAAGCAATTATCTGTTGAGGAAGGAACGGAGCCTGTCAATGGCACAAGAACTTAGTCATTTTTCTCTCTGTTCTATAAAAAAGAGAAGGAGGTTTCTCCTTTCAATAATGAGAAAAATGACCCTTGATTGCTCTGAGAGAACCACAGGTGTCAAAATAGAAGCCAACCCACCTGAAACCATTATCTCCTTCGATTGTTTGTAAGTGAAAAATTGCAGATATAAAACTGTGCATTATGCCACACATGGCAAAACCCTGAAATTAATTGGGCCTTTGATAAAATAGATACAATGTTATTGTCTGTCTTCCATTATAATTTGAATAATCCAGCAAGGTTGGGTCTTACATTTCCATTCTGAGGCAACCGGCAAAAAAGTGCTGAACAAAATGGTTCCTACATATTTACTAGTTTGCTGGTAAAAATAATTTCTGAAGCAGCTTAAAAAAACCCTACTCGCACTTTATTTCTTTGGTGTCACACAATAGCAAAATATTGTTGTAGTTCAAAATCAGAGCACTCATGCTTTGTCATCTCCAATCTATTTCTTGTTTCCAAGAAGGGCTGCCCCAGTCTCATGCCAAAACCTCCAGATAATCTCTTCCAGTCACGGCAGATTAAAGACAGTTGACCTGTCGTGCTCTATATATTTTTGTTCAAACTCCCATAGTTTTGGTCACTGATGATGCAGTCAGGGGATGTTGTGATCTGTAAGACAACAGGTTTCCTATCTCATTGCAGTTGAAGGGACCAATGATTCAACCCTATACACAACAGCTTGCTCTCTGTTTATGCATTTCACATGGGAATTATCACAATTTTCATCTCTAGGGTCTTCTGTGAATTCTTAAAACCTGGAAACAGTCAACTTGCCTTCAGGCAAAAGAACCAGTTAGCACCTGGAGATCAGATTCCTTCTCCTTCCAAGACAAATTTTCAGTTGTCTGTAGAGATGGGCACGAATAGAAAAATGGCATTTCGTTTTGTTTCATTTCATTAAGGAGTTCAGTTCATTTCATTTCATTTTTCCTGAATTTTTGCAAAAAAAAATCATTTTGTTGTTTTGTTAATTCGTTATTTGTTTTTACCCACTTTTTTCCCAGTGCCCACTGTGCGGTCCCTGGGGCCCAGTCGAAGCTGGGGTTGCCTACGAACGGGCATGGGAAGAATAAAGAGGGGGAGTGGCATAGAAGCTGCACTGCTCTGGCCTCCTTATCTCCCCTCCCAATCGGCCCTGCGATAATGGGCCGCGGGAGAGAGGTGCAAGGGGGCGGCTTTGAAGCTGCACTGATCTGGCCGCCTAAGTGCTGCCTCCTTATCTCCCCTCCCAATTGGGCCCACAATAATGGGCCGTGGGAGGGAGCCTCAAGGCGGGTGGCTTTGGAGCCACACTGCTCTGGCCGCCTAAGTGCGGCCTCCTTATCTCCCCTCCCAGGGCTGGGCTGAGGCTCGAGCTCGTCGCATCACTGGATGGCACTGATGAGATGTGTGCTCCCTCTGTGCAGCTCGGTGAGAAAGGACCTCTGGACCAGCACCAGGTAGGAGACTTCTCCGCCCCGCCATTAACAAAACAAACCTAACTGAACCAATTTTCGTGTTAAATTTGCCCTTAGGGTCGTTATTTGTTCCATTATGTAACAAAATGAATAAATAAATAATGAAACAAAAAAATCATTTTGTGCCCATCTCTACTCTGTACAGGGCCCCATCTTCCTCACTTCTTCAATCAGTTTCAGCACTGGCGGTGTCAGAGTGCAGATGGACAGTACCACACTTTCAGTGATTAAGGCAGGGCCTGAAGCTCTCTCCCCTTGTATGATGCAGTTTGCATCATGTATAATGTTTAATTGCTAATCTTTCCCTCTTTCTGTGTTTCTCCCAGGCAGTGCCTCCCTCCATCAGTATCCCTACACTTCTGTGTGCCATCTCTTGGAATCGCTTCACACTTTATGCATTGTTATTACTTTGATGAGCACACATTACCAGCACCACTTTCTGTCATTCACTGTACAGAGACTTTTTCTTGGTCTTCTGTCTTCTACAAAAGGAGGCTCCTTGGGATGCAGACAAAACCTGTGTGTTTTAAATACTGCTTCTGTAAACAGAAATTGCCTCCTAGAAAAATTCAATGAACAAGAAAAACTTGGCATCTGAAAGCATTCTGAGGAACAAATTTGTCTTGTTGACTGGGGCATTCTGAAACTGGTAGCTTCCAAAAATAGCTTTTCCAAGTTCTAATAAATAGGAACTCTGGGCAGCTCCTAATTTGGAAGAGGACTGGAATGGGTATGGAGTTCCAGTCTAGGCTGCAACTCCAATTCCAGCTATTGGTTCCGACAGAAAAAAAACCCTATAACTGACAGTGGGAATAAATGTCATATATTGGGAAGGGTACCTGAGTAAACCTGGAGCCACTGGTTGAGCAAAGGATTAATTAAATTTATTCTCCCCATATATGGACCTATTCTATAAACTAAATATTAAGTATGACCAATATTGCCCTTAAAGCTCCTTCAAATGGAAAAAGATTTATCCACTTGGTGGCAATTTCAAGCCTTAGTAATCACTGTTCAGTCTGAAAAGTGACTACTTATTTTGGAGCCATATACGAGTAGTCATGACTGCTAAACAATACTGTCAAACTGAACCATATTTTGGTTCTTTAAGTTGATGAACTCTGGAAATGGTACCTGGGTCATCAGGATACTACTAAGACTCTGGTTGAATGCCTGGATTTACTGAGCAATGACTATTCAAAGGGTTGACAGACAGGTACGTTGGTGGGCACAACCTGATGCAGAGCCTAGAAATGTTTGTCTCGCAACAGCAGAATGCAAGCCTCAGAGTTCCTCAGTCAGCCATGCTAGCTGGGGGCTTCTGGTTGCTGTAGTCTCAAACACAAAGATTTCCAACTCTGGCCTTACAAACTCCTGATGTGAAGCTGCTATGTGAATAAGATGTCAAACCAATCCTGTGTTGTAGCAGATGGGTGTCTTCCTCACTGTTACTGGGCTATATAAAGCACAAATTTAGAATTCCAACAATTCCCTGCTGAACTTTAAACAGTGGAAAATGCAATCTCAGAAAGATATTTTGCTCCTACTGCTTACTTTTTTTCACTCATATATTTGGTCCGGTTATGACAGATCAATTTTCCCACTCTGTTATCATGGCAGCAGGTAAACACAGAATCATTGAATCATAGAATAATGAAGTTGGATGGGGCTTATAAACTGGGTTCTCTTAATCAGATCCTATTGTTCCACATCTGGCATCCCCCCCCCCCCCGGATGACAGCCCACAAAATATTTGAAAAGTTCTATCATGTCGCCACTCAAATTAATCATTTGTGCCTGTTGTATTGTACAGTACTGTGGTGAGGGCCAGAATACATGAGTAAAGTCCCTGAGGTGCCACTGCATTGTGCCTTTCCCACCATTTCCTACTTTGCCAAACTGCAACAAGATGCAGAGAAGAGATGGACACCACACTGAGTCATGGGAAGTGTTTCCCTGTCCAGAAGTGAGATGCCAAGTGTAGCACTGGAAAGGTGGAGTGTTCTCTCTGCTCTCCTTTCAGATTTCCTGACTGGAGCACTATAGACTGTGGATTCCTATTAAGCAATTGACAACATTTGTCTTTTTTGAAGGTTCTGCATTTAACACAACTACTAACATTTTGACTGCTTAGAATTTCAAAGCAGCTCTCCTATATTGCAGTACAGACATACTTCGGTTTACGAGTGCCACTGTTAATGCAATTTTCAGTTCACGAAAGGAACTCCATTGAAATAATACCTTGGATTACATTTTTTTTCCTGAAAAATCACATTTTATGAATTTATTTGGAGTAAGTTTCCCAGGATGCATTGCACCCCTGTGCATCACTGGTTTATGAATTTTCCACAGTACAATACGTCACAGAGATTGCATTAATTTCACAAACTGATGTATGCATGTAGTGCCATTTGTGGGAAGGGAGAAATCACCTAAAGAGAATTATTTGCTCATTATTCTCATGATGCTTCTGGGTTTTTTAAAATAAAGAAATCATTTATTCATAAAGTGTCCTTGTGTCTATTTCTGGCAAATGTCCTTAAATGATAAGAATGTTTTTTCCTTCTGAGGGTGCCAGTCACATTGTAAGCATCACAAAGCAATAATATACGGAATTATACATATTGCAATTTGATTCCTATTCATGTACTTCTCCCAAGAATGCAGATATAGTGCTTTATGATGGTTGTAATTTAGATATAATGAATAATATAATCTGTTTTATAGTATGCACCTAGGTTTTTAAAATATTCACATGAATTGACTACATAATAACAATAAAATGTTTTCAATTTCTCCCTTTTCAATCTATTGGCTGCTTGTGCTTCCACTCTCCAATATTGTTATTATTATTTTTAATGTGCTGGCACTTAAGAAGATATTTAATGAAAGGCATGACAAAGCACAAAATAGCTGTCCAACACAACTAAAAATTTTAAACTGTAAGACAGAGGCCCACGTAGCACAGAACCCGAGAGCCACACTTACAGGAAATGTTAGGTTTGCAATTAGAAGCCAAGCTTCCCTAAGAACAAAAGGATATCTTGATTGTTCTTACAGGAACTTATTTCACTTCAGTTTTTGTGTATCAAATTGGCTTTTTTTTAACATTTTGTCCTTGGGTGGTAAATAACAGGCATGGTTTTCAATCTAACTGCATGACCCTACAGCTTTGAAGGACAGCATCTCTGGAGATAGAAGGTTTTATTACCTGATAAATGTGAAGCTGGCATCCCACACAATTTGGCCATGAGAAGTGGCACATGCTCTACGCGCCCGGTGAAGGAGACTACTTTTCCATCTCTAACTATTATAATCCGTATATCACACCATGAAGAAAGTTAGACATGAGCTAAATTTTCCCCCCTCACTACTGTTATTGTAAAGAGAACTAGAGGCATGGAAGCCAAGGTGTTCAGTACTGGTCCTCAATGAACACAGCATCCAGCCTATATTTCTATTCAGCAAGTCAAAACTCTTGCTTTTTCTGTTCTCTGAGAATTTCCCTTTAGACCCACTTGTTTCACTGGACAGTGTTTTATGTCTCTCTCTTCCTCAAAGTCTTCTCTCCTCTTTTTTTTAATTCATTTGTTTAATTCATATCCTGCCGATCTGCCAAAATCAGTACCAAACAAGACTAGCAAAAGTAAAATGCAAAACAAATAAAAATAAATTTTCAATTAAACCATGTAAACAAAACCACAAAAGATTGGGCATTTTTAAAAAATGACACAGAGAAACCAACTAATTCACCTGCCTTTTTAGATATACTTTACTTTGCTGTCCAATTCCCACTGTAGATTATCCATCAAGGTAACAAAACCAATTTCTGTTCTCTAACCAGGCCTGAAGCCAGAATAAAATAGATCTGGATAATCAATCTCATCCAGAAAGAAGTTGCTGGAACAGAGATGCTACCACATGCCCCGGGAAGTACCAAAAATGGAAACCTTGAAAACTAGTTTATAGTTATCCAACATAGAGGGGCTTTGCGGATTTTTTCACATATAGAAAGTTCTGATCACTGCCTTTTTTAGGCATGATAAAATGATGCCTTGTTAGAAATGAAACATTCATCACCCACTTCCAGTGCTCACTTGATGAGCCAGAAAGAAAAGCCATGTGACCCACGGGTGGATAATACAGACCACTCTGTATCTTGCTGTGAAGAATTTGCACAATACTTTGCAGATAAATTTGGATGCCGAGCTACCTTGGATGCTGCTATTGATCCAGAGCCTGTAAATAAAACACCCCATCCCACTTGTCCTGTATTAATGGATGAGTTTCAGCTCCTACAGCCAGATGATGTGGTCAGGACCCTTGTCGAGGTGAGGGCCATCACATGTATGCTGGATCCTTGTCCCTCATGGATCATAAAACTCCCTCCCACTAGAGGCCAGGACTATCCCATATCTGATGTCTTTCCAGAAGCAGGCAAAGACCTTTCTCTTCAGGCAGAATTGATGGACTACCTATTATGTGTCTTTTATATGAATCTACATGATCACATAGTCTTTGTGTTTATAACCACTTATAACCTTGCATGATTCCACTGACACAATGTTTTCAGTTTTAGTTCCATCACTCATAACTTTTACACGGAATTTTTCTTTCTTTTTAACTTCTCACATTTTCTTGTAGCTTTAACATAATGTCTTTTAATGCTGTAAGATGTCTCTCGATTCCTTGTTCTCAATACTTGAACATGTCTTAATTTTATTGGACTGTATATTAACCCTCATAACTGTAAACCACATTGAGTCATTTTCCTAGGATAAAGGTGGGGTAAAAAAAACCCTGTAAAATAAATAAAATAAATAAATTTGCTTGTAGTAGATGTAGTTGGCCAATTCTATAGCAAGAGACCAGGGACAATTCTAAGGTGAACAGGGCCAGAATCAAAGTGAGAATTCTGAAAACATTAACATATGTCTGCACAGTACCAAGTACACACACACACACACACACACACAGAGAGAGATCCGTGTTAATGTTCATTTCAGTATTCTTGCTCAAAATACCAGGGCAGAATATAGAGTCCTTCCTGTATTTTTCTTGAAATAAATTCACGTCAGATTTCCTACTTCTGTTCCTCCTTCCCTCTCCTCCACTCCCTGGCATATGCAGTTGTTCTATCATTCCTTCACTGTCCCCTACATGGTAAATCATAAAATTATATCTCTTTTATATCTCTTTTGTATTCAACCCCTTCATTGCTTTTCACAGGAGATATTTCTTTTCAACTTCATTTTTATACCACAAAGACACTTGGGGCAGGTTTTCCTCCATTTTTTTTTAAGTTGCCAATTCAAATGAACCTTGTTTTATCTAGTGTGTGTGTAAGAATGTGTTTGCATGTATATGTCTAGGTTGTGTACAAATTTAACTTGATTTATGAAACACTAAAATGCCACAAAAATTGAAGAATTGTTCAATATGCATAAAAGAAAAAGAACTCTCCACATAAAAGATGTTTGACAGAAAATAGTGTGCTTGCCGGGACAAGGAAACAACAGTGAAATGAACACTGAATTGTTAAAGACTTCAATAAAGATACTGTAATCAGTTCACTTGTACTGTAAGGTTTTTATTATTGTTTTAATTATTTATTGATATTTGATGTTTTAACTGTTTTAATTCTTTGATTGTAAGCTGCCCAGAGACCTTTGGGTAGTGGGTGGCATATAAGTTGTATAAATAGATAGATAGATAAATAAATAAATAAATAAATAAATACCTTGGCTTAACAGCAACTTAGTTTAAGAGCATTTTTCAAGACAAGCAAACATTCCTTCTAAATTTTGCCTTGATCAACAAGCAATGTCTTGCAATACAAGTAACTGGAGCAAGTCACATGATCACAAGTGAGCCAATGGTGTCTCCCCCCCTTGCTGGATTGTGGGTGATTATATGGAACCTTCCATCTCAAGCAGCCTCCAAAGCAGAGGGAGGAGAGAGGAAGGGAGGTCTCCCTTGCACCAGCCAGGAATGTTTTTAGAGGGTTGAGTACAGGTTAGGGTTTCATTTTTCTTTATATTTATATTCTTATTTAAATTGTTTTCAACATCCTTTATTAGTTTTCAAACCATTTCTAGTCATGGGGCTGCTAGTCAAGTGTGTATATGGCTACAAATTGCACTTTATTTGTCACATTAAAAAAAAACAGAGTAATATTCGGTTGATAGTCCCAAGCAGAGCAGATTTCATGGCCAGGTAGCCAAACCATGGTGTGGACGTGGACTTCTAGCCAACTTCTTTCATGAGTTTTGGCATTTTGTGTGTACAGTATATGGTCTATGGGGCCCAGAATGAACCATCTGATTTTCCATCATTTCTTATGGGGATATTTTCTTTGATATAAGAATGTTTTGGTTTACAAACCTTTTTCCGGAACAAAGTATGCTCGCAAATCAAGGTATTACTGTAGATAATTTGTAACTCACTCTAGTAATTAATTACCTTTATATCTACTCAACCTAAGCAGGCCTTCCTTTCAGCAACTGCCCGCTCATCAACTTCTTGGTAGTTAATGCTGTATCTGGAGACAGTCCTCTCCTGAGATGCTTATCTGGTGCTTATAGTCTTGGTGGTATTTGTTGAACTTGAAAGCCTTCGTTTTTCTGTTCATCAACTGAATAACTATTTCAGCACTTTCAGATCTTTGCACTCTTATGCTGCAGCAGATTTCAGTTTTGTTATCCACACTATAAAGCATCTATTCTTTTCTGCTGGTTTTGAATTGATCTAGCTGCCTGGATGCCCTAAGCACACCCAATCTCGCTTGATTTTGGAAGCTAAACAGGGTCGGCCCTCGTTAGTACTTGGATGGGAGGCCACCAGGGAATACCAGGTGCTGTAGGTGCCTGGAGTAGGAACTGGCAAGCCACTCCAGTATTCCTGCCAAGAAAACTCCATGGACATGGTGTCACTAAGAGTCAGTACCGACTGTAATGACACAACACACACACACACACACACATCTACCATCTCAATTATTTTACTTTATATTTTTAATACACTGAACACCAAGGAGACTTAGAATTTAGTTTTGG
>JAHTLZ010000379.1:11104209-11121682 GCA_023846285.1 Phrynocephalus versicolor | reverse complement strand
GAAGAAGAAGAAGAAGAAGAAGAAGAAGAAGAAGAAGAAGAAGAAGATCCAAAGGAGAGATCTGAATGGGGCAGTGGGGCAGTGGGCTATGTCTGGATCCAAGGCCCCTTCCCAAGCACACCAGGAGTAAGCTCCTGAATTCAAGCCTACCAGCCAGGCTTCCCCTCCCCACAGCCCACAGCCAGCACCCCAATGGTGTGGTCCACCAACCTGACCAGCAGGAGTGGGTTAGTGCCATGGGATGATAGCCATGCTACACCACAGCTCCCCCCCCACACACAATAACTGACTCCCATTGGCAGGTTGGCTAGGTGCTAGAGTTGAAAGCTGCAGCACAGCACAACTTTCTTCCCTGGCACTAACCCACTCGGACAGGTCAGCAGACTGGTGGGCCTTACCTCCACCCGGTCCTCCATGCTTTTGCACCTTTGGGTGGACCAGGCAGCACGAAGGCACTCTCTCCCACCACCCAGTCCGCTGACCTGCCCAGCAGGAGTGGGTTAGTGCTGGGAGTGAAAGCCACCCCACCTCTCCCATCGGGCGGCTCAGTGGCCCTTTGTGGTGTCCAGTGTTTGGGGAGTATTGGGTGTGTGTGAAAGTTTTTTGCCCTTGGCATCCCACCACACTTGCCACCGTCACCCCCAGATAAGAACATTTGCTTTTATCTGTGAATTTTGGTGGCCCATAGCCCATTCCTCATGGATATGGGGGTCCTACTGTAATTCTATATTACAGCAGTCCATTTTAACTGGAATGATTCCCTCCTATGATGGAATCATAAGATCTATAGTTTGACAAGCGACCACAAAGTCTGTGTCAGAAAGATCTAATGCCCACCCCAGAACTGCAACAGAGAATTCTTTGTATCTCACCAAACTATTGATCCCAAGATTCCATTGGATAAAGCCATGGCTGTTGAATTGGAAACAAACTTCTCCCTGT
Organism: Phrynocephalus versicolor; assembly: GCA_023846285.1. Taxonomy (NCBI): domain Eukaryota; kingdom Metazoa; phylum Chordata; class Lepidosauria; order Squamata; family Agamidae; genus Phrynocephalus; species Phrynocephalus versicolor. The sequence continues at coordinate 11,120,740 of JAHTLZ010000379.1, read as the reverse complement.
TTTGTAGTAATAGGTTACAGGTGATACCTTCATAGGCCACTATTAAAAATAAAAAAGGAACATTGCAAGCTTTCAAGAGCAGTCAATCACCCTTCTTCAAAGAGGTTTAGACATGGTGAAAGATGTTGTTCACCAGGAGGTTACTTTTAAAGTCGTTACTTAGATGATGTTCTTAAAATCCATGGCTAGGTGATGGTGTAGCCAGGACAGGAGTCTTGTTGGAGGCAAGAAGGGCAGTTGTAAAAAGCTGTTTCTTAAATCACACCCCCATTCTTCAAACAAAGAAACATGGGTCATATACCACCCTCTCCCTTACCCAGCCCCATTTGGCACTACGAGACATACAAATCCCTTTTCACCTGGACGGGGGGGAGAAAAGGGTTGATACAAAGGACCCCTGTTTTGTAGTGTAAATGCTCCATATAGTTTCATAAGTCTGAAGGAACTCCACAAGAGCAGCAAGCTTTCCACTTTAGGAATAAGGTTTCTTTACACATGATTTAACAATTAACATTAAATCTTAAAGCAAGGGGCAATGTCATTTCCTTGATTGCCCTTTACCATCTTTTATATTTGTAAGAATGTCATACAACACTTCTAACCAATTAGACAAAAAGGTCATAAAAATCAGACCAAAGAAAACCAAAGTACTTCAGGCCACAGATAGGTAATTTATGGAATCCATTGTCCCAAGATGGGCTGATGGTGACTGGCTTTTAAAGGAATTGCACAAATTAATGGAAAAGGGGGGTTAGTAATGTTTATTAGCTCTGATAGCTTAATGGAACCTCTGTGCTGAAAAGCAGTTCACTTCTCAATATGATTTATTTATTGTATTCATGTAAAAATGTATTTCACTCTTTTCCTCTCCAAAAGGAGGACAGACAAGTCAAATAACCCAAATGTAACAACAGCCTACAGCAGGAGTTCCTAGGAGTAACAAACATAGAGTAGCAGTAATGAGTAGAAGAGTGAAATGGGAATGCTGGGACAAAGAAGAAGGGAAGAATATTGCCATTAGAAGAGCCACCTAATAGGTTAAGGAACAAATGGTAGACTAAGAAAACAGGTGGATATGCCGCAGCAGAGTTCCTGTTGCGTTCCAACATTTTATGTGCTGCCAAAGAGCAGCAGCAGCAGCAACCTTAGCATTTCATTGCCTTCCTTGCCTTTCAGATCATTCTGTGAAATACAACCAGAGCTTGAACTTGTGCAACAGCTTCTGCAGTCACTGAGCCAATTCCATTTTTCCCATGCTCAGGCTATGAAGTAGCAGCATCACCAATAAAATGTTGAATGGAAACAGGTGCTTCCCTTCTCCTACAAGAATTGAAGGCTGTCATCAAACCTTTCCCTCTAGTTCTACAGTTCTTCTATGTTGATTTTGAAAAATTGTAAAATATTCTGGGAACTAGGAACTAAAAGTGAAGACCAGGTGAACTATGTGACAGAGGAAATATCATAAATTCAAGCCTGTCTCACGTGGGTTAATATCTACCAACAAAAACCAACAAACACATTCATCATTGACTATCCTGCAGCTTGGCGTTATATTTTGACACTTATTTCTAGATGTGTGCACTGTTATCAGACAACTGTGTAAATAAGATTAATATCTGGGATGATCACAAGGCTGAGCAAAGAGCCACTGGTTGGCCCACAAGATGGAGCAACACTCCTTAGATCCCTTGTTAACATATCTGACGTTAACACATTGTGAATAAAAAGTGAGGAAAGAAAGAAACACTAAGGACAATGAAGAAGATAATCCATTTTACCTTAGCAATAATCCTCCCTTGCCTTTCCTGCTGCAATCACTGATTAAAAAATAAAAGTCTTTACAGAACATGATTATGATTATTATTATTTATGAACACTACTAATTCCAGATCAAGGGAACAGGAAAGGTGAGGCAGAGAGAAATGATGAAAGTAGAAATGTAGGCTTCTTACATTGTCCTTTAAAGAAAGAATCAAACAGAACTGTACCCACTGCCCTTTAGGAGTCACCATTTACCTCTTTCCAGTAGGGATTTTCTTCTGGTAGCTCAAGAATTGGTGGTGGGGGGGTTAAATAAAACAGAGTACCCAGTTCTGGTGTGTGTCTGTCTTGCTTGCACCGTTCTGTCTATCATTTGGTCACACCGTTTGCACCTCTTAGGAACAGAGTCCTCATAAAGATGCCAGAAATCTACTAATGCCATCACAGGCCCAGACATGAACAGATTGTAGCACCACCCAAAGAGAACAGTGCAGATCAGCTTCTTATGAGTGTACAGACCTTGTAGAAATAGGGACTCTGAGAAGGGCACAAAGAACTTTAAATGGTCAGTGGGCACCATTGTCCTTGATTCTTTCTTAAAAGGAAACCACAGGAAGCCTCTTTATTTGCTCTGCCATACAATTAATTTGCATGTCACATATACTTACCTCTTTTCACACCATTGCCCAAAATCTGGTCCTTCCTTTCTGTTTTATACACCAGCCATCTCCTATACTAACTACAGCCTTTTTTGACTTTGGCCTTCCCTATTAACATCTCTGTTCTCTAAATTCTTATTGAACATTTTGCTTCCAAAAATCACTTTCTTAGAATTCAGAGAAGGGTGCTCCAGACTCACCCATTTGAGAGGCAGGTGTCTTTGCCGCCCGGCTGAAGAGGTGCGAAAGTTGCAGCAGTGGCGTAAGCTACGCAGACGGAGGAGCGGCTGATAAAAGCCAGTGCCAACAGAATCCCTGCCTCTTCACACACAGCAACCACAACCACGGCCCCACTCTCCCTCCCCCCAAATTGTTGATGGTGATGCTTAGCTGGTTGGTTGGGCCAGTCAATCACAACTATCGGTCACAATTTGGTAGGTACTGCAAGTGGCATTGTCATTATTTATTTATTTATTTATTTGTTGGACTTGTAATCCAGCCCATCTTCCCAGGAGGGAACTCTGGGCGGCTTACAATAAAAACAATAAAACAAAATAACAGAACGGAACAGTAGAAAAACACAGAGGTGGCGTAGAACAAGCCCCTCCTTTAGAGGGTGGCGTAAATGACAATTAATAACAAAATGATAATAGGTATAGGTAACCCTATAACAACAGGTCAGGTATATGAGGGCTGCACTTCCCGTTAGGAGATGCAAGAGGGGAGGCAAACCTAATTACCTTAACACCATCCTCCCCTAATCTTATCTAACCTGGGAGGGGCAGTTGTTTAAGAACATCTACAGATGTTAACGACTTGCACTATGGCACAGGTCCTCTTTTATTTGCAGTAAAAAGGTTAATCTTTAAACTTCGTTATTATTATTATTATCAATAAATTGTGGCCCATATTAACCCAAACTTTGGTGTTGCCTGTTATTTCAGTTTGGTCAGCAAAGTGTTCACATCTTTTCATTGCTGTCTATGATGCCATAAGTGGAACAATTCATTGTTATGGCAGGAACAATGGTGCCTGCCTCCCAAGAGTTGTGAACTTGTGAGAAAAAATGGTGGGAGAAATAACCAATGGGTTAACTTAAAGAATGGCTGCTGTGTACTCAGAAAGCAAAAAGCTACTATGCATTTAATATGGGTGAAATAGGAAGACAAAAGAAGAAAGGAAAAACAACTTGGAACAAACATGAAGATTTAATTAGCATTTATTTAGAAGTGATGCTCATTTAAGCAGTGAAAAATATGTTTGTTTTATTAAGATCTTTTTTACCTCCCAACCATACCCGACAAAGTTGTTTTATTGCATAATTGGTAGCTGGGAGGTAAATATGAACTAATTATCTCTGAGGAAATGAAGTGGCCAATCAAAGGCAATACACATTACCATTAACATCTAGTTACATCCCAATGAATAAAAAAATTAAGGAAAGTCCCTCAGTCACAAAATAAGAAGGGGTGAAGTGCATTAAATGATTAAATCACTGATGAACATTTAGTTTCTTAGACCTTTCTCAGCTAAAGAATTCTGGGGTTATGGTACAGTAGGTGCAACATCAGGCACTTCCTTAGCTAGGAAGCTGCTTCAGGATAATTCTCGTCTTTTCTTCCTGCATGTAAAAGAGATGCTAGTGGTCTTCGTTGTCTTCTCTGAATGACCATTTTTAATGCCAAATTCTTTATAGTCCCAACCTTTACATCTTTCTTCCCCCTCAGAATCACTTCAAACAACTCTCCACAGAATACAGGTGAAACTTGAAAAATTAGAATATAGTGCAAATGTTCATTTATTTCAATACGTCAACTCAAAAGGTGAAATTAATATATGAAATAGACTCATTACATGCTAAGCAAGATATGTCAAGCCTTACTTTGGTATAATTGTGATGATTATGGCATACAGATTATGAAAACTCCAAATTCACAATCTCAGAAAATTAGAATGTGAAAAGGTTCCCTATTCACAACAGTGCATCAAGAGCCACCACACAGAGACAGATTCTGGACATGGGCTTCAAATGTTGTATTCATCTTATCAAGCCTCTCCTGAACAACAAACAATCTCAGAAGCATCTTACCTGTGCTACAAGGGGAAAAAAACCCTGATGAGAGCAACTTTTCCATCTGATTTGGGAAACAAACCAGAGTCTGGAGAAAGAATGGAGAGGTACACAATGCACAATACATGAAGTCCACTGGGAAGTTTCCACAGTCTGTGTTGATTTGGGGAGCCATGTTATTTATTTATTTATTTATTTCTATACCACCCATATTCCAGAGGAACGCTGGGCAGTTAACAACACAAATCAAACAGCAGAACAAAACAATGGAATAGATAAATAGATTAGCTTACTAATACTAAAACAGATAAAAAGATAGATAGATAGATAGATAGATAGATAGATAGATAGATAGATAGATAGATAGATAGATAGATAGATAAGATAAGATAAGATAAGATAAGATAAGATAAGATAATCAGCAAGATGGCAGAATAGAACAAAATAAAATTGAAGGTCTTCAAAGCCAGGTCTTCAAAGCTTTTTTAAAGGCAGGCGGGGACTGTGTAAGGCGATGCTCACTTGGGAGATGATTCTAAAGTGAGGGGCCAGCCACTGAGAAGGCTCAGTTGCAGGTTATCACTTTCCTAGCTCCCCTGGGAGCGGCCACCCAGAGTGAGAGTGCCTGTGACATTCTAGTAGGTTGGGCCTCAGTTGATCTCTGGGAGATCCGCATTGCCAGGTATTCAGGTCCCAAGCCATGGAGGGTTTTGTAAATCAAAACCAAGACCCTGAATCTTATTTGGGATGCAACAGGCAACCCATGCAGGTGAGCCAGAACTGGGATAATGTGGCCATATCAACTTAACACCAGCCACAGTCTGGCTGCAGCATTTTGTACCCATTGAAGTCTCCGAATAAGAGTTAGGGGCAGCCCCACATAGAGAACATTGCAATAGTATGTTCTCAAGATTACAAGCAACCTGCACAACTGTTCTCAAGGACTCCTCATCGAGATATGGATGAATCTGGGCAATCTGTCAAAGATGGAAAAAAGTGGTCCTGGAAACGGCAGCCACCTGGGCATCCATGGATAGAGGTGGATCCAGGATCACACCCAGATTCCTGACTCTATCCGCCAGCAGGAGGGAGATACCCCCCAAGCTGGAGAGAGAGCCACTGGATCTGGAAGAGGGCATCCCAAAGAACATGACCTCAGTCTTCTCCGGGTTGAGCTTAAGTCTGTTAGTCCTGGTCCATTCCAAGACCGCATCCAGGCACAAGTCAAGGGTCTGTACCACGTCTACTGCAGAGGTGGAAAAGGAGAGATAGAGCTGTGTGTCATCAGCATACTGATGACAGCAAACTCTAAATCTCTTAATGGCCTCAGTCAGCGGCCTCATAGAGATGTTGAACAGCAACATGGGACGTCCTCCCAGGAAAGACCGAAGCCAGCAAATGCTGTACCTCCAATCCCCACCGCAGAGAGCCTGCCCAGCAGGATACTGTGGCCAACAGTATCAAAGGCTACTAACAGATCCAGGAGGGCCAACAAGGTAGAGGAACCCCTGTCAGCCCCCCTGAGGTGGTTATCTTGCAGCACAGCCAAGGCAGTCTCAGTCCCCCAACAAGACCTGAACCCAGAGAGGAATAGATCAAGGACATGTTCTTCCTCCAGGAATAACTGGAGCTGGATGGCGGCCACCCTCTCAATAATCTTGCCCAGGAAGGGAACACTGGCAATCAGATGGTAGTTGGCCAAATCGTCCAATGACAAGCCAGGTTTCTTTAGAGTGGGCTTCACCACTGTCTCCTTCAGGTGAGAGGGAAAAAGCCCTTCCCTGAAGGATGCAGTGGAAGTATCATCTCCTAGTGTTGGTCCACTGTGCTTCATTAAGTCCAGGGTCAACACAGCTATCCATCAGTATATTTTAGAGCACTTCATGCTTCTTTCCATAGACGAGCTATATGGGGATGCTGAGTACATACACATGCTTAGACTTTTCAGAGGTCCAATATTGTTCTATTTCCAATCCTTGTGTTATTGATGTCATGTAATAGTCTAATTTTCTGATATTGCGAAATTGGGATTTTCATAAGCTGTATGCCAGGCATGCCCAAACTTCGGCCCTGCAGATGTTTTGGACCACAACTCCCACAGTCCTTTGCCATTGGAAATACAGGCTTGGAATTCTGGGAGTTGTGGTCCGAAACATCTGCAGGGCCAAAGTTTGGGTATGCCTGCTGTATGCCGTTAATTGTCACAATTATACCAAAATAAGTCTTGATATATCTCACTTAGCATGTAATGAGTCTATCTCAAAGATTAGTTTCACCTTTTGAATTGACTTACTGAAATAAATGAACATTTGCACAATATTCTAATTTTTTGAGTTTCATCTATATAATCCAAATATACCATTCATTCCTCATAAAAGGCATATAAAAAGGATGGCTGAAAATTTCATCCATTGTATCTGTTATTTTTTGCTAAACACACACATATACACACATGTGTTGATACATCACACAAATCAATTATTTCCTCCATAAAAGAGATAGTTTAAGGCCAATCTCTTATATTCTCAAGTGTGCTCATCCAGATAGACCATCTATTTCCCCATATATACCCAATTGTGTGCTGATGATATTAATATTTTTCATAATCTCCAAAGCTGCTATCTGTCAAGCCCTGCACACAGAATACACACAAAAAGAGTTCAGTCCTTTGCCAAGGTCTTTTAGTGAGGAATCAAGCATGTTCAAGTTCTTTGCCAACAATCAGCTGCCAGATAGATAACAGAATTTAAACCACAGTAATTACCAGTCCAGGTCAACACAGGAATGTTCCACAGAAGCCAGATACCAAGCTGAAGGGAATAGATCAAGCCATTGTCAAGGAAACCAGTCCAAAGTCAGGCAAAGGAGTCAGTCAGGAGCAGACAGGAACGTGGTCGCAAGTCAAAGTAACGCGTTGCTTCCACAGAGAACTCAAGGTGAGCTTGCCAGCTATATTCCAAAACAGGGAACACACCCTTACTCCTGGGAAGGCTTCTGCTAATACTTAGGGCTATCCAACCTGATTCTCCGTCTAGCATCAAAGGCTTTTGCTCTAGCTGTCCTGGTAGCACGTCCTTGCAGAATCCTGCTCATGGCCCTTCTAGGAGGCAGAGATATGTTTTCAGCTGAGTAATCAGACCCAGCTGCTTGCTGACTTGAGCTGCAAGGCTCTTCCAGCAGCTCTTCACCAGTTAACCCCTCAGGGTCAGGTTCTGTGGCAGGCAGGGTCCTGACACTATCTCACCTGGGGAAGATCTTGATGTTCTGAAGGTCCAGCTTTTCCTCTTCATCCTGTCAGGTGACTGAATATGTGGGATTGCAGTTCCCACATAGCTGTTTTTTATAGCACAGTTCAGCCCCATGGCCAGCAGGTGGTGAGAGCATTTTTAAAAAAGGACCATCTGGCTGGCTAAAATTAAAACAAAGAACACCCCATGGAGCTTTCTGGTGCTCCAAAGGTCAGAGAAAATAAAAAATAATAATTAAAAACCAGTGTCGATCGGCCCCAGGAACAGCCGGCCAGCGCTATGAGAAAAAAACAATGGATGATCTGTGTGGTCCCACGACGTCTGCCTCCTTAAAAACTAGATTTTTTTAAGTGAGGCAAAAAAATCCCTACCTCTCTGGTAAGTCTTGGAAACCTCGCTTAAGGGGGCATTACTGGGTTTTCTGTTTTTTTCTTTTTTTCAAAAAGCCTTGTGGCTGTGGTGATGGCATTTTTGGACATGGTTTATCTACTAATTTAAACTGCATTTAAAGGGAGGTGGGATAGGGGCCTAAGTGGCGCAATATTAAAGCTGGCATCAACAATGACAAAGAATGGCTTTCTGTTTTGTTATGCTTTGTTTTCCATCATATTGAGATGAAGTTCATGTGGCAAGATCTTCTTGAAACAGAAACTTTCAATGTTAATGCTAATCTACAAAGAAATTCCAAAAATCCAGCAAAGATGATCATTTCTAAAATATTTCTTTAATATTTTTGAAAGAGTAGTTTAAAAAAAAAAAAAACTAATTTCCAAACAGAGAGCTGAAATAGGAAGCCTTCATCTCAAGTATCTAATCCACACTACAGAACAAACAAAGCAAACAAATTAAAATAAATCCACAACAGAAGATCATTTTTAGATAAAACCTTCTACATGCGTGAAAAGTTGTCATGAAAGATAGAGGATGTGAGATTTAAAATATTTGCATGAGGTAGAAAGTGAAACAGATTTGTCAAATCTTACTCACAAAAGCTAAAAGGAGCTATTTTCCTGGCATCCCAGGAGCTATAGTATAGAGCTATACAAGTATAAAAATATATCTGTTTTATCTATATGTGTGTGTGTGTGCACACGCGCGCACGCACTCACGTGTTCACAGATAGGTGCACCACAGGAAATGATTCTTCTCCCAAGCCACTTCTATCACTCTTTTAAAAACCCTTGAGCCTCATTCAATTTTTTTTCTAAAATAAACTGTTCCTATGCACATGGAGAGATGAGGGAGAGAGAGAGAGAGAGAGAGAATGAGAGAGCGTGGGAGAGAAAATAACCACTCTACTTTTATGAGTACTTCCCCTTTACAAATCCTTGGTAAATTGTTGCTCAGTGGGGTGCTCATATAATTAAAAACTTCCAGGCTTTGGGATACATTTTCTCTGCAGGATTTGTGAAATCCTTTTCAGTTCGCTATTGGGAGTAGTTAAAAGGAAATGACTTTAAATACAATCTGGTCTCTATAAATGTCATTTCAACATCTTAAGGAGATGGATTTCCTTTTGAAACAATGAGTTCATCCTCATTCAGGAAACTTACAATGGTTCCAGAGTTTGTACCACTTATCTTTTTTTGAATCCTAGGAATGTATGGGGTACTTAGAACTCTGTAGAACAGAGCTCTATGGCACTCCCCTGAACTGTAGTTCTTTAACGCAGAATTCTAAATCCCTCAGAATTCCAAAATATGGGTCCATGCCTGATAAAGTGGGATGAAACTGCCAGAACAATGGAAAATTGATGTATTCTAGAACAATGTCATGAATAGAGATGGGAATGAATTGAAAAAAAATGAATAATATTTTCTGACAAATTTAGCCTTATACATATAGGTAAAACAAATGTGGCCAATCAAAATTCATTGATTCAAAACCGATTCCCCCGACAACTGGTATTTTTGACAAAACTGGTGTTTTGTTTTTTTAGCAATATTTGATTAGTCAATTTGTTGGGCTATAGAATGCTCTTCTCAGGCACTTAGAGACACAAACATTTGAGAGAAGCATCTCTTGACTCTCCTCTACAATCTCTCCAAATTTGGTGATTGTATTTCTACAACTTGGCACCCAAAGTTAGGCATTTCTAAATTGAGGCCCCTAGAAATGTGGAGACCCCAGACATGCAGAGCAGTTTCTTGTGATGTTCTTCCACAATCTCTCCACGTTTCATGAAGATCTGGATTTCCACAACCAAGTTGTTAAAAGGGCACTTTCCTAAAGGACCTCATTTTATGGGTGCATAATTCAGATGTCTGAAACCCATTTTTACAAGAATTTTGGTGTCCCTAGCTGCCTAGAGGGCATTTCCCAGGGAGCGTCTTTGAGGCAGCATAACTTTGACATCAGGAACTCAAACATCATCAAACTTTCAGAGTGTGTGGAAGCTTGCCTGGAACATTTTATAGGGTTTTAAAGTCAAATATGAATTTACACATTGATTCATTAGAAAAAAAGTTGCAAATTCATTTTTTGTGAAACATTGACCTTGAAGAATCAACATGAATCGTTTTGATTTTTGCCCATCTCTAATTTGATCTGATGAGAAATCCACCTTGAGACTTTGGACATGAATGAAATATTACAAGAAATTTGGAGAAACTGTGTGCACAAAGCAGTATAAATATTTTTAAACTTGTGGAGCTAACATGTATGTCAGAAAACACACACACACTTACTTCAGTGAATGGGCAAAATCCTATCCCTTAACTTTGTGTTGGTATAAATCGGATTGGGGCACTGTAAGTAATCAATCTAAATCAATTTAAAGTTTTCTAAACCCCTCCATAAACATTTCAGTAGCTGAGGCTGTCCAGGGCTCCTCTTTGCACAGTGGTTGCCTTTGGGAGCCTTGGAATGTTGCAGGGGAATGTCAGGGGAAGGTTCAGGAGACATTTTAAAAATCAAAATCCTGATCCAATCCCAGCAGCAGTGATCTGTTTTTTTTTTTTTTTTAGTTTTTTTTTTTTACAGTCTCAACACATGCCATCCCAAGGCTCTCAAAACTTCACCAGAGCAAAAGGAACCCCGGGGAGCCTCGGAAGCTGAGAACATGGAGTAAGGAAGCTTTAAATCATTTTAAATTAATTACTTCCAGCAGTCCTATCCAATCTAGGATAGCACAACAACAGGTTTTTACCCACTGAGCAAATAAAGACATAAGTGCATCAGGGGAAATGCATAAAGAAATGTAAATACTGTATTCTAAAAAATATACTATAACTTGCAAACACCCCAGTGTGATTCAGAGAACTTAGGATCAAGCTTTCTACATCCTTAACCACATCTACCCAATATAAACTGGAAAGGGTTCATCCTGTGACAATGTTACATTCAATGTTTCAGAAACAAAATATCTGAATGAAGAAGCTACTTGGATGAGTTATGAAACATTTTGATACCACATGATAAGAAGGCCAATTGCCATGACTAAATTCCAAGAAAACCTATATAGGATTGCACTGAAAATTACTCTCAGAATAAGCAGTCTGTAGATCAACAGTTATTTTAAAATCTTTCTCATGCGGGCTGGATACAATTTATACTATTGGGAGTCACAGATCCATCTGTGCACATTTTATGCTGTATCATACCAAGATGAAACAATAGTATACCCATTTGTTGATAATATTAAAAGATGGGTTGGGTATCATAGACACTTGTGGCATAATTAAGGTTGTGCAGTGTGTAGTATTGTAATTCATTTTAATTTAATTCACCCTTTTAAGATCAAAGTTTGAGAAACCTTCCCAATTCATGTAACTCACCATCTTCAAGAACTTTATTTCACTTCATCTGTAAAAAGTTTTGACATGTTGTTATACAAGATTTGGGATATAGCTTTAATATGCATACTATATTTATAATTGTGAAAGTTCATTATATGAAAATCAGTCTGTAAGGAAGGGGTCATCAGATGCTGTTACATTGATACATTTGAGGACAATGCACATCTCTACTGATTGCTTATATGACCATAAGAAATCAATCAACTATGTATTTCTGTTTTTAAATATTATCAGAAAAATGAGGACAGCAAACTTTATTCTGGGGTATTATACATTTATACAGGCTGCTAATGTTTTGCATTTCCACTGTAATGATAATAGAGATAGAAACATGAGCTAGAGTAAGAAGGTTAAGATGCATATGCAATTAACTAACTCTATGGGAAAAACAAAACACAGGAGATGCTTGGGCTTATTTCTGGGCTACTCTGAATTTTGCCCAAAGCTACCTAGAACTTCTTTCCTAGAAGTGGCACCATTAGGCATCCTATATAAGCCTCCTTTAATCGAACAAGCAGTGGTGCTGCTCTAGCTACCAAAGCCCTTGATTCTGCTTCTATGAAGTCAGAGAGAAAAATGTTGTCTTCCATTTCCAATATCTCCTGAAATTATCATTTTTCACATTTTCCATTGCTCATTTTTACTTGAATATAGCCTTATTGAAATTTTTGCTCAGCTGGCTGGAGTAGTTTGAATATGCACCATTTGGGTTGACATTGCTTTTGTCTGGTTTCTGCTCAGTATGGCTGCTTAACATTGTCTGTCTGTCTGTCTGTCTGTCTGTCTGTCTGTCTGTCTGTCTGTCTGTCTGTTGAAACTTTCAAGGCAGTACTGGAATACTGCATCCCTAGATCACTGCAGGAAAAGCAAATTTTAAAACAAACAAAAATTTACAAGTAGCATCTTCTCAAATACAGCTCTTTGCCTCTGCTGATTCCTGCAATTTGTTTGATCTCTGGACAACTCCAGCAATTTCGCCCATGGAAACCCAGTTTGAAAAATGTAGATCCTACCTGATCCAAGAGTAGCAGTACCCTGTAGCATCTAAAAAATACCACTGCTTCTAGTTCCAAAATGCTTCATGCCATGATGTCTTTGAAGATTCTCAGTCATCCAAATGAGGTTATCTGGAACTTAAGTCATGACAACTGGACTTCTTTTCTTAATATATCAAGATGTTTTGCTACTCATCCAAGCAGTCTGCTTCATCAGTCTGAGGAAAGTTAGTGGCAAGTCCTTGATTTCATATCACCCAGGTCTGAATAGGCTCATAAGTTGGACAATGGCCCAAATAGGCTTGTTAGGTGGACAATGGCCTGAGGTGCATTAAACTTCCACCTATGCAACCCTTCCCAACATTCTGTATTAGACATGGGCACGGAGCGGTGAAATTGTCGTTTCCGTTTTCGGTTATTGTTTCCGTTACGTAATGGAAACGGTAACGAAAATTACGCCGCTCCAGCTCGAACCCGACTCGAAAAAAGAAAAATTGGGTCTGGTTTTTCGTTGTCGTTAATGGCATTGCAGCAATCGCGCGATGCCAAGCAGCACAGAAAAAAAGTTTCAAAAGTTTTAAAAAAAAATGACTCCCGGCCAAAAAAGCAGGCCAAAATATGCCTGCCTGAGGACACCTACCAGAGGGGTGGTTTCTGGGGGTGGGGGTCCCCGGCCTTCCCCCCCTCTCCTGTCCTGGGCTGCTTGCACCAGGCTGGGGGGGTCATCCTCGTCATCTGTCTTGCATGCCATGCGTTGGGGGGGGGATCCAAAATGGCAACCACAATTTTTCTTTAGAAATCGTGGTCAAAAAACACACCAAATCACCACAGAAACATGTGAAATTTATTTATTTTAAATGCCTGATTTTTAATAGTAGCAGCAGTGGTTTTTTTATAGCAATAAAATGTTGCATTGATTTTATTTATTTATTTTAATTTTTTTTATTTTTTTTAGACCTGCCCATTTGGGCTGGGCATGGGATGGGACCATGCAAATGTTTTGAACCATTCCACCAATGGCATGGCCAGGTTTTGACTGACACTTCTGGATGTGCCAGAGGGCAGAAAAAGCTGAGGCACCTTCCAGAAGTCACAGTCGGGTCTTGGATGTGGAGGGTGGAGGGCTGTGTGGCTGGCTGCTGCTGGCTGATTGGAGGGAGGCTGGAGGCTTTAGATTTAAGTTAGGCAGGCAGGGAGGAAACTGAATTTAGAAAACAATTTTTTTGATTCTCTGTAGCTTTGTCTGCTGAAGGGAATAGCAGTTTATTCTTTTTTTTTTCCCTCTGGCAGTTTGTGAGGATTTTTTTTCTGATATTGAGTAAAGGGGGAGGTTCGACTGGGAGGAGGTGTGGATTTATTTTAAAAATATATTACATTGGGACGTCAAATCACGCTAAATCACGGTGGAAACGACAAACGACAAACGAAACTACGAAACGACAAATTTTTGAAAAATTTCATGACAAACGGAAATGACCCGAAACGGACCCATTCTGACAAACGAAAACTTGAAACGTCATTTCGTGCCCATGTCTACTCTGTATGTATGGGTTGTTCGCTATGCCCTTGCTGGTGGAGGTGTAAAATGATTCTGAGGACTCAAGCACAATCTGTATGCTGCTTATCAAGCTGCCCTTTCATCCATCCCCAAACAAATCAGAAGCACTTCACACCTCCTCCAGCAAGGCTGCAGCTAACAAGCCATACTTAATAGGTGTCAGAAGAGTTGTATAGGTGGGACTTTCACACACCCCAGGCCATTGTCCACCTAATGAGCCTATTCAGACCACTGTCCACTTATGAGCATATTCAGGCCACTGTCCAACTTATGAGCCTATCAGACCAGGGTGATGTGAAATCATGATGAACTGGAGGACTCGCACTAGCTGCATTCAGATTGATGAAGCTGTTTGGATGAACAGTGAAACATGATGAACTGGAGGACTCGCACTAGCTGCATTCAGATTGATGAAGCTGTTTGGATGAGCAGTGAAACGTTTCTATCTCTCAAGAAAAAGAAGTCCAGTTGCCATGGCTCAACTTCCAGATTCATGTCATGATAGTCATGGAAAAAGAAAACTTCTCGGCCTAAGCAACAGGGAAAGAAGACAAACAATCCAGGAGGTTCAAAATAAAGCATACACAGCAGGAAGGCAGGAAACTGCTGTTTTCTTATCTAAGGCTAAGAAGAAATCAAATTGTGTGGTCACTGATTTCATGAGGGTGACCAATACCACCAATTTGACTTCATCCTAGCTTTAGAGGTTAAAACAGCAGCTCTCCCCTTCCTGAAATTTAGGCTTTTTTGGTTGCCTTTCAGTACCTTGATCCAAATCCCTTAGTGTCAGACAGGCAAAATGTTTTCCACAAACCAGTTGCAAGTTTGGACAAGTGTAATTTCTCACCTTCTCAACATGTATGCTAAACATGTACAGTATGAAGCATGGGGATCTGGGCTGCGACAGCTTGCTTTGCCCTTTCCACCTGGCAGTTCAGCTCAAGTTGTGCTCAGAATCCTAGTGACCACTGCTTGCACACTTTGTGCATATAGTCATTTGCAGAGTTCCCAAAACTGCATGCAATTGTAAATGTGCTTCATTGTATGTGCACTAGTAGTATACATGCACAACATACCTACCTCCACATGCAAGAATGATGTGGATGCTGCCACAAAGAGTGATAGTTCCTTTTCTCCCTATGCACTCACAAAAATTGGGATGAAGGCTATATTATAAGGCTCCATCATGGACAAGAGCTCAGCATTTGTCCCAAAACACAGAAAGAATTAAGCAATCATTAAAGAGAAGTTTCAGGACAATCCACACAGCCAGCTTCCACTTTTCTTTATTTGTCATGCCTGTTGGTAAAAACCAACAACTGAAGGCAAATTTAGAGTCATGCTGAATAGCAATCACCTGTTTTCACTTACCTTGCGTTTGTTAGTTGGACATACGTAGAGGTAACTCAGGATGGTCTTCAGGCCAACTTTGTCATTCAGCTTTTCATATGTTGTCCCATAATCTGTTGACCTATAATTTTAGATAATTTAAGTAAGTCGGCATAAATACCAAAGAACAATAAAATGGAAACTGTTTGGCTGCTTTCTATCTTAAGGCATGCAGAAAAAAGTAGCTCTCTTGAGTTTTCTGAATGATTTGTGTAGTATATAATGAAACTTAATTATGTATATGTGCCATCATGTGAGTGGTTAACATTTGCATTTAAATTGGATAAGAAAAAAAATTAAAATTTCATTTTCCAGTGACAACTCAAAGTAAAAGCTACAATAAGAAATGTTAATCTAGTTCTAAGTGTTCTTGGTAATGTTTGTTGTAAATACCAAATGTCAAGGTAACCGGAGGCTGAATTACATCTTTGTTATATATCAGACTCAATCCTAAAATCTATTTAAAAACAAAGCTGATCTGAGAAGCCCTTATACCTGCTCAGTGAAATTTCAGTATAGGAGTTTAGAAGCTACTGTAGATTACATTTTCTTATTGTTTGCTAAATGATGGTTTATAAAACTGCAGCTAGAGATCATAACATTATAAAATAATTGTGTTGGAAGGGGTCTATAAGGCCATCAAGCCCAACCTTCTGTCCAATGCAGGAATCCAGATCAAGGAAGATCTGACAGATGGCTGTCCAATTTTCTTCTGAATGCCTCCAGTATTGGAGTGTTCATCATCTCCCAAGTTAATCGGTTTTATTGTCATACTGCTTTAACCATTAATACATTTTTCCTTGTATTCAGCCTAAATCTGTCTTCCTGTAATTTGAGCCCATTATTGCATATCCTGTAACAATTACATAGCTTCAGATGGTGATCTTAAGCTATGAATTACTTGCTGTGCCACCTGTTATGTTCCTTAACATAGAATAAATATTAAATTACAGTGCAACCATTACAATGACCATGGCCACTTAAAATAACATTACTTTATAATGGAAGATAGATAGATAGATAGATAGATAGATAGATAGATAGATAGATAGA
>JAHTLZ010000379.1:11068640-11104199 GCA_023846285.1 Phrynocephalus versicolor | reverse complement strand
GATAGATAGATAGATAGATAGATAGATAGATAGATAGATAGATAGATTAAATTCAGATGTGAAATTCAGATGTGAAATTCACCGCAAAAATAAATCAGATACTTGGGCAAATCCCAAGATCCACAGTGGAACCCCAAATATCTGGCAGTGTTACAGGACAGCAAGTGGGTTTGAAAGCTTGCAAGTGAACAATTTGAGTAATCAACATAATCTATTGAAAATAGTAGTTCTCTGCTGTGGTTTGCAGAGACAGTAGCCCTGCAACAATGGCATGATTTCAGAGTCTCAGCTGATGATTGACCACTTTGTGTAGGTCATGCTTTGTTTTCCAGCCCTGATTGCACCGTGTGGTAAAGAACCAATTATGTGAATTGTTTTGTACAGAAAGAAATAATTATTTGGCACATGAAGCCGTGATTACCTAGATTGAACACAAGCATGCCAAATGGATGTGTCTTCATGAAACAAAAAATGGTTCAGACAACCACAGAAACCCCACATTGCTTTTTCTTGGCTTAAAGGGTAATCAGCTTGGCTAAGCTTGGCAGCTATGTGAACTCTCTATTCGGGTGTATAGGCTTCTTTTCATCTCATGCATGTGTTTTCAGTATAGGATACATTGATAATACTGTTTTATTTATTCTGTCTCCCAATGATAAAATGTCAGTTATCAATATGCAAAACATGATGACAAAAATAAACCCTTTTGTCCATTTTGAATACAATTTTTCAACAATATTCAGCCTTTCCAGTCATATGAGATCAATAGATTACCTCATGGAAATAAATATATCTAGGAGTTACTGTAACAGCAGTAAGATAATGTTAAGACAAGGAAAGGGGCAGATCGACTTAATAAAAGAAACCTCGGTCCTGAGTTGAGTTGGGCAGTTCAACAGTAGGACTTTTTGTCATTAAATCAAAGGGTCACCCTAACTCACAGGTGTCTTGAGAGCACATTGACATACACACACAAGTTCAAAAAGATCTCAGATAAAAGTTCTTTCCATTTATTTTATTCACAATTTCTGTCTATTTCTCAACACAAGCAAATGTCATTATATTAAACAGCTATTGTCTAGTAATTAGAATTCTGGTGGCCCTCCAATATCTGGTTGAAATGATCTTTGTGGTAAACAAAACAGTTGTAATCAAGTATACCTGATGTACATTGGAAACATCTGCTACATAATTAAGTAGAATTTCTAATTCTGCTCAGTGCAATCTAATCCTTATTATCTGCTTATTATCTGACAAGTCCTAAAATTTTAATCCAACATGATTACAATTCAGGACAGCTCCAGAAAATATGACATAAACTTGCATCCAACGTAAAACATTTCCAGCTGTCATTTAGCTGCAATCACACTCTTAACAGAAAGAATTACAAATTATACCTCTTTCACTTTTGTACAGATTAAGAACTGTTTACTTATACTGAAAACATTTCTCCAAACATTTTCTTCAACCAATGTTCCTTATCCCCCCCTCATATTTGTCTGTATTTTCTTGAATGATTTAATATGATGATACAGAATGTATATGTTTAATTTTGAAGTTTAATTCCTTGGTCATATAGTTGTAATTCCTTTCAAATCAATGGTTTGAAAATACTGATATCAGGTCAGTGAACACTGGTTATTTATCTGTTATTCTTTAGAAATAATTTTGTACAGGGAAACAGGTCTCTAAATCTATAACAATTCTTTACATCCCATAACTTAACTCTCCTGATTAATTCAACAAAGCTCCTATGGCAAATTACTGGAGTTAAAGTCAAGATGTCTGGACTGCATTTCTGCCCATATCTCACCCAGGTTTTCAATGAGTGTTCTAGTATCTATTTTAATATTATAACATTTACTCCCATCCCATTTATCACCAAGAGTAAGACAGCCAATACTGAAACCAACAATTGCTGTTCAAGCAAGTATTATTTGTCACCCTTGCCTTCTGTGAACCATAATTTCAACCACCATAGTTCAACTACTTCATAATAAAACTGCAAACTAGGGAAACAGAGAATTATTCCTTTGACTTTTTTCAATTGAAGTGTTTATTTGAAACCTAAAGAACTTCTTGTCCTGTGCAAACATTATATTTCCCCTCAATTCTTGGTCCTGTGATAGGCTATTGGCAGAGGCATAACTATCAACAAAGCAGAGCACAACACAGCAAAGCAGAAAGCAAAGGGGGAGGGGAGGGGAGGGGGGACCCAATATTTTAACATGGCTTTTTTTTTTTAAAAAAAATAAACTTTTATTTTCAATACCTATTTTTTTTATTTGCTTGGCCACGATCATCTGTTTAGAATTGCCAAGAACATTATCATAATGAATATTTAAAGTAATTACAATCTGCTCTCATTTTCATTTAAGACACCATTATGTGTTAGTTAAAAGGAAAGGACCATGTTTCTGGAGTAATCACCGAGACCATGCAGATGGCTGACAAATCAGATGTTTTTAAGAGGAGCATGCATATCAGCAGTTATAGGGCCAACGACCTTTGGATGGCTTGAATTAATTTTTATCCTAAATTCGTAAGATGAACACATCTGCACACATTACACTTTTTGCAATTTCATGCTTTCAGTTAATTGAGCCAAACTAGCTGTTAATCACACAGCTCACTACTACCCTCTGCAAACTCATTTCTCCCTATTCTTTATCATCATTCACAAAAGCTGTGGACTATTCTTCATTCAACCACCAAAATCTAAATAGCATACCCGGCACACTTTTTACAGGTGCAAAGGCAAGCCTAGACTAGCCAAGACAAAGATGCTGCTTTCAGGACATTACACATCACATGAACTACTTATTCTGTGTTTTGAAGTCTCCTTATGCCACGGCAGTATTAGATCCTTCCACATTTTTCAGTGAAATGGTGCAACTGCAGACAACATAGGGACATAAGGACTCCTCCCAAGTGTGAGAAGAAAGGTGCACTCTTCTCTCCAAAGGAAACACCAGGGCAGGAAAACATGAAGGGCCAGCCCGGACCAGAGAAAATGGAAGGTACAGCTACAGAGGTGGGAGAAACAGGAGATTAAAAACCAGAGGTTGGCACTAGGAGGATGAGTGGGTAAAGAGAAGAAGGTGGAGGAGGAGATTATGGAGGTTGTAAAAGAGGAACCTGGACAGGGGAATGGGTAACATTCAAACTCCCATGAGAAGTGGCGGAATGGGAGTGGCGGGAGAAAAAGGCACGGCACGCTGTCAAGAGCAACAGAAGGCTCTGGCCAAGAAATGACAGAGTACCCATGGAGCCAGGATGGAGACGAACCCAGGTGAGAAGAAGAATTAGCGGAACCATTTGAAATGACGGGAGTTCCTGGTGAGAACCCTTCTATGATAAAGAGTTTAGCCAGACTAAGTGTGGACCCGGGCCACTCGATTATCAAAGACTCGCCAGTTTGGCGGTGGACTGTAGACCCTGGTTTAACCCCCCGGGCAAATTGCCGAGTTCTGGTCGGAGGCCAAGCCTTTGATTCCCGAGAAGGGAGTTCGTGCCAGTGAAGACCAAAATGTTGATGTAAATGACATTAATAAAAGTTGGAAGTCTGCAAGAGGACCCACGTCATCGTTACAAGCAGAGACCGGGCAAAAGGGGAAAGTAGAAGATGGAGGCGGACCTCAAACCAAGATCCAGGCTATACATCACAATGCTGCAGAAGCACTAAATACAGTGATTTGGTTTATATACTTAGATTAAAGAAGTGGATCAGGTTGTTGGTAAGTTTCTTGTGGAACATTGCTGTTTCAGGATTCTCCAGCACCCCTTAAGAAACTAGGAGAGCACCATTTTTTCTTATCATGATCCTGGCAACCCAAAACTCTCATGTCTGCAGAAAATCAATGGCTTTCCCACTTGTGAAGTTAAGTGCCTATACACAGCAAGCACAACATAACAGACTGATGGATCACAAAGTCACAAACAACAAATTTAATGTTGGTACTAACAGTTTATTTGACAAGAAGACAATTTTGTACTGTATTAAACACACTCCTCTTATTAACAACAGCAGAGGCCTTAACTTAAACCCACAAGTAACCCACAACCCACCTCCACTGGGAAGGATCTCCCTCCCCTCATGGCCTAAATATGATGTGTGGACAGGGCTGGTGCTAGGTTTTTTTGTGCCCTAGGTGAGGGGCAGGAGGGTGGGGTGGGCGGCAGGCAGATGGGGCAGGGGGCAGGTTGGTGAGGGGGCAGGGCAGGGCAGAGGGTGGGGCTGTGGGTGGGCGGGGTGGTGGCAGGCGGTGGGGCGGAGGGGGGCAGGGCAGCAGATGGCGGGGGACGGTGACGGGCATGGGGGCGGCGATGGGGGTGGGCAGGCGGTGGGGGGATATATGGCAGTGGCCAGCAGCGGGGGGGGGGGGCAGCAGGGGGCAACAGGCTGTCTAGCACCCTCTCTCCATTTTGGCGCCCTAGGCAACTGCCTAGTTCGCCTTAATGGAAGTGCCAGCCCTGTGTGTGGATGTATTGAAACAAACGATAGCCACTTGAAGGATTTCAGAGTCACAGAGGTTATGACACTACAGAGTCATAGCAAGAGTTTGGAGTACCCAGGGACAAAGTCAGTTTTTGAGCCCTCTCCCCCCATCCCCCAAACACATCTCACCCACCCAGCAGCAAGGGGGGCAGTTGGATTATTTGTGCCTTTACTTGCATCTGCAATGTTTTCCTGCACTCCGGCCAGAGAGGGGAACCTCCTAACAAGCATCAGTCACACAGTCCTCCTGCTTTCTCTCTCTCTCTCCCTCCCTCCCTCCCTCCCTCTCTCCTTTTCTTCAAAACCAGCGAGACGCACCATTGTAACAAGCACTCTTCCTTTAACAGACCCCAGTGCCCTCTCCTTGCTTCATGGGCAAACATTTTTTCAGGGCTTGGGGAGGCAGAGTTTGAGAGCAAGGGGGACAGAGTGTGTGATAAATGTGTGTGTGTGTGTGGGTGTGGGGGCCTCCTGTGTTTGGCTGGTGCGGCACCCAGATGCCTTTGCAAAAAAACAAAAACAAAACAGCAGGCTCCCTTCAAGATTTGCATCTGGGTGCGTGCACACGTGTGTGCAAAGAACTCCCTTGCTTCCTGCCTCTGCTGCTGCCATCCTCCCCCACCTGCTTTGCCAGGCTCCTGAGTGCAGTTCGCTCTCTTTTGATCCCAGTGAGCGTGAGAGCAAGTGAGAGAGAGAGAGGCACTGGGAAAAGGGCGCCGGGTGGGCAGAGAGACAATGGAGGTCACTGTCTCCAGATTGGGGCGCACCTGGGGCAAATTCACCCTCCCCCCTCAATACACCCCTGCAGCACTATTGTGGCTAGAGTGAGACTGGCAGAGATTGTGGTCATTAAGTTAATTGCAACTGGGTAAGTCTTCAAGGAATTTCTAGGGATGAAGTATTCAGAAAGGGTTTACCAGCCATTCTTTTGGTGAGGCTCTGGGACCTCACAGCTTGCCCTGCCCAGCACATGGGTGGCTGGGGACTTAGCTCCATCAGCCACATATGCTCAGGGAGATCTCAACTGGGTCCTTACTGAGGGCACGGTGAGGACTCAAACTGCCAGCCTGCAGCACTTCAGCTATACTACCATAGCTGCTATTCTGTCCTATATTCACAGTTCTCAGGGGAGGGTACAATAAATAAAATCATGTTATTACAGCTGTTGAACTGTCTGACTTTCATTTCAACTACTGCCTGTATTCAAAAGAACCAAGGCTGTAATCTTTTCCACAGTTATTTGGGAGGAAATTCCATTAAACCCAGTGAGATTTACTTGTGACTAAATGGGCATATAATTTGCCAGCATGTGCATTTTGCTACTAACAAATTCTATATTTCATGATCCCTCTTCTTTTGTTCCCTAGATCCGTTTATTTTTTTGATTTTCATCATGAATCTACATAGAGACATGCAATCCATCTTTTTCATTTAAAACTACTGAGCACACAGCAACTTGTGAATCTAAAGGATATAGAAGCACTGCAAGATTTAAGCCATAGATACAACATGCCTGCATGTTATTCAACATAATGGGGAGAGGGATAACCAAGGAAAAAAGCAATTAAAATAAATGACTTCTCGATCACTGTTGACTACAGAAAACTGGCAGTAACCTTCCTATCCACCCACACAGCTCCTAATGGATAAATTTAGCTTAGACAGTTTCATATGCCTAGAATAATTTTTCTGTAAAATGTTTTTCTCCATAACATCTTGGCATTTAAATAACTTCATTATTTTTCATTTAGAGAGTTTTTCTCCCTCTCCCTCTTGCTTTCTTTTTTCTCCTGTCAGGCAAATGAAATTTCTGTTGCAATATTATAACAAAATAGTTGCATACTTTATATAAAGTCACCAAATTCCATTTGTCCACTCCATCTCTGTTTGGCATATCTCACATTGTGCCGCAACCCATGACAAAATGATAATGGGCAGTCAGCATCCATTGAACACACAAGCAATAAAGAATTAGTATGTTTTCTTAAGTATTGCATGCAGGTTGTCAGCTAGATGTAGTATTTCAGTAAATAGTTTAATGACATGTTATTCATTTCTTTGATCATGCTTTCAGTGACACTTGGGAAAAAAGAAATTGTTCACATAGCTCTAAAATGTACCATGAAACAGGAGCTAATAGTGAATACAAACTGAATTTCCAAATCCCATAGGCAACCATGTGGGATGTTGAATCGCGAATTTACAGTCAGAATCCCATTAGTTAGCTATGTTGGCATAATAAGCACAATGGTATAATTTGCAGCACTGAAGTGCCACTAATTAGCAGTGGTGCTTGTATCTCTCATTGCACTTCATCTCACATGACTGGTAGATGTTGGGGACGTTAACTAGTGGTTAGTCATAACTGCAATTTGCATCATTGGACTTCTGCAACATAACCAAACTTTAGTATCATGTCGACTGTTGGCTTTTAGAACTTTCAGTCTTGCTGATCATGGCTTCTTTTCTTCGCTTGGTGCTTTGTACCTCAGGACTGACAGATTCCACACATTCAGTGACTCAATTTTCTCTTTGTCTCCCTAGTCCTTATCCTTCTTCCAAATAGTACCTCTGTGTCAAATTAGCATGATATTGCAGTAAAAAGATACAAAAGGTATTATATTTTAAATATCATTTGTATTATTCATTGAGTATGACAGGTAAAACTGGTTGACAAATAATTTAATAATTAAATAATTAAATAAATAATATTTTTTCTTGTAGCTTTGCCTCCCTCAAATCAGGAGGGCTAAAGGAAAGCTATGCTAACAAATTACAAACAAGGCAGTTGAGTCAAATTCTTTCTATATCCTTGTGTGGTTAGTTAACTCAAACTTACCGGGGGAAACCTTAATTCCCAAGTGGGACTTCATGTGAATGAATTAGAATTTGTCTTGCTGTATAGTCACACTTTTTTCTTTACTGATGTAGAATCAAATTCAAGCCAGAGGACAACTCAAGGGCTATGGCTTTGCTTGCCATATCTGCAGAGACTATAATAGACACTTATAGTCGTATTTTGAGCCACTGAGGCACCTAAAACAAAATTAAATAAAAAACACATGTGATTTTCTTTGTGTTTTGTGCCAGTAGTGTTCCAACTCAGTACAAATGTTTCTGATTAACGAAGTGGCTATTTCTACCTCCCTGTCTTGGGCTTTGTCATTGACAAATTTAACCCTATGCCCGTTTAAACATATATAGAACATCAGCTTCAAAGACAAGCTGGCTCAGAAAAAGTCTTTAAGAATGTTCAAAGAGACAAGTTTAAGGGCACCCTTTTGCTAGAGACCCCTATAACACCCACAGCCTTGACAATTAGTATACTATATAGAGTAACTTGCTTTAAGTTTATAAGCTCATGAACATCACCACTAAAGTATGTCTGAGTTTCAAGAAACTGAAAGGAGTCTGGGGATGGACTATGAAATACAATCCAGCATTGTTATACTTGCATATCAAAACATGAATAAAACAAAGCTTTTAGTTGTAGATTATCAGAACAAGGGATGTGAACAAAGGCAGATGGTGAGGCACAAAGCAGTCTGCTGAAACTAGGGTAACAATACCAGTTCTAAAGAGAAAAGTCTTTTTATTCCTTCCTGGATGACTACTTCCTCAGTTTCCGTCTACTTTTATCTGAAAACATATGCTCTGATTAAAATCTTTTATGTTTTTCCCCATGGTTTACTGAGTAGGACAAAAAGTAAATAATGCAACAAACTTCACAATGGAAATTGGGGTGTGGATCTTCACTTATTTTGTTCTCTGAAGCAAGAAGGGATAGAAACGATATACCATATTTTCTCCCTGCACTGGATTTTTTTCATATTTTGCCAACTTCTTTACAAAATTTGTCCAAGTATATTCTGCATTTTGTGCAGAAAACTGTGTCGTTTGCATATAAAATTCATTTGTTTGCAATGTTTTCAGGCAAAATACAGTATCTCATGCAAAACAAAGCAAAACAAAAAGAAATCAACAACAGTTCTTTGTCAACACTATTGCTCCCCAGATGGCCAGGGCCTTCAGCAATATTTCTTGGAGCTAAGGGCTGCTCTGAGCCCAGGCTCGTCGGGGAAAGGGTGCATTTGCCTCCCCGGTCCTGGACATTGGGCGCGAAAACTTCGAGCCCATCCAGGTCTCCTCGCACGAGGATGGGAGCCTATAAGAAGGCTCCCGCCCCCCTCCAAACCTGTCAGTGGAGGAGATTTTTGGCCCCGCCCTCCCCCCTTTGGTTGGATTAAGATATTAGCTGGTCGCCATCTGGGGCTGGATGGGAATTTTTGGTGGCTACTCAGATTGGCCGAGAGTAGCCATGTGTTTTTGCCCATCCCATTCTCCTTACCCTGGGGATGGTCTTCCTTCCCGTTGGTCACTAACTTGGCGGGTAGTGCAACTGGTAACCAAATTCTGGTAAATCTAGTAAGTAGCCCCTCCAGCGCTATACAGCCCTCGTATTCATTCCATCACCATTGGCTATGTCAGCAGACAAAGAAAGTTAGAATGTGACTTGAGATATCACGAGGGCTGTGCCGGGGTGTCAGATTCGCCCATCCTATTGTGATGCTCAACAGGTGGGTGGCCGCTCACCTGGGCGAATCTACCTGAATACTGAGCTTGTTGACTGAGGAATTGCATCCCATCTCGTTACCAGTTTGCACTACGGCTCAGGTCCCCTTCACAGGTCCTGACTAACCCAGTTAATAAGTTGATGAGTTATAAATAAATAAAGTTGTGGCCCTTTTGTACCCAAAAGCTGAAGTTGTCTCGCCTCTTCATTTCTGGGTTTTGGGGGACCAAGTAGCTTTCCCGCATCCACATCATTGCTCCTTATTATTCTGCAGTTCTGGAATTCCTGATGGATCAGGAATCTTTTCACGGCTATTCCATTGTGCTTGTTTAACTCTTCCTTCGTTGAAAATTAAACAAGGTTCAAAGACCCCAAAAATGTTCTACTTCCAGAAAAGTATCCTTTAAAATAATTTGTCAAAATGTATGGCTTAGCCTTACTATGTGGAAAGCAACTCCATCAATTCAGTCCATTCCCTAAGTGCTCATGTGTTAAAAAGTTCATTTTCTTGTTTTGCCTCTGCCACCGACTTTCACTTATATATCATATTAATAGCTATAGTAGAAGCCTCAAACTGACGGCATTACCAGCAAACTAATAGATTTCCATTTGACACAGAAAGCCAAAATATTGTGCAAGCCTGGTGGGTGGTTAATGGGTTTTGCGCTTGGGAGGAAATGGCAGGTGGCTCATCCCTTCACACCATTTATCAAAGGGGTCTGGCATAATCTGATCTTCACAGTCACCATTGCAGGCACAGTTTTGTGTCAGAAAATCATAGCAACAGTTTCAGCATGAGAAAAGATTAAAAACTGTAGTGCTTTGAACTTCAAGAAAACAGATGTATGAGAATCCGAAGTAATTTTTATACAAGTTGAAGGTAACTGGCTGACTTGTTCAGTTTAGCTTTCTGGCTGAAGACCAAGAGGTTTGCCTAACTAAATGGCCAAACATTCTTGGACAAAGGTAGGTACACACTGCATTCTGGGTGGCTTTGCTAAGGGAATTGTGTGTCCGTCACCTTCTATCCCAGTTAAAGCAACAAAAGGAGAGTGTGTGGTGTCTCAGCCAGGGGCCTGGTGATGCCTTTGCAGATCTCTGGATAAAACAGTACTTGAAGGAACCAATACTATTCATCCCGTGAAGGTATTAGTGAGGAGACAGAATCTGTCCCTCCCCAAAGTAAGGCCCCCCAACCATGGGTCATACAAATTGAAAGAAATTAATCATTTTCACATTTGAAATTAATGAGATTTTATATATAATCTAATTGATTTTGAAATAGGATTGTCTTTTTTAAAAGAACCAAATCAAGAGTTGATGGCAAAACCACCAACAAAATCTGAATTCCGCTTTCAAACTCTGGACAACAGAATGGATGATCGAGTATTTTGGCACAGGCTATTCATATTTCATATGAGCTGATACTATTTTGGTCTACAAATAATCCCATTTAACTTAGCAATATTTCCTTCTGAGTACACATATGTTGGCAGTACTGCTATGCATTCTGCCCTCTCCATGCTATAGTGAAGTACTCATTTGCATGTGCTGTATTAATAGTTGACTTTCTCATCTGCAAAAGTGTAGTGGGAGTAGTAGGAGAGTTATCATAATCACATACCAGATTTTTGTGGAATTGGGCTGGTCCTGTTAATGTCTAAAGGCTGATTCATTTTCTAAACTTTTTAATAGCATATTACAACCTGCAATACCGATATGGAAAGTAGGAAGGGAGAAGATTCTGTCTGATAAAAAGATAAAAGTAAAGCCCCCCCCCGCACATGCATGCAGGGCCGGCGCTAGGTTTTTTTGCACCCTAGGTGAGGGGCGGGGGGTGGGGCGGCCGGCGCAGGGTGGCAGTGGCAGCGGGTTTTGCGGGGGTGGGGGGCAGGGTGACGGCAGGTGGGAGCAGCAGGGGGTGGCGGAAGACAGGGGACGGCTATGGGCGTGGGGGGCGAACAGTGATGGGTGTGGGGGCGGACGGTGATGGACGCAGGGGATGGACAGTGGTGGTCAGCAGTGGGGGGCAGCAGGGGGCAGCAGGCTGGCCAGCGCCCCCTCTCCATTTTGGCGCCCTAGGCAACTGCCTAGTTCGCCTTAATGGACGCGCCGGCCCTGCATGCATGCTAGTCTTGTCCAACTCGAGGGGTGGTGCTCATCTCCATATTCAAGCCAAAAGAGCCAGTGTTGTGCAAATCCATGGTCATCTGGCCGGTATGGCTGCAAGGAAACACTCTTTTACCTTCCCACTTTTTATGGCAGTACCTATTTATCTACTTGCATTTACAAGCTTTCGAACTGCTAGGTTGGAAGGAGCTGGGGTTAATAGCGGGAGCTTGCTCCATTGCATGGCACCCAGGATTCAAACCGCCAAGCTGCCAACTTTGCAGATGATAAGTTTCAGCACTCTAGCCTAGTGAGGATTTGCACCCAAGGTTCTCACAGGTGATGAGGAACCTGACTCCCATTTTTTGTAATAGGGCTTTGCATACTCATTGGACCTGAAGATATCCTCTGCTCATTAGCTGAAACTAACAATGGTATGCTCTCAACATTTATTCCATTTTAATTGAACAAATTATGGTTCATCAAAGAGTTTGTGAGAAATCTGGGAATGTGACTGGAACATTATAATGCAAGGGCAAAACAGCATAGGATATTTAAGAACTTTAAAAGGATGTCAGTAATCTCTCAGGGAACAGCACTGAAGGTGCTTCAAACTC
This sequence comes from Phrynocephalus versicolor, assembly GCA_023846285.1. Taxonomy (NCBI): domain Eukaryota; kingdom Metazoa; phylum Chordata; class Lepidosauria; order Squamata; family Agamidae; genus Phrynocephalus; species Phrynocephalus versicolor. The sequence continues at coordinate 11,092,402 of JAHTLZ010000379.1, read as the reverse complement.
CAGAAGCAGAACACAATGTTTAAAATGCCTTTAACCAACAGAGCCAAGCGCTTGGCTCCATTGCTTAAAGACATTTTAAACATCATCCCCGCGCCCGGGGGTTGGTTGTGAGAAGCAGCACAAATGCTTAAAATGTCTTTAAACAATGGAGGAAATTGCTTGGCTCCATTACTTAAAGACATTTTAAACATTGCGTGCCATTCCCCTGCACCCCAGGGGGCTTGGGAGAAGCAGCACACAATGTTTAAAATGTCTTTAAACATTGCATGCTCCCCCAGGCCTGACCTGACCTGCATCCACATATCACAGCTTTTCAATGATCATGGTTGGGCCCCTAACCCCCACAATAGATGGTGGTTACTGTACAATTAATTCATGTAACATTAAAAATGACTGAGAAAATTTCCCACCCCCACCCCTTAGAGGCTGGAGTTGTTATGGGTTAAGTCATAAGCTTTTAAAAAAAAATCATCACATGAACAGGGTTAGTAGGAAAAGCCTGGAAGAGGGAAGTAATGATTTTTAAAATGTTTTAATTTTTTTATTTTTTCAAAAATGTTATCTTTAAATTTATATTTGAAAAGTATATACAAATTACTGCATTTACACTTATAGTCCAGGTTTTCTAGAATTTAATGCATCAGCAACAGAAGCATCCAAGCCCTTTGTGTCATTAACAATATATTTATTATGATGTATCTTTAGGATCAACTAGGTTATAAAGCAGTCTATTTATAGCTTCTCCTGGGAGCTGGCATGGTAATTTGTTCCCTTGACACCTAACCTGAGGTCAATTCCAGTGGTGGAAGATGTATTTTTACAGGAAATGAAATGAAAGCATACAGCACAAGATTAATATAGGTTTTGAGGCTTGGAGAAAAAAAAACATGCGGGAGAATAATGGTCAGGAGGACAGTTTATGTATCAGGAATACAAACCGCGTGCTGTGGCCAAGGTGAAGTGTTCTAACAGTCTATTAATGAATGGATACACTGCTGTTTGCGTACTGTGGAGTTATAGCCTGATGTTTTTGAAATGAGCCATTCCATGTTTCTCAAATGATATTTGTGGCTCAGTGGTTGCCACAGATCAAGTGGTGTCTTATTCTTAGGCTGTCAGAATGTTATGGAGTACGAGTAAAAGCAGGCATAGATTCTGTGGCAGAAATAAATGGTATCTGACAAGGCCCACTTACTTTAGGCCATGATTTTCAACACAGTTTTCAGTACTCTTAAGGCAGGTCTTTCCAGTGGCATTATGTGTCACGAGGCAACACAAGAAATGATGGGCTTTCGTAAAAGGGAATATGGCAATGGTTTGCTCATGCCCAATGTTTGCTAGAGTGTTCATTCAAACATCTTGACCTTATATACCTCACTGAGTAATTTTTACTGAGGTGCATTATATGTCCATGTTTTGATAAACAGGAAGTCACATAGATGTACAGTTAAGTCCATGCCTCTTTCTAGATGCACACACTTTTTCGCTTTTATGTGGAGGTTGGAATATCATTTATGCAATTTAAGCCATGCTGGTTCTGGGAAGTTTTGGAGTTTTAGTTCAGATGGCCCTCTCTGTTCATCAGTGGGCACATTTGCCTCTGAAAAATGAAATGGCTATCCACCCGTACCTATTTGTTTCTCAGTTTCCAACCATTTCTCAGATGAACTGCATAAAGCAATGTGCTTTTTGGTTGGCATATAAGAGAACGGGAAGCTTTCCCAATTCATCTTGCACCCATAGTGATCCCAGCCTAATAGAACGTGGATAGAGTTCCTTGGATGGAGTGAAGAGAGAGAAAACAATGGCTATTTTAATACATACTATATGGGTTTTGCCATGTCATGTATCAGGAACAATGTTTTCCATTCGCTGTGATGAATTCTTGGTTGCATAAGGCACCTTCACCTTCATATCTTCATTCCTTCTCCCCCACCCACCGTTTTAAATTTATGGTTACCATTTAAGCGGGTTTCAATTTCCATTAATAATATGTGCAACTGCTGTACATTTAACGGGGATTTAATCATGTCTCGTCGACAGGTTTAGCTTAAAGCCCGGGCTGCGCTTGGAACTATCAAGTAAATTTCTCTTGAAAAGGTCAGTTTAACATTTCACAGGAGGGTCCTATTCCAGACAAATTAGATTGTGCTCCACTTGTCTTGAGTGAAAACACCCTCCCATGTGTGTGTCGGATAAAGCCAGGCTGTCAATCAAAATTCACAGGCAGCGATTGCGCCAAGACCACAGCAAAACACAAAGAGACATGCGTAATGCCTTCAGCTTGTTCTTAAAGTGAAAATACAACAGCTCCACAGCAAAAGTTTGAATAAAAAGCAGCAGTAGCTGCAAATGGCACAGGATTAAAGCAGCATGTCAGTCGGCTCTTGGAATTCCTCCTTATCACTACTAAAGGGAAGGAAAACAGGGAGCTTCAGGCTTATGTGACAAAAACCAAGCAGCTGCCAACCTCAGCAACTGAAAGCTTAATCTTGTATAAAATACAGCAACAATTGGTTCTGTAACTGTGGCCGCAAAAGTTCTCTCTTCTATATTGTAAGAAGGAGAATGTATGCCAAATAATAAATGTTCCTGAAAATTCTACAGTCAAAATTTCTGGGCCTCTCTTGAAACTCTTGGGCATTGTTCTTTGTTGATATAGAGTACTGAGGGCAAGAACAAACTGACTCAAAAATAGCTTCTTTTTTAGAGCAATATTGGCCTTAAATGGAAATTCTGGATTTTGAAGTCAGCTTATTTCATATATTATAAAAGAATCAGAACTGGTGCTGGAACCAAACTAGTTTTTTTAAAGCAGAGATAAAGCAACAGACAAATATCTGTGCCAAAATCCAGCCAGAACAACCCATGAGAAAGAAAAAGCACGTATCCACAGACATATGTAGTCATTAATAGTACTATAAAATTCACATTTATCATCACAGTGCTATTCTTATCATTCTCATCAATTCATCAGCAGGAAGCAATACACATGTGAAAAAAATCATGAGCATGATCAAAATCAAAACACACATGCACACGCACACGCACACGCACACGCACACGCACATGCGTGCGCGCGCGCGCACACACACACACACACACACACACACACACACACACACACACACACACACACACACACACACACACACACACACAGACGACAATATTATAAAATCCTCCCAACCACAAAGACTCAGAATATGGCATATTCGGGAAATGGCCCTCCCTCCTACCACTTTGAGAGTGTCAGTCCAGCAGTATAGTCCACCAGATGAAGGGCAGCCAGCAACAATAAAATCCCTCTACAAATCAATAAAATAAAAGGCAATCACGGCAGGGTAACTGAAATATGAAATGCATAAGAAACTAATAAGTTATGTTTACATTGGTTTCATAATCCTGCATCTTTCATATTTGAAAGACTCTATACTGCAGAACCACAAATTATTCTAAAAACAAAAAGAAGACTTTTTTTTGGGGGGGGGGGCTGCATTTGGATCAATTCAAAAATCCTTTGTCCATCCAGCCCGAAAATAAATTGATGAGACACTGTGGGATTCAAATTCGTCCACAATGTATTGATATCAAACTCACTCACTTCAAATGTTGAACTCTCTTACACAAGGGGCCTGAACATAGTGTAAGTAGGTCAGGATAAAATCCTAATAATATTAGCACAGTTGTGCCCACCTGTTCAGCGCTTTCCCAAAACTTGCAGTCTGTGTCACTCTTATTTCTACCATCTTAAAATCTATTTTACTTAAAACCTAAAGATCTTAATTTCCTAATCTATTTACTATTTATATTGAGGGGAACATATTTACCATTTTTACCAAGTCAATAAGGGTATCTTATTCAATTATTTAATCTAACTTAACTTTACCACTTGTACTACCTGCCAATTGTGACTGGTATTATTAAACCTCCTTTAACTCCTAAGAGAATGGGATGGGCAAAAATATACTGCAACTCTGGTCCAATCTGAGTAGCAGTCAAAAATTCCCATCTGGCCCTTGCACAACCAGCTGATTTCATTCTCCTGATAGGATGGGAGGGTGGGATGATGGTCAGATCCATGAAGAGGCCTATCACCACATGGCAAGGTCTTAAATCAACTACAGCCCATGTGGCAGCCCCATAGGCTGCAACTACATGATGCCACCCAGGTGGGTAGGCAAAAAAGATCCGTCCCAGCACTATGGCCAGCCAGAGCTGCCAATCCCTATAACCAGCAGTGATTGATGACTATACTCACCATGTATCTTATTCAAATTATGCCATGTGCAAGAGCAATCATGGATAAGTCATGCAACCAAGCACAAGACCTTGACTATAGGACCAGGACTACACACCCACAGCTGCTCCTGCAATTTCCCTTGTTTGTGTATTAATTTGCATTGATATTGTTCCACAAATTTATCTAATTCCCCTCTAAAATACATTCCAGTTGATAGCCACCCCTGTGTTTTGTGACAAAAAAAGATTCTACCATTCCGTTATGAAGAAACTCTTCCCATAATCTGTTCTGAATCTGCCACCATTCAGCTTCAGTGGATGAGAGGGTGTCTTGGTTTTGAAAGGCTAGGTAATATCATTAGTAGAGATGGGCATGAAATGGAAAATTTGAGATTTGTTTTGTTTCATTTCGTTCCCCCGTGATTTGCTTCATTTCATTAGAAATGAATTTATTTTTAAAAATCATACAAAATGAACCAGTAATGAACCAATTTATTACTCTATAAAACGGGTCCCCTGGGTCCTAGAGGCACCTAATTTGATGGGTACCTTCCTGGGACTCTCCCCTTTAAGCTCTCCAAATTTGGAGAGATTTGGGGATCAGGGGGATAAGTTATTCAACTTCAAAGGGGTTCCTCAGAAAAAAAAATATTTAGAATTGCAATGTTATGTGCATGAAAATAGTGATCCCAGGCAGCTAGCAGCGTGGAAATTACAGTGGAGCTTCCTCAAGCTCTCCCCTTGAAGCACCCCAATTTGGAGAGGTTTTGGATACAGGAAACAGAGTTATTGAGCTCTAAAGGGGCTGCAGGGGGAAGTTAATAGAAGGAGTGTGGCTGAGGGGAACTTCTCAATTAATCCTATAATTGGTGAAGCATGCCAAAGACACTCCTTCGATTAAGCATAATCACACACACCACTTCCTTTGGAACTTAATATCTCTGCCCCCAGAAACCCTAACTTTTCCAAATTTCAAGGGAATCCCCTAAAATCACTTGGGGAAGCTAAGCCTGCCATTCACATGCCTGAGATCAGTAATTTTCCATTGAATATTTACTGATCTCAGGCATGCAAATGCACCTGAATGCAAGCATAAAACACAAATATTCTCCTATAGCTACCAGCATTTGGAACGTCTAAGTGTATAAGGTGCTGGTTAGAGTCTTGTATATTCTTTATGGTGGGAAAAGTGTGACCTTTGAAGCCACAATGAATGTTTTGAATACATACTTGTTCTGTCCTGGGACCTTCCATTTGGGGCTGAAGATGTGTAATCAAGTCAATTGCATGAAATTTAGAATGCCTGTTTGCCTTCCCTGTTACAAGCAATTGCATCCTAACCCACTCTTACTGTCAATTCTCTGTTAGTGATTCACACTGACAGATTGTCATTACCTGAGAGTCCTGGAGATTTCAGATATCCCCTGGGTTGGGCTAGGCTCAGGCTTTATTTTACTGATTTGGAAAGGTAAAACTTTGTCCCTGTACTTGTGTGTGTTATATTACAGAGCTGTAAAACACTTTACCCTCTTGAATTACAATAATTATAAAGGCATCAGAATTGCATTGATAAATTATGGCTCCAATTTCATTTTGGGATACTGACAATCTCTGCAAACTGCTTCTGCATTACTTGCCTGTTCCCTCAATGAAAAGGCAGAGTTATTAATGAACACTCAGGGGAACCTTATCACTCAAGTATGCCAGATGCTGATGCGAAAGGAAGAGCAGAATTATCTACCTAGCTTTAAATGTTAAGAGCCCAAGCGTTCTCCTTAGGTTTCTTTAAACCACTGCTGCAGGCTGACTTCCTAAATCTAAAACTATGTAATGTCCTGCGGTGCTTTACAAATGAGTAATTTTATTACGGTACAGCATAAGCACAACATTGTTTGTGGTTTGTGCCTCTTATATACAGATAGGCTTCATTTGTTTGTTTGAAGAAAAAAAAAGAAATATTTTAGGTTCAAAAAGAGAGCAAATCTCATCTCAATTGTGCTTCTGGTCCTGCTACACAGGGAGAGCGGGGGAAGCATAGCATCCAGTGGTCAAGGTCATGGGTTTGACAGGCAATCTTTTTCACACATACATACAAACAGGCAGATACACACACATCAGTTAAAGTTATATAGATAACAATAAAATAATTAGATAAGCATTGTATTAAAATATTAGATAAAAGCATGACTCAATTTAAAACAACAAAAATGCAAACTGTTTTTTAAAAAGCCATACAACGGCAGTCACTAAAACTCTTGCTATTCTATTCCTTTCTCATGACAAGAGTATGCCCCTAATATAACTCATTTAATGAAGTACTCCTTTATCTATAAAGGAACTGAAGAATTAAGAACATATACAGGCAAGCAAACATTATTGCCAAAACTATATACATTCAATTGTCATTACTGTAGAAAATGACTTAACTTCACAAGGAAACCAATGAAAGAAGATTGTGAGCCAAGCCCTGCCCCCTGCAAGAAGAGTGGAAAATGGAGTTACAGTAGGCCTTCCTGTGGATAATGAAAACTGTAGATAAGAGAGAACGTCTGCCCACCCACACCCAAACTGATATTTCCTGACAGTAGCTTGCTTTATGGCTGCTGTTTGTGACAGTAGCTTACTTTACAGATGCTATTTGTGACAATAGCTTGCTTTAGTTTTTTTTCTCTGCCAACCGTGGATAACTGAATCAGTGGATAATGAATCAGTGGATACAGGGGCCCTACTGTACTTATATGGGGAAGTACTATCCTATACATGTTTTCCTAGAAGTAAACTCCACCAAGCAGCTGGACCTACATCTGAGTAAGCAAACATGAGAGTTATTTTAAAAGAACAAGATGTCTTTTCTTGACCCTGCCTACTTAGGTCTAGCTGTCTTTTGCCCTCAATTAGCAGCTTCCACAAACCAAGTAAGAAGGAAGGAAACATGGATAGCTTCTTTCTCAGTCTCAAGTCCCAAACACAAAATGATGGCCCAAATCTACAATGCCAGATGAAAATCTCTCTTCCCTGTACATATACATGCATTCTGTAGGTTCTAGAATCAAAAAGAAGGCTTCATTTTGCATTGGACATTGTTGTTCCTTCTTTGCCCATTTATCATGCTCAGGGTTTACAAGCAGAGCAGAGATACAGGAAATGGCCAGTGCCTATCTATCTGACTCTCTTAAAATATACATTTTAAAAACTTTGAAGGCACTAAGATTACCAAAACCACTCTGGCTTTTATTAATGTTTATTAACCTTCATCATGAGATGTAGGTGATTACCACTGCAGGACTAATTGGGAAATTATGCCATTTTTATGGAGAAGGATATGAGGATGGCATCCATTACTGCTGGCATTTTAAGGCTTTTATATTGATCAACACACTTCTGCAGGCACAGATCAATAACATTTTGACGTTAAGGCAGTTCCCCAAAGGTGCCTCCAAAACATAACATGTGCCTGAGGAGTACATCAGCTGGTGAAGAGGAACCTGAACTCACGCGGAGCAGTGCTGATTAGACATGGGCACGATTCAGCAAAATTTTCATTTTTGTTTTCATTTTTTCATTTCGTTACGTAATGAAATGAAAATGAATTTTTGCCTCCAAAATGAAACGAAATGAACAGAAACACCAGAAATTTTGTCGTCCGTTTTGTTTTCGTTACGGCAATACATTGAATTGCTTTAAATGCTTAAAAAATCACAAAAAATTAAAAAATGGTAACGAAACGGTAATAAAACAAATGAAAACGAAAATGAATTTTTTTCAAAAATTCACAAAAAATGAAAACGAACCGAAACGGACCCCCTAAACGACAAACAACAAACGAAACACCATTTTTTTGAGTTGTGCCCATCTCTAGTGCTGATATTTGCCCTGACAGATCAGGCTCTACTACTGTTACCTTACATGTTTCAACCTATAAACACCTTTCCAACTTGAGTCTAGAAATCTGAAGAAGAGTGTCTTACCATGTGAGCCTCCACAGGCTTTACGATCATTGAATGAGGCTCTTCTCATTAGTTCTACCATCCCTACAGTTACATTTGTTGAAAATGTAAGTGACACAGCCTCTTTCAGTGGTTCCTGCCAAGACACAGAACTGTGTTCCATGGAAGGTCATGCTGGCCCCTTACTTTTTCTTCTTCTACCAGCATGCTATTCTGACAGGTGTCGGCCCCCTAAATGACTTTAAATAGGTAGGTGGTGACTATTATTTAATTATTTTGTGATTAGTTTTTTATTCATTTTAAATTGTTCTAATTCTGTGGTTGTTTTAATATGATTACCATTTCCCATGGCATTTTAAATCTTGTAATTTCTTGGCTTCTTAGCTGCATCTGCTTTTAAATATGTTGCACCTTGCCAGGGTCCCTATATCATGAGAAATGAAAGAGGGTAAATCTAACCATCCAGCTATACTCTGCAACAATATACTCCAGGATGTATTCCCACTTTATCCCCTAAGCTAATGTGTCCATGGGCATAAGACTGATTTGAACATTTTTCCAGGATAGCATGGCTTTAATTTTGCAAAGTTTCATCCCTGAAAACATGAGTGGACTCCTCAAAGAACAGAAGAAAATCTCACCCCCTTGCTGTGCAGAAAACCAAACTTATATTTTAGGAAATGCCTCTTAAGGTGTGCACAGCCTTCACTGTAACAGGGTTTTTCTTCTTTTGTTGTAGGTAGGCTCTTGCTCCCCCAACCTGCCTTGCTCTGACCAATATTCTAATCTTCATTGAGAGTTCAAGCCGCTAGCAGTGAGAGGAATCCAGAAGTGCGGATTCCCATTGTTCCGACAAAATTATCATCTGAACAGCTTCAGGTTTCTTCTAGGAAACCTCTTCCAGTTCTGACCTCTTCCACCTTTCAGTTCTTTGATACATGGGACCTTTCATGTAGTCCTCCAGGGTTTTGTACTCTGACTAAATTGAGACTGAAATATTCTCCCACAACTGAATTAATTTGCTGAACAACAAGGGAGGCAAAGCAACTGCTAACTCTCCTTATGACCTTAATGCTAATTAATGAGCAAACAAGGGCCTACTGCAGTTCTATGTGCAGAGAATTAAACAATATTCAGGCCATTCAGAAGTCAAAGCCCCTAGGCATCCCAGGGCTTTTATCCTAACCATTTAGAAGTACGTGATAATACAGAGATTTAGTCATGCATTGATAAAGATGACTATGGAAAAGTAGTTAAGAGAGCAAATGCAGTGACAACACCCAGAATGGAATTTGGTATATTTTTAGTTTCATCACTGTGACAGACAACAACAAGGCACAGCATGAGTAAACATACATGGCACTCATGTGGTGCTTCTTCTAAGTTTGTTTATATGAACCTCTCAATCAATTCTACCGCAAATTATGCAGCTATCAGGATTCTAGATATCCCATAAATTAAAGAAAGCTGCAGAAGAGACAAATTGATGAGGGTCTAGTGAAGCACAGCAGAAAGGGTGATTCCAAAGACCAAAGAGAGTGAAGATGTCTAGAAACAAAGACATATGGAATGTGACAAAATCTGCAGAATTCTGTCACATCTGAAAGAATGGATGGAAATAAAGGATTATTTTTCAATACTTTAGATATTAGGCTTCTATGAAACAAACTGGAATAGTTTCAAGACAAATACAATGAAATGTTACTAAATTGATGATGGTCACTGATGGCCTTATTCTGAAGACAGAGGGCCTTTTCACATGACCCCTAAAATCCGAGGCAAATGGCTCCCAGATCCGGAGCTTAAAATTTTTTCCCCACCAGCTCCGGAGTTTACAAAAAATTAAGTGCGGCCACGCCCACCTAAACGCGTCCCAGCGCACCTGGTCTCGGGGGGTGAAAATCCCTGATGTGGATGTAACCTAGTGAGTGCCGGGCTCTCCTCGCTTCTGTTTGTTGTTTTTCTGCCCCCCCCCCGCCCCTTTAAGAGATACTAAGAGACTGGAATGCTGCCGGGAGCAGTGCGAGACGGCAGAATGGAGGTAAGCCGGCATTCTTTTCTCCCTTTTTTTCTCCCTCCCCTGACGCAGACAGCAGCCAGGAGTGCAGAGGAGGTGGGAACACAGGAACAGCGACAAACCTCCAAGATCTCTGGTCCGAATTTAAGTGGCCAGCGGATCTTAGGGGTCGTGTGAAAAGGCTCAGAAGAGGGAATTGTTATTTCCATTGTGCCCTGTTTTGTGAGTTTCCCAGAAAACTTCTGCTGTCTACCAGTGAAGATGGAGCACTATCTATCTTGTTCTTTAGCAGAATTCAACATGAAAGCAGCCCAGAAAATTATCATGGTGCTAGCACAGGAGAAAAAATGGAAAGGTAACCTAGCATCAGATTCAAATGGCACTTGACATTTTTAATAGTTCATTCATGCAGCACCCCATAAAGCTGTCCACAAAAATATATAAGCAAAAAGAATGATTCCCCAAAAGAGACAAACAACAACAACAACAACCCCAGTAGCCCCAGTTCATGGATTCCATTTTGCTGAAGCCAGATGGAACACCAAACCTTTTCCCCTTGGTGCTTTGCTTGCTTCAGGACCCCATTGCACAGTGGTGAAATGCCTGTACTGCAGCTAAAACTGTGCTCATGACTGGGGTTCAATTCCATGTAGCAGGCTCATGGTTGACTCAGCCTTCCATCTTTCTGAGGTCAGTAAAATGAGTACCCAGCTTGCGGGGGGGGTGTGTACCTGTATGCTGTAATTAAACTGTAAACCGCCCAGAAACTACTTGAAGTGGTATGGGGCAGTATATAAGCAGACCACTTTTTGCTTTTTTTCAGTAGACCATGGTGGACCATCCACCCCCTTCACATCTGAGCAATCACCGGGTGCTTGGGTGGCATGCTTAAGGGCAGCACCTGGGCTTCTTGCAGGAAGTTTGGTCACGGCCTACGATCATGCGACTGCCTCCCAGTTATCATTGCCTATGTGAAAAGGTGCTCACTAACTATGACCCTATGCCTACCTCCAGCTGATGAGCGTGATCAGCTAGTGTTCAGGACAAACAGCAAGGCAGTGACTGGGCTAAGTCACTTGTTGCCTTTGAGCATCTGCCCACCTCCCACCTGATTAGGGCAATCAGCTGAGTAGCAGGCACATGCTCAGAGGCAGCGACCTGGCTCCTTGCAGGGAAGCCATCTGCTGTCTCAGGACATGCAATCTCCTCCAAACAGTTCAGGGAGCAATAACTAGAGTATCATTTAAAAGAACTGATACTGGAAATTATATATCTAACAAATTTGTTCCCTCATTAGTTTTCTGTGTGCATTTGTTTCGCATGATTGTAACAAATGAGAAATCTCATTCAATCCCCTGAAAATGTCCCTCTACATTCAGAATTATAAAGAGCATCCTGTATTACAAAGTCTCCCATACTTATAAACAGCATTCCTAGCTGAACCAATACACATATGTTAATTCTGCTACTAAAAAAATTAAGAATTGTTACTATTACTCTTATTCTTAATGAATATTGAAGTTACGTGTACCCTGAGCAACATTTTATATTAGCCCTTCATGGCAATTATATTGCACTAAAAATTCTAACTTTTATTTCTAGAGCCACCTACATCTTGAGCCCAACCAACCATACAAGCCATTACTTGCTCCATTTAGTGTTCACATCACAGGAGTAACTTGTGTGTTTAGATGAAGTATTTATTTTTATTTAATAGCATTATCTTAAATCTATTTCTTCTATTAAATGAATATGTACACACATTTTTAAATTGTTCCATTTAGAACCTCTCCCCTAAACAGGAACAATAAGCTATTTTTAAATTGTATATTCTCAAAGGCTTTTGTGCACCTCCCTCCAGCTTCCAGAACATGACCAAAGAGCCCCAAAACTTCCAGAGCATGGCCAAAGAGCTTAAAAATGTCACAGCAGCTATTTATAATTTTTCAATAAAATACACTGTTGTGCAGTAAAATATATTTTATCAAGAGGGATCATTATTCTCTCCACCCCCTGTACAGTGGTCTCCCGCACTATCACGGTTCATATACTGCGATCCCGCTATATTGCGGGACCACATTATATGAAAAAGCCCCCCTGGGGTAAGGGGCAAAGGCTGTTTCTAGCCTCCCACACTTACCCCAGGACTGGCACTGCCCCGAATGAGCCTGTGGGGGCCTTCCCAGGGGGCTCCAGAAGGCCTGGGAAGGCCCTCACAGTCCCATTCGGGGCACCACCAGGCTGGGGGTAAGTACAAGAGCTCCCAGTTAGGGCCCCCACACCCAACCTGACCTGCATCTGCATATCACAGATTTTCAGTTATCGCGGGTCGGGTCGGGTCCCTAACCCCAGCGATAGGCAGGGGATCACTGTACCCTGATCTTGACTTGAGCTGTAAATCATGTAAGATGAATGGATATGAGCAGTAATTCTGATGGATTTATGCAAATATTTTATTTATTACCCTTGATTTCCCACAGTAGCAAAATATTCTACAAATACAGGTAAGTCCTCTGCTTCCTTCCTAGCTGTTCCTTTTTCATAAGACAGAGGTGGGGATTGTGGTGGTGGTTGCATTCCTTTGAAGGTAATCTGCTGGAGTGTGCATTCTAGCGGAATGCCACCAAGAAAACATAGATGAAGTCAGAGCCAAAAGTGGGCAAGTTATCCCCCTTTTTTCCTTTCTCCCGCACTTGAATTTCTCCCACCTCTTCATTCAGCCAGCTCCTCTTCTTCAATATCCCGCTTCTCAACAACCACATGAAATTGAGCTGCAGTCTATATGCTCCTTTTGGTCCCAGGCTTAACATACGGACATTTTAATTTCACTGGTTTCAGTGTTAATCACATTCTGAAGTGTTTGCTTAAACATATTGCCTAAGCTGATGAAGAGACTGATGAAACTCATTGAATGAGCAGCAAAACATTTCAATCTCTGAATAAAAAGAAGTCCAGTAGCCATGACTCAACTTCCAGATAAACTCACCTGGATGACTGGAGAATCTTCACAGCCATATATTGCCTAAGCTGTGTGTGTGTGTGTGTGTGTGTGTGTGTGTGTGTGTGTGTGTGTGTGTGTGTGTGTGTGTGTGTGTGGTTACAGTTGTGACCGACTCTTCATGACTCCATGTCCATGGAGTTTTCTTGGCAGGAATACTGGAGTGGCTTGCCAGTTCCTACTTCAGGCACCTACAGCATCTGGTATTCCATGGTGGTCTCCCATCCAAGTACTAACCTGGGCCGACCCTGCTTAGCTTCTGAAATCAGGCAAGATCGGATGTGCTTAGGGCATCTAGGCAGCTCCATTACCTAAGCTAGTTTTTATTAATGTTTTCCCCCTATGCCAAGTGGACCAGCAACCTCATAATCAGAAGAAATCTTTGGACTGATTCCAACCATGGACAATTGTCTGGAGACATTCTGCTCAGGTGTTCAAAAACCCCTACAGCTCTGTTGCAATTCAAAAGGAAGCAGTTGCTTATTTCCATCTTCTTGAGATTCTCAGTCTTGGGTAGTTTGCAATTGGACAACAAATGCAACTGCCAGAACCTCTCAACAAAGGAAATGTTCACACTTTTGGTCCAAGCACAGAGTATAAAAACTTGTTTGTGAAATAATTTCTGGCTAGATTAGCAAAAACAATGAACTGCCTGCCCCCTCAAAAAAAGAGTCCAATCTGTTGAGACATATTGCAGATCTGAAACCGGTTCATATTGTCAGAAAGCAAGAAGTAAAATTAGTCAGCTCTAAAGAAGGAAACTTATCTCTTCTTACCCCATCTACCCAGATAGTGCAGTCCTTTGCATTCTATAATACTTTCCCCTCTGAATTGCACAGTTTTGGTTATAAGAACACTAGTGTTTTCCATGTTGCCTTTCACCCCTCATAATGATTTTTCTTCTCTTCTTTCCTGCTGTTTGTAGCTCTAATGTTACATTTTAATGTTGTAAGATGCCTCTTCAAACTCCCTGTTCTTAACTTGAATATGTCTTAAATCTTCTGGACTGCATATTGTCCCTCATTATTGTAAGCCACCATGGGTCCTTTTCCAAGGAGAAAGGTGGGGTAAAAATATTCAGAAATAAAATAAATAAATAAATACACAGGCTTTTTTCCCAACCAACCAACCAACCAATCCCATGTCTCTGGCCACTCCGAGCAATGAGTTCAAGACAAAAGCTGCCAAAATGATCTACTTGACTCCAAACACAACATCTCTAATTCAGCCTCTAGATCAGGGAGTCATAAATACCTTTAAGATGGTACTGTATAGAAAGGATTGTCAATGCTATGGAAGAGAAACCCGAAGAGACAACTGTTTTTTTCTCATTCTCTCTCTCTCCCTCTCTCTGTGAGTGTGTGACTCAGTGACTTATGCTTTGAAGTTATGTTTTCAGAGGCATAAGAGGTATAGGTTTAAAGGCTTCCCTTTCCACAGTGAAATAATGCTTATTAGCTCTTCAGACAAAGCTTGTCCATGTGAATAAAAATTAAGGATTAAGCCATCTATATCAATATATCCTGAAAAGGTCAGACTTGCACTTAACCAATGGCAAACCAGCACTTTAACAAATCATGATTGATTCCTAAAAATGGCCAACACTGCCCTTTGAACCATGAAATACTGTGCATAGCAAAAAGTTATGTGAAATATATGGGTTGTCATAGAACGAATATCTATAAAGAATTACTCATCAGTCACTGGAATTCTATCCAGGTGTTGTTCACTATGCTTTAACCAACACATAAGCTGGGAGTTACTAGATACTCACCATCTACATGTGGAACACAATGTGTCTGCAGAAGAGAGGTTTATATCTGCACATTTCTTATATGAGTTCTATATGAACCTCCCTGCAGTTGTGTAACTTTTAGGCATTGGAGTTTGGGTTGGTGGTCCACTCCAACTACCACAATTCACCAAGAATTCTCTCAGCCAGAATTCTGGTGCCTGTAGCCAAAATAAATTAAAATAAAATAAAAATAAAAATTAAAAAATAAAATCTTCAGAAGAGTTTACACACAATTGAGGCTCAGCGTGTTCTCCCCTGCAGCTACTACAAAGGAAGATAATGGATAGAACTTGCTAAGATCTATAAGAACTACAAGGAATGGTGGGATTGGTAGTTTTTTGAGAAGCAACATAGGTAAAGGTTCCCCCCTGCACAAAGAGCCAGTGTTGTACAAGTCCATGGCCATGTGGCCAGTGGGATTGCTAGTTTTTTGAGAGGCACCATGAAATTTATTAATCCAACCTGCTCTCCCTGCTCATGTATGCTAATTTACAGAGATTGGTTCTCTATTTGAATGCCAGTTTAGTCCAATTCTAGTTAAAAGATACTGTAACCATAAAGGGGGAAGCCTTGAAGCATTGCATCATGAGCAGCTATACACAGCTTCCAGAGAAAGGTTGGAATGTCCTGTGAGAGACACAAAATGGGAGGCTCATGGGAAAAGGAAATGGGATTCCAGAAAACTCTTATGGCAGATCAGTTTGAGTATCTGGAGCTCATTTGGAGCAAATAAACAGTACAAGGAACATAACTACTAAATTGCTACAAGATACAGTGACCCCCCCACCTATCGCGGGGGTTAGGGACACACCCGACCCACGATGACTGAAAATCTGCGATATGCGGATGCAGGTCGGGTGGGCACTGGGGAGGCGCAATCTGCTTCCCCCACCGCCGCTCGCCCAGGCTGCTCCAAGACTTCTTGGAGCAGCCCAGGCAATTTAAAAAGTGGTGCACAACTTCCTCCACCACCCCCCGCGGGGATCAGGAGAAGGAGCACGCTGCTTTTTTTTAACCCTTCCCTTCATGGAGGCAGTGTCTTCCTCAGTGACTGGAAGGGCTTAAAAAGTGGTGCACCGCTTCCTCCCCCCTCTGCAGGGGATCAGGAAAAGGAGCACGCTGCTTTTTTAACCCTTCCCTTCATGGAGGCAGCGTCTTCCACAGTGAATGGAAGGGCTTAAAAAGTGGTGCACCACTTCCTCCCCTATCAGGAGAAGGAGTGTGCTGCTTTTTAAACCCTTGCAGTCCCCTTCCCACCCCCAGGATCCAGATGATTGGTGCTGGGTGGGGGAAATAAAGCTTTTCTCCCCCACCCCAGCGCTAATCAGCTGGAGCCCCAGCATGTACTACAGTCCTGCGATACAGCGGGACCGCAGTACATGAACCACGAAATGGCGGGGGATTACTCTATGTAAGTGTCCCTGAGCTAAATGGGGTTTATATTTACTGTTAAGAGCTATAATCTGTTCCCTTTATGTGGGATTAAGAGCCATTTAGCTTTGTGTAGCTTGTGTGTCTGACCAGATATGACAAAAAGTGCAATGTTACTAAACTTTATGGTAATATCCCCCCAGCTCTTAACAATTCAATTGCATTTGCCTTTGGGACGGGAAAGGAACACTCACCACTAATGTAGATAAGAATACTGAACTTCAATACCTTACTTCCTCTTAAGCCCCCCTTCTCAGCAATAATATGCATAACGTAACTACTTTGTTTATCCGCATGGCCTGCCATGGATATAATGGTGAACTTTCATTGCACTAGCAGAGATTTTTTGTTTACAATTCTAGTGCATATGTACAAAAATGTTGCTACCGCTTCCTGTTTGGGGCAGTCAGAAAGGCTGGCACAGAAGTACACCACTTCTCAAATAGTTTGTATGGGCAGCAATCATTGTTCTAGAAGAGTAGACGGGGAGGGGGGGCAAAGGGAGTACCTAAATGAATGGGAATTCCAACCCATATGACAAAGGGTCACTCTACTGTATATACAGTATCTGTCTAGCTCTCCCAACCAAGACCAGTCATAGCTATGGCTTCATTAGTTGGCTATAGGCAGTGCCAGGCCCCTTTTCTGGAAAAAAAAAACTCACTGGCTGACTTTTACAACAATGTAAGACTTTCTGGTTTCGCCCTGTGATGTCTGGGCTAACTAGAAGCAGAGGTGAGCACAGCCAAGGGCAGGACCACCCTATTACCATAAAACATTGGGACTAGTTATTCCCCTCCAAATCCATGAATGGCTCAAGTCTATTAGCCCTCCAGAAAGAGTAGGCTGTAAGCTGTAACCTCATTAGCCTATTGATATATCTGGTCATGATAAGAAGAAAGATTTAATTGTACAATTAACTACTATTAACTGGTATGGCATTAAAAATTCCTATTGGATTTGTTTTCCCCAGCTATAGCCAGTGCTTATTTATTTTAGAAATTAATATTATACAAAAAACAAAACAAAGCTCCAAAGCATTGCTTGTAGGCAATATTGCTGTACCAGTGATACACATTGCTTGACCTCATTTTCTTCTTTATTTGTACATTAACATTATTTTTCTAAATCAGCCCTTGTACCAGTTGTTTATTGCCTGAAGCAAACACATTCTCAATTTCAAGAGCCATGCATACATTATGTTAGGTATAAGCCTTAGCAGATATTTTTATGCCTCCCGGAAAAATAAAAGATCTGGATAGTTACAATGGCATTGGTTTGAAATGGAAGATCCTTTTTATTAGCAAAATCTGTGCTATTCAGGGCAAACCAGTCTTTTGAAAAAGTGGCAGTCAAAGGATTTCCAGCTATGCTGCTATAAAAACCCAGAGGAGCATAAAGATTTATTTGCTGCTAAATGGAGTTTATTTTATTTTTCCACAAGAGGCATTTATTTGAGTCAACACAGCCTAGATGATACATCTGGCAAAGAAGAACATCCCAGGGTAGTAACCGCCAACTGTGTAATGGCATCTCAGGAGGCACTTTGCACCCAACATATAATTAGAGTGTGCTCACTTAGACACACACATATAACTTGGTTAACTCATCCCTGTTAACTCTGCTGGAAAATGTTTTCAGCCTTAACAAGACACATCCTTCAATTCAGCTATCATTTATTTCAGTAATTTTTACCCATGAAAATTCAGTTGACCCAGCAGGACTCAGGGGCAGGGGGGGGGCATTATATAAGAATTCAATTTGCTTACTATTTCTTTGTCAAACTCATTAACAAAAATGAAATGCAATAAAACTGAAATATCATGAAGTTAAGGACTATTATCTTGTAACAAGACCGCTGGACAAATGGACTTTATTATGCTCTACTTTGTTTACATAGCAATCTACTGCAAAATTGAAGAACACAGATATTTACAAAACCACAGTTAAATCCCCTGACTTCATACAAGTGCAAAGAATACTATAAATTGTAGACAGATGTTTATCTGCTAAAACTAATTAATGAAGAGCCATTTAAAAGCTCTGTGCTTCTAGATTCCCTGCCACATATGAGCACGTCTCTACCACTGAAGTAGGGGGATCAATGGAAACAAGAGCTGGATACACACAGTTTGGTATGTTTCTAAGGCTATGGATTTGATCAATAGAAGTGTAACAGCTGGGTCGTGGGTGGCAACCAGGAAATCTGCAAGGGAGGCCAAGAGTAGGGTGTTTTCAGCAGCCAAGAGTGTGGTCAGTCCACTTCAGGTTCTATAGACACAGAAAGAGTAATCAGCAAGTCCAATGTCAAGAAGCACACAAACCAACAGAGAGGGGGACACAAAAAGGAAGACTTACGGGGTCACGGGGCTTTGGAAAGGATCAAGGTAGCAGGGTCGAACCTTCAAGAGTTCAAAGTCTCAAGTTGCTTTGTCCTTTTTGGCCTTCCTTCTCCACCTTTGTGGCTATTCAGACCTTTCCGTTGCCCCACCCACCCCTCTCTAACTGTCTTCTAATGTCTTGAAGTCTTTTGGAGTCCTACCAAATCATGTAGACCAGGAGAGACCTTTTCCTTCATTGTCAGAAGCAATCCAAAGATGCTTCCAGAGTAGAAGGATCCGATGAGAGGTCACTGCCATTGCCCAAGGGATTCTGATTGTGGTCAATGTTGTGCCGAACACAATCTTTGGAAAGGTTCCTTCTATGTCACCCCAAAGAGATAAGCATCCTAGACATATCTTTAGCTTCATCTCTTGGTTAGGGAATGTTAAAGCAAAGTGTTCTGCTTATATACTGCCCCATACCACTTCAAGTATCTCTGGGTGGTTTAAAGTTTTAATTACAGTATGCAGGCTACACATCCCCACCCCAACAAGCTGGGTACTCATTTTACTGACCTTGGAAGGATGAAAGGCTGAGTCAACCATGAGCCTGATACCTGGGATTGAACCCCTGGTTGTGAGCACAGTTTTACCTGCAGTACAGGCATTTAACCACTGCACCACAGGGCTCCTGATGTTTGCCACCTAGAGAATGAAGTTTCACCATCAATAACAGTGATGGTGAACCTTTTAGAGACCGAGTGCCCAAACTGTGATTCAAAACCCACTAATGTTTTGCAAAGTGCCAATACAGCAATTTAACCTGAAGGGGCGATGTTGGGTGCCCACAGAAAGGGCTTCAAGTGCCACCTTTGGCACCTGTGCCATAGGTTCGCCAACACTGTACCATACATATTTATTTGCTAAAGCCTATTAATAAATTTTAAAAACAAAACAACTTATACCTCAGGATCCCCATAGTATCTATGCCAAGACTCAGGTTTTGATGTCTTAGAATGATACACATGAAGGCATATTCTTTTTTTTTTCTTTACTGCAATCAGGCTTCATTTTCTTTAATTTTTATGTATTTGTGTGTGCTGTGCTGTCACGTCACAACTGGTTTATAGGGACCCTAGTAGAGCTTTTAAGGTAAGTGAGATATTTAAGGAGTGATTGTACCAGTTCCAACCCCCCCCAGTGAATTTCCATGCCCAAGTGGGGATTCAAAACCTGTTCTCCTTCACTCTACCAACTTATATTGCACAGAGAATTTTCATTGCTATTAGTCAGAACAAAAGAAAGAGCATCATATCAAATTACAGAATCTTGGCAAGGATGCCAAGAAGTTAAAAGCAAAAAGAAGAGGTTCTTAGTCACACTGAGCAAGAAAATACCAAGAGAGGTTAAAATGCAATGCATTTCAGAAGGATTTATTCCTATGTAATTGTTGACAGCAGTGAAAGCTACATGTAAAACTTTTACAATATATTGTGTGTGTTGAAGTAATTCATTTTGGGTTCTATTGGGAAGCAGTGGCAGACAACATTTTTGAGGAAAGTGAATAAGAAAGTATTTTTGACCTTGGGTGCAATAATTATTCAACATTCAGAGGCAGATTTAGCGATTTCCTCATTAGGGCTCCAGTCTTAAATCCACTTACTTGGATTAAGCCCCATTTAACTTAATAGGACTTACATCTGATGTATATATGCATGGTTATGCTGTGACTCTTATTTTTATCATGCATCTGCTTCATTAGAAATATTCTTAGGGATTAAAAAAAAATCAGAGTTTAGTGAAACATTTTTGGCAGAATGTCAATTTGTAGCTTTGTGGAAACTTCCCTTCCAATTTTCTTTGGATTTGCTTTCCTCAATTATATCAGCCATTCAGGTGATAAGGCAAAAGGTGGGTTACAGCGTTTACCCATGAGCAGAAAAACTAAGAGAGAAAAGGAATGGAGGATGTGATTCATTCAGTTTCTCCGCATCCCACATGCACAAATTATTAGGAGGAAAACACACTGGAAGGCTAATGACTTGAGTAAGTGCCTCCCAAACCTGGAATAGGCTTCAAAATGCTGTCATGTATCATCCTAATAAGCACTTAAGAAAGTAAATCAAAGGCCATTAAAACACTTTTGACATCAAACTCACAGTCCTGAGTAATGCACAAACTCCTTCAATTTATGGTCTGTGCGGGAGGACTACAGGATGAAATCAGTGGGAAATGCACTGGATTTTCACATGAAATATCTCATTTATCCTCTTGTTTTTTTTTTACATTCCTAGTGATTATATGTGGCACATGCACACAGCTTGGAAGCCATGTATCCGAAAAGGCTGCAGAGAACTGGATTACTTTAGAAAAGCAAATAATTAGCAGAGGATTGCTTTAAACTGAAAATTAATGTACTTTGAAAGTAATCTTCTACACTTGTTATATTAGGATTACTCAGTAACAAAATACAGTCCTAAGAAAATGATGAGCAAAGTAAGATATTTTATGTGTGGAATATGGATCACTTAGTTACCACTGTTTTTGTTCTAATTATTTTTTTATTTTGAGCAAAGACTGAAGAGTTTGCCATTACCTACTGCTACTCAAAGGAAATAACAAGCACATTTTATAACCCTAATGCCCTAGTCATGATGCAAGCTGTTATCTATTTTTCAGGTGGAGCGGGAAAGATACATCCTCAGTGTCCCAATCAGTTTGGAAATACTGTATAAGTTTGATATCAGCATTAGGCACTAGTTGACACAAAATTTGTAAGACAACTAGAGTTGTACAGACACATGATGTATCTCCTGGCATAAGTCATCCACTAAGACAATTGACTAATTTTTTTACTCTCTGCAGTAACTCTTGGAGATAAACAGAATGAAGCATAGCATACTTTAAAACCAATAAATCCTCATAAAATTTCTTGTCCAGCCCCTCTTCTAATAATATCATTTCCTTACTTCCCCTGGGCCATGCCACTCAAAGATTTGTCAAAGTGGCAGTTAAAAACTCAGCCACTTTTAAAGGGCTGAGACTTACAAACCTCCTCCGAAATGCAGCTAAAAGCTGGAGAGCTCTGACAGGCTTTTAATTACTAGGGAAAATGGATGGGTGGGGTGGGACAGATGTTTCTCCTGGTGTAATACTATCAGATAGTAATATCAGTTTGTCCTTTCTACCAGATTGAACATCTTTGAGTATTAGTGAGGTAGAATGGCAGAATAATCACTCACATTCTGTTTCATTTGCACTAGATTTCACTTTATATTTTCTCATCTGCTATCAGAAGTACTGTACTATGTGAGAATAAATCATGTAATGAAAGAACAACAGCAGTGACAGTCTCCCAAGCAGTCAAATACAATGTCCAGTATAACAGGGGACAAATGGAGAGTTCATCCAAGGCAACTTAGGAGATCTTTTATATTCCACCTCAAATTCTGGGATGCTTATAAACCGTGCAACATTTTTGTAGTGATTTGCAAGTCACAAATGGGATATGCCAGGCATTATGTAATGTAAAAATTTTATCTACAGAACTAGAGTTCTCCTGCAGTATTAGAAATGCTGTAAACTGTAGAGGGGGGGAACAGTTACTAGAACAGTGATATTATATTGAGCAAAGTAATAAAAATTCAAAATGTTTTGTTTCACAAGCAGTGAGGTATGTTTTATATATGTGTGTGCGTTGTGTCGTTACAGTCGTGACTGACTCTCCGTGACCCCATGTCCATGGAGTTTTCTTGGAAGAAATACTGAAGAGGCTTGCCAGTTCCTACTCCAGGCGCCTACAGTGCCTGGTATTCCCTGGTGGTCTCCCATCCAAGTACTAACCAGGACCGACCCTGCTTAGCTTCCGAAATCAGGCGAGATTGGGTGTGCTTAGGGCATCTAGGCCCAGTGGATTAAATGTTGCTGTTTAGCATAAGAACACAATATTCATTGGCAAAATAAGAAAGTCCCCCATGATTGTTGCATGCAAGATGTCCATCCATCCCTACTAATCATGGCAGAGAATCATTTTCTGCCTAGGAAAGGGCTGAATATTACAAATTTCCCCATGCAAAGCAACTGGATTCCGTGCACTGTTTGGCAAGCTGAACTGTTAAGATAATTATAATTATATTTTATATTCCAGTCTTATGTTTACAACTTCAGCCGATGCAGTGCTGGAACATTGCCATGATTTCAGCTCCAAAAAAGGGTTATCTATAACTTGTAACTTGGCCTTAGAGTGGCTATTAGCATGCCAATAGCCTTGCACCCTGTGATGACATGAGGAGAGCCTATTGTGTGACAGGAATGCATAGAGAAATCCTCTCAATAGCGTTTTATGTTTTGCACAGGTAACTTTAACCAATGCTACAGCTACAGCTTATTTCTGGAACGAAAATAAAATAGAAAAGAAAAAGAAATAAATCTCTTTTTCACAGGTATCTGGTGTCCAGGAAAGCAAGTAAAATGGTGTTTTGTTAAAATGCATGTTTACATTCATAACACATTAGAAGTGTCCCTGCACTTCTCAAACAGAGTAAGACATAGGTTCAGATGAAGTAGTGAGAAGCTACTAACCAACCAATCAAATCAAGTAGAGATGGGCATGAAATGAAAAAATTATGTTTCGTTTCTTTTTTGTTTCATTTTTCTTTGTTTAGTTTTGTTTCATGTTTACCAAATTTTTACTTAAAAATTCATTTCGTTTGTTGTTCCACTTTGTTTTTCCTTTTTCCTTAAAATACTACACTGTCTCTCACTGCCACTTGCTTCAGTGGCTCAAAGACAGTTTAAAAACCCTGTACCATTCCTCCCAATCGGGCATGTTGGGATGAATGGCACAAGGTTTTTAAACTGTCTTTGAGCCACTGAAACAAGCGGTGATGGCCACAACCACCGCTTGCTTCGATGGCACAAAAACAGTTTAAAAAATGTGCACACACACACACACACACACAAACACACACACACACACACACACACACACACACACACACACACACACACA
>JAHTLZ010000379.1:10998068-11061607 GCA_023846285.1 Phrynocephalus versicolor | reverse complement strand
CAGTTTACAATATAAAATAAACTGATTATAAAATACAGATATAAAAATATAATAAAAAGCAAAAATATTACAAATGAAAACATAACTAAAACAGAGAAGGCCCGGTTTTGGATAATTGTTTTCTGAGACTCCCTAGGAATGGCCACCTGAAGTGAGAATGCCTGTGATGTTCTGGTGGGTCAGGCCTCAATTTGGAAGATCCACTCCACCAGGCATTCAGGTCTCAATTTTTGGAGGGTTTCATAAGTCAAAAATGTACCTTGAACCTTATTTGGGACGCAACGGGCAACCAATGCAAGTGAGCCTAAACTGGAGTGTTGTGTTCATATCTGGCCACACCTACCACCAGTCTGGCTGCTGCATTCTGTACCCGCCATAGTCTCCAACTAAGGGTCAAGGGCAACTCCAAATAGAGAACATTGCAATAATATATCCATGAGATCATGAGCACCTGCACAACTGTTCTCAAGGAGGCCTCATCCAGGTATGGATGAATCTGGGAGCTCTGCCAGAGATGAAAAAAAAGCGGACTTGGAAGCATCTACCACCTGAGCTTCTAGGGATAGATAAAGCTGGATCCAAGACCATGCCCAGATTCCTCACTCTGTCTGCCAGCTAAAGGGTAACACCCTCCAAACTGGGGACAGGGCCACTGTACCCAGCAGAGGATACCCCGAAGAACAAAACCTCAGTCTTCTCTGGGTTAAGTCTAAGCTTGTTTGTCCTGATGCATTCCATCACTGCCTCCAGGCAGGAGTCAAGGGTCTGTACCACCTCAACTGTGGTGGAGTAAAGGAGAGATAGAGCTGTGTGTCATCAGCAGACTGATGACAGCTAACTCTAAATCCCCTAATGACCTCAGCCAGCAGGCTCACATTGATGTTAAACAGCATGGGGGAAATTGCTGACCCTTGGGGCACTCCACAAGAGAGCATCCAAGGAGCCAAAGATGGAGTGCAAAAGAGAAAAAAGTCTGCTGAGTCCCAGGATGGATCCTGCAGATGATCTCTTCATTCCAGTTGTGCCCTCCTAGGATCCTGACCATCCAGTTCCAAACTGGTCACCCTGTTTGCCCCCATTCCCTGTGAGGGCATGAAAATAACCATAAAAATGCCCAGTAATCCTGAACACACTTGGATCTGAGATGCCACAAAACTGAACAACATTCTGAGGGAGAGAGTGAGGCAAATCAAAACACAATTATGCCACCAAGAGTTATGGACTGGACATTTTTTTCTGGCACTGTTTTTAACACAAGAGTGATTGCTTCCTTTCATTATATCATCAGGATTCCTGGGAAAGAATTCATTAGTAGGGATAGAGGAATTTCCCAGGCACACTGAGTTTGGCGGGCAGCTACAGGGCATATCATAGGCTGGGGTTCAGTCCACGGGTCTATACGTAAGGTCCAAAATCTTTTCTACCTTTTGCAGATCCAAGATGGCCCTGATTTATTTCAGTTTCATCAATCTCATCTGATTTATTCCACTCACTGCTTGCAATTGCATTCAGAAAGCCTTTCTGTGGACATTTCACACAATTCTTCCATACTGGGGAGATTTGCTCCAATGAAAATCTCAGTGAGAGATGATACATATGCAGAGTTTTGCTTGTTGCTTATCCAGAAACTTCCTGAATATCTGAAAACGTTTTCCACACATGAAAATGCTTAGCATTCATGAGAATCAGACCAACTCTGTTAAATGACTGCATCATCCGTTAAATGACTGCACGTCTTAGGAAACACAAGATAATACTTCCCCCAGCACACACACACACACACACACACACACACACACACACACACACACACACACTCACACTCTTTAAGGACTGGCTTGATACCTCATTTATTGACTCCTATTTCTGACCACCTTTTAAAATTCTACATATAATGGCTGAGCTCCAGGAACATCACATATCTGTAACTTACAGTAGTGGGCTAATAAATGTCAGTGTTAATTTTCACATTCCTGTTTTACTTGCTGGCTTTTCTGCTGCAAATGGATCAAGGTTCTCATAATTTGCATGGCTGTACTGCTACTTTTTCCTGGATGCTTGAGAGAATGCACTTTTAATGTGCATAATAAATTCCCATTCTAATTAACAGGGAATATTTTACAAAGCCCAGTCAGCCAGTGGAAATAGCACTTGACTCACTTTTGGACCAAACCTGATTGTTTTGTTTCTAAACTCTGACACTAATCACAGACTATCATCCTTTTAATTCTCACATCACATCAGTGGATGAGCAAGTGCTTGTCAAAATAAAACTCCTTAAACATTAGTAATGCTGCAAGTTTTAATTATACAAATTAGTCTCTAATAGTGTCATGCAAATGTTCTTCTGGTAGTAACCTAGTACTGGACTATGTGCAAGGGGAGAATACAAGCCATTTTCATTTGTGCAAGTAGCAGTGCATTCAGTATGTCTGTGACGAATCTCAGTCATCCAGATGAGATTATCCAGAAGTTGGGTCAAGGTAACTGGACTTATTTTCTTGTAAGATTGAAACATTTCACTACTCATTCAAGTAGCTTCATCAGCCTGATGCAGCTACTTAGATAGATAGTGAAACATTTCAATTTCATAAGAAAAGAAGTCCAGTTGCCATGACCCAGTGCATTCAGTAGTGTTGCTTAGGGACTACAAAAACAATAGCGTGTGTGCTCCCAGGTGTGTCTGTGGTCATGTTTTACAAATGCACAGAGTCATATTTAAACATCGATGTACATCTGTTCCTTTGGCAATCACCTGACAATTGGGATTTTATGAGTAATCTCCTCCATAGGTTCAATTGATTCACATGGGTCTACTACAAAACAACCAATGTAAAATGGAACGTAAATTCAACCACCAGGACATTATGCTGGAGCAGATAAAAGTTTCTATGAGGAGAAAAATTGGACATGCAAAATTTCTAAGGAGCAGAAATTCTTTGAGTATTTTCCATATTTCTCATCTAGCATTCTCCAAGGAGAACACATCAGGGGTTAGATCCCTGAATGGCACACACACCTAAAAAATGAACTAGTTCTCAGTTCTTTTTTTTTTTTTTACATTTTTATTTGTTTTCTACACTAAACATAATAAAACCAATATGTTGCTTGTCTCCTGTCGTGTAGAAAGTCAGTTGCCCAGCTTGTACTGGGGAATTGCCTGCCAAAGAAAACAAAGTGCCAACTGGATGGAGGTGATTGGCACTTCGCTTCATATTGGAAGAACAGAATCCCCAACCTGAACCAGGAAACAAACCCAAAAGCAGCCCAGTTAATGGGTTTTCCTGGTTCCTGGTTTGGTTCGTAACCAATTCTAATCTTAATTGTCAATCCATTACAGTACACTGTGGTGGTAAAACAAAATTTGCATCCAAGTCTGGAAATGTTATAGGTTTGAGACTAGGGTTTTCCAAACTCTCCAGCCAGTATGGGTGGTGACCATGCTTCCGTGAGAATATGGTCACTATTCACCTCTAAAAGTAACATTTCCAAGTTCTGGTTTAGCTGCAAAAGTGGAAGCAGATCACAGATCCTCTTTGTACTTTTGATGTCCTTCTCGTTCTGCCTTCCATTCACTTTCCTAGTAAAAATGGTTTGGGGCTATTGGAATAAAAACACTAGGTCAAGGTGTAGTGCAGTACCATGAAATACCAAGAGAATTTATGCTTCATTTTTGTTCCTATGCCCTTTTGGGAAGAAAAAATGTGCAAAAATTATTCTAAAGCAAGTGAGCCTGGGGTCTCAAAAAGTTATTTTTCCAGAAAGTGATTTCCTACAAGACAAAGAACAAAATCAAATAAAGGAAAATTCTTACAGAGCTATATGAAGCAGGTATTTCTGCCTTTAAGCCATTTGCTAAATAACAACAGAGCATCTACTGAGAGACTTGCCCAATTCCCACTACTAAGTGCCTTTGCATTGTATATGCACATTTCTCTGATCTTTCACAGTCACGAGGCAAAAGTCTGATAAACATACATCACCACCTAAATTTGTATTTAAATTCATTTTGAAAGACAAAGGCAACTACTGAATATTCAGATTTCCATCTCCAGACTCAGAATCCAATTTCCAGCCTCAAGTAAAAATTGAATATATTAAATTGATTTCAACCCTGGTCTCACAGACCCTGTTCATTAAACCAGTTAATCACTGGCTCAAGTGCTGTTAAACTCAGTGCAATTGATACAAGGACAGGCATCTTAGAAAAGATTGATTATATGGAAAGATCTGCTAGGCAACTTTTTTTCAAAAAACAAAAGTGGGAGTGATGCACAGCTGAACATCCGGTAGAGACATTTTAATTCAGACATCATGGCTAGTTTTCCATAGCCATAGTTTTCCAGACTGGAAAATATAAGCACATTTTTATAGAGAAACATATTTCTAGTGGAACAGGTTAAGGCTTTTTATTCTATTCATATTGCAAGTGTAGGTGTTCTTATCTAAAATGGAGGGACAATAAAAACATTTTTGAAGCCCCCCATTGCTTCCACTGGGGTCTTTACTCCACAACGAAAAAACAGTTCTAACAGAGTTATGCATTACACATCAGCACAAAGTATTAAAAGTAAGATGCAGGGCAGAGGCGTAGCAAGGGTTTGGAGCGCCTGGGGACAAAGTTCAGTTTTGCACCCCTCCTGCTCCCCACCACATCACACCCACCAAGCAATGGGGGCCAATTCTGCACATGTGGGGCAGGCATGTGCGCGCACGTGCATTTGTGTATGTGTGTGTGCGCTCTCCTGCAGTGGCCAGAAGCAAGGCGAGGAAGAGGAGGAGGAGGAGGGCACCATGACCACCACACTCCCCGCAAGCCTGCCTGCCTGCCTGCTTCACCACTCACCTGACATGTGGTAGTGGATAGAGATGAGCACGACTTAGCGGTATTCCCATTTCCGTTTCCGTTACTCGGTTCCGTTACTCTACAGAAATGGTAACGGGAATTACTGCCCCAGACTTCGAGCTCAAACCGACGAACGAACAATTTTGGTCTGATTTGTCGTGCTCGTTACCTGCATCGTGCGATCGCGCGATGCCACGCGGCACAGAAAAAAAGTTTTTAAAAGTTAAAAAACCCGGTTCCCGGCCAAAAAGCAGGCGGAAATATGCCTGCCGTGCCTCAGGGCACCTACCAGAGGGGTGGTTTCTGGAGGTCCCCGTCCACCCCCCGTCCTCCGTCCTGGTGCCTCAGGGCACCTACCAGAGGGGTGGCTCAAGCGGCACGGACAGCACAGGAAAAAACTTTTAAACTCTCCCCCCACCCATTCCCGGGCCAAAAAGCAGGCGGAAAAATGCCTGCCGTGCCTCAGGGCACCTCCCAGAGGGGTGGTTTCTGGAGGTCCCCGGCCTCCCCCCTCCTCCCTCCTGGGCTGCTCTGGTGGGACTTGCCGCAGGCTCGCAGCAGCAACAAGCCACACGGCACGAGTCTCGCCGCCGGCTCAAGCGGCATGGACGGCACAGGAAAAAACTTTTCCTACCAGAGGGGTGGTTTCTGGAGGTCCCCGGCCTCACCCCTCCTCCGTCCTGGTGCCTCAGGGCACCTACCAGAGGGGTGGTTTCTGGAGGTCCCCGGCCTCCCCCCCTCCCCCCTCCTGGGCTGCTCTGGTGGGACTCGCCGCAGGTTCGCAGCAGCAACAAACCGCATGGCATGAGTCTCGACGCCGGCTCAAGCGGCACGGACGGCACAGGAAAAAACTTTTGAACTCTCCCCCCACCCATTCCCAGGCCAAAAAGCAGGCGGATATATGCCTGCCATGCCTCAGGGCACCTACCGGAGGAGGAGTTCTGGTCTGGAGGGGGGGTCCCGCCTCCCCCCCCCCGTCCTGGGCAGCCGGACTCGCCATGCCATGCGGTGCGGGCGGGGGATCCAAAATGGGGCGGCGAACGCAATATTGTTTTTGAAATCGTGGTCCAAAAACACACAAGCACAACAGAAACACGCGGAAATTTATAAACTGCCAGATTTTTCACAGTAGCAGTGGGTTTTTTCTTGCAACAAAATGTCTCTCCTCTCCTCCTCTGTCCTCCATTGATTTTATTTTATTTTATTTTATTTACACCTGCACAGTGCGCAATGATGGGCTGGCCCAGTGGCCTGGCCAGCCATGTGGGACGGGACGACCATGCAAATTTTTGGAGCCATCCCACCAATCGCATGGCCACTTGGCCATGGAGACTTCTGGGATGTGCCAAAAAGCCCCCTAAAACCTGCCCTAGCCCCCTAGCCCCCTAACCCTAATCCTTGACTCCTACCCATACGTCACAGACTGTCTTCTTAGTGGGTCAGAGAGGCACCCAGAGGTGCAACCCAATAGCCCACCGTAACCTTACCCGTCAGTAGCCTAACCCTAGCCCTTGCACTAACCCACCTTAACCCATAGCCAGATCTACTTGCATTGCACTACACGCAAGTACGATTCCCTTCTTTGTGGGACATGGCAGGTGCGACCCACTCCTCAGAGGGTCGTACCAATGGACCAGGTGGTCTCACTGTCTGCAAATGGTATGCATATCCATATATGGTTATGCATGCCATTTTGCAGCAGCAGGTGAGGAGGGGAGACCCCCATGTTGAGGGGTCTCTTGGAGCCTGCTGCTGCCCCTTCCTAGTGGGTGAGGATAGGAGGCACCCACGGGTGCCTCCAGGAGCCCACTTTCCCTTTATAGCAGGCCAGAGGAGGCACCCAACCCACAGAGGTGCCTCCAGGAGCCCGCTACCCCCCCAAAAAAAACCAGTATAACGACAACGAAAAAAACGAAAAAACAAACCGACTAATTTTTGCGACGTTTCACGAAAAACGGAAACGAGCCGACACGGGCTGCCTCCGACACACGACAACTCGAAAACGTCATTTTCCCTAGTCGTGCCCATCTCTAGTAGTGGAGGTGGCAGAGGGGTCCCATGTCAGCTGAGTGGTGAAGCCTTAGCCAGGGGAAAGGAGGACTGCTGGCAGGAGGGTGCAGGGCTTCCCTCTCCTGCTCCCCCTCCAGGCCTTGTGGCAAATTCACCCTTCCGCCCCCATCCCCCAGATGTGCTCTTGATGCAGGGTATATATATTTAGCTTGTATAATGTATATACAATAAGATTAAGTCTTATTGTACTCAGGAAGGTTTATTGCTTTTAAAACGTATCTCAATTCAATTCAAATCAGTCACGGCATGCCCTCCGAAGAAAGGAATGGTAAACCACTGTGTACTCTGTACCAGAAAAGCTAGGGATAGATACAGAATCAACAAGGTGGCACACAGTTATGAATTACTAACAATGTGGAAATGATACAGTTCAGACAAAGAATCATGGGGTTATTCTCTTCAGTAGGATTTGTTTCTATACGTATTTGGGAATTGCCTGTATACCATAATCCAGTGTAAAAGAGCAAATGCACCCTCTGGCAAGGTTTTCTTTTCTAATCATGAATGTGTGCCACCAAGTCAACCCTAACTTTTCTGGGGTTTCTAGGAAAGTGATTTATCATTCCCTTCTTCTGAGGGTCCAGGGCTACACAGGCAGGTTCCTCTCCTGGGACTGAGAGGGGACTTGATCTGACACCCTCTGGCTCTACAGCTAGGTACTAAACTCACTGAGCTATCAATGGCAAAAATATAACCACCATTCATTCATCCAGCTACCTTGGGGTTTTTTTTAGGACAAAGAATAAAAATATTTTAATAAATAAAATTAAATTCACTTACTTACTTACTTACTTTACTTTACTTACTTACTTACTTACTTATTATTGCAGCTTTCTTCCAATAAAAGAACACAAGGTGGCCTACAACCATTAAAAAGTGCATTCCCTTGCATCTAGGTAAAATGTATGTTTATGTATTTGCAGGTACTGTATAAACAAATATGTAGACAACCCAACGAGTCACTTGACAACCAAGGAGCTAGAGCTTTCCAGTAATAATTGTAAACTATTTACCCCAAACAGCTTGGCCAGGGCACTGTTGCCAATATACCAAGTCCCAAATATCTCAGGGCTGGGATACCTAGCATATTGTGTATCCCCTATGTGCCCACTGAACTCCTTAATGGGAGAATATTAATTAAATCACAGCCAATAGGATGTCATTTGGCCCCATTATAAAAAGGAGCCTGTTCATGATTGGTACTCATTAGAATTCTCTTCTCTGGGAAGACTCAGAGGGGGGGAAAGTGTTAATCTCACATTCTTGCTGAAAATGCATCTACAGTATTTATACATGTATTCATTCAGTGGTTATTATTTTCACTGCCCTTCTTCTAGTATTGATTATTTTTAAATAATTTATTTTTGGAATATTTAAAATGGTTTTATGCATCTTTATATCTCCTTTTTAATGTAAACCTGTTGGAGATCACATGATATCAAATGATGTATGAAAATAATACAAATGCAAAAAATATATAATGCAATACTCTTCTTTCTTGGATCCATTGTCCTTTCCTATTTGCTTTTTAAAACCAATGTACTCAACATTCAAGAAAATAAAACTAGGTCAGTAGAACAAGGGTTTTGGCCTTCTTAATTCAGATGAGCATATGTCCAAAAACAACAACAACCCAAAAACAAAAAACAGAGTCAATGAAGTTATTGTATGATAGGCAGCTCAGCAAGCAGAAAAGGTTGGTTAACTTATGAGATATCCAGGACAGGAGGGATAGGAGATGTGAAATCCTCCAGACATTGCTGTACTACAGTTCTCATCATCTTCCATCACTTGCTCTCCTGGCTAGGGATTATGGAACCAGATAGTGCCGTGTCTGGTGGACCCTCCATGTCCCTCTCTATGCAAATAAAGATGCTCATTTCAAAGACTATTGCTGTCATTTAGGACAGTCTTTTTCATCTTTAAACTTAAAAATGCATTTAGGTGAATACATTTCAGCCACACATTTCCCCCTCTATTATTTTCCAAAGTATTTGAGATGAATTTGAGATAAAACTTGTCTGCCCTTTAAGGAATCGAATAAATAAAGTGAAGAACAGCCACCACTACCCCACCTGTGCTAACCACTCAAAGGCCCCCTTCCTCCCCTTTTGAAGAAAGCATCTCTGGTTGGCATTCAGTTCTTTCATGTTCATTTCTACACATTCTTCCAATCATGTTGCAAATGTGAAGGATTAGTTCCTCCTTCCTTCTTTCTGCCACAGATACCAAGTCCCCACAGATATGGTATCTTTTATTCTGACATTTTATTTATCTTAAAGTTAAGCTTATCTTGCTTTGGGAGCAGAAACCACTGTTTTCTCCTGAGTCTCAAACTTTAATCCCTTTGGTGATTTGGGAGACAACTTGGAGAGCGCTATAGGAAGAAGGGATAGAAATAAACAAATCCAACTTGACTAATTGTTCTCTGTCACATAATCTTTTTCTTATCCCCTCTTCCTTTCTAGGAGAAGAGGAAATGAATGGTTCTTTTGAAAAAGGAAAAAGGAAAAAAGCACAAGAACACAAGGAAGGTAAAGTCCACCTAGAGGATTACAGTGCAATTAATGTCAGGTCAAGCAGGCCAGAAATCTCAATAAATCACCCTTGAAACTTTGGTAGACTCATTGAGGCTTGCTACACGACAGACGTAGCTGCCTATCTTCTTCCCGTCATCTCACACACCAAGTATCAGAAGCTAATAGTCCAGGCATGTCCAAAGTCAGGCCCGGGGTCCAAATGCGGCCTGTTTTCAAATTTCAAGCGGCCCACAGCCTCTTTTCCAGCCTGTCACACATCCCCACCAGCTGGCCCATCCCCATACCAGATGGAGACATCAGCTTGCAGTTTTATGGTTTGCTTGTCCTCTCTGCCTCCCTCTGTAACCCCAGCCACCAGCCCAGCCTACCCACCCCCGGCTCCGTTGGTGCAGCATCCTCCCCACCTCCCTGGAAGTCCTAGAGGCTTGTCCAAAGTCCAGCTGGGAGGCCAAATGTGGCTGAATGTTTGCCCCCCACACATTTTTACCTCACCAAATCTGGCCCTTCTTGCAAAAAGTTTGGACATCCCCGTAATAGTCTTATTCCACAAAGCTTTGTGGATGACCTTGTATACTGTAATACCACTTTAAAAACAGAGGTCATCTTAGTTACATTCATAAGTGTGGCAAGCAGTCCCAAAAGTTTTAAATTTCTTGCATGTAGAAGAAAAGATACCTTCATTCCATCATGACCAAGCCTTGACATGTAAGCAGGGAAGCAACTGTGTATTATTTTAACATGTTAAAACCCAACTTGAAAGTTTCAAGAGTTTTGAACCATTTCAACAATACATGAATGACCTTTCTTCCATTTCAATCTTACACACTTCCAGTCTCCTCCCACTTCTGTCACATCTGTTAGGAATAATTTGAAAGTACAGTTGCTTCAAAACACTTGAAATAAACGAAAACTGACCCCTCTGTTCGTTTTAAAGTTCCTGTCATCAAACTGATTTTACTAAGTTCTTATGAGAGACACTTCAATCAAACGTAAAAAAGCATCTTTACATATGACGAAATAC
The DNA here is from genome assembly GCA_023846285.1 of Phrynocephalus versicolor. Taxonomy (NCBI): domain Eukaryota; kingdom Metazoa; phylum Chordata; class Lepidosauria; order Squamata; family Agamidae; genus Phrynocephalus; species Phrynocephalus versicolor. The sequence continues at coordinate 11,051,130 of JAHTLZ010000379.1, read as the reverse complement.
TATGAATCAAGATTTTTGTTTTGTTTGTAAATTCCATTGTGAACTTGGATATTAGGTATTGTATTATTAGTTAATTATGTAAGTTGAAAGGTTCAGAGAATATATTTAAAAATCACTGTACTGAAGACTATCACTAACTATACTAAAAGGGAGAAAACCTTGCCTTTCTTCAGCGTTCACAAACAGAATGTCAACAAGCAAGATCAAAACTCTCATATGCAGGATAATGTTTTTTCATTCACTGACATTGCATTCGAAAGACCACAAAACATCAAAGAGTTGCAGAAGGTTCTTTTGATTTTATCTCTAAGTGTCTCTGAAATTTTTAATGTAGAAACACATCTAAACTAATGTCACAAGGCGAAGGTGAAGAGTAGCCAACAGCTAATTGTCAGACACTCCACCTGTCCTTGTATCACTTTTTCTCATCTCATTGGGTAAACACTGCTGTTAGTCCTTGGCTAAACCCAAGAACATGAGCCAAAATGCATATCAGCTGTCATCAGGGCCAGATTAAAACCCTTAGAAGTCCTATGCACTTAAAAGATTTTGGTGCCCCCTATTTCATATATGCAATTCAAAATATAAACAATAATAAACCATAACATAAAATGTTAAACAAAACTTACAGTAAGATGGAAAATGTTTATTTTGTATACTTCACTTTATATTTGAAAGGTTTTCAACATTTTTGAATTGCAAAGTCTTTGATCAGATCCTCAAAACTAATCTTATGTCACACATCTGCTTCTATACTTAGTAGAGATAAGGCATACAAACTGTCTTGTTGCTTAGTTGTTCTGATGAGATTTTTAATATACTTCAGCTGCAAATAACACCTTACTTGCTTGCCACTACTGTAATACTAGTAATGGACCACTGCAGCGGTGTTGACAGTCACTGGGTTCACAAGCAATTCAATAAACCACATCATCAGCAGAGAAATCAAGCCACAGCCCTGGATCCTTTGCAAGGCTGGACATGCAGACCAAAGCAGAAGATTCTTGAGGTCCTTGAGGCAAAGTCTGGGAGGGAGAACCAATCCTTAAAGAGGCCCTTCCCTCCAGGTTTCCATGTGGGCCTCATGAGTGACCAAGTAGCTGCTGCTCAGGCCAGGGCCTGAGCCTGCAACCTCCAGGCAATTCCAGGGCCAGGCTGGCCCAGATCCTGCAGTTAGTTACCAGGGCCATGGAGGCCAGATCCTGACACAAAGTTATAATGTTAGGACCTGTGCTATTGCCTCTTGACACAATAAATACTGAGTGAGCTACTATTGCCCCAGCACACTCTCATTCTCAGTGGACAACTGACTGACTGCATGCAAAGTTTTCCCTCCTTTTATTTATGTGTGTGTGTGGTGGGGGGTCCCTTAGATTTCATAAACCTTGGTGGAGGTTTACACCAGGCCTGCCCAAAGTCCAGCCCAGGAGCCAAATCCAGCCCGTCAGGCCATTCTGAGTGGCCCGCGGCTGGCTGGCCCACCACTCCCTCCCCCTCCTTCGCCCCATTTTTTTTTTAAATCTTCCACCAACACTGACACCGCTGGGAAGCTTGAGGGGCTGGGCGGGCCAGCCAACCAGCCGGATGGTGAGCAGAAGCTTGTGGGGCTGGGTGGGCAGGCGAGGGGGCGGACCACCACCACCAGCACCGCCAGGAAGCCTGTGGGGCTGTGTAGGCGGGCCACCGCCACCGGCATAGCTGGGAACATTGTGAGGTTGGGCACATGCGCGGGGCAGGGATTGAGCAGTCTGCACCACAGAGGAATGTGTGGGGGTGGGCAGGCCAGCGGGCCTCTGCCACCACCAAGGAGCTTTGGCGTGGGCTGGCGGGCGAGCTGTTGCCACCGCTGGGTAGCTTGGGGGGGGAGGTGCAAGGTCACACAGATCACCTCTTCCAAGGGGTAACATGTGGCCACGGCTCCCTGTGCTTCCTTTGGTCCCCACCTTCCTTCCTTCCTCTCTTTGTTGCCACCTCCCTCCCTCCCTCCCTTGGTCCCTGCCTTCCTTCCTGCAGGTGGGGTTGCAAGGGGTCAGTGGGTGGGGCTTATGGGCCCGTGGGTGGGGCTTGCAATGGGATGGCAGGGTCAGGGAGCAACCGGCCCCTGACACATTATCAGCCACCAAATCTGGCCTTCCTTACAAAATGTTTGGGCACCCCTGGTTTACACTCTCTGTGTGCTCTTGTTATTACTGTATATATAAGTATGTGATTTTTTTCATTCCCCCCGGGGGGGGGGCTTTTTGTGGACCCTGGTTCAGTTACACTATTTACAGTGCTGCAATGGCCCATGGTAAATTTGGCTATAGAATATTTCTGTAGTGCCCCCTCTTCCCTTGATGCCCCTAAACACATGCTTATTGTGCTTAATGGTTAATCTGCCCCTGGCTGTCAGTGAAAAGATTTAATTTCTCCATCTCATTCACTCCACTTTGTCCAAACAAAATAGAAAAGGGAATAATCTTGCCTTGCACTTTTCCTCTTTTTAAGAGTCCATGGAACGAGGAAGTATCATGCATGTTGAATCAACATATTGAAAATTTAGGTATATGCAACAAACTGTCTTGAAAGAGTTGGGTTTTTTAATATCTTGTTATAAGATGCCTTGTGTGTGTGTGTGTGTGTGTGTGTGTGTGTGTGTGTGTGTGACCGACTCTTCGCGACTCCATGTCCATGGAGTTTTCTTGGCAGGAATACTGGAGTGGTTTGCCAGTTCCTACTCCAGGCGCCTACAGCACCTGGTATTCCCTGGTGGTCTCCCATTCAAGTACTAGCCAGGGCCGACCTCGCTTAACTTCCAAAATCAGGCGAGATTGGATACACTTAGGGCATCTAGGCAGCTCAAGATGCCTCATGGTGTGGTTTAACCACTGCAGTACTGCAGTGAGAGTCTGCTCACAACCTCTTTTTAATCCTGGGCTCAGGTACCCAGCATAAGGTTGACTCCTTCTGAGTCAGTAAATAAAGTATTCAGCTTGGGTTTATCTGTGCAGTGTGTAACCTACATAACTGAATTGCAAACCAACCAGAAAGAGCTTTAAGTACTATGAGACAGTATATAAAGTAGGACACTTTGCTTTTTGTTTTACCTTATATATTGTGGTTTGCACTTTCCAAATGTCTTCCCAATTGGAAAAACACTGAGCAATAGAGATGGGCACGACTCAGAAAAAAAGTTTCGTTTTCGTTTCCGTTTTCGGCTAGGGTCTGAGTCGTTTCGTTTCCGTTTTCGTGGGCTAATTTCAAAATTTTTCATTTTCGTTTCGTTACGTAACGAAAACGAAAAAACGAAAACAAAAATGAAAATTTTTTCGTTTCTCCCCATTTAGCTCAATTGAGTGCTTTTCCAGTAACGAAAAACGAAAATTGGCTCGAAATTAGTCGTTTCATTTCCATTTTCGGTCCAGGTTGGTGCCGATTTTCGTTTTCGTTTCGTTTCCGTAACGAAAACGAAAACGAAAACGAAAATACCGCTAAGTCGTGCCCATCTCTACTGAGCAATAGTTAGGAAAAAGAGGATATATATGGAGTATATATTGTATTCCATCCCTAGATAGGGATGTTGATGAATTCTTTACCAAAAAAAAAAAGGAATTCACAATTGCTGATTTTAGTGATAATTAAGGATAATTTATGTACAGAAGTAAATCCTGATTTGTCTTGTCTCTGCAGAGACAGATGTTAGGAGTTTGATTTCCCACTCTGACTCCTAGAGAGGCTGGTCATCATTATCTATAAGGTCACTTCCAGTCCTGCAGTTTTAAGATCCTTCTTTTTCTAAGATTATTATTATTAGTAGTAGCAGCAATAGTAGTAGTAGTAGCAGCAGCAGCAGCAGCAGTGGTCATACTATTCAGATAACAACGCATCAGGTAGGATTTTAGTCAGTGTGTTTGATGTGATCTAAATACAGGGTTTATCCCCATATGTTCCTGATAATGCTTTCATAGAGTCAAACTGACTGCTGAAAGGTCTCTTCCTTTTGGATTATCAGTGCTGCATATCTGTTGGTCACAACTGCTCCTCCGCCTGTATATTGCAATAGTAATGTTGTGTAACCTGTAGGCTTCTTAGTCATTTTATTCTGTAATGTATACTGCAAAAGCTATAATGCAATGTTGTATAATGCAATGCTTTATAATGCAGAAGAAACAAAGCTTCTCACCATCCTCAAAGCCAGCATAAACAGGAAACAATGACTGTAGAAATGACAACAAATGGAATTCAATGTCCCACAGTGTATTTATAAGCTGAAAAAACTTCAATAGATTTAATAGTGGAATTGCTGTATTGGGTTTTCACACATCCTTAATTCTAAAGTATTCACAACTGTCAGTTTATGGGGCTTATGCCTCATAATCCCTACTTGCATTGTTGTTTTTGTTGTTTTTGTTGTTGTTGTTGTTTTTGTTGTTGTAGTTGAATTTTACTGGATAAGCTTCCAAAATGGTTCATTATTTTTAAGTTCTTCAATAAACCTCTGGTCTACACATGAGGGATATTTTACTATATCCACAATTCATAATGCTGCATAATATTGTACCTGCATTAGCAAGAAAAAGAAAGGACACAAAATTGTACATAGCAAAGGGTAGCCTGAATGTTGATGACACCCAGGGAAGCAGTCAAGATGGTCTACATCAGTGGTTCTCAACCTGTGGGTCCCCAGATGATCCTGTTCTATAATTCCCAGAAATCCTGGCCAGCTCACCTAGTGATGAAGACTCTGGGAGTTGCAGTCCAGGAATATCTGGGGACCCACAGGTTGAGAACCACTGGTCTACAGAATACTCCAAGCAAGGAAAAATCCCAGAAACGGACTCATTCTTTCATCAGTTAAACATTTCTTATCCAAACACAAAGCAAATCAATAAACTAAATGTCATAATTGATTTCAACAAGTTCTGTAGGTTTCTATTTCTTGTAAAATATCATCTTCACTTTTCCTTAGGGGGAGGCGGCAATCAACAGGAACTTACACATCTCAATGATTAGTCAGTCCTTGCAGACGTATATGGAGAAAACTGCCTCTGACTTCAGATTTCAGGTCTTGGGTTTTACAGATCCAGAGGGATAGATGTCTTTCTGCTTTCTTCTCCTCTGGATCAGGAACCTTTCTTTTCTTTTCTGAAGAAGGGTACCAATTGATCTTTGCTGCTGCTCCTGCTTTTGAATCCAGATATTGCCAATGTTTTGAGAGGAAAATTTTGGACGATTTTGCACTGCACGCTAAAGATTATCCATATGTGATTTTTTAAATAAAGAACCTAAACAAAAATCCTTTTGTACTTACCATTGAGAAACAGGAATCAACGCAGTCATTTTATTCTGTACTGTATACTGCAAAATCTATAATGCACTGCACATTGTAGACAGTACCTTTTAAAAGACTTTAATTATAATAGATTAGGGCTTTGGAGATATAATTGTAACTAAGCTTTTGAGAAATAACTTTCCAAGTTAGCAGTAGCACATACAAAGAGCCAGAAGAATTCCAAATCAAGGGGACCTTCAGCCTTTCCAGATCATAAGAAATCAAATCTAACATAATAGAAGGACTGTGGCAGAGTATCCAAATCCAGTAAGATAGTCATTATTACTTTAGTTTATCTACATACCTCCACAGTGAGCTCTCTGTGATACTCCCCAGGTTGTAGTCATAGAGCTTTGTCAGAATTAATATCACCTGCAGGCACAAGGAAAAAATCATGGTTAGTCTCTAACAATTAGAATCTCATAGAACTGATATGACCCAGGGGAAGGCTTAGACTGCTGTTAATGGGTGCTTAACATAATTAAATGAATTGCTCAAGCATTTGCTTAACTAATATGGGAAATGTCTGAAGAGACGTCCACAGATATTAGAAAATTTTCAAGACAATGTCTGCTGCACATGTGGCAACTTCTCTCAGGAGCAAAAGGAAAAGGGCATTTCCTGTATCAGTCAAAGCCAATGAAATAAGCAAGCAAACAAAAAAAAAAGCAACATGCAGACAACTTTCTGGGATTTGATGTAAGGATTCAACAGAGGTGAGCTGCCCTTTAAAGCATTAATGGGTCACATATTTTGTTTTTGGAGCAGGTCTCTGAAGAACAATGCTAAATTTCTCACACGCACTGACATCTCAAGAAGACCTCCACAAAAATTCTGAAAGCTTTCCGAGATTTATCCCTACTGAGGTGTCCATAATTTGAGCAAAGCATCTAGAAAACTAGTGTCTTCTCCCCTAGAGAAACAGAGTACACATACTAAACAAACACAGATGGACAACCTGATTGTTGGGAACAGGCAAAGCACGTAGGCAAGCTCCTCAAGTATTTCGCTTCTGTGAATCTTAAGGATTCATTTCCCCATTTTTATAAAAATGTTATACCTGTTTTGTGTATAACATTTTCCTCAGCCATCTTCACCTCTTCCCATCATAAAAGTTGCATTGGGCCATACATGGCCCACAGCCACTGTAATTGAAGAGAGATGTGGAAATTCTTACCTCAGGGTCATGTTACAGCTGTCAGTAGCAAAACCAGACTCAAATCCTTTCCCTCCCACTCATGCCATTGTTTCTTCCCACTGCCTGGCTGGTTCCCACTCATTTTAGATATCCATATCATAAAATCAGTCCTGTCAAGGAACCGAGTAGGTTGTGTAGTACTTTCTTGGAAGTTTTTTTCTTCTGCTTGGCACTTTGTTTTCAGCAAATCAGGTGCCTCTTACCCTCCCTGCTGCCCCCCATTGCCTCCCTACTTGGTCTTGCTGCCTTCTCTGTCCGCCACAGCCACCATCTTTAGAGACAGTGGCCCAGCTTCCCTTCTAGGAGTCAGGCCAGCTGTCTCCATGCATGTGCAAACCTTACAGTTGCATATGAACACACAAACTGGTGTGGGGGACATGGGTGGGTTCATTTTTTCAGAATTCATAGGTAATTCACGGACCACAGAGACTACCACAATTTTAGTCATTTTTCTGGTTCGTGCCCATCTCTAGCCCAGTTTATTTGTTATCGGAATTTAAAGGAACATTGCTCTGACTTGTCCCAAAATTGAATCTGGCCACTCCACTTCAGTCAAAAAAAAATCTGCCTACAAAATGTACAGAAGTACACTTTTTTGTCAGAAAACATGCTTTTTTAAAAATACCCATAAGGAGGTTGTTTCTTTTACATTGATTCTAGTCACACTTTTAAAGTCATTTTGGCATGCCTATATCAGAGTAAACAGTGTATGTTAGGTGCAGAGTACAAGGAGGTGCACAAAAGGAGGTGCAGAGTACAAGGGGGTTGGACCACAAAATATCCTGCAATTCAAAATTTAGCAAGATTTAAACACTTAATATCCTTATGTACCTGAAAATCTTTTTTTGTTTGAAACAGCTGTCCCAACCTTTGATATTTTTCTATTAAACAGAACTTTCTTACTTTCCTTGAATGCACATTGCTACTCCTAGTTTTCTTTTCCTTAAGATTTGTTTATATTAAGCAGTCTTTTGTTTTCTCGAATTACTTGCCTATATCATACACCTGGATGTACTTCTTGCTTATCAGACACAAATTTGAAATACTGTATATGTTTTAAGATGATTTCACCAAAATGCTTTCCTGGTGTAGCCTCCTTACTTTCTAGAGATTTTTAATAACAAGGTTTGCAAAAAAGGACTCAACTAATAGAGACTAAACCCTACAGCGCCCTACCAACATTGCAACTGACAGTACTCTTACAGATCCCATATTTAAAGTGTATTCTAACCAATATGTTATTGAGTTTTGCTCATGCTCTGCTAAAATCATGATAAATTATATCTACAGCATTCTTACAATCTAATAAACCAGTAACCCAACTGAGAAAGGGATAAAATTAATCCGGCAGGGAGTATATATATTTCCCCCTTGACAGAGCTATGCTGCCTTCTACAGATCACTGTATTATTATCAAGGTGCTTTCAAATTAATTTCTGTATCGTCTACCTGCTATCTCTCTTGTCATCAAAGTCTGGCTGACTGGTCAGCAATTCCATGTTATCTCCTCTCCCTCCACCTTTGGAGATTGGAACAACTTTTGCCAGTCTAAAGCCTCGTGGAGCCTTATCAGTTCACCGGGATTTTTTCAGCCACATGTTCTCAGCACAAGTCAGCAAGATCCCTTATAACAGGAGGCAATTCATTTGGCCTTAATGATTTGGGGAAATTTTATTTTATTCCCCTTCTTTGTTTACAACATTTCTCTCCCACTGCTCCCTCCAACAAACCAACTATTTCTTGACTCCAGGATGAACTTTTAAAAGCCATTCCTGACCCATCGATGCTCCATACGCACTATTGTATACAGTTCCTGTCTGCAGAAAAGATAAGCTAAAGCAAAAACTGCACAATTCCATGCACACATTATCAGTAGTTAGTAGTTACCAAAGAACACACAGAGACAAACACACACACACACACAAAATGCTTCATCCATGCTTCTCTGCACACAGATCAAAGTGTCCTGCTAGCATTAAACCTACAAGTTCTGCAAAGTTGAATCTCCATGAGAGGTCTGTAAAACAACTCCCCAAGTGCCAATCTGGGCATGCAGCCAAAGTGTGAAATGTGGATATGTGGGTTGTAGCTGTTGTTGCCCCGCTGCACTACTTCCAGGATTAGCCCTATCAACAAGATGAGTGACAAGGCTTCCTTATCTAATTAAGTACAGTATTTTTCCATATATGTTAGTCTAAAAATTGAGGCTTGTCTTATACACGAAAGTAAGCCGAGCAGAGAACTGCATGGTTGCTAAACTGTAATTTTGGGTTGGAAAAGTGGGAGTCATCTTATACGGATAATTTACTCATTTGTATATTTCTAGGCTACCTGACTCTTGATAAGGACTGGCAAAGTGTCAGGAGAAGCAATCTTAAGTATTCTGTCCTTTTTGCCTACACATAAAAGTGTTCTTCCAACATCTCCTTGCTACACATATGCTTTCTTTGCTATTTGTCTGTCTGCTTGCTTTATGCTTTATGCCCCATCCCAAGCCCACAAGAAACTAACTAGCACATACAAGAAGCCTCTGCCATTAGATATGATTTTTGCAGCAGAAATAAGCACATCGGATCTTGCATGATTTCGGAAGCTAAGCAGAGTCGACCCTGGTTAGTACTTGGATGGATGACCACCAGAGAAACCTTGCACTAAATCCTCTTTGTAAATTATATCCTTTTAGCAGAGCTTCTCCTCACATTAGTTAACTGAAATGATCCTGCTGTTTTGAGGAGATTCAACCACAGCATTTGCACATTCCTTCCCCAACTCACACACAGGTGACAGTAGTTTGAGAGTTTGGACAGGATGCTGCATGAAAAGTCATTCAAACAAGACCGTTGTCAGGCGCTTCTGGTGATTTTTTTTATTTTTTTTTTGCCACGCTACTGTAAAACTGCCTTTAAAGAAGGAAGCGGTGACAAAGGCACACCTGCAACCATGGGTGTGCTTTTAAATAATCTTTTTTAGAGGAGGTTTTGTCAAGCTGCTTTGTAGGTTAACAGGTTCAGTTGCTGACAGGGTTCTCAATTCCTGCTACAGATGGATGGGAGACCTGGCACACGGTTAGCTTGACTTCATTATTTGGTTTACTGCGGTCTTGTATCAGGACAGCAACTACCAGAAATGCTTTATGTGCAAAATGCCCCTCCCTTCTTCATTTTCGTTGCGGGGAAATTTATAGGCCTATTCAAGGAGCAGAGCGGCAACGTAATTCTGTATCTCCAACAAACAGCCACCCTGCTGCCACTGATAAGCTTTCCTGGGAGGGTAGTGATTGAAATGTAGCACTTTCCAAGCCTTAATTGGCATGTGTGTTTGTCAGGCATATGCACCCGCTGTGGGAATGCCATCTGACAGGGTGGCAGGCAGCCTGACACCTTGCGCAAGTTCAGGTTTTCTTTTAAGAAGGGAAATTAAAATGAGAGTGAGTCATCAACTTCTCCGAGACCAGGGGTTTGGGAAAATGGGAGAGCAGAAAAAGTTGGGGGGGGGGGTGCACAGTGATTATGAGCTGTTCATCTCTGCTCTGCTAGACCACATGCTTGGCACCCCATTGTTTCTGCTACCATTATGCCAATAAACACACACAAACCCATCATTTGCTATGATTTATTTACCTCACCACATGGCTCCATGAAGCTTTCAGAACATCCAGACAAAAACAGCAGCAGAAGTCTATTTGTAATAAAGCAAGACACAAACAATGCCTCCCCCTGAACTAAGAAATCTGCTGCATTAATTTAACCAGTTTAAAATAAACACCAAATTCAATCATCTAAGATAACAACTTCTGAAAGACCAACAGAGAATATAAATCTCAAAAAACTTTTGGGGAAAGAGTTATCAGCAAATATGGGTTTAGCTACTCAAAACGCAGGCTCACAGACTTCAGAGTATTCTTGCATTCAGCCCTGGATCTCAAAACCCACGTATCAGGAATGACCTGGAAGATTCTTCAAGAGTAGTGCACAACTTACATCAATTTCTATAGATGTCAGATTTGGCCACATCAAGATTATCAAGTTTGGACATCTTTTGTCATCCCCTTTATTTGGAGCCTCCACTAAAGGCTATTTACAAACATCACCTCATTTTAATGCTACAGCCATTCTATAGACTCTGAGCAGACAAAGTTCAAAGTGTTAATAGCTATGGAATCAGATTATCTGAAAACTGTGTCCTTTAAAAAAAAAAAAAAAACAGTTTTTTATTTCTTCTTTTTCCTGAAATTTTCTTTTTCCTCAAATTTTAAAACCTATCTTGTAGATAGGCATAAGAGGGTCCTTATAAGAGTAAGTGGTGCTACTCACATAATACTCTTAAACCCACCAATATGGAAGGGAACCTATAATTGGGTTTACCCCTGTCAAGGAGGCACAGGGGAGAATCAAACTCCCAACCTCTGACTCCACAAACATATACGTAAACCACTAATCTACCCAGCATTTCTGTCTTTCTAAGAAGCTGGTCACTAGCCACACAGAGTGTGGCCCATCCTGCACAAATATACCACACAGGAACAGTTCTATGGAGGCTTGTGATTGATTTTGTGTGGTGAATTTACTAAAGGTTTTAATTTGAACATTACTAGTGCTAGATAAGCCATTCAACCAAGTTTCCGTTAAGGACAGTTCCCTCCACACAGTGCTCCTCCTCTTTCCGCATTCACCCACAGTAAGGGTTTCAAGACACTTTGATTCTTGTAGTGATGGAACTTCATGGTGGGATGGAGTTGCACAAGCAAGGGGTAGACTCTCACCCAGCAGGGTTGAAAATTAGAGCCAGGCATGTTTTGGACCACATCAATATTATCATGCCTGCATTAAACATACCTTGGAGATACCTTTCAGTACTTGGATAGCTCCTATGATGTTCAAACTAAGGCTGCTTACTGGGATCCACTGTTTCTCCTAAATCTACACACTCTATGCAGAATTCAGTGGGACTCACTCCAGGGTACAGTATTTTAAAGGTGCATAAATGTTGCTTTATGAGGTCATATTTAAACTGAGACCACAATGGTCTTCAAAACTGTATAATCCAAATAATAAGAGTCACCATTCCATGTCTCCTTTTAAAGCACCTGTTTAATTTCATAGCACTCCTTTAAATTTATTATTGTGCTCAGCCCTCTCTATTCCAATTCTTTTTTTCACAGACACAAAGAACACATTTTTGATATTCAAACAAAATTACAAAGTGGACAGCAAATTGCATATTTACGTTGAAAGGCTCTCATTCTGTATGTTGTTTCTAAAAATTGATGTAAACTTATTTAATATTTATTCCTCTGTTCTTCTTTTTATTTCTTGGGATGCTCCGATTTTAAAAGGTTACATTACATTATATTTATTTTTCCACTGGGCTGCTGCTAGATAGATCTGAAGGGCCTAATGAACAATGACATGCATATTATGTTGTTCTAAATGTCAGAATATGGTCTGGAAAGGAGTACTGTAAGAAAATGAAAAATGTACTACACCTCCCACCCTCTCTCCCCTTCTCTCTTTCTCTTTTGCCTCTTTTCTCTTGACCCAGGTCACTTTACCAATCAACATAAATTGGCAACATGAACAGGAAAATAACAAATGGAGGAAGAAAACACCAGCAGGGAGAACAACCTAATTCAGGAAGTGTAAATTTAGGCACACTTATGACTTTTACATAAAGTATGGCCAGAAATTGATTTTGGAGTGTTGCAGCTTTGCTTACCCCTTTGGTTTGCAGTATTTCTCCTGTGGAGAGGCTTATGTAGACACACAGACACGAGAAAAATAGAGGGAAAGAGAGTTGTAGACAGCTAACAAAAGAAATTTGTCCTTTTTTCTTTCAGCCTCAGTTGATAGACTTGGCATGCAATTTTATTCACAGTTACTCAGTAGTAAGTTCTATTGAACAGGAACTCACTGAGCAATGTTAGAAAAGCAAAACTAGTCCTTAAAAAACCTCACATATCTTGAAAACCCTATTAGGGTCACAATAAGTTGGAGGCAACATGATGGCAAATATCATGGCCAAGCACATCTTAATTTTTTGAGGAGGAAAGTGGAAGGGAAAGAGCTGATGACAGCACAGAGTAACATAGATGGACAATCACTCAAGACAAACACTCTTCAAGAACCTGCGCTCCCAACTGTAGTAGTAGTAACCTTCCTGGCAATCATTTAGTCACAGACTCGGAACTGCAGGAATTGCATGTACATCCACATGCTACAAATCATGACTTAGGTGCAACTCTTGGACAGGAATCAATGGGGAGAGAAGAGATGGAATGCTTGCTAGAGACCACCCCCACCCCTCTTCTTTCACAGCTTGTGAAATGCAAAGACAATCCCAGATGCCTAGGGTAATATATATATATGAGTAATTTCCTATTACAGTACTCATATACAGCCATGCTTCTACCCTGTTCTTTCCTCCTTCTCCCAGGCTTGACAATAGGACACTGCAAAACACATGAATGACCACAGTGGGGATTGGGTGAGGGGAAAAGAGAGAAGCAAAGATTTCAAAGCAAAATGCTGAGCTATAAGATGGACCCATTTCTGAGTTTTAGTTAACTTCTTTTGCGTGTGTACAGACCAAGACTGTGATACACAAAGGCAACCCTCCCAGTCAGACGAGTGCCCCTAGAAGAAAGAAATGGTAAAACACTTCTGACTACTGAAAAAGGATTCCCTTAAGGCAGCATTGACATGATAATACATTACATGACATGTTACTATATATACATTACATGACATGTACTGTCTGTATATACAGTACACACACATGACACAGTATATTCACCTGGGGATGGTGACACTTTCTAGAGGGTTGAAGTATCACCACTTTTCTGAAGTCAAAGCCCTGAAGAATCACCTTCCAATTGGTTCTGTCAGATCATTCTCTCCATTCCCTCTCCGTAAGGAGCTGCCAATTCTTCCAATTGGCTTTTTCCAAACTACCCCCCTTTCAACTTTTTCATGTCCCATAGTCTTGTCCCTCCTCCCTCTCCCCTCCCCTCCCCTCCCCTCCCCCTCCCCCTGTGTGTGTGTGTGTGTGTGTGTGTGTGTGTGTGTGTGTGTGTGTGTGTGTGTGAGAGAGAGAGAGAGAGAGAGCATATTAAATATATTATTTATCCACATATATATAAAATAAAAAACTACAACTCTGTAGTCATGAATTATGAATTATGAATTGAACTGCCTTGGTCCTCTTTTGAAGAAAGGCATGGATAAATAATGGAATGGAATCAGATGAAACGAATTACATGAACAGAACTTCATTTGATGTTCCTAGAAGGTTCATGTTTATTCCTGCTAAACATCCAAAACATCTGACTGGTTAACACAACTTTCAGAAAGTTTGATACCTTAGCAAGCCAATGAGGTGTCACCATATTGAATCCCAAAGTTAGTAGCTTGGCTAAGCTTACTTGACCCTAATGCTCCTTTTCACTGGCAGCTATACTGACCACTTTTCTACAGTGACACTTATATAGAAAGATTAGTCACTATAACCCTATTGGTTTTCCCTCTGCTTTGACAGTGGTTGTAACTGGCTAGCTACACCTCTGCAACACCAAAAATGGCTAGCTACACATCTGTTGTAGTGAACATGTGAATCAGGAGCCTTTTGGTATATTTTTTCCAAAAGGCTGGCCATCAGATAGTTTCTCCATTTTAAAAAAATCAGATAGTTTATCCATAAGAGTTGGATAAGCTATAATGCCAGTTTTGCTCCCCAATTAGTATTGTATAAAATTATGTGATAGTCATGAGATTTAGTCATCAAACAATGGGTGGCTTATGGAACAAGCAATGAGGGTTAATGCATCTGCAAAACTTTGGAGGATTCTGCCCTGTTGTGCACTGCTAATAATAAACACTGAAAATGACTCTACCTGATATTCAAATACATCAGAAGATGATCTAGCTGTTTCACTGGGTTAGGACAAAACACACTGCTTATTTTAGCATATTTCTCACAGTCATACAAAAAAGGGGAGCTTTTGTACTTTTGTACAGGTTAAATCCAACTATTATTCCGAATCAAAGTGAGCAGCAGGGGTGCATTTGTTTGTATCCCCATCACGGTTCCCAAGCTTTTAAACATTGTATTCTCCTTTTGATTCATGAAGGAAGCCCATGCTTTCCTGCCTCTCCTTTCTCATCTTCTAATCCTTTTTAAACAAAGTGAAAACAAGCAAAAATGAGCTTTAATGTCAAATTCAAAACAGTCAAAATTTTTTATTAAAATGCTATTATAGACTTTAAAGCAATCCCAAATTGTTTTCCTTTAAAGAAAAAAGCTAATAAAAATGGAATTATCATATGAAACAGCAGGAACAAAGCAAATTTAATGTGCAGCAGGAGGATGCATCTCTTAGTCTTGTATGAGAACCACACTCTATTTTCTTCGTTCTCTGGGGTGATCTATGCAAAATATGGCTTGGTACTTACATTATATGTTAACTATGCTTTCTTATATAAACTGCATTCTCACACCTTTTATGTGCATTTTCCAGATATCTTCCATTATGTGGCAGCACTAGAACACTGAATATGGGTCAGTGGGCATCACGGTGCCATCAAGATCATGGAAACAGTTAAGCTTAAGTTCTCAGAGAGATTATACATGGGAAAATTTTGCTTCTGGCTACAGGCACCCTTCAGGCTATGGCACAAACACGATACCATCAAGTGAAAAGAAGAAGAAAATCAGGAGGAAGACAAAAACAAACAGTAGAGCACAAATTCTGATCTAGACATTCAAACTTTATATATAAAACATGAAGCCATGCAGACATTCAAACAAAGGAGTTTATTGTTTAGCAAACTTAGCTTGATAAGATGGGGAAAAGGGAGAAACTTCATAAATATACTTTGCAATTACCAAGTTTTCCATTTTGTCCCAAATCTGTACAAAATGTCCAAGTGGCTCCAGGCTGACCATTGTGCAGCATCTGAGTGGTTGTGCAAACACGAGAGCTCTTGGGCATTCTTGTGTGATTCAATCTATCCTTTTTCTGTGGTACCATCTAAGTCTACCTAGATACTCTCTATTACCTAACACTGTCCTAATGTTCAAAAAGGACACAAAGGAAAAACTTGGGAACTACAGACAAGTCAGCCTGACATCAATCCCACGGGAAATTATGGAGCAGATTATAAAATGGCCACTCTGCAAGCACCTTGAAAAAATGCAGCAATAACTGGAATCCAACATGGATATGTTAAGAACAAATCCTGCCAGACTAATCTTATCTCATTAGTTAACTTCAGAGATAGATGGTGGGAATGCTATAGATCAGGCATGTCCAAACTTCGGCCCTCCTGATGTTTTGGACCACAACTCCCAGAATTCCAAGCCTGTATTGCCAATGGCAAAGGACTGTGTGAGTTTGTGGTCCAAAACATCTGGAGGGCCAAAGTTTGGACATGCCTGCTATAGATGTAATATATCTTGACTTCAGCAAAGCCTTTGACAAAATGCCCCATGATATTCTGATTAGCAAAATCACTAGATATGGGCTAGACAGAGCAACTTATATGGAAATACAGTTGGTTACAAGATTACACTCAGAGAATGCTTATCAATTAGAGATGGGCACGACTAGGGAAAATGATGTTTTTGAGTTGTCGTGTGTCGGAGGTGGCCCGTGTCGGCTCGTTTCCGTTTTTCGCCAAACTTCGCAAAAAATAGTCGTTTCGTTTTTCATTTTTCGTCTGTCGTTAAACTGGTTTGGGGGGGAGCGGGCTCCTGGAGGCACCTCTCTGGGGTGGGTGCCTCCTCTGGCCCGCTGTAGGGGAAGCCGGCTCCTGGAGGCACCTCTTTTTTTGGGGGGGGTGCCTCCTCTCCTCACCCGCTTTAGGCCAGCCAGGCAGATGTGTGTCTCTGTGTTCCTGCTGGCTGCAGCCTGGCTCTTAGGGGAGAGAAAGAAGAGATTTCTCTCTAGCTTCAGTCTTGCAGCCTCCCTGTGTGCGTACTACATACCTCTTAGTGTGTACCCTCCAAATCGCGCAAAGAGGGTAAAAACAAATAACAAATTAACGAACCAACAAAATGATTTTTGTGAAAATTCACAAAAAAACAAAGATAAACCGAACTGGGCCCCTCAACTAAACGAAACGAAACAAAACATCATTGTTTCAATTCGTGTCCATCTCTAATTCAGGCAGTTAATTTCATACAAAAACTTCAGGAGCCGCGAGTCCACAACCCACTCTAGCACTGTTCCAATACAGTGGTACCTAGTATAAAGGAATTCATTCATTCCAAATGAAATTCTGTTAAGCAAATTTTCTTTTATACAAATTTCCCATAGGAATGCATTGAAAATGGAGTAATCCTTAACCACGACCATTTTTATGTTGTACAGATTCGCACCATCAGGAATTCTGTTAAGCAAATTTCCCCTATCTCTGGAATTTTTTATGTTGTACATATTTTATGTTATACAAACCATCTGTTATACGAGGGTCCACTGTACTTGAAAGACTATCTATAGAAGAGGGGAAGGATCAGTTCTCAGTCGTTTCAGAAGGCAGGACATGTAATATTGGGCTTTGGTTAAGGGAACCCAGATTCAGGCTGAATATCGGGGGGGGGGGACTTTGTAACTGTTAAAAGCTGTATGTCAATGGAACCAAATGCCTCAGGAGGTGGTGACCATTCCATGCTGGAGGCATTTAATAGAAAATTGGACAGCTTTCTGTCAGATCTACTTTGATTTGAATTCCTGCACTGAGCAGGGGGTTGGATTTGGTGGCCTTACAGGCCCCTTCCAACCCTATGGTTCTAAGATTCCATGATTCTACCTTCTACTTCTCTTTCCTTCTGTGGAATCAGGGCATAAGTTTTCTTTTTAAAAAAAATAGAAATGCTGGACTGAACACAAAAATGATTCATGGAACATGCTCCATCCCAGGGATGACCCAGGACTACTTCCTCTGCCCTGCAACGACCCCAACATTACACAAACCACCCTGTTCCAGCCTATTTTCACTCATTTGACCAAACCGCACATCCCTAACATAGGCCTATGGTCTAATCAAACATGGAGTTTTCAAGACCAATATTTTAAGTGAGAAGAGTACAACACTTTTGCTACAGTTTTTTGGGGGAAGATATATATATATTTAAGTATCCTATGTAACTACTGTTCACCATTCATTATAAGTCATTGTTAAGTGGGAAATGACTGGAGGGCACACAACCCCAGATTTAGAATCCTAGCGAGAGACTGCAGTAATACAACATGATCAGTATTTTAGATGAGGTGTAAAGGAGAAGAAGCAAACAAGGCAAAGGAGGAAAAGTTAGCCCAAAAGACCTTCCTTGGAAATTGAATCACTTGGCACGAGCAAGGAGATAATTAAAACATAAAATGCAAGTTTCCAGAATCACAAATTACGATTAATGGGATTTATATATATATGTATAAATATACCTAGCAGTCAGCTTATTCTGAGGCTTTGCAAGCACATAAAAGTGGAAATTAGCATGCAATGAATAATTAATTTTGTGCTTTACTGATGTTTAAACAAATGACTTTCATGAAAAAGATGTTCATTCAAGCAATAAATCACTGTTTAACTCCTTGTCAGGAAGGAAAAGGTATTGTTTGACATAATTATTGCATTGAGCTGTATGGTCATGAGGTAAATCACAACAAAGATAGAAGGTGAGGTGTTCTTGAATAATTGACCAGCTCCAGGGTATGACATGAAAACAATACTTCTTTAAATATGTTGCAGAGGGCAGAACAGGGGGAAGGGAAAGCTTATTGACCACAAAGTTTTAGCTTTGTTACATGTACTTCCCTACAATTTTCTGAAATCTGAATTACTATCTAATAATTTGAGGCAATTATCAGTTTCTGAAGAAAACTTTACCTTTCCAGAGTACCAACAATCATGATATCTCATAATAGTGACAGGTAGTTAATTCACTTTTTGGTTTGGGGGATATTTTTTTTTTGGGGGGGGGTGCTTTTTGTTTTTGTTTGTTGTGTTTTGTTGTCATTTTGGCACCTTGCAGATTTCTATCTGGCATATGTGTTTCTGAAGTGTACTTCAATTCTTGGAGTATAGCCTCCATGGACAAAAAAATACATAAATGTTAGATTAATACATACAAACATTATGTGTGTGTACACATGTCATGTTTACGTAGGCTGTACTCCATGCCAGTTGAGGAAGTGTAATATACTCCATGAAAGCTTGTCCCAAATGAAACCTATTAGCCTTTAAAGTGTCACAGACCCTCCCTGGTTTTTTGTTTTGGTTTTTTGTCTTTTGCAACAGACTAATACTAGAGTGGACGCAAAATGGAAACATCGTGTTTTGTTTCATTTCATTTTGTTTCTCCTTGCATTTCATTTCATTTTTTAATTAGCACAGTTTTAAAAACAATTGTAACAAAATGAAACAAAAATAAATTTGTTACTCTATAAAATGGCTCCCCTGGGTCCTAGAGGCATCCGATTTCGGGGGGGGGGTAGCTTCATAGGACTACTCCCTTTTGGAGAGCTTTGGGGTTCAGAGAACAGGTATGAATGTGTGAGTGAGTGGACGTCACTGACATGTTCAAGGTATAAGACACCTCTTTGTCCAAGGCAGATTGTACAAAAATTTGGGCCATATCAGACCTCCCTGGTATGTACAAGGCAGGACATATTTGGGACACATCAAACCCACTGTTGCAGTGAACCAGGCAGATGGGCAAATTGGCAGGCAGGTAGGCTGGCAGGCAGGCAGGCAATAGGTAATAAAACATATCCAAGTTATAAGACAGCTCTATTTATGAGGCAGGTTGTACTAAAATTTGGGCCATTTCAGACCCTCAGGTATAAAGAGTGGACCTCCCTGGTATGTACAAGTCAGGTTATATTTGGGCCACATCAGACCATCTGGTGCAGTGCACCAGGCAGGCAGGCAAGCTGGCAGGAAGGAAGGAAGGAAGGCAATAGGCAATAAACATTTGGGCCAAATCAGGTACAAAAAGAGTGAGTGGACGACCCTGGCAGGTGTGAAACATTGGGCCTTATCAGACCCTCAGGTATGAAAACAGAGAGAGTAGACCTCCCTGGCACATTCAAGGTATAAGACACCTCTATGTCCAAGGCAGGTCTTAAAAAACATTTGGGCTGGATCAGGCCCTCAGGTATGAAGAGAGAGTAAATGGACCTCCATGGCATTTTTTTAAAAAATGTTTTATTTACTGGATTTTTAAACCGCACATCTGGTAGCAAGGTTACTCTGGGCATGGCCAAGGCAGGTCTTACAAAACATTGTGTCTTGTCAAAACCTCAAATAGAGAGTGGCAGGCAGGCCTGGGAGGCAAGCAATAAGCAATAAACATTTGGCCCATATCAGACCCTCAGGTATGAATGTGTGAGTGAGTGGACCTCCCTGGCATGTCCAAGGTATAAGACACCTCTATGTCCAAGGCAGATCGTACAAAAATTTGGGCCATATCAGACCTCCTTGGTATGTACAAGGCAGGTCATATTTGGGCCACATCAGACCCTCTGTTGCAGTGAACCAGGCAGGCAGGTTAGCTAGCAGGCAGTCTGGCTGGTAGGCAGGCAATAGGCAATAAACATTTGGCCCATATCACACCCTCAAGTATGAAAAGAAAGTGAGAGGACCTCCCTGGCATGACTAAGGCAAGTCTTACAAATAAATGGGCTGTATTACACCCTCAAAGAGAATGTGTGTGAACCTCCATGCCATGACCAAGGCAATTCTTAAACATTGGGCCTTATTAGACCCACAAAGAGAGAGAAAGAGGACCTCCCTGGCATGACCAAGGCAAGTCTTACACAAAAAAGGGCCACATCAGGTACAGTGGTCCCCCGCCCTTTCACAGTTCACGTACTGCGGTCCCACTATATTGTGGGACCACAGTACCCGGAAAGGGCTTGAGGGAGGTGGAAGGTTTGGGGCCTTTTTAAACCTTCCCCTCTTTCCCCAAGTCGCCGGCTCCAGCTGATTGGTGCTGGGGTGGGGAAACAAAAAGTTTTTTCTCTCCCACCCCAGTGGAAATCAACTGGAGCCTGGGGCTTGCCTCTGGAGGTATTGCACACCGCTTCTCCCCACCCCATAGAGGTGCTGACAAGCGGCACACAATGCCAAAAGGGCTTTCGGCTGTGGAGCCAAGCACTCAGCTCCACGACCAAGAGCCCTTTTTAAAGATCGCCTGCTGCCCACCGGCACCTCCCCAGGTGTGCGGGTGAGAGGTGCGCAATGTTTAAAATTGTGCCCCCCGACCTGCATCTGCATATCGCGGATTTTCAACTATCACGGGTCAGGTGAGTCCCTAACCCCAGTGATAGGCTGGGGCTTACTCTAATCAAAGAGAGAGAGGCAGGTAGGGCTGGCTGGCAGGCTGGCTTTAAACATTGGGCAGGATTTATCAGACCCTCAAGGAGAGTGTGAGTGGACCTCCCTGGCATGACAAAGGCAGGTGTTAAACATTGGGCTGTATCAGACCCGCAAAGAGAGAGAGAGAGGGAGAGAGAGAGAGGCAGGCCTGGGAGGCAGGCAGGCAGGCATACAAACTACAGTTTGGGGACAGGAACCCCAATGCAGTAAAGTAGAAGTTAATAAAAATCCAACCTTTCCACAGTGCTTGGGTCCAGGCTTGAGTGGCGGGATCTCAAAATGTCACCAAGTTGTGGGAACACTTGCTCTCTCTGGATACTGGTGGGAGGGATGGAGAGGTGTTCTATGGCCATACTGAACTGGGGCCAGATGTTCACTTTAGTGGCCCAGTACCGGAGGGGATCTACGGGGGGGGGGGGCTGGAGGGGCTTGCCCATGTAGTCCCTGATCATGGCCTGTGCAGAGTCCTGCTCCTCTGACGGCCTCTCCTCCAAAGACCTGGAGACTGCCAATGCAATGCCCAAGGCCAAGTATGATGGCTTACTTGGCCTCCGGGTAGTGCATCCTGATAGGGAGAACTCTTGGGATGAGCCCTCCCCCAACTCAACCTGGCATCCTTGTATCCCTCGTCATGCATGCCTGCCTTGCTTCTACAACCTTGCATACCTCAAGGGACCGCTCTGCCATCCATCCCTCAAGATCTGCAAGGGTGTTAGCTAGGGATCCTTGATGCAAGGATCACACAGGCAAACCATCTGGTACACCCTCTCTCCATATAGTGGAATCAGCCAATTCCAGAGACCAGCCAGCAACCTCAAGACCAAGGCCCTGTTCCTTGGGAGAAGCGAGGAACCCAGTACAAGATGAGAAGTCAGGCCTCGTTCAGTGGCATGGATGAGGGGCATGACGTCTCCCAGGCTGGCATCGAGACCACAGAAGACCTTGGTGGTCTCTTCAAAGGGCTTAACCATATCCACCATTTGGGAGAAGGTGAGCCAATCCATGGCACTGATGTCTAACTCCCTCCCCCCTGGCAAAATGGGAGTTGTGGACATCATGCCCTCCAAGATGTCCTTCTGCTCCACCAAGTATGCCAGCATCTCGAAGGTGGAGTTCCACCTGGTAGGCATGTCTTGCAGGAGGACGTGCTCTGGCAGTCCTCCTGCACCTCATGCTGCTGCCGGGCAGTCTTCATGCTGCGTGAGAAGTGGCCTATCAGCTGCCAGCATTTTTCAAGGAGTGCCCTCATCTCCTTTGTGCCCTCACACCATGTCCCCCTGAAAAAGAAAGCTTTACAGTTCTATGTCTCAAAAAACAGTGGCAACAATTTCTGCACAAATAGGCCAGATATCACTTCTGCAATGTCTGATGAGAACTTCTTCATAGACCCTATACTCCCCCTCACCAAAACTCTGCCTTCTCTGTTTTGAAAAACTGAATGGTTGACTGGGGTCACTGAGTTTCTTTGTTCAAGGTTTCCTTTTGCATGGTTTGTATTTATGACCAGATATGTCGAATATGTGTGTGTTAATTATGTATGAGTGACAAACACAGTTTATAAAACAACCTCATAACCTGCTACTCAGGGGGGCTGCAAATTAACATTACAGTAGGACAGCCGTATCTGTGGGGGATCCATTCGAGGAAAATGGTGGCAACAGGAGTGGTGGGGTGCTGGGGCAAAAGCTTTCACCCCTCGCCAGCCAGCCACCTTGCTGCTGAGCTTGGTGGCTGGCCTGGGGGGGGGGGGGCAGCAGGGAGAAAAAAAATGAAAGAAAGCTTACCACTGCCACCACTAGCCAGCCACCTTCCGGAGGGCTGTGGTGAACACTTAAGAGGACCTCCCTGTCCAACTGGCATTTGAACATTTCACTTGGATCCCAGGCAACAGACTGGAAATTTTGAACTTCCCGCCCGGGATCCATGCAGATAATAGCATTTGTGACAGGGTTGGTTGAGTGCCGGAAGGGTGAAAGCGATGGCTTCGTGCCACCCATCTTTCACACCACCCAGGTCACCTCTTCTTCCTCATTTTTGTGCTCGCTGGGGTGCAAGGTAAGTACCCTGTTGTTGTCTGGTGGGCTGCACCTGGGGAAGCTGTGCTAGGCATGAGAAGTGGTGATCCTCAGGTGCCTGTCCGCCTAGCAGGGCAGGTCTGTCTTCCCACCCACCATCAACACCAGCATCCGGGTGGCAGAGGTGCCCCAACAACCCCCACCATACCCCGGTGAACCCTGACATGGTGTTGCACGTGGGAGCTCGCGGGCTGCACAACCTCTGCTTCTGCCACCACCGCTGATGTTGCAGACGGGCACTTACAGGCTGCTCTGCCTTCACCACTGCTAGTGGGCACTTGCAAGCCATGCGGTTTCTGCCATTTCTGCTGCACCTCCGCCACTGCTGATGCAGGTGAGTGCTTGCTGGCTGTACCACCAATGACGTGGGTGGGTGTTTGTGACCATGCAGCCTCCACCACCACCACTGATGTCCAGGGCAGGCACTATCATAGTTGCACCACTTGGGCTGGTGCACCACTGCCATCCCTGCATCTCATACCGCCATTCGCCATCCATAGATAACTGAATCTGTGGGTGGTGAATCAGCAGATATGGGGGTGCTACTGTACAGGATATTATTACCCCAGCTCTACTCCCTACATCCCAGTATTAAATGTGAACATCTGCAGGCAAAAGACTAAGTGTGTGGCACCTTTGTGAGCACAAGCCCTGGAGATTTCTGTATATTGGCTTTCTCCATACATTTATCATTGGCCACTTTAGGGATCAGTCAGAGCTGTAAAAATCTGCACAAACCATGAAACAGAAGCGATGGCTCACTTACTTCTAATCATAGAAATCTTTTTCATTATATGAAAACCTAAAGAGGCATGCATTTCTGTCTTTTACATCTAAAGCTCATTATTATATTCTAAAGAAGACTAACTCATGTGATCATACATGTTCTGGAATCATAGAATCATAGAATCATAGAGTAGGACGAGACCTCAAGGGCCTTCCAGTCCAACCCCCTGCCATGCAGGAACCCCATCACAGTATATCCGACAGATGGCCATCCAGCCCTTTATGGGAGTAAGCCCTCAATCTGATTGAATTGATTGTTGTGCTCTGTTGCTCTTAATTTTGTTTTTAGTGTTGATTTAAATTGCCATTTTAATACAATACTTGCTTAATTATTTTTGTATGTGCCTATTTATTATTTTTTATCATTCAAATATACTCTTTTTAAGTATTTCAGCTGCCTTGGGTCCTTTTAAGGAGAACGATAGGGTAAAATATTATAAAGAAATGTTTCAACCACAAACCAGTCAAATTTAAAGATAAATAATCCTAATACAGTGAAAACAATGAAAAGTCTTTTCAGATAAAGACTCAACACTTTTATTTGCCCTGCCCCTCACTTCATCAGATGCAATGGGAAAAGCAAGAAGGAATATCAAGGCCTTGGAGTTTTGCCATCCACTGTGAGTACACAGAGAGCACAGTGAATAGCCAGAAAAAAAAATGAATATATAAACCATTATGGTTTGTTAATCAAAATTCATATATACACTATCCCATATTAGGGCATAAGTAAGGAGCAGCCTTGCTCCAAAACTAGATGTCTAATTCTGTCCCCTCAGAATATATATATAAGCTCGTGCAAATTTTACACAAATCTTTCTGTCCCCTTTCCCCTCTTTTTTATTGGTTCATTTCATCTTCGTGGTGCATTCAAACTCAGTCACCCTCATTTGAAGAAAGCGCCAGAATGAGCCCTGAAACCATAATTCTAGATGTCAAAGTGAAGATCAACTGTCACTTTACATCACAAATCAGACATTGTTACCATGCTATTAAATATATTTTTAATGCCACTGGCTGACTCAACTGATTATAATGAAAATCGCAAATTCTCTTCTTCACTACACATTGTTATGTCTTGTTCCTTGTTTTAGCTATATAAAGCAGAACTAATCTATTATCAATGAATGAATTTAATGAACATAGTGGAATAGGGTTGATAGTGAGGTAAATTCCGTTATCAGCTACAGAACTTCACAAAGAATGAACAGAAGCTGTAATTTGATCTGACAAACTCTCGTGGTTAAAACTGTCTTTAAGTAAAGGCAAATGAATTCAGTAAACTGGGTTTTTGTAACTCAACTGAATTCTTCTTAATGGCTTGAGTTTCATCCAGCATTTTATACTATTGTGTAGTGTGACCTTGTATGAAAGATATGCCCAAAATGGGAAGCCCATTCCTTTCCACAAAAACAATGGCTTCCAATCTGCCTGCTCTTCCTGAGAGAAAAGATTAAGAACAGATTTTCCTCTCCCCCCCCCATATATTTATGAATGCCCTTCCTCTTTTAAAACTGCCAACTCAACAAACCCCAGCTAATTAGTTCTATTTATTCCTCAACTGCTAATCAATTACTGCCAAAATTTTCTAATGACTTTCACTTCCCTCATTCCTGCACCTCAGAGGAAAAAAAATCTTTGCCACCCGCAATCCATCAGGTTTTCACATTTCTTTGGTGTAAGACACCTCCGCTTGAGTATATAATAAAGTTCCTCACTTTAGTAGCATTCGGGTACCTATTCAACCTCCATGAAAATAAGCCTTTGCCAGCTGCTTGAAAATAAGCTCAGAGGCATCTGGAGACCAATTGTAATGCAAAGGTCATATTTTCCAAGCTGTTTATAGATTGCAATTTGTACGGATGTAATGTCACAGGTTGTCAATAATTCAAGGTGGAAAATTACAAGTCGTAATAGGCTATCAATTCTTCATTCTTCCTCACTTAACTCTTTATCCCTAAAGAGTGGTTATGCAGCATTTCATTTGCATTTATTCCTTGAACTTGGATTCCAAAGTTTCATTTGTTTACGGTGAAGACATTTAGGGTGGTATAATGCAACTAATCCCTTAACAAGTCCTCAGGGAATGAAGCCAATAAAAAGTGCTTATTTCCAAGTACAGATATGAATTCCTTCTTAAAGGTCTATTCCCACTGCACCCTTAAAAAGATTTTCTTTTCTATAGACTGAACACAAGTGGAGATGAGTGGAAAAGAAGATTTTTCAGTCACTAGTTGAACATTTATCCTGACCCTAGTTGATCATTCAAAAGTTCCAGTGAAGCCAATGGAAATGACTTGCGCATGACATAGGGCAGGATTCTACCTTTTGTGCAACAAGTTGTGAGATAAGTTGACTAGTTTGTCACAAAACTGGAATATCTTCTCCTTCCCTGGTAGAAATGTGATTAACATCAGGTTAAAATGTTTTATTGCATCTAGTCCTCTAAGTTAAGGGGTAGAAAAATCTCAGTTATTAAAATTAGCAACTCCATATGCCTTCTTATGCCTTCTTCCCCCCTCAACCGTCCTTTGCCTATGCAAGGAAAAAAATGGACAGACTTTGTACAGCTCCTAGTAAGAAGAATGAATATAACAACTTGCTCAAGTCAGCCATGGTGGAGTATTGGTAGAAGGATGCTCTGCCATGGTTTTCTTTCTTCTTAAAAGAAGAAGCCCTGGAAACAGGTTAATCACAATAATTCAAATTCAGTGCAGAGCTGGATTGCCATGCAGGGCCGTCTTAAGGATATGTGGAGCCGTGGTTCGAAGATCCCTCTGGCGCCCCCCCCCCCTGTTTCACAGAGCTGTCTACCTTCCTTTTTAAGGGAGCTAACGCGACACTTAAATAAGGCTCCAGTTTACATAGAAAAAAACAGAAGAACCCTCCAGCCCGAGCAACTCTTTTCACCTGGGGTTGGAGCAAAAGCACTCTGCTTGTGCTCAGAGGCTGCAGTGATTTTACATCCATTTGTGTTGGCAAAAACAAGAGATGCCAAGAGGAGGCTGCTGGATTAATGCCCCGTGTTTCGGCAGCCCCTCTGCATGGTGAATTCATAGTGGCTCAGCGGGCTAGAGCACTGAAAACTGTCAGCTACAAAATCAGCAGCTCAGTAGTTCGAATCCCAGGTGCCACAGCAGCAGAGTGAGCTCCTGCTGTTAACCCCAGCTCCTGCCAAGCTAACAGTTGGAAAGCATGTCAATGCAAGAAGATAAAGAGGTACCCCCGTAAAAAGCGGGAAGGTAAAAGTGTTTCCTTGCAGCCCTTAGGCCACATGGCCACAGACTTGCACAACACTGTCTCTTTCGGCTTGAATAAGGAGATGAGCACCGCCCCTGGCACGGATCTGCTGGGGGAACCTTTACCTTTACCCGCCGCTCACGCCGGGAGGGCCTCTCTCCCCCCCACCCCCCACAACCACCTCGCGTTGGGGCACCGGCGGCGGCCACTGAGGGAGGGAGGCGGGCGGGCGGGCGAGCAAGCGAGCAACCCTCCCTTTACGTCCCAGCCCGGGAGTGTCTCTAGGGCGCGCGCGCGCGCCTTTCCATCAACTAGGGTTACTCAGACGGAGCTCGGGGCGACAGATTCCCCTCGAGCCAGGCGAGGCCGGCAGCTGTGGGCTCCCTCCCACCCTCTTCCCTTCCTCCTCCTTCCCTTTGCCCGCCCTGGCCGCCCCTTTCCATTGGGCGCCCGCGCGCAAGAGAGAGCGCCCTCCCCGCCCCCGCCAGCTGCTCGCACCTCCCGCCCGCCTCGCCTGCTGAGTGGCGGCAGAAGGCAAGCCAGCCAGGCAGGCAGGCAGCGCGAGGCAGAGTTTTGGGGTTTGGGGGTTCAGGCGCCCTTGGGGTTCAGGCGCCCTGGTTCATTGAACCACAAAGGCCTATGGGAAAGTCGCCCCTGTTGCCATGGTTGCAATTGTGCTGCTGACTTACAGCCTGGTCTTATGAACCTCAGTGGTACTAAATAATCCAGTTGCAAATAACACCAACAGCACAAATGCCAGTGCATTGGCGCTATGGCTGCATTCTCCCTCAAAATCACTCTGCTGCATCCTTTTGTGGGGGTGGATGGCTGACTTTCCAACTCATCGGTAGTAGCCAAAACTGTGAAATGTGGTAGAGAAATGTTATATAAGACTGCAGCACAGTTACAAATTCCGTTCTCTAAAAGAAGAAATGGAGACAAATATTATTATTTGAAATAATCACAATGAAATCACAGCAGCACTTCAGTTTCTCTCGACACACCGTCTGAAATCTTGTCACGAGGCAAAAGTTGTGACATTCCTATTCTTCCTAAACAGTCATAAAGGTGTCACAACTAGGATTCTCAGTGTACACCAAGCCAGTAGTTACACTTTCATTTTCTTTCATTTTTATACAAAACTTTCCCCACAGGGGACCCAAGGCTGCTTACAACAATTAAAATCTTACAATAAGATTTCTTACAAATAGAAGTTAAAAATGTTACACAACTATATATTTAAACACAGTTAAACATTGGACAGAATTGAAAACAATTAAAAAACATTTTAAAATATCTAAATTTCACAAAATAAAGCCTTCGCTAGACACTTACCACTTAAATGCATGCATTCTGTTGTTTGGCCTGACAACAGAAGGACAATAGGGAGAAGTCCATTCTGGCTTCCTACTGCAGGGTATTCCCAAACCTAGGAGCAGTCATTGAGAAGGCCATCTTTTGCATCCTCACAAACAAATTTGGGAAGGTGGTGGAACCAAAAGAAAGGCCTCTCTGGAAGATCTTAAAAGATGGGTAGGGAAGGCTCATATACGGTGACATGCTCCTTCAGATAGCTTTGACCAGTGATGGTGAATGTTTGGTACTCTCAATGTTTTGGACCAGAACTCCCACAGTCCTTTGTCATTGGCAATACAGGCTTGGAATTATGGGAGTTATATGGAAATATTTGGAGTGCCGAAGTTTCACCACCACTGGCCAACCCAACCTGTGTAGAGCTTTATGGGTAGTAACCACCTGTGCCTTCAGGATGGGTTTTAAAAAGCTTCCAGCCATGAATATTCTCATTGAACATACTGGGGATCCCACAGGGACTTAGGCTGCTTTTACATGACCCCTAAAATCCGAGGCAAAGGGCTCCCAGATGCAGAGCTTAAAATTGTTTTCCCACCAGCTGTGGACTTAAAAAAATTAAGTACAACCACACCCACCTAAACACGCCCCAGCGCATTTTACAAGTACCTGGTATCCAGAGGTAAAAAAAATTCCGATGCAGATTATAAAGCTGTGGACGCCGGCTCTCCTCGCCTTCTGTTTGTTTTTTTGTCCCTGCCGCCCCTTTAACAGCCTGGAATCCCTAGGGGCTGCTCAGACAGCAGACAGAGGTGAGCGGAGGTAAGCCTGCATTCTTTTCTCCCTTTTTTCTCCCTCCCCTCACGCAGACAGGAGCAATGGAGTGCAGAAGGGTGGGAACACAGGAAGCAGAACAAACCCCCACGATCTCTGGTATGAATTTAAGTTGCCAGCAGATTTTAGAGGTTGTGTAAAAGTGCCCTTAATAATTATCGGAATGAATGTTAAGCCTTTTCCCCTTCTGTGCATATAAAAAAAGCAAGAGAAGTTTAGCCACTGACTGTGACCTCAAGGTGATGAGTCTGTATCAGAAGAACTTCAGTGACTCTTTCCAAAGGAAATGTCTAAACAAAGTACATCCAAAAGTTCAATTTTATTATTCATAGATTGAAAAGAGATAGTGTTTTTGTCTCATTACATATACTGCACTAATAAGCTCATTTACATGAGTTATCTGTATCGCATATTTTATGCCAACTGTCTGGACAATTTTCTTTACTTGTAAATTTTGCACTCCCGCCTTTCTCTGTTCCCTCAAATTACTACCACCACACCTACTGGAATTATAGGATGTACTGTTTGATTATATTAGACTTAAACAAAGACATTTTCTCACCTTGTATGTGTTAATCTCTTTAACTATGGTTGAGTGTACTTATCAGTCCTCATCGACTTTTGAATGACTCTTATTGACCAACAGTATGACAGACTTCTCTGTCACTGTAAAAATGTATTCAAGTTATATGCTGTGCAGCTGAAGAAGTCGGCTGCACTCCACCAAAGCTTATGTGAACTAAAAGGTATTAATCTTTCAGGTGTTCTTCAATTTTAAGACTTCCTGCTTTGTGTTTCTTTCAGTTATGTTTTTGTTTTTGGTAGCTCAGTGCAGAAGTTGGGAGAAATGGTGTGGCAAGATTAATACAGTGGTGAAATTGTTATGGATAATGTTAACTCTTATCAGAAGAATTCATTCTTTACTCTGGGTTTTAAAACTTTCTAATGCAATGTACTTTTAGGACTAACCAACATGTCAAATCCATTGGAAATCCCATTGGGAACTGGCTTCCTTGCTTGCACAACTGGAGAAATGTAATTGCTTTGTAACAGTCCGTTTATGATCCAGAGTGCTGGTTACCAAATTATACC
This sequence comes from Phrynocephalus versicolor, assembly GCA_023846285.1. Lineage (NCBI taxonomy): Eukaryota > Metazoa > Chordata > Lepidosauria > Squamata > Agamidae > Phrynocephalus > Phrynocephalus versicolor. The sequence continues at coordinate 11,020,908 of JAHTLZ010000379.1, read as the reverse complement.
TGTGGCAAGGAAAGTAGGATAGAATATGCTGCTGTTCTTTGTTTCCCTTCTTTCCATCCACTGCTGCATGAAAACAGCCACTTCACTAAAATAACCTCCTCCATTGAGCAGCGAACACTAACTTAAGAGAGGGAAAGGAGAAAGGAGAAAACAAGCAAAGCTGTAAGGTGGGTGTCTCTAAACCTAAAATTCTCTGTCTGCAGTTTGTTACAGTGAATTTTCTCTTTGATATCTACTGTACCGTGTTGATATGGAAATTCAGTGATGCAATGTAAAATAGCTGCAAAGTTATAGCTATTTGTGTGGCCCCGCATGTGAGAAATCTGAATATAACAGTGTTAAGCAAGATATGGTCCAAAATTGCTCCCCATACTGGACTGGGAGACCAGTCCACAGCCCCTAACCCCAGGTATATATGTATATACGTCTTCACTCCCTCAAAATCTCTCCCATTAATGACTACTTTTCTCTTGGACTTCCTTTCTACTCAGGCATATTTTGAAAAAGAATGTAAACCTAAACTCTATTATGCCCTAACTCAAATGAAGTCTGTTATAGTAATTATAGCAGAAGCTATAAATAACTGTGGTGTTGTGTAATATGCAGCCGGCTATGTTGGCATGTAATGTGCAGACAGCAACACAAGGGAAATTTCAAGAGTTATTAAAGGAGCAGGGGAGCCATATTGTGTGCAACACTCTACCCATATATCTGGAAGATCAGAGTGGCTAGTAATGGTTTGCTGACCTCTGTAATGTTGCAAATCCACTGTAAGGATAAATTCAACTGTTACTCCCAACTAGTATGAATAAACATAACTTGTTGATTTAGTACTAAAGGTAAACCTGCAATTGATAACTGAATCTCTGGAATACTCCCAATAATAACTCAAAAAATATATCTTGATTTGTATAGGGTTATTTATTTTTATTGTTATAATTATCATCTGTTGTAGATAGATAGATAGAGAGAGAGAGAGAGAGAGAGAGAGATGTACTGTAGGTTTTAATCTTTTATAAACGGCACTAGTGGGGCAATATATAAATTTTAAAAATCAATTCCCTTTATCCAGTAGGTTTATTCTTTGTTAGACTAACTATTGTATTTATCTCCTACAATTTGAGAATTATAACCAATTTGAAATTAATAGGCCAAAACACCACTATAAACTTAAGAAGAAACTGCACCGGTCTGTTTAATCTGAGAATTTCAGTCTAAAATATGTAAATGCTACTTTATAAATCTCTTTTAAAGAGACTCAGACCATTAAGCAGGGTACATTTTGGTTAAATTGGAATTAAGGTTTCTAAACTTTGAGATTGTGGAAAAGGTTTGGAATGTCTTAGTATATTTGCTAACTTTTAAGAACACAACACTAACAGGCTGATAGATTTCCATCTGGGTCTTGCCCAAAGGCTTCTGGACCCTGTTCAGTTTTTGGAGGCCTTTAGGGAAGTCCAGGACAGTCTGGCTAATGACCCAGTTGACACCCTGGTGGACAGATGGTATAGGGATGCCACCGGGGCTGCTGACTGGATCGCCTCCAAGTGTCTCATCCATTGCCAAACCCACTCCTCACGCCTTGGTTCACAGTGGAGTTGTGAGTGATGAAGCAAGAATGTAGGAGCCTTGAGAGCAGATGAAGGAATGATTGGACAGAATTTAATCGGGCTCCAGTCTACGTCTCCTCCCTGAGAATTGATGGGACCTCGAATCACCAGGCAAAATTGTTCCGTGTGGTCCGAGACCTCACCAATCCTGGTCTGTCAGGGCCTCCTCCTAGCAATTTCACTAATGAGTTATTTGTAGCCTTCTTAAGTCAAAATTAAGTCCAGTGCTGATCTGGACTGTCCCCAAGTATTGCTGGTGCTGTGCCCCCTCGGTCTCTTCATTTTGTTGAGTTTGGCCCTGCAATGTCAGCTAAGGCCTCCAGGGCACTGGCTCACTGCAGGCCGGAGGCTTCTCTGTTCGATCCCTGCCCATCCTGGCTTATTAAGATCACCAGAGGGAGCATACTATGATGAGCCTCTATGATCGCCACTGCGTCCTTCAGTGATGGGATTTTTCTCATTCGGCTGAAGGACAGTGGTCAAGCTGCGGATGGCATGTCGAACTATTGTCCAATAGCTAAAGTTCCCTTTCTGGGAAAGGTGGTGGAGAGGGTTGCCACCAAGTGATTCCAGTTGTTCCTGGAGGAAGATCTCATCCTTGACCTCTTCAATCTGGGTTCAAGCTGCATCACAGGACTGAGACTGCCCTGGTCTCATTGCATGATAACATATTGAGAGGGGCCAACGGGGTTGCTCTACCTTGTTGATCCTTCTGAACTTGTCTGCGGCCTTTGATACCATTTACTACAGTCTCCTCTTGGGCAGGTTTTCTGAGTTGGGGTCAGGGGCTTAGTCTTGGGCTTGCTCTGCTCCTTCCTTGAGGGCCATGCCCAGTGAGTGAGCCTGGGAGGCGGGGGGACTGTTGTCTCTCTGGTCACTCTCTTATGCCTGAGGGGTCATCGAGCTTCCCCATGCTCTTTAACATCTATATGAGGCTGCTAGCTGAGATCATTTGGAGACATGGGGATTGCTGCCATCAGTATGCTGATAACACACAGCTCTATCTTTCGTTTTTCACCTCTGCAGTGGAGGCTTTCCAGACCGTTGACTGCTGCCTGGTTGCAGTTATGGAGTGGACCAGGACTAACAGGCTCAGACTCAACACTGACAATACTGAGATTCTGCTCTTGGAGGGGGGCGATGGGTACAGTGGCCATCTTCCCAATATGGGTGGGACCGTCCTCCACCTGGCTGAAAGAGTGAGAGTCTGGGCATTGTCTTGGATCTGGCACTGTCCCTGGAGTTCCAGGTGGCAGCCATTTCCAAGCCGGTCTTTTACGAACGTAGGCTTATTGCCCAGATTCACCCATACCTTGATGGGGACTTCCTGAGGACTGTTGTGCAAGTACTGGCCATCCAGAGGATAAATTATCGTGACGCTCTTTACATGGGGCTTCCCTTGACCCTTGTTCGGCAACTGCAGTGGGTGCAGAATATGGCAGCCAGATTGGTGGTTTGTGCGGGCAGATTTGACTGCATTCTGGCTCACCTGCACTGGTTACCTGTTGCCTCCCAAATAAAGTTCAAGGTATTGGTTTGGTTTTACAAAACCCTCGATGGCTTGGGACCTGAGTATCTGGCAGAGCGGATCACCCAAAGGTCAGTGCTGGCCTGGACCACCATAACATTGCTGGCACTCTAGCTCCACGTGGCCACTCCTAGGGAGGTCCGTAAAGTTTCCACATGTAATTGGGCCTTTTTGGTGGCTGGCCCGGCCATGTGGAACAAATTGCCATGCAAGGTTCAGCAAGCTGAGCCTCTATTAGCCTTTTAAAAAGTATTAAAAACTTGGCTTTTTAAAAAAGCATATTGTTGTGTTGTGTCATTACAGTCGTGACCGACTCTTCGTGACTTCATGTCCATGGAGTTTTCTTGGCAGGAGTACTGGAGTGGCTTGCCAGTTCCTACTCCAGGCGCCTACAGCACCTGGTATTATGGTGATCGTCAATGTTTGTGATGTTTTCCCCTGTTTTTTGTTTTATTTTCTGCTACTTTTTAGTTCATTTAGCCTCTTGCTGGGTTCCCTTGTTTTGCTATTTATCTGTTATTAATCTGCTTATTTGATTTTAATTGTTGTTTTATTTGTTTGGCTTTCGTGTAAACTGCCCAGAGTTCCTGTGGGAAAAAAATAAAATAAATGCAAGCTGAGCCAATAATAGGACAACTGAGAGTGTGCTGAATGCAAACCAGTCCCAGGGGCAACTGAGCAAGATCACTCTACAATAGCGGTTCCTAAATTTGGATAACCCAGGTGTTGATGGGCTGCATCTCCCAGAAACCCTGATCAGCTCAGCTAGTGATAAATGGTTCTGGGTGCTGAAGTCTAAAGCCATCTAGATTAACCAAGGTTGGGAACTACTGCTCCACAATATCATTCCTGACAGCTGTTTACGTTGCAATGTATAAATATGGAGGTGGTTTTGTTAGAATGGATAGCTTGTACTCTTATAGTTCCAATACCTTGGAGCTACAATATTCTAGTATTCTGTGGTCTTGGTACAACCTTTATTCCTCCATGGACTTTATTCATCCAAGCTCTGCAAAATTTTAGTCAAAACAATGATGTTACCATCGTAGAGGATACATGACAGATTCTGCATTACAGACCTCTACAATAGGTGAAGGAACAGTAGAAATTACTATCAATATTTTCTTGGATTTCCAGACCCCTGGATATTCAGGACCCTGGAAGAGACTGTAGGGAGCTGTGAACATCTGAAATGAATATAAATATATGGAGATAACACACACATTTGCAACATTATCAACATAGCTTCATACTACACTATTCACACCAGGTAGCTACAACAACCAACATGAATTTTCCTCTGTCAAATTAGCCTGGCTGGCTGAGCGCTTGAATTTGTGTGTTGTGTTTTTAATATACTTAAAGGCTAAAGATTACTTCAAGTTATAATTACAGATGCGAATGAAATGAACCAATAACAAAAAAAAAACCCAATGAACCAAGTTGCTTCATGATTCATTTTATGATCCAGCTCGGCAATCTCTTTTTTCCAAACCAAATGAGTGATCAAACTTTCTTCCCTTTGGCATTTTGTTTGTGCAAACAAAAGGGGATGCCCATGTGCTCCTGTCGCTTCCACCTACCTGCTCCTGGTGCTGGTACCTCCGCTGCCATGAGTGCCATCATCAGAGGCAGCAGCCCAGCATCTCTGTTAGGAGCTGGCAGCTGCCTACAAGTGTGCACTTGTCTATTATAGACATCGGCATGACTTAGCGGAATTCCCGTTTCCGTTTCCGTTCCTCATTTCCATTACGTAACGGAAAAGGAAACGACAATTACTCCGCCAGAACTCGAACCGACGAACGAATAATTGGGTCTGATTTGTCGTTGTCGTTCCTGGCATCGCGGCGATCGCGCAATGCCAATCGGCACAGAAAAAAAGTTTATAAAAATTAACCCACCCCCCCGATTCCCGGCCAAAAAAGCAGGCGAAAATATGCCTGCCTCTGAGAGTACACCTACCAGAGGGGTGGTTTCGGGGGGGGGTCCCCGGCCTCCCCCTCTCCTCCTGTCCTTCCTGGGCTGCTCTGGTGGTGGGCAATGGCATCCTCGTCGTCCCACCAAAGTCACCGGCTCGCCGCCATTCAAGTGGCACAGAAAAAAAGTTTTTAAAAGTAAAAAAAAAACCCTGATTCCCGGCCAAAAAAGCAGGCAAAAATATGCCTGCCTCTGAGAGTGCACCTAGAGGGGTGGTTTCTGAGGGGGGAGTCCCCGGCCTCCCCCCCTCTCCTGTCCTGGGCTGCTCTGGTGGGGGGCATCCTCGTCGTCTCGTCAACTCGCCATGCCATGTGGAATCCAAAATGGGGCGACCACAATTTATTTTGAAATCGTGGTCCAAAAACACACCAAAGCACCCAGAAACATGCGAAAATTACTACTATTTTAAAACTGCCAGAATTTTTACAGTAGCAGCAGTGGGTTTTTCTTGCAACAAAATGTCCTCCTCTCCATTGATTTTATTTTATTTTATTTATATTTTTTACACCTGCGCAATGATGGGCTGGCCATGGGAGTGGACCATGCAAATTTTTGGAGCCATTCCACCAATCGCATGGCCACTTGGCCACTGAGACTTCTGGGATGTGCCAAAAAGCCCACTAACCCTGCCCTAGCCCTAACCCTTACCCATATGCCACAGTACATTGTCCTTCTTAGTGGGTCAGAGAGGCACCCAGAGGTGCACCCCACTACTCACCCTAACCTCACCCGTAACTAGCCTAACCCTAGCCCTTGCGCTAACCCTAACCCTAAGCCAGATCTGTGAGTGTGTACTTGCATTGCACTACACGCAAGTATGCTTCCCTTCTTAGTGAGACACAGTGAGAGCCCGCATTCTCTCTGACTGACTGATGCAGTGGAGGCACCCCAAAGAGGGGTGCCTCTGCCAGTCCAGTGTCCACTAAGCAAGTCTGCAACTTGGTATGCATATCCATATGGCTATGCATGCCCTTTTGTAGCGGGTGAGGAGAGGAGGCACCCACGAGGTGCCTCCAGGAGCCTGCTTTCCCTTCCTTCCTAGCGGGTGAGGAGAGGAGGCACCCACCAACCCCAGTGCCTCCAGGAGCCCGCTTTCCCTTCATAGCGGGCCAGAGGAGGCACCCACCCCACAGAGGTGCCTCCAGGAGCCCGCTACCCCCCCTAAACCAGTACTAACGACAGACGAAAAAGCGAAAAATGAAATGACAAATTTATGAAAAATTTCGTGAAAAACAGAAACGAGCCAAAACTGACCCGTCCCGAAAAACGACAACTCGAAAAAAAATTGTCCTGGTTGTGCCCATCTCTAGTCTATTATCTGGGTAGCAGGCACATCCTTAGAAGTATGAATGGGTTCCAAATGGGTATCTGGGGATGCTACAAGTTAAAAGTTATTAAATGTGTGGTCCTAGTTAAACCCATCACTTGTGTCTTGTCTCCTTATTTCTACCATTGGATGGGTAAGGATAAGCACACCTAATAGTCATTGTAACCTGATCATAGGAGCCTTGTTTCGTTTCTAGATCTTGCCTGCAAAGCAAGGGTGAACAGGTTATGGGCTTATTGCTATTCTGTGTTTTTTCTTTATTGCAGATTATGTTAGAGTTAATAAAGCCATTAAAGCAAAAAGTGTTCTGCTTATATACCGCCCCATACTACTACAAGTAGTCTCTGGGCGGTTTACAATTTTAATTACAGAGTGCAGGCTACACATTGCCCCCCCCCCCAGCAAGCTGGGTACTCATTTTACCGACCTCGGAAGGATGGAAGGCTGAGTGAACCTTGAGCCTGCTACCGGGGATTGAACCCAGGTCGTGAGCACAGTTTTACCTGTAGTACAGGCATTTAACCACTGCACCACGAGGCTCACTCTTACCCCTGTTCAAGTCTCCTGTCATCTCTCCAGGTGTGGGACCAAAGAGGCACTTTTACATTTCAAGAGAAATTGCATGAGCTGTGTTGGAGACAGAGCCATGCTATCAAGACCAAACATATAGGAAGCATTCAGCTACCTTTACCCCGACTGAGTGGAGATGCCATAATGGAGCAATCATTCCTATCTCCAAACGGAGCCATTTTAGTGCCTGCTAAAACTGCTAGCTTTCAAGCGAGATATTAGTTCTGGCATTGAAGATGCTGAAAGTAACGATGTAGTTATAATGAAATAATTCCTAAAATCAAAACAATTCCAAACAATCTCTCTCCAAGGGGCAAGGGGCTAATGTATAAAGCATGCAGTATTCCCAGTAAGGCTCTGGTATAAGCACACATCTGGGCAAATTAATAGAAATATATTTCCTCCTTTATCCAGATTTTTTAAAAATACTAGAGAACTTGCATGCCTCTAAATCAAAATAGTTAAACACAATTTACATTCCAGAACATATTGCTCAAAATATTTTTAAAGGGGGGGGGGAAGCATACCAGAGACAGAAGAAATGTAAAAATGGGAAACAGAGACAAAGAACAAGAGAAGGAATGAGAGGAAGAGGAACCTTCAGCTTTTTACCATATGAAAAACTGCTAAATATAAATTGTCCATTTAGCTCCAATTTAAAGTTTATTCAAGCCTAGAAACAATAAAATGTCAATATTATGCTGGCTTTTGGAACATATATTTTAGAAATCTAAAACAAATCAGCTATCTTGGAGAATATCCTGACAATCTATGAATTAGATCAGTGTTTTTCAACCACTGTTCCGCGGCACACTTGTGTGCCGCGGAATGTTGCTGGGTGTGCCGTGGCGCGCGTCTGCAGAAGGGGGCGAGAGCAGGGCAAGGCAAGGCAAGGAGGAATGGGGACTGGTCTTCCCCCTCTGGCTTCGCGCGCCGCTTCCGCGGGGAAGAAAAAGCGGACGGACTTGCCGCCCGGATGGAAAACAGGAAGGGAGGGCGGGGGAGGAAGCATGGCTCGCAGCGACTGGGAGCGGGGCCAGCGCGGGAAGTGTCCAGCGGCCGAGAGAGAGGACGGGGGGGACGAGGAGAGCCGGGAAGGGCGCAGCGTCCCTGCGTTTCCTCCCTACCTGCGCACACCTGCGCGCGCGCACCCGCAGCCAACTCATAACGGGGCATCTTTGGCGGGAAAAGGAGCTGCTCGCTCCCACCCGCAGATGGCTGGCTGGCTGGCTGGCTGGCCGGCCGGCCGGCCGTGACGCGCAATACGCGGTGCTCGGAGCAAAAGCAGGCGAACGAGGGCCACCCTCCGCTGGTCCCGCGGCCGTTCCCGCCTTGGAGGTGGCGCCCGTGCAGCGGCGCTTAAGAGCGCTCGGCGGCAGTGGCGCTGGCGTCGTGGGGGCCGCCCCTTTGCTCCCGTCAGGCGCCACTTCCCCTTCCTGTGCGCCCGCTCGCCCGCTCGCCTTGAACGAGCCCGGGCGGACTCCTTGGGCGCGTGGACAAAGGACGCCCGCCAAAAGGCTCTTGCGCCGGCCAGCGGACGACCTCCCACCCCACGCGCGCGCTCCCGCCGGCCAGTCGCCCCCACGCGCTCACCGGCGTTGTTGAGGAGGAGGAGGCGCTGGAGGCGAGCGCCGTTGTGGTGGCGGTGCAGGGCATCGGCGGCTTCCCGGGCCACGCGCTGCAGCCCCTCGTCAGCGCCCAGGTCAGCGGGCAGGGCCTGGACACGCAGCTCGCCCTCCAGCGCACCCGCCGAGCGCGCCGCCAGCAGCAGGAGCGAGCCCGGCACCAGGCGCGCCGCCAGCAGCCGCGCCACGCTTTGCCCGAAGCCCCGCGACGCCCCCGTCACCAGGCACGCCGCCCGGCCCCGGCCCGGCCCCGACGACGACAACGACGCCTCCGGTGGGGGTGTGGGGTGTGGGTGTGGGCTCGGTCTCGGTGGGGGTGTGGGTGTGTTGGGCTTCCTGGTGCCGCGGGTAGTCAGCCCCCCCCGCCGCGGGACCCCAAGGTCGCCCGCCCACCCGGCGCGTCCTACAACCACGCAGCCCATCATCCCCAGGTGCAGGGGGGTGGGGTTGGTCTCCAGCCACGGCTTGATCTACTCCTCCCCCCCTTGTTAATTTTTTTTAACATTTTCTATGGTGGTGTGCCGCGTGATTTTTTTTCATCAAGCAAGTGTGCCTTGGCCAAAAAAGCTTGAAAAACACTGAATTAGATGACTTGGTTTTTATAGCTATGTCGACAATGACTGAGAAGATAGTGTTTTTTTTTTTTTTTTTTTTTTTTTTTTTTGAAGAGATTTTTTTTTGCCCATGACAGGGGTTGCATTTCTGTGTCCTTTAGTTATGGAATGTGACATCAGAAAGTGAGACCAGATTTATAGCTGTTGTGAGTTTTGTGGGCTGTTTGATCACGTTCTGGAAGTTTTTCTTCCTGACATTTTGCCAGACTCTGTGGCTGGCATCTTCAGAGGGCAAGATAAACGCACAACAGAGGGGCTGATAAATGCACAACAGCTATCAAATCCGACCATGGAAGACTTTGAGCATACATTGAGACTGCATTTGTCCACCCAAATCAGTGCTGCAATAGATGGAGGTCCAGTGTCCTCACAAAGTGCCTGGACCACAACTAATTTTGGGCCTGTGAAATATATTTTCATCCAGTTCTGAGGGAGAGTGAAAAATATTCATTCAGCAACACACTGAGCTTTCCACCAATGTACATACAAGCTGTGAGACATCTGCACCTGAGATACCTGGAGGGCATAAAACACACTGAAAATGGGCTGAATGCTCCATGCCGACTACAACATGTAACTCTGTATTAATGTGATCTCTACTTACCTTTTATGTGAGCAGTGTTCTACTTGCTTTCAGAATCCTTTCCCTGATGAGATTAGTTTACTACTATATTAGATTAGATATATTACATTACATTAATGTAAGGAAAGTTAATATAAAGGAAGACAGTTGGATTGCTAATATATCCCCTACTTTGCACTGTCCAATTAGCCTTTAGTATAGATAATGCTCAAGTTTTGAAATAAAAGTGGAAATGGATGGAATAATTTTACAGACCCTTTGGAGCAGGAAAACATGAATATAATTTCAACCACTATTCAGGGGGACTTTATGAAACACATCAGCTTTTAAAAGGTAACGGAGCTCATGTACAGCACATTTTCAGCTTGCTATACCTGTGGCAATTTTCATTTGATTGGTTTTGAATTTAGCCTTCTAGTATTCCATGTCAAGTGAGTTATGGATACAGAGATCCACATTATTGGCTCAAGTAACAGAGAAAGGACTCTCTGTGTGTGACTTGGGCTTAACCTAAGAGATGCTGCTGTTGCAAGTTCAAATTTTGCTGCTTGAAACACTTGTAACTAGAGATGGGCACAACCAGAAAAAATTATGTTTCGAGTTGTCATTTTTCGGGACGGGTCCGTTTTGGGTCATTTCCGTTTGTCGCAAAATTTTTCAAAAATTTGTCATTTTGTTTTTCGTTTTTTGTTTGTCGTTTCTACCCGCTTTTTGCGCGATTTTAAAGCATTTCCGGGCGCTGCCAGAGATTTTTATGCCCTCTGTGGCTGCCAGACCTGCCCAGTCTGCAACCTGGGCATGCTATTGGTTGAAGTTTTCCAAGAATTTACATGATCCCATCACATGGCTTGCCTCCATGTTGTGGCTGGAGTGGCTGGCGACATCCATTTTGTCATTGTCATCCTTATCGCAATGGGAAAAGACAAAATCAAATGTTTTAAGGACCCCAACCCCCTGGTAGGTAATAATTTCAAATAATTCTCACATTATCGCTGCATTTTAATGGATGTCCAGGGCATTTTAATACCCAAGAAATCAATATTAGGCATCTGGGAGCCATTTTGGGTCAATGTCCCCAACTCCCCTTAAAGGAAAAAAAAATACAGCGATCTGAGAAAAGACATAAATGCACGTTTTAAGGACCCCCCACCCCCCTGGTAGGTATTATCAGACAGTATAAATAATTATTGCTGCATTTTTATGGATGTCCAGGGCGTTTTTTAACATTTAAAAAACATCTCATTTCATTGTGCGCCGCCAGTAACGGAAACGAAACTAATGACCACAATTTTATGGGTTGTTTCATTTCGTTCAATTTCCAGCTCAATTTTCATTTGTCGTTTCGTTACGTAACGGAAACGACAAACGAAAATAGAAACGAAAATTTCGCCGAGTCGTGCCCATGTCTACTTGTAACCTACTGAGTTCCCTATTAAGTTTGACTCCTAGAACACACACATACACTCTCAGCCCTATCTGAACTTGCTGTAATTCACTCCAAGACTTCTGCCTTTTGTGAAGAAAAGCACAGCAACAGCTTCCAGTACTGACTACAGGTCGAAAAAGACGAGCTGGCGACATATGCAATCATAGGAGTTTTTTAGTGAGGCTTATGGCGGCGCAACTTAACTTTTTTTTTTCCTGCCATCCATACGCTTGCCAACAATTACTGCTGCTAAGATGCAACCATAAGTCAAGATGCCCAGTTGTTTTAAATATTGCTTTTATCGCTGTTTTATTTACTATTGTACTGTTGTTCTATTTGTTTGTTTTATATTGTATTGTTCGCTGACTCGCTCAGCTATTTGGAAGCCGCCCAGAGTTCCGCCTCGGAAGATGGGCGGGGTAAAAATTCAATAAATGAATGAATAAATAAATAAATAGCCCTCCCCAACCCCATTGCATCTACCCACCAAGGGGGGAGCAATCCTGAGGGTGTGTGGCAGGAGCACACATGGTAGCGCACGGGCACCTTACCTCCAGAGTAGGAGGAGGGCGCCGCAGCCACCGTGCTCCCCACACACCTGCCTGCCTACTTGCTTCCGCTCGCCTGGTGCATGGAGATGGAGGCGGTGGCTGAGGCGGAGTCGGTCCCATCACCAAGCCTTAGCCTGAGGAAAGGAGGACTGCTGGCAGGAGGGTGCATGGCTTCCTCCTCCTGCTCCCCCTCCAGGTGCCCTTAGATTGCTGCGCCCGGGGCAAAAGCGCTCTTCGGGGGGCCCAGATACGCCCTTGGTAGAGAGCTAGCACACTTCACCTGCCCAGGATAAATGAGGGGCATATGACACAGAGAGACCAGTGTAAAAGAAGCACAAAAGAAACCGCTTGAAATATTTTCACTAATAGGAGCTGCACTTTATCTTGATGCTCTTTTCCACCATGAAATTCCTAACATAAACAGAGGGACAAGTCTAAGTATATCATGAAGTAATGCACAATATTTTGGATATGATTAGCCCCTTAAGATAGAACCTCGACCCTGAAAGGCAAAGAAATCCATGCCAGCTTTTACCTAAAACCCAGAGGCTTCTTCTGAATTTGCAGAAACAGGAAAGCTGCTCTATCTGTCTGGTGACCTTTTATGAAAGTTATTAGTATTTGTCCTTCAAAATCCCTCTTTACACTCTAGGTGTTTCCTTTCCTTTTTTGTCTTCTCCAGAGTCCATGTAAATATTCATCCATGTTTACCTGAGCCCTTCTCATCCTCTACATTACGAATAAAAATACTGAACCAATATGTCAATGGAAAAGTTTTACAGAATCTTAGGCAACGTTAACATTGTCATAGTGTATTATGATAGCAATCTGAGCTTCAGGGCTTCAAGCTTCTTTATTTCCCCTGACATCAGGCAGTCCTAAGATGACTTTTCTTGCTGAACTGGATGGGTTAATGTTGTCACAACTGTGTTCATCTATAATGGAACAGAGGCCTTTTGAATTATTTCTCAAGGAAGCCTGCTGCCTTATCACGAGCTCAGTGAGCCATGTACTAGACTAATTTGACTTATACTTATGGTCAGCTATTTGTCAAAGAGGAGGTATGGAAAGGAGCTTTATATTCCATTCCCTTTGACTTATGGCTAACATTTGACATGTGTGCCTTCAGGGAAACACCTAACTATTTCCCCTTCCTTCACTGATGCTTGTTCAGCACTTGTTCATAGTGAGAAAGGAGTTCAGAGTAATTTGTGTATGTTTGGTCTGCACTGTGTTGTGTTGGCTTTGTCTGCATGAATCATGCAAAATGGAACGAAAAAATAAATAGTTCTCAACAGATGAAAACTCAGGTTTCTGAAAGCTTATTCTCCTCTCTCTCTCTCTCTCTCTCTCTCTCTCTCTCTCTCTCTCTCTCTTTCTCTCTCCCTGGCACACACATTTTTCTCTTTCCTCTAACACTATTACTCAAGAATTGTAATTTTAATTGGCTGTCCCAACTAGAGTAGAACTATTCAATGTAATCCTGAATGTTGACTTAACACTACCACAGATTTAAGAGTCCTATTGTCATTGGAAGTGCAATATGGCATCAGGCTCATCATTAAAATATGAATACTAGGAAAGTCTAGGAAAGTCAAGAATAAAATATTTGTCCATAGCTGGGAAAAAGAAATTATGGAATTAGCTTGCATAATTTCCTGCCACAAAATTTGGTGAGTGAAAATAGTTTAGTTGTTTCCTCAAAGAGCTAGACAAATCCATGGATAATTGGGCTCTCATCTGCTATTAGTCATGCCGGTTCAATCGTGCCCAAAGGTGCTAAGTTGCTGAAGACCAGATGTTGAGGAATGACAGTTTGAGAGGCCTGTTGCCTCCAGGCTGTCTTCAGGATCTCTCTAGAGGCAGACATACAACTCTGAGGTAGGCACAGCTTATGCTGCAGGAACATTTTTTATATCCAGTTGAGGAATATGTTCATATATATTTTGGAAAACACATGTCACTTGGCCTTTGGAGGCTGGAATGGGCTAAAATGAAAGTTGACCAGGCAAATTCCTTTATTCTACATATTAAACCCAAATGTTCAACTGCTACAGTTTGTCAAAAATATTTACTCTTCAATATGGATCACAGATCTACTTCTGACACTCTGGTAGTGGGGACTGAAACCATAAAATTAGTGAATGTGACATGAAAAGGGAAAAATGAGAGCACACCAACAGAGTCCAAGTGCTAACCAGGGCCGACCCTGCTTAGCTTCTGAAATAAGGAAGATTGGATGTGCTTTGGCAGGCATACCCAAACTTCGGCCCTGCAGATGTTTTGGACCACAACTCCCAGAATTTGAAGCCTGTATTTCCAATGGCAAAGGACTGTGGGAGTTGTGGTCCAAAACATCTGCAGGGCCGAAGTTTGGGCATGCCTGGCTTAGGGCATCTAGCCAGCTGAATGTGTACATGGTCCAGGTACAAATCAGCTGGAAAGAAATCAGTTAAGATGTGAGCAAGGGGCACAAATAGGTCTGCCATCAAGAGGAGAGATGGGCACGAAACAAACTTTTTTCATTTCCGCTATTTGTTATTCGTTTTGTTACGTAACAAAACAAATAATGAACATTATGATGAAATTGGAACGAACTGAACAGAACCACGAAAATTAGGTTTGTCACATTTTGTTTTTCATTAATGGCGACGCGCAATGAAATGAGCTATTTTAAATGTTAAAAAACGCCCTGGACATACATAAAAATGCAGTGATAATTATTTATACTATCTGATAATACCTACCGGGGGGGGGGGTCTTTAAAAGATTTCTTTTTGTCTTCTCCCATTGCGATGTATTTTTCTTTTCCCTTTAAGGATGACAAAATGGATGTCGCCAGCCACAAAATGGAGGCAAGCCATGCGATGAGATCATGTAAATTCTTGCACAACTTCAACCAATAGCATGCCCAGGTTGCAGACTGGGCAGGTCTGGCAGCCACAGAGGGCATAAAAAGCTCTGTCAGCCCCCATCCTCCTTGCAGTCTCCAGTGGGAGTTAGGGTGGTATTGCTGTCTCTGCGACTCTAGCTTCAGTCCTGCAGCCTCCCTGTGTGCGTGCATGCATACCCCTCGGTGAGTACCCTCCCCTGCCCTGCAGTGCAGTCACTCTGCGGCTGCCTTCCATCCTGGGCAATGTCTGCCGCTGCCTTTGCAGCCTCCCTGCGTACCTAGTCTATACTGTGTCTCTGCCAGCGTCAATTTTTTGTAGTGTTTTCCCTCTGGTCTGGGGCGTTGGGGGATGCCCGCGCACGGAAATGCTTTAAAAATTGCACAAAAGCGGGTAAAAATGAAAAACAAAAAACAAATAAACGAAAATGGTTTTTTCAAAAATTCACGAAAAAGAAAAACGAACCCAAATGGAGCCCTCAACAAAAAATGAAAACCTAAACACCATTTTTTCAATTCGTGCCCATCTCTAATCAAGACTCCTCCATCTCATGCAGTTTGGCCCTGAATAATGAATTGTTGGTCCCTCTTTCAGGACATCAACTCAATCTCATTGAAATCAGTTCGTCTTAAAATAGGATGCTTGGGCTTCTTCAGTTGAAAAAAAGACAGCCTTCTCGATCTATATGGCAACTCTGAAATTGTATCCACAACCTTTGTACGATACTCATTGAGAAAAACCTTTTTCCCTATTGCACAAAACTAGAACTAGGGGGCATTCCATGAAACTTTTGGGGGCTAGATCTCAAACAAATAAGAGAAAGTACTTTTCCAGCCAGAGGATCACTGGTCTACTGTACTCCCTGCCAGGAGAAACCCTAACCCTTGACAGCTTTAATAAAGGACTAGACAGGTTCATGGAGAACAGGGGTATCAATGGCTATTATTATGGATGCCTAAGGACAACCTCCAGGTTGGACAGATAGACAGGATATCTCTCAATGCCATTTGCAGGAATTGTAAGCAGGTGAAGACATCTGTTTTGGAATATCCTGAAGCAAATGGTGAGCTGCTGTGTGGGACAGAATGCGGGACTGGATGGGCTGTGGCCTGTCCAGCAAGGCTGTTCTGATGTTCTTATGTTCTTATGAGGACATTCCTAGATGGGATCTGCTTCTTGCATTCCATAATCAGGTCACATAAATTTTTACCATCCAGTGAAAGATGGGCATGCCTGCATCTCGCAGAACTTAGTGGAACTAATATATTTCTGATCATCCCAGTATCTTCAGAAGTAAGTTTGCCCTTAGTCTCTCCACCACCCTTCACCAACAGGAATTTCCTAATTCCTATCGAATAGCTTAAAACAAGCAGTTGAAATAATGTGACAAACACACAAACACACACACCTAAATGGAAGTTTGATCAGACATGTATTTTACATAAGTGGCATAATTGTTAATTACTTGAATATTTAAATAGCACAATTTCAAGTTCAAAAAAAATTATATACAGCCAGGGACGCAAGATGCAGTCTTTTCAAATGACACCCAGTGGTTTTAAGGATGAACCAAGATTTTGAACTCAAGTTCAAGATCAAACTACTGTCTGCTAAATGACAAAGAGTTGTGATTTGCTCATTATGGTTAGGCTGCATTAAATTGCCTTGGCAATCTTAATCGTAGCACATTCTATGTGAAAGGTTTCAAAGCAACAACAGTAAGACACTTAAAATAGTATGTGTGAAACAAGATAACAGCAAACAAAAGAGAAGACGAAAAAGTGATTTACTTTATGTGATGATATGTATGTGTGTGAATTCCGTGCTGTCAAGTTGGAAATGACTTATACCAGGGCTGTCTAATTTTGAACAGCCTGCAGGCTACTTCCAGGACGTTCTGACGGTCCACTTCCTGAAGCACCAGACCCTCAGGAGTTCTTCCCCACCTTCCACAGTCCCAACCAGAGTGATCACCAGAACTGCCCTCCTGACCATTTTCAGAGGCTGGACCCTCTGAAAATGGTCTGGAGGTCATTGAAAATCCCCCGGGTGCCAACTAGGTCAGTTTTAAAGGGGTCCAGCCAATAACAGGTCAGCAGGAGCCCTTTAAAAATGGCTCCCTGAGTCCCAGGCACCAAATCTGGTGCCTCTAGGACACAGGGGATCCGTTTCGTTTCATTTTGTACGAATTATTTCTTTTTAAAAAATCATAAGAAACTAAACAAAACAAAATGGGGGTGAGCACAAAACCAAACCAAATGAAACATTGTTTTTCCATTCCATGCCCATCCCTAGTTGGGACCTGGTGGGCGACTTCTGACAGCACTGCAGGCTACTGGTCACCCACAGTCAACATATTGTACAGGCCTTACTTATACCAACACTAATAGGGATTTCAAGGTAAACGAGATATTCAAGGACTCATTTTCCAAGTCACACTCTGTGAAATTCCATGTCCTGGTGGCGATTTGAACTCTCTTCTCCAGAGTCCTAATATGTCACTTTATTACAAAGAGATAAACCTATTGCTAAAATGATGAGGTTGAAATGAAATGTCCATATTTACTAAATATAAGAGTAAGAAAGAAGGGAAGTCTATATATATTGAGTCATGTTACTGTATAACTCTGTCAAGGTGAAATACAGAATGGAAGTGCCAAGTGGTAGATTCTAGTTATCTTATAACTCTGCTTGAGGCAAACTTTTTTTAAAGTACTTATTCTGCTCAACCCAAGTTTCAGTTCAGCGGTGTCCGAAATGAAATTTAACATTCCCTGTGTAGGCTGATGTGAACAAGATACCTGTCTCAAAGCCTTAACTTGTTAACAACCCCAAAATAAAATTCAGCTCAGCATGATAACAGCCTCAGAAGGCCGATAACCTTCTAGAAGAATTATGTTACAGAAATGACAACCGAAGATTATGTTGACTGACATGTTGTTAAACCAATAAATGGATCCACTGAAAGCTTTCTCGGTTCTTTTCTTTCAAAGCAACCCGGGTTTCTAGAAAGAGGCTTAGAATTCCTACAAACCATTAACACAGGTCTGGCTGAAAAAAAGAAAAAATATTTTCAGTCCAAGAACAAACACCCTAGCGTTCATTGTAATTTTATAAGAAAATATATTATTTCTCATTTCTTCTGTGTTAAAATGTCATACAAGGCATTTTTAAAAGAATGTATTATTAAATGAAACTAATATTTTTGTCATGTAAGCAAAATACAATAGTTCTTATCTATGCTCATAATGTTGGCCAGAAGAGGTTAACATTATGAACTGGTGGATCTATCTATCTATCTATCTATCTATCTATCTATCTATCTATCTATCTATCTATCTATCTATCATCTATCTACCTATCTATCTATCTACATGTTAATCAAGATTAAAACTAAAGCTAAAAACATATTTTAAAACAATTCAACTATATCTACCTATCATAAATATACTGTTATTTAACTACCACCACATCGTTAAAAGCCTTCCTGAAAAGGAAAGTCTTTGCCTGATCATAGAAGGACGACAGGGAGGTGGGCAACCTGGCTTCTCAGGACAGCACATTCTAAAGCACCGCAACAGCCACTGAAAAGGCCCTCTCTCCTTTTCTCACCAAACAATCCTGGGAAGGTAATGGAATGGAGAGATGATTTTAAAGGAGCTAAAGAAGGTCCTATGGGGTGACACCATTTGTCAAAGAGCTTGAACTCTGGATGTCTTAACTAGTGTTCAGGATGCTTTACAAGCCATTTCAACCTAATAAATAAATAAATAAATAAATAAATAAATAAATAAATAAATAAATAAATAAATAAATAAATAAATAAATAAATAAGGGAGGGAGGGAGGGAGGGAGGGAAGGGTTGTGTGTTCAAAGCACAAACTTGATAGTGGCAAAGAGACATAGTAATGTATTGTTTGACCAGTGTTTCATGCTGATGTGCATTTACCTATGGTGATACTTTGGCATCATCCACAGGATGGAAGCAAAAGTAGGGAGGTGAGACACAGAAGCTTACAAGAAATGGAGTGAATGTCAGAGTTTGTCTTTGCCAGGTGTTTGAGGATGACTTAAACTATTAAAAGGCATGAATGGGTGGCGAGGGGGGGAGAACAGATAGAGAAACATTTTTGCGCTAATGAATAATTCAGTTTGATTTACTTGTAAAATTAAGAGAGAATACCACCTTGTTCTAATATTTGAAGAATGTACAAATAAAGCCAATTTAGCTTCCTTCTGTGCCTTTGAAAGCAGCTCAGATGGCTTCTTTTTGTTCTAAATCAAACCATCAGTATTTAAATGCCACTATTGTTATATGAAAAAGGCCCACTTAAAAAAAACTGATATAGTTTTGCATGTTATATTCATTGATTATTTCATTATACAACACAAGGCAAAATATTTTGCCTAATTGCAAGCAGAAGCTTTTGCAGGCTTTTTTCATGCCTATTGTCTGGGTAAACAAATCAAAAAGAAAAATAAGGAGCAAGTCCACAGTCCTGTCAAATTGTGTGAAACATTGCTTGTTTGCAATTTGAGAAAGAAGGATATATCTCCCTCCCCCCAGTTCCCCACCAGTGCAGAAACAAAAATCTTGAGTTTATAAGGATACTTGATGACTGCAGAAACACAATGCAGTGACAGGCATGACAGAGCACTATTTTGCCAGAAGTAATTAGTGCTGTGTATCTGGAAGATGCATATTACCAGTCGTGGATCTGTGATTACTTTGGGGTAGACTAATGAAAGCTGTGTGCTTATCCATATTCCTGTTCATTTCTATTCTCTCCTTTCCCTACCTTATCAGCAGTAGGATTAACATCAGTAATGCATATTTACACATTGTAATTAAGTGGTGGGTAAGAAGGAGGGAAGCTCCTTAAGAATATTTATGGAAGCCCAGAAAGTCTTCTCTTCACAGTCTAAATTTATTCTAGCATCATCTGAAAAAGAGAGTCCCTGCCAAGTTTAGAATATGATTTATTCCAGTAAGCCTTTCAAAAAGCCAAATAAGTTACATCTTGTTCGCGTTCGGTGACCCATTGGAAGGCTGAAAAAACTATTTGTGTGCCTGTGTTTGCCACTTTAAAGAAATTGTCTGGAAGAAGGTTTGTAGTACAAGACATTGAAAGGCACTCTAATTTTTGTGCATGGTACCTTATTATTTTCCACTGTGCATCTATTGCTTACTCATGAACTGCACTCCAATGATAGGAACATAATTTTGGAAAACAGTAAAAGCCACATGGATAAGTTGGGCAAGAAGCGAAAAAAAAAAAATCAACTGAAAATGAAGAATCTGTCAGAAATTCATCCATTTGCAATTTATATTCATTTGATAACCGCGATGAACAAGAATTGTAAAATTTTAGCGATTTTTTGAGTTATCAATTTGTTTGAATCATAGAATCATAGAGTTGGGAGAGACCTCAAAGGCCATCTAGTCCAACCCCCTGCCATGCAGGAACCCCCCATCAAAAATGGCTTGGACCATTGAGAGCTGCTCACTAAGAGGCTTTAGGAGACGTTTCCTTGTAGCCAATTTACACTTCTACCATTGTGAAGCAGTGGAATTAGCCATAGCGTATCTCTATGCCACTTCTGTGAATTGTGCTAGAATTTTCCCCAATCCCACCACCATAGGGTATTTTCCTGGAGGGATGCATTTTGAGGATGCACAACTCAAATGTCCAAAACCCAAATTCACATAGTGCAATCAGTTATGAACCAGGGAAAGTGGTTAGCAGTTCCTCATTAGAGGCCCTTAAGATGTGGCTATCTAGCTATCTGTTGTGTAAACTTTTTACACCAAGTTTTATTCTCCCTTTTTATTCTAGGTTTTTTTTTTCATCCTTTCTTTGTTTTTCCTTCTATGCTGAAACTGCTACAGGTGTTTATTGTTTCCTCTATATGTTCATTTATTTATGCATTTTCCCTGTGTAACACTTAAATGAATTTTTCCCATTGTAAAATTCATTTATGCCTCTCTTTAAAAAAAAACATTTTTGTGTTTTTTTCAATTTTTGTGTGTTTTTGTGTGTTTTTTCAATTTTGTGTTTTTTTCAAGTTTTGCATTTTTTTCATTTTTGTGTTGTTTTTCAAACTGCTTTAGTCATTCACATTTTGACATGTGCATTTCATGTCTCTAAAGTGCCCTGATAAATTGCAAATGTCCAAATTCTTGAGAGAAGATGCATGTCTTATACATCCTAGCAATACGAAAATGTTACTTCCACTTAAATGATTCAACCCATGAAAATTATGTTCCAGTCCTAGTTGGGGCTGTTTTAGCTTTACAATTCTTGTATCCCGCAGAGCTTAAACTAGTTGATTTGGAAGCCCGCTTTCAATTCGATTTCCCTATGGTGATCAGGGAGAGTCTCATATAAGATTTGCCCCAGAACAGCTTTATGAATCAACATTGTTGCTTTTTTGACTGGTGGGTGGGAATGCGAATACAGGTCACATACAGGTATAATGCATCTTTTATTTCACATCTGCTTTCCAATCTGCTTCCAGAATTAACCCTTCAGTTAATCATCCTCATTTCCAAGCCAGAGGGCTTCCTTTAAATTGGGCAGAATTCAGGAAATTACTGTAGAATTGCTTAGGCGTTGATTGCATCAATAATCAGAGGTTGTTGTTTGGGTTTTCTTTTTCTTTTCTTTTCTTTTTTTACATTAAATCCTTTCCTAGCCATTAGGGTTTGCAAGCATTAAATATTTAATGACTTATTTATTGATTTGATTTATTATAATACACAACTAGCCCTGAAGCAACTCCTCTAAAGAGGATGCAGTGTGGCTTGATTTGGATTTCAACCATTGCAGAGCATTTACCCTTTTTTTTCCAGCCTGCAATCTCAAAAAGAGCTCTGCAATTGCAAAAGAGGGCAGCACTGGCTTGCAGGTGGGAGAATAAGGGCCTACCTACATAAGGAACAGATTGCTGTTATTGCCATTCTGTTCACATACACATATGCCCAGTTGTATTGCTATGGAAAGATGGGCAAGAGCGACAAATGTCCCTTCTCTTGGAGCAGAAGCGTTATAGACATGGAATGTTCAGTGTAGTACTTACTAGAAAGTAAACACTAAGGATGAGATCCAGTTCCTTAGACCCCTTTCTTTTCAAATATCAGCTGGGGGGGGGGGAATCACTTCTTTACCTTCACACTGATTTTTTCTGTGGCGTTCCTTACCCTGGCAAGAAAGAAATCTCACAGGAAATCTCACCAGGTTTCTCTGAAATTTTATGGAAGTCTTTTATTCCATCCATTTCTGGAAGTACAAAGGTGTGCAGGATTGTTACAAGTATAGAAGATTCACGGGGGGAAAGGCAGAAGAAACAGCACACTGCACAGGACTTTTACAATGTTATATTTCCTGCACATTAATCACTGGAAAGCCCATTAAGATGCATAGAATGTGTCCATTTCATGCTGAACCATGGGTGAACAGGGTGTGAATGGGAGACACTAGTAGTCTGGTGGTGGTACGATTCTTTTAAAAATGAACTTTTGTGAGCAGTTCTCACATCCTTAGTCAACTCAACACCATACGGCTGCAAACTATGATCCTGCTTAGTAAGGAGCAACTACCCCAACCCCCCCTCCATTACTGCATCCTTCATGGTTACATCAGGTCTGCAAATGAAGTAGTCCTGCCTCCATGTGTAGGCTTTCTCCACACAGTCAGATTGTCCAGGGTTCTTCCTTGTGTATAGAAGCCATACCTAGCTCTCTTCCTCAGATGCAGTGCTGCAGTCGTAAAGACAGTAGTGGCACATTGGGTGTGTGTGCAAGGGTTCCCCGCTGAAAATACCCCCATACTTTAGTTGACTAGCACATAAACAGGTCTCTTCCTCCTCCAGTTCTTCTACACAATGACCACTTTTTAAAATCTTCCCATTGGTACCAGTAAGTCTCTCCCTTTTTAAATACTATCAGCAAATTCTACAAGGGGAACATTTTTGTAAAGAGACGGGCAGGATTCAGGTTACCATCCCAGTTCGTACATTGAGTGTCATGCTTACTTTCAATACCTGAAGAACCAAAAAATGAGGATATTCTGTATTCAGCGTAACATAGTTCAGCTCAAAGTTCAACAGATACAAATCCCCAGACATCTGTGAGGCAC